>CM070735.1:15244650-15844650 GCA_036346245.1 Bonia amplexicaulis | reverse complement strand
AGAAAGAGTGCCTTCACATTGAAGTGTTGGAGATGATTGAGAAGGTATCCATTCTAGATATACTTTCCAAAATACATTTGACTTTATTTACTATTACTACTAAACTATACATATATATCTGCTATGCTTGTGAGTTGTGACTATCATGTTTGTTCACAGCTTATAATATTTCATAAAGATTACATGAAATTTGTCATCTAGCATGAGAAGTGCAAATCATAGTTACAAAATCTTGTACTCTTGCTATTGTGGCAACCTTGTAAAAGACCTTCTAAATCATCTTTTTTTTGTAAGAAAGACTAGATAGATACCACAGGTTATCTGTGGTTCAAAATTTGAAGGCTAACTTAATCTACAAGAGAAACAACAAAGACAAATTTCAGCAAAAAACTAGCTTAAAAATAAAATTTACTATTCCCTGTATTATGTCCAAGGTTCCAAAAAACGCTACCGGGGTAAATCCACGGAGGGTCGGTACTGCCACCGTGGTAACCAAAAAAGGTCAATTTCACACGTCAAAATTTGAATTTGAAATCCAGAATCGAAAACCTACCAGAATCACTAAAAACCGGAAAAACCGCTAAAACCCGGGTTTTCAAATTTGAAATTGGAAATTCCTAAGACATTCATGGCAAAAAGTATGAAGTCAAGCATGAGAGATGCATTGATCTTTCTAATACATTCTATTAGTGTTAAACAATTTAAACGTCATTAGGGAAACTAACTTTTACATTCAAAATTTGAAAATTCCTAATACATTCATGGAAAAAAGTACGAAGTCAAGCACGGAAAGTGCATGCATCTTCCTAATACAATTAATTAGTGTTAAACAATGTAAATATCATTAGAGAAACTAATTTTTACATTCAAAAGTTTAAATTTGAATTAAATAAAAAACCGGCGGTTTTTCTCCTATTCAAGATAAGTAGAATCGGTTACCGTGCAGAACCTACGGTATTTGGAACCCTGAATATGTCTCTTTTGTTTCTTCCATTGTAGATTGACTTTCCAATTTAGCAGCATAGTAGATCATTGTGATCTCTACCTTGTCTATTTTCTTTTGAGACTATTTTAGGTGGTTTTCAATGTTTTCACAAGGGTTTGTATTGAGTTGCATACACCAACCAGTTCACCCAAAAGCTTAAGCTGACGAGGAAAGATGGGCAATTCACTTATACTTCAACACTCCCCCTCACGTGTAGGCTCCCTTAGGCCTAATACGTGGAATAGAAGTGGACTGCAATTAATTTTTTTTAATTGCATCAGCCAGGTTTGAACTCGAGATCTCTTGGTTCTGATACCATATTGAGTTGCATACACCAACCAGTTCACCCAAAAGCTTAAGCTGATGAGGAAAGATGAGCAATTCACTTATACTTCAACAGTTTGCACTATAAGGGAGTTTCACTTGATATTCTACCCTGTGTTATAATTTTATTTCCTGCTCCAGGGATTTTAAAACCTTAGGAATAGAAATGCTCCATGGCCAGTGCCAGTGCCAGTTTCTCATTGGAAGCAGTCGAAAACCACTCAAAAAAGTGAATTCAAAGTTGAATTTGAAAACCGGACAGTAATAGGTCAAACAGGACAGACACTTGTCAAAATTTTAATCTGAGTTTTCAAACTGGAACGGTTTGGAAAATCTCGGGAGGCATCGAGATTTCCTAAAACCGGCAGTAACCGCCCGGTTTTCACCTGTTTTCTGAACCTCTCTTGTCATAACAAATCCGTAATGATGACAATACTGAGAATTGCGAGTTGGTTAAGGTATTACACTCCTACTACTTTCCCTTGATTGTATGTTTTAATCCTTTGAAATGTTTGAGACTGTAAGATTTTATGCCTAGCAAGTCTTTTGCATTCCAAAGTATGGAGAACTATCCTTTGAAATGTTTGAGACTGTAAGAGTTTATGCCTAGCAAGTCTTTTGCATTCCAAAGTCTCTTGTATGGAGAACTATCTTCTTATCTTCATGTAGATATTCCTTTGGATGTCAACCTTTGTTTTGAGATATTGTATTTAAGGATTGATGTTTGAGAACCTTTTGGTTATCCCAATCTAAAAGTTGTGTTTCTGAGAATGGCAACTTGTTAACAATTTTTTTTCTCAACATTGGAATGGAGTTTTATAATGTAGATTTGTTTGTTTACATTATTTGTGTACAGTACTCATTGATTGTAGGCAACTGATTGATTCATAGACTTTGTAGTTCACACATTCTTTGTTGTGGAACACCTGCCAATCAATCATTTGTTGTTCAAACTAGGTTGGTTTGGCTGACAAAGTTAATGCTACTGTTGGTTCACTTTCTGGTGGAATGAAGAGGAAACTGTCCCTCGGAATTGCATTACTTGGGAATAGTAAGGTTAGGACTGAATTGGTTCATTTCATTTTGTTACATTTTATTTCCAGCATAAGTTAGAATTCTTCCTGTATCATTTAGGTGATCATCCTTGATGAACCAACTAGCGGTATGGATCCGTACTCAATGCGTTCAACTTGGCAATTGATAAAGGACATTAAGAAGGGAAGAATAATACTTTTGACTACACATTCAATGGAAGAAGCCGATGTTCTAGGTGATCGAATAGCAATTATGGCTGACGGTCGTTTGCAGTGCTGCGGAAGGTTACTAAATACTTTGTGCATGGGCATACCTACTCTTCTTAGCATCTGCACTCGCATGACAAACTGCACTAATATTGCTTGAAGTAAAATTTTCTATTCCTCTTAGTAGCTTGTTAATCTAATGTCATGATACTATCTTTTGTTATAGGCTGTTTAGTTTCATGTATGGTGCATCTCTTTTAACATTCTGCCTTGTTTAGGGAAATTTTGATATGCATCACCGCAGAGTAGAGTAATTTGGTTTTTCAATCATTTTGTTGCTATTTTAAAATATATCCATTATGCTTGCGGGTGCTTTGTGTGAACAGTACCATATACTGTAACATTGGGATTTGGAAGGGATTACCTTTGTAAATAAGAATATCTATTTCCCTAAATAATTAATTAGTTTCCTAGGATAGTGATTAGTTAATTGGTGTCTTATCTATTAGTTAGGAATGTTATGATTTAGCTTGATCTTATCCATAATTGTTAGGAGAGCCCTCTATATAAGTCTCTAGTCTCCCACTTCTTCTAAAGTTAAGCCTCAGAGCCTCTCTGCCACATTAGAGAAGAGCTTTGCCGGTGGCTGATGAGGGCGAGCATACTACTCTCGGTCCTCGGACCCATACACAACCACCAACCATGTCAATATCATTGAAACCTTAAAATGTGTTGTCATAGACAATTGTTGACCATTGATCATGTCATTTTTTTAATGACCAAAGCCCTTGTTATATTTAAGGAAAATAAAGTTTTGGTTCTTATTTTCTTGCAGTTAAAATTTTTTTATTATCTTTGGTTCTAGATCATAGGTAGCATATAGGATTTGATGATAGATCTATGGGAGGGGCAGAAGAAGGCCTTTGGGGTGTGGGGGTGGAGGAGAGGGGGAGGCTTGCACCTTGTTCTTGCTTAAACCCAAAATGATGGTAAACTCTTCTTACATAGGAGCAAGGTTCAAAATCCCGGACCCGGATGGAATCCCGGCCGGTGGGAAACCCGAAAAAAACCGTTAAAAATTTGTGAATCAAATTGTGAATTTGGCTGGTTTGAAAATTGATAACTGTTCTGGTGACTGGAAAAACTGCTTAAAAAACTAGGAAAACTGCTAACAAACCGGGAAAACCGCTAAAAAACGAAAAAAACCAAGTTGAGAGTACAATAATTGAAGCATATTTAGCTCATATAATAGACAATCTAGCACCAAAAAGGCCTAAAAGGCCATAAACCAACTTAGAAAATGCACCTAAAAGTAATCCAGTTGGTTTTTTGTTTACCAGTTCCTACTGGTAAATCCGGTTACCGGCGGTTATTGGCTGATAACTGCCGGTTTTTTTAACCCTGCATAGGAGTTCCTGACAATTCTAATATTATATTCCTAACAATTCTAATATTTTATGATTAGATCTATGGGAGGGGCAGAAGAAGGCCTTTGGGGTGTGGTGGTGGGGGAGAGGGGGAAGCTTGCACCTCATTCCTAACAATTCTAATATTATATTCCTAGCAATTCTAATATTATGGAAACCAATCAAACTAGATAAATTGCCTAACTAACAGATTAGATGCCTAACAATTTAGCCTTTAACATTATCTCTTAATTGCCACCCAAGAAATGCAGCTGTGTGAACAGCAAACAAACGCTACAGTCCCATGCTACAGTATTGTACCTTTGCTTGGGGTCTATACCATAACAGCCAGTGTTGTCAGCCTTGTTATTAAGTCGCGCGACTAGTCGCGACTAATCGTCGATTAGTCGACAAGTCGGCACACAGGCACCGACTAGTGCCATCGACTCGACTAGTTGCGCTAGTCGGTCGACTTGCCCACTAGTCGGCGACTAGCCGCGACTAGTCAGCCAGCGCGAGTCGAACATCTAATTGGATCTTACTCTGATCTTCATCCGTTTGACGCTTTGTTCTTCCACTTACTCCCATCTTCTTCCTTTATTTTGCTACTCTATTTTAGATCTTGATCCTAGTTTTTTTTTCTATTTTAGACTCAATTTCGATGCATTCTTCTAAAGCAAGATCCGAGTATTCTTCCACTCTGAGCCTGGGTAGCAGTAGCAAGTAGTAGTGGTGATAGAAGGCAGTTAGTAGTAGAAGCAACAAGCAAGTAGTAGTGGTAATAGAAGGCAGTTAGTAGTAGAAGCAACAAGCAAGTAGTAGTAGATTAGTCGACGACTAGTCGGGATTAGTCACGACTAATCTCCAAGTCGGTAGCATCACGACTCGACTCGACTTTACGACTTAATAACCTTGGTTGTCAGAGCCAAACCTGTCCAGTGATTTGACCCGAAAAGAAAAAAAACCAGATCCAGAACCTCGGCTGATCTGGTCTGCACCATTGGGTCGAGCTGCACTTCGCCGCCTTGAATCGGAGAAAACTAGATTGTTAGGCAGTTTATCTAGGTAGATTGGTTTGCATAATAAAGGTCTGTTCTCTCGGTAGATCTATATCCCCAAATCCTCTCCTACATGTGATCCAGAACCAAGGATAATAAAAATAATACACTTTAAATCCAAAATTCATATAGATATATAGGAAAAATACATCATACTCCCGGGGTATAGTTACTCCCACCTATGATATATCACCTAAACAAAATTAATATACCTTTTTATCACCTTAGGTATACTAATGTACTAATTTTAAGATACTCTAATGCTAGCCACATTATATATATATATATATATATATATATACAGGTGCACCATAGTGTCTGGGCACCAAGTCTTCCCGCCTTTGGATTGCTTTTAGATGCGTGCTAGCATAATTGAGACTTTCCATCCATGATTGATGTAGCATACCTGATATATTATATACCATTGCACTAGCACACATCTAAAAGCAATCCAAAGGCAGGGAGGTTTGGTGCCCAGACATTATGGTGCCTCATTTCAGCGTCTATGATATATCACCTAAACAAACATAACATATCTCTATCACCTTAGGAATACTCATGTACTAATTCTAAGATACTCTAATACCAGCCACATTAAAATATTGCAAGGGAGCACATGGTTTTTGTCATATTTTGCTAATAATATTTGTACATAAAAAGGACTATGTTTAAAAAATTGTGCATAACAGCTTAAAAAAGTATACATACCACTTATATAGTCTTAACATGCTACTCATATACTACACGTACGTACCCGCTGTTGCATTAGATACTCTCTACGTTGTGAGATGCGGCATAGGGAGTAACTACACCTGAGAGCAGAAAAGAGGCTTCCTATATATATAGCACTTGTATATTTCAATATATGGAAATATGAAAATAAGAATATGGAATTAAAATTTTGGATTTAAATTATAACCATGAAATTTGACTGTTGACTATAGTCCAATTGTGCTGTGATAATAAAAATTTCCAAGAACTCCATCGTTGTCCATGTTGGTTTTGTTTTATCATCAATTGAACCTATGATTTTTTTTTTTACTTTTCAGCTCTCTTTTCCTGAAGCGTAGATATGGTGTTGGGTATACACTCACAATTGCAAAGGTTTTTTACTACTTTAGTTCAATTTATTTACACCAAATGTGCTCATTTTTAACATCATTTTACTCATTGTACCAGAGTGATAACACTCCCTCATTGGCTACGGATATTGTTCATCGCCATGTTCCAAGTGCTATGTGCTTGTCAGATGTATGTTCCTTACCAAAACTGATTTCCCCCTACATTTGATGTTTGTCTTAGGAACAATGTCATATAATATTAGCAGGTCTGCCATTCTTGCTAGCGATACAATTAACAAAACATGGGATTGTTGTTCTCCCTAAATAATAAGGAGGGCTGTCTATATTTATGGACACGACTAACACGCTACCGCTCGCACTCTAATGCATGAGCATGAGCACCCACCCCTTTCTTTTTCTGTTTTGTCTGCGTGTGCCTCCCTCTTTCGTTCGAGCGCGCAAGCAACCGCATCACCGCCCCAAGCTTCTTGGTCGTGATTGTCCTTGTATGCACATGAACATGCATCAAAGATCAATAATTGTTAGTTGTACTTTTCATTGTTTTACCTTGAAATGATCATATCTTCATCGTCAAAAGTCCGTTTCACATTTTGTTTGAGCCGTTGCATTCCATACAACGAGCTCAACAAAACAATAACCACATTGCATATGTTTTAATAACATAATGTTAAAGTTACCTAGATACTAGCTGTTAGACATGTACATGTTGCAGGGCTATCACATTGTATAGAGGGCTCATTGCATATTGTCTCATGTATATACTTGGCCTTTTGGCCCATTGGAATACAAGCCCACATTCATAACATGGTATCAACCCAAGAGAGGGCTAGTGTTAGGGTTTCCCAACCACCACCGCTGCACCTCCCCTGTGCCCCTGTGCATGTGCCTCTGCCTCCCGGTCGCCGCACCACGCCCTTGCGTATGCGCCGTTGTGCTGCGCCGGGCCGCTCACGTAGCTCTGCATCTCTGGCTGTCATCGCCCGCCTTCCCATCGGTGCTGAGTCTCGCCCGCCTGACGCCACCTCTACCGCTTTCTTGGCCATCGCTAGCCCGACGCCGCCCCAACCAGCCATCTCCTGACCGCCGATCGGCCAGATCTGGTTGGTGACTCCTAGCTGTCGCCCTGGTCAGCTTCGGCTGCTTGCCTCAACCACATCTGGCCTCACTCCACGCTGGTTGTCTTCTGCACATGATGGCCACCCACACTGCTATCCCACTTCTGAAGATCATTTTCGATGGGATGAACTATCATGAGTGGGCCATGCACATGCGGATCCACACGAGTCAGCGCCTTTGGAGCCATCTTATTGGCGAGAGGTCGTATCCACCTTGCCCTTCGCTGCCGCCTGCCCCTCAGATCCCTATAACTGCTGATGAAGCAACCCAGAAAGCTGCGATCACTACCTTTGAGGAGGCCATAGAGGTGTACCAGGCTCAGCTTCACTCCTAGGAGAGGTTGCAGGACTATAAGGCTCGTGCTTCTGCCATCACATCGGAGGTTCATGTCTGTCTTCATTAGTTCGGAGTGGTGTTCTTGGCTCTGTTTTTGGTGAGTTCCTTACATTGTACGTGTTGCAAGCTTGGCCAACAGTTGTAGCTCTTACACCTCTCTAGTGATTCTATCTTCGACCTTTTGGTCTTGTTCATTCTGATGTATGGGGTCCGACCCCTTTCGTTTCAAAAGGGGATCATCGGTACTATGTTATTTTTATTGATGATTATTCTCGATATACTTGGATCTATCTTATGACTTCTCGTAGTCAGGTACTTCCTATTTATCAGTCATTTGCCACTATGTGCTTGTTTGGCACGTCAAAAGCCGGGCGGCTTTTGGTTTTTGCTACAGTACCTAACTTTCAAACGGAGTATTTTCACAAGACAGGGTCTACAAGTTAAACGTAGTACACGTTAAAAGCCCAACATTTGTACCAGTCAAAATCGTGAGTATCGGTCTCTCCATAATCTGTACCGTAAACAGCAAAAATTCAAAAATTTCAGCCAAAAGCTATAAGCCGCAGCTAAAAAGAACAGGCCCTATGATTCGTACTCAGTTTGATTTAACCGTTCGTGTTTTTCGTGCTGACTCTGCTGGTGAGTACCTATCTGCTGCCTGTCGTCGCTTTCTTGTTGACTAGGGTACTCTTCCTCAGTACTCCTATCCTGGTGCTTATGCTTAGAATGGTGTTTCCGAGTGCAAGCATCGCCATGTACTTGAGACCGCTCGTGCTTTGATGCTTGCGTCTCATATTCCGCCTCATTTCTGGGCTGAGGCAGTTTCCACGGCTGCTTATCTTGTCAATCTGCAGCGTTCATCTACTCTTCGGGGTTATACTCCGCTTGAGTGTCTTTCTAGTAGGCCTCTTTAGTATAGTCATCTCCGTTGTTTTGGTTGTGTCTGTTTTGTTCTTCTTCCTCCTCGCGAGAGTATCAAGCTGACTGCTCAAGTCAGTTGAGTGTATTTTTCTTGGCTACAGTTCTGAGCATAAGGGTTATCGCTGTTGTGACCTTGTTGCTCGTACGATGAAAATATCTCGAGATGTCACTTTTAATGAGTCGTCCTTATTACCCTCGTTCTTCTTCTATCAGTTCAGGGTCTTCTGACGCGCTTTCTTTTCTGATTTTTCCTGACTCCGCGTCCTCATCCGATTTTACCTTTGTCACCCTCATCTCTTTCACCTCCATTTGCTCCTTCCTCTTTAGACTCTTATTCCTACTCCCACTACCTCTTTTGTTGAGGTCGTCCCTCCTTGTTTGTTGCACTACTCTCGTCGTCCTTGCCTTGATACACCCTCAGTTGTGCCTCCTTTCGCTCCTTCCCCTCTTCTGTCCCTGCTAGGTGCTGCTCCGGTCTCTACTCCCCGGTATGATCTTCGTGATCATCGTTCAGTTAGGCCTCCTAAGTGCTGAGATCACTTGGTTACGGTGGCTCCTTGCGGACTTGGTGTTTCTATTTCTGCACCGTCTCCTCTCTTATCAGATAGCACAGGTGCGACCAGTATTACTTATGATCTAGTGAAGAATGAGCTCATAAAGCATATTAGTGTTACATGAGATCACAAGTACAGGCGTAGGTGTTTGCTCTTCAGTATGTGCTTTCTGAGATGCAGCTAGCAAATCTCTTCACCAATGCAGAAACAAGCGCTCAACATAGTTTTTACCTCTCCAAACTCAGTGTTTCTGATCCACCATGAGTTTGATGGGATGTTAGACATGTAGAGGTTGTAGGGTTATCACATTGTATAGGAGGCTCATTGCATATTGTCTCTCATGTATATACTTGGCCTTTTGGCCCATTGGAATACAAGCCTACATTCATAACACTAGCAACTGTGTAACAACTCTACATGTTACTTGTTAGGATTTTTTATATATTATTTGCTAGCACCTACTATTGGCAGTTCTACATCAGTTGTTAGCAACTCTATATGTTACTTGCTACATTAGTTGTTAGCAACTCTAGTTAGTTGCTAGCTCTATTTGTTAATTACTACACTAGTTGCTAGTTCTACATGATACATGCTGCATTGGTTGCTAGCAACTCTACAAGTTACTTGCTAGAATCTCTGCATGGCAATTGTCAACAATTTGTCTACAAGTTACTTACTAGTGGTGGCTCTACATTAGTTGCTAGCAACTTTACATTAGTAGCAGCTCACTGAGAAGGGGATAGAAACTCACTGGAAACTTGAATTCACCTAGTAGCAACTAACGTTAGATGAAGGTGGCAACTAAAATGGCAACTCGTAGAGAAGGGGGTAGCAACTCGCTAAAAGAATCGAGCAGCTCACTATGAAGTGGGTAACAAACTCACTAAAAATCGAGTAGTAACCCAGTAAGATAGGGTAGCAACTCACTAGGGGCTTGAATTTACACTACTAGTAAGTGATGTTAAATGGAGTTGGCTACTATGTATTTAGAAATTCAACTTTTTATTATGTCAATATTGGTCTAGTTTTGTCAAGCTTGTCGCATAGATCACAACGATTCAAATGAAAATCAAATCGTACACTCGGTTACAGAGTTAAGTTAGTTTAATGCTAATAAGATGCATATGTACAACACAAGGTGTAAATACGTCCGACAAAGTGTAAACACGGTGCATGAAGTCCACAAAACGTTACTCCCACCCCTTAATGAACATCGTGCGGCTTTCTCCCCTCCTCTTTGTATCTGACGGTGCGAGCGTGGGTCGCGTGGTTCGCTTAACGTGTCGCAAAAAAGTATTGTCGTATATTTATTACATTATTTCCTACCTACTAAGCTGCTGATCTGGGGTGTTATTTTTATTTTTCATGTGATGATCCTAGGCGTTACTTGCAAGAAGTGTCCTTCAGTTGTTATCCTTCATTACTTGCTCAGCTTCATTCTGTGGTTGGGCATGTTTACATACTTCCAAATCCTCAGCTTATGTCCTGTACTTTGAGAAAATGATCATCTTTGGTCTTCCTTCTGTTGTACACTTGTACCCTGTGTCCAGGTTTTTGTTTACCCTGTGTATAGGGATTTGAGGTGCAAATTTTCCAATATAAAAGAAACGTTACGCGAGTATTACAATTACTTGTCCCTTAAATTGGTCTTGACATATTAATTGTTACATACCTCATGTATATGCGTCAGATCTGTTGTCCTTTTTTGCTCTAAGCGGCCTTCATGCCACATCTTCTGTTTTCAATTGTCTACATATATATATTCATTTCTACGATTTATTGCAAGTATGATGCTAATTTAGTGAACACCACTGCTTGATTGGTCATTCTTCCATGTTATAGAATGCACAAAGTGTGCATACTTTGTTAGAATAAAAGAGAAAATTAGCTCAGCACCATCACAAAGAGGTATAAATTGGAAAATACCATCCAGTGCGAGGATTACATGTGAGGTCCAGGGCCACATGTTGGTGACACACTGGATGATATTTTCCAACTTGGTGATCTTTGCCATTCCTTGAGCAATATTGCCCAATTAAAAAAATTGGTGACTGAAATTCACCATATATAGTTATATACTGAAAAGTTCATAGTTCATACTACTCGAAGATAATGGTCATATTATTACGCATTCTCATGATGCTTGTGTTTTGACTTCGCTTTCAGGTGGGTACGGAAATTTCATTTAGGCTTCCTCTTTCATCATCTTCTTCTTTTGAGGGTATGTTTCGGGATATTGAAAACTGCATTCGTGAACCAACCGTGGAAAGCCCTTTGTACAGTGAGAAACTGCCTGGCATTGAGAGTTATGGAATCTCTGTGACAACTTTAGAAGAGGTCTTTCTGAGAGTATCTGCACAAAGCTTTGACTGCAAAGATATTATTGAAGACAATGTGTCTCAAAGGGTATCTGGTGGTGCATTACCTGAGGGTTCTCTTTGTTCAATTGCAAAACAAACACTGGATTGTAACTTCCCATTTAAATTTCTCAGTTGGTTTTGTTGTTTGTTAGCAACAGCATGCAGTTTGGTGCTCAATTCATTGGGGAGTGTCATTAATTTAGTTGTAGTTAAATTCTGTTGTTTTGGTATGATTACAAGCTCCACATTTTGGAAACACTGCAAAGCTCTTTTCATTAAGAGGGCAGTCAGTGCTCGGAGGGACCGAAGGACAATTATGTTTCAGCTGTTTATACCAGCCATATTCTTGTTAATTGGTTTGCTTTTTCTAAAACTTAAGCCACATCCTGATGAGGACTCGATCACTTTGACAAGTTCATATTTCAATCCATTATTCCGGGGTGGTGGTGGTGGAGGACCTATTCCTTTCAATTTGTCTTTGGATATTGCTAAACAGGTTCGTACACATCTCATTCTCACACCTGAGTTTAGAAACTCATAGCTCTAGATATCGCTAAGAAGGTTCATATACGTGTCTCGTTATGACTCCTGACTTTTGTGTAACTCATGTAGTGAAAGTTGTATGTTTATTACTCTATACACAGTACATATTTTTTTATCTAGTTTAATATGTTCCTTTTCCACAGGTTGCAGCTAATATAAGGGGTGGTTGGATTCAGAAACAAGAGGCTAGGTCCTTCAAATTTCCCAATCCAGAGAAGGAACTGGCTGATGCTATTGATGCTATAGGACCAAAATTAGGCCCTGTGCTTCTTTCCATGAGTGAATACATGATTACTAGTTTGAACGAATCTTACCAATCAAGGTGAGTTTGATTCAAATGATTTCTCAAAACGACCTTTTGCATTGTTCTGCTATGCATTTACTTTCTCATGTCATGAGGAGTAAGGTTGTTACGGCGCTCCGGCAAGTCGCGGCGAGACTGGAGCGCCTGGATGCCTAGTTGACTAGGCGCCCGCCATGGTGACAGTTAAGCGATAGTAGTTAGACAATAGCAATAAATACAAGTAATACCTTATATGACCGAAAATTAAATAACCATATAACATAATAGCACAAATTGTCTAAATAACAAGGTCCACCCGACGCCGCCGACTCAACCCTGCCGCTGCCGACCGCCTCGTCATTGCCTCGCGGCTCCACCTCCTCCAGCCGCCCTCTCGACCCGCCGCTCCGGCCTCCTCCCGCTGCCTCCGCCCTCCTCCGGCTGCAGATCGGCGGTGGGAGGAGGCTGCAGATCGCCTCCTCGATCCACCATTTCCGCCGCCTCCGCCCTCGTCCGGCTGCAGATCAGTCCCCCTCCCCCAGGCAGCCGCCACAACTCCCTTGCCGACGCCCTGGACGCCTAGGAGTCGCCCAGCACCACCTAACTCCCCGCGGGCTGGGCGATCGTCTACGGCGTCCCTTTCCGGCTGCCAAGATGCCTTGGCGTCGCCTTGATAACCATGATGAGATGTGAGTTTTGAACTCTTCGTGTCTTTTAGAAAATTTTACATAAATAACATATATAATGATTTATGGAAGGTTTCCATGCATGAGACTTCTATACGAAGGGAATGGTAGCTAGAGCATTGAGCTGTAATACCCTTGCCCAAGTTGAGGTGGGCCGAGTGGGCCATGTGTTTTTGCGTGTGAGCTATCAGGAGTTTATATGAGTTTGTACTTTGTGCAGCATGTAAACCCAAGGAAGTTAAGTGTAGAAACTCCTAGTTAACTCTTTTTGGGAAGCACCATGAGTGCCCAAGTGTCCTGCTCGTATGCATGGGCCCTCCCATGTGGTGGTAGGCTGAAGCATGTTTGGACCTAGATCATTATAGATGATATCACGGTATCGCCCTTGCTGCACAGTCATGTGATGGGCTCATGGGCCCACAGCGAACTTATGGCACATTTGGGCACATGTGCAGGCACATGGGGCTGGCACGGACGCACGAACGTGTATCAAGGGTGTTTTTGGTTATTTTTCGTGTATGCAGTATGTGGATGAGGGCATTAGCCTTCTATGGATGGTGAGCGTAACATGCTGGCTCAAGTTGAGGTGGCCCATGTGTGCTTGTGTATGAGTTAGTCCCATATTGGAAGTTCATATAACTTTTTACAACATATAAACCCAAGGGAGTCGAATGTAGCAACCCTAGTGTTAAGTCTTTTGGGTAGAGTGAAGAGCTGAATGACTTGCTACGTGTATTTGTGGCCCATCCCATGTGGGAATTGGCTTTGGCCTGCGTTACAGAAGTATCGATTGCTATAGTATACAGTAACAGTGCCACAGTTATTCCTTGATTAATAATAGAAGAAGGTTCTTAACCCAGGATGATTTGGGAGTAAACCATGTGTCCACTCTTTCCTTTCATGCTATAATGATAATTCTTTAAATTAAATCAAATCTTTGCTGTCAGCTAACCTATGGAGCATGGATGTGGACAGTTGTATCATATACAGAATGTTGATATGCAGATGTTCTTAAATCTAGAAGCGATCTTCCTGTTCTTATTGGATGCAGTCCAAAACGGTTTTGGAAACCCTTAGCAAACAGGGAGTGAACATGCTGCACCACATGTGACAACCTGATGTGGATAGTCCTAGATGCTAGATAAGATATCTTTGTTGTACCATTATATTGTAGCTTAAATCAATTGCCAGCATATTTCAGAAAATAATCGCGTTATTTTCATATGATAATTTATTGGACACAGTAGTGTATATTTTATTCTGTTGTCCTTTCTTTTGTTCTCTAGGTACGGTGCAGTTGTAATGGACGATCTGGATCACCTTGGAAATGTTGGGTATACCGTTCTTCACAATAGTTCCTGCCAGCATGCTGCACCAACCTATATCAATTTGATGAATGCTGCTATCTTGAGGCTTGTGACAGCCGATAAAAATATGACAATTCATACTCGTAATCACCCATTGCCACTGACCGCATCGCAGAGAACACAACGACATGTATGCATTTGTACTTGATGCCTTCATTTCTTTTGTTCTAACAATGAAATGGTTAGCTCTTTTTTTAACACAATATTGTGTGAACTGCTGGACGCTAGTGCACTTCCTGAAGCCCATTATCTCCATTATGGCAACACTGCAAGTTGAGTGAAACCGTTGCCATCTCCTGTTCGGTTCTCGGGGAAGACCAAAGATCTTGTGTGACCGGTCCTCCAGAAAAACTGAAGTTTGAAGTACCCTTTGACCAAAGAATAACCTGCTTCCTGACACGATTGCCTCTTTATATAGATAGATTCTATAGGGTTATTACTTAGAAGTCTATTTTGTACAAAAGCCCCTCCTGTGCGATTATTCCTCCTATCAATGTTTAATAGGAAGTATACTTGATAATAGTTCTCAACTGTTAGAACAAGAAAGTTCAGACTATTTGTGGCTCCTATGATTTAAGGATTTTGTAGCGTTACCAGTTTACTATTTGGAACATAACTAGCAAACTTTTGTTCTGCCAAATGTTGATTTTATTTGGTCTTGGGTCATCAGAGCTAGCTCGTATTTCTGAATCTGTGCAACTACTCTGTTACTTGACTGCATGGCTTTGACCATTTTCTTTCATGACTGAGGAGAATTGTCTATAATATTCCAACAGATTTTGGTTGTTTGGTGCCTTAATGCAGGATTTGGATGCATTTTCTGCTTCAATAATTGTTGGCATAGCCTTTTCCTTCATCCCAGCCTCCTTTGCAGTTTCAATTGTCAAGGTAATTTCTGTTCATATATTTCTGCACCAGTGAGATCTGTGATGCATAACAAAGTTTTGCATTCTTCCAATTATTTGTCTGATCCAATTTCTGAATAGTGGTGAGTTGTAACCGAGTGGTTACACCCAACGACAAAAATAGGCCTTAAGCACTGAAATTTTCCTATACATGCACCTAATAACATAAATGAACTAACAGCATGTGACTAATGACATTGGGAAAGACATGATGAATACACAAGCTGACATAAGCGGATGAGTGGCATAGCGGAGTGGTGGACCTACTGCTAACGCTTGTTCGGCTCGAGCAGCCTTCATTTAGAACATTGATGATCCATGAGTGGATCCACATTTTGTCCAATGTGTGTTCGTTTGAAAATGATATAGCTAAGGAAATCTTTGATATATAATGTTCATGACAGTGTGCTCGGCTTCACTAACAATCTTTCACATAATGAATAAGCTATTTTGAGATTGGTTGAAACAGTTGGTATGCCACCATCAACTTGTGTCCTGAGAAAGGTTCCAAAAACCGCTACCGGGGTAAATCATGGGAGAAGCTGAGATTCTAAGTACCTACCACATCGAAAACCGCCAGAACCGAAAAAAAACAGGTTGAATTTCACTCGTCAAAATTTGAATTTGAAATCGATAACCGGAAAAACTGGCCGCTAACCGCCCAAAAAAACCGGAGAAAAACCGCTAAACACCGGAAAACCTGGTTTTTCAAATTTGAAATTGGAAATTCTTAACACATTCATGGCAAAAAGTATGAAGTCAAGCACGGGAGATGCATGGATCTTCCTAATACATTTTATTAGTGTTAAACAATATAAACATCATTAGGGAAACTAACTTTTACATTCAAAATTTGAAAATTCGTAATACATTCATGGAAAAAAGTATGAAGTCAAGCACGGGAAATGCATGCACCTTCCTAATCATTTTATTAGTGTTAAACAATGTAAATATCATTAGGGAAACTAATTTTTACATTCAAAAATTTAAATTTGAATTAAATAAAAAACCGGCGGTTTTTTTTCTCCCGGTCGGCCCCGGTAAAACTGGTTACCGGCGGTAACCGGCCGGTTACCGCCAGTATTTGGAACCTTGGTCCTGAAAATATTGTTAGATTAGATTACGTCATAAATGTTATATGATTCAGTTGCAATTGTTGTTGAGTTTATAGTCTTATCAAGTTACATGTCTTGCTATATCAATGCAGGAGCGTGAAGTCAAGGCAAAACATCAGCAGTTAATTAGTGGGGTATTATGATGAATTATGTAAATTACATCATCTCTTTTAGAAAAATACATAATGCTTCTTAAATTTGCCAGGTTTCTTTGCTATCTTACTGGATATCAACATACATGTGGGACTTCATCAGCTTCTTGTTCCCTACATCATTTGCCTTGATTTTATTTTCAATTTTTGGTGGGTAATAGTACTTCTATCTGCGACAAATATTTATTAGTTCGTGTCATTTTTTTGATAAAGCACTGCAAGAGTATTTGTTGCCAGTGATCATCACTCATCACTTCTGTTATGACTTTCGCCCATGCAACTTTTGTATTTCTGAAGTTACAGTTGGCAATAATTAGCACTTCAGCTATTGGCAATAATTAGCACTTCAGCTATCTGGCTTATAGAATTTTATTCTTCTATATTTGTTCTGGACATATACATCATAGAAGCCTTCAGCTTCAAATTATGTTATGCTGTTTGAAACAAGCTGTATATATTGCACTTACGTAATATATATAACACAGGTCTAAATCAATTTATCGGAAGCGGCTGTATTCTGCCGACTGTTGTTATCTTCTTGGGATATGGTTTATCAGTTGCTTCGCTGACATATTGCATGACATTCTTTTTTTCTGATCATACAGTAGCACAGGTGTGTTTCGATCAAAACTACTATGTCAATGGTTCATTTTTTGCTCTATTCTGTTTTACCATTACCATTTTTTATTTGCAGAATGTTGTGTTGCTTGCCCATTTTTTCAGTGGACTAATTCTCATGGTTATTAGCTTTGTGATGGGGCTAATTGAAGGAACTAAAAGCATAAATTCTGTGCTTAAGGTATGCTAGTACTATTTTTATGTATACATTTAACTCACACTTACCAAAACTGTACAGGTGCACAAGATTCTTATACACTTGCTTACATTTAAATATTGTTTCAGATTTTCTTCAGATTATTTCCAGGATTTTGCTTTACTGATGGTCTTGCTTCACTCGCTCTTCGGGAACAAGGCTTGAAACTGAGAGCTGGAAGCAGTGTTCTTGATTGGAATGTCACTGGTGCCTCTGTCTGCTATTTAGCTGCTGAGGTTTTATTTCTTTCCTCCTGTCCTTAGAAACACAAATAATTTATTCAACTGTAACAGAAATTCCATATTTACACATGAGAATGTAACTTATTTACTGTTATTGGGGTCAATGGGCAGTTGAGCCCCAGGATTTCGAAAACCAGCCTGTTAGTGCCGGTTTTCAGAAGTCTCAGTGCCCCCAAGATTTCCAAATTGCTCTTGTTTTTCAAATTCAAATTTAAATTTTGGCCTGTTTTTTCCCAGTTGTGTCAGGTTTTTGGCCAGTTTGACCGGGTTTCAAATTCAAGTGTTGTGATGTAATAATCTTGGATAACTGTTACTGTTTTCAAACCCATGTTCAAAGATAGAAAAAATGTCATGTGTACTAGCATATTTGATCTGTGACATCTTAAAGTGTACGCCAGAAAAACTGAAGGAAATATAAGTTCCCTGGTAAATAATAGTTGGGAAATCAAGAGTTCATACTGTTCTTTATCACCTAATTGATTATGAAATACAAAGGTACTATTTATATTCCATCTCCTAAGCTTTTGTAAATGTAGAGGATCAAGATTGATAGTGTGATAAAAGTTTATATTCCAGTGAATAAGTAGCACATGGTTTGTGTTAGATATGTATTATATAGTTGTGTATTTACCTTGTTGTGTGAGGGATTTCCTGTATATATGCTATATATGTACGTGCATATATATTGGCCTATTGGCCTTATGATGAATACAAGCGCTATTCATAACATGGTATCAGAGCAATACATAGGGTTTTGTAAGCTGGCTTTCCTGTGCTGCCGCCGACTGACTTTTGTTGCGCTGCATCGTCGCCGTCTGCTGCAGATCGTCGCACGGGCTCGCCGCCGCCGCTGTAGGAGGCTCTCCGCCTCCTCCAGTTGCCCGTTTGCCTAGGAGGTTAACGTCTTCCCGTCTGGATTGGCCGGATCCGATCCGGGATTCTTCCACTGTCATCGCCGCTCAGCCCGAGACCTTCGCCGACTTCCTCCTATTTGGATCGATTGGATCTGGGCTTCTTCCGCCGCCGCCTTCACTCGGGTTTCCTCCGCCATCAGTCGCTCCAGCTAGACCTCCGCCACCCGACACCAATGGGGGGATCTTGCCTGATTCGAGCGGGCCGGATTGTCTCGAGGTCGGCCACCATCTTCGGGTCTTTCGGTCTTTGGGTCACCGTCGGCTCTTCATCTGGCTGGCCGCCGTTGAGGTCACCGGCGTGGTTCGTTGTCCCTAGTCTTCGGGTCTTTCGGTCGTCGCCTTTCACTTGTGTGGACTGGGTTGTGACCGACCGAGAGACTCGGTTATCCTTTTGTTGACCGACCGGAAGAAGTAAAAAAAGGAGATAAAAAAATAAAAGAAAAAAGAGAAAAAATGTCATCCTCTTCGTGCACGTTTGCTTCCTTCTTTGCTCGTGTAGGACTGGTGCTTTTGCACTGTTCGATCGAGGAGATTCGCCTTCATGGTGCAGGTTTGCTATCGTCACCGTCGTTTCATTCGGTTTTGGCAACTCCTCCAGCTCTACATGTGCTGCGCCTCTGGTTACTCCTTCACCAGTTGCGTCTCTACCAGGATGGACATGTGGAGTAGTTCTGCTACAGGAAGAAAAGATTTTCGTTGTGGTGGCCATTCTCCGATGGGCACTGGAGGCTCCTCTCAACGAAGTCCTGGTGCCTTTGACACTCAGGGGTTTTTCACACTGCTGCATCGCATGGTGGCTTCGTGGTTCTGAAAACCGCAGAATCGCCGCAGAACCTGATTTCCAGTGGTACCGGAAATAAAACCTACCTGTTTTTTTGATGTGCATTTATATTTGTGTCTTTTGTGACTGCGTAATGCACCTCCTAGGTTGGTTTAAACCTTTTTTGTACTAGATTACCTATTGTATGAGCTAATATGCTTCAAAACATCCCAAATTCAATTTTTTCTTGTGTTTCCCAGTTTTTAGCGGGTTTTCCGATTTTTTAGCGGTTTCTCCGGTTTTTTTGTTCGGTAATCAATGGTTTTTAGATTCAGATCAAATTCAAATTTCGAAACTTGAAATTTGACTTGGTTTTCCGGTTTTCCACATCGGTAGGGAACTGCACCAAACCCTCTTGGGATTTAGGCTAAGATTGGGTTTTGGAACCTTGGTTGCTTCTGCACCACCCGGTTCTGTTGCTTCTCCTGCTTAGTCTTCCGGTGAGTGACCACCTTATACTTCTCCTTCCTCAGGTATATCACCATGGATTCTTGATACTAGCTCTTCCTTTCATATGACATCTGATTCCACCAGTTTCACTTCCATTAGTCTTTTAGCTGCTTTGATGAATAAGTCTTTGTACTGCGGTCTTTGTACAGCATCTGCTTTAGCATCTAGGATGCCTTTTGCTTTAGCATCTAGGACAAGATCTCGCTTTAGCATCCTTGACTAGCATCTAGGACAAGATCAAGGACAAGGCATCGCTTTAGCATCCTTGACTAGCATCTAGGACAAAGATCTAGGACAAAGATCTCGCTTTAGCATCTAGGACAAAGATCTTAGCATATGCTTGGTGGTTGGCGACCTATAATATGTATCCCCAACCCCTCGGGTTGGTAAGGCATTAGTGTGAGAAATAGAAAAATTGCCCCATCTCCAAGTGTCTTCCTCTCCATGAGAGTAAGGATCTTGCTATCACCAACAAAGAAGACTCCAATGAGTAACAAGTGGTATCGAGCTATACTATCCTCAGAGCCCGAGCATCTCCTCGCTCATCTCCTTCTTGACCTCATGGCGGCCCAATGTAGCAGCAGCCCACTGTCCCCCGCCACCTCTCGGGAGACGGGCGGCTCTGTCGGCGCCCTCTCCACGCAATGCCCCCAAGCGCGCCATGTCGAGCATGCGGCGTCGTGACAGACGGCCGAGCTCGCTCGCAGCAGCAACATGAGCAGCGGCGCAGAGACCGCCGGCGGCGGAAAGGGGCGTCAAGGCCGGCGGCGGGAGGCGGCGGCAAATGAGCGGAGGCGGAAGCGGCGGCGGCAGATGCAAGCGCGGCGGCAAGAATGAGGTCAAGGTTCTCATGCACCAACAAGCAGCTCCATCTCTGCGATGATGACAACACGACGCAGACCTTGAGTGCTTGGAGGAGGCATGAGGGCGAAGCGGCGCAGCTGGCGGCCGCGCCCGCCACGAGCGCGGCGGCGGCCAGACAGGCGGACGCGCGGCGGCGCCTGGAGGAAGCACGACGCGGCGGCAGACGGTCGACGGAGAGCGGCCTTCACAAAGCGACGCGACTCTCCCTGTTCGGCATCGTGGTCACCACGAGTTCCAGTCGCCGTCGGGGACGTCTACCGGCGGCGGGTGGCCTACCTCACCAAGACCAACTACGCAAGCTGGTCTGCGGTGATGAGGCGAGGCTCCAGTGCGCATATGTGGGATGCGGTCCGTGACGGCGACGCCGACTACGACCAGATCGACGGGCCGGATGCTCTCATCGCCGCAGCCCCGCCCGAGATGCGCTCGCTACCAACAAGCGGATCGCCAAAGAGGCTTGGGACGCCATCGCCGCAAAGACGCATCGGCAGCCGACCGCGCCCGCAAGTCTACATTGCGTGCACTACGCAGGAGTGGGAGAACCCGCCTTCAAGCCGGTGAGGACGTTGATGACTTTGCTCTCCGCCTCAACACTCATTGCGAAGTTGGTGCGGTTCGGCGACGACACCTACGGCGAGGAGAGAGCGTGGAAAAGCTCTTCCGCTGCGCCCCGAGAAGTACAAGCAGATGGCTCGCCGATCGAGTCTCTGCTGGACCTCTCTCGATGACGATTGAGGAGGCGCGGTCGCCTCAAGGTCGTTTGACGATGAGCCACGGCGCCTCTCGGGACCCGTCACCATTGGCGGAAGCTCCTCCTCACTCGGGAGCGCTGGGTGCCGGCCAGGTGACAGGAAGAAGGGAGCCTTCTTCCACGACAGCGCGCGCAGCGTGGCACGCGCGGCAAGCCACGCAAAGACGCCTGTGCAGGGCGCGAGGACGCCGAGGGTGATGACCGTGGGCGCCAGCATGGCGGCACCGGCAAGCAAAAGCCAAGACGAGACGACTCTTGCCACAAGCTGCGGCAAGCTTGGTCATTGGGCCAAGGAGTGTCGGCAACCACGACGCGGCAGCCCACGTCGCGCAGAAGTGAGGAGGAGCAGCCGGCTCATTCATTGCTCATGCGAGCAACGACCACCTCCGGCGACACTACCGCGATGGCTCTCCTCCACCTTGACGAGCCAAAAGCACACGCCTCCCGGCCACGGCCCGGCAACAACAAGATCGACGGTGGTGCCTCGACACCGCGCCACCCATCACATGACCGGCCGACGGAGTTCTTCGCCGAGTTTGACTCTAGCGTCCGAGGCTCCGCTGTTTGGGACGCCCGGCGTGGAAATCAAGGCGTCGGCTCCGTCATCCTCACCGCCGTGTCACGGTGAGCACAGTCGCCACCGCGCCTACTACATCCCCGATCTGCGGAACTCCATCATCGCCTTGGGACGGTGGATGAGAACGGCTCATGGTCGAGATCGAGCACGGTGTTGCGGATTTGGGATCTTCGCCGCCGCCTTCTTGCCAAGGTAACCGAGGTAAAATCAACTCTACATTCTTCACGCGCGGTGGCACAACCCTCTGTCTCGCCGCCGTCGGGACGACGAGGCGTGGCGAGGGCACGAGCGCTTTGGGCACCTTCACTGAGGTCTCAGGCGGCTCGGTCGCGAAATGGTACGAGGCCCGCCGTGCCTTGACCATGTGGAGCGCTTCTGCGACGTCTGCGTGTTGACGGCGAGGCGACCCCTTTCCCCAAGAAAGCGAAGCCCGAGCTAAGGAGAGGCTCGAGCTCGCACGGGACTTGTGTGGCCCGGTGACACCGCCACACGGGAGACGACGCTACTTCCTCGCCGCCGTCGACGACCTCTCCCGCTACATGTGGGTGATGGTCCTCGGCAGCAGGGGAGGTCTGCGGACGCCATCAGCGCACGTAGGTCGCTGCGAAGCGGAGCGCGGCCGCGAAGTCGCGCGTCGCCAAGACAGACAACGGCGGCGAATTCACGGCGGCCGGTCGCGTCGCATCGCACCGATGAGGGCATTCAGCGCCACTACTCGCCGCATGACCCGCAGCAGAGCGGCGTCGCCGAGCGCAACGAGGCGGTTGTGGGGATGGCTCGGGCCCTCCGCAGCAGAGGGATGCCTACTGCCTCGGGAGAGGCGGTGGACGGCCGCTCACATCCTCAACCGCCGCCTACCAGGCGCTAGACGGCGGACGCCGACGAGGCTTGGCATGGGCGCAAGCGGCGGTCTCCCACTTGCGGGTCTTGGCCTCGCTCGCCAAGGAGCTTGGCCACATCAGAAGCTCGACGACGTGAGCACTCGGAGTGTTCATCGGCCACGCGAGGGCTCAAGGCTCACCGCATCCTCGACCCACAACAGGCGCGTCCGATCTCGCGTGACGTTGTGTTCAACGGCGGCGAGGTTGGACGTGGGACAAGGCGGTGGACGACGGTTCGACTTGACTCGTGGACTTTGTTGTCGACACGCCCGCCGAGAGAGCGGGAGCTAGCACTGCCTTCACCGAGCTCGCCCACCTCGACACCTTGCTCGCCACCGCCTCCCGTGAATGCTCCACCACTTCGGCACCACCACCCACGCCTCCCGCACCGGCCACCACTCTCCCGCACCGGCGGCCACATCACCGGATCGCCCCAACAACCGGTCCATGAAGAGCGGCGCATGGTGGAGTTCACATCTCCATTGTCTCACGACGAGGACCGTGATCGACGCCTACCATGGCGGCGAGCCTGCGCCTTCTGCATCGTGGGCGACCTCCTCATGAAAGCGGCCCCTCGGCTGGGCGCAGCGACGACTGAGCGGAGCCGCACTCGCACAGACGACGGCGAGCCTCGTTCCTTCGCCGAGGCGGAGAGAGACGCGGCATGGTGTGCCGCGATGCAGAGGAGATGGACGCCGTCGAGCGAAACAAGACGTGGAGCCGGCGGATCTTCTGCCGGGCACCGCGCGATCACCCTTAAGTGGGTGTTCGGCGAAGCGGGATGAAGCCGGCGCCATCGCAAGCACAAGGCTCGCTTGGTGGCACGAGGCTTCATGCGGCGAGAGGATCGACTTCGATGACGCCGCACCCGCTGCGCGCATGGAGTCCGCTCGCCTTCTCCTAGCACTTGCGGCCCTCAGAGGATTGGCGCGCCCATCACATGGACGCCAAGTCCGCCTTCCTCAACCGGCGACTTGAAGGAGGAGGCCACGTCCGTCACCGCCGGATTCGCCATCCCGGCAAGGAGGGCAGGTTCTCGCTGCGCAAGGCCCTCACGGCCTGCGGCAGCACCACGAGCCCGAACGCTAAGTCGACTCCACCTCAAGCAAATGGGGTTCCAGCAGAGCGCACACGAGGTCTGCGGTCTCACCGGCGGGCAAAGGCGGCAACGCCTGGCGGTGGCGCTCACGCCGACGACTGATAATCACCGGCCCAAGGAGGCCGAGGTCGAGGCGTTCAAGGCGAGATGAAGACCGCCTTCCGATGAGCGACTTGGGGCTCTCTCTTTCTACCTAGGGATCGAGGTCCACCGTGACGCCCCAGATCTCCCTTCGCCGCACCGCCACGCCAAGCGCACCGTCGGCCGGGCGGGCTCACCGATCGCAACCCACCCCACACCCTATGGAGGAGAGGTCAAGTCGAGTCGTGAGAGCGGCGGAGGAGGCGGACGCGACGCAAGATCGACGCATCGTGGGTAGCCTTCGCCACCTCGTCCACACGCGCCCAGATTTGGCGTTCGCCGTTGGCTACGTCGATCGGCTCATGCGGCGACCGACGACTGAGCATCACAGTCCGTGAAGAGGATCCTCCGCCACGTTGCGGGCACCTCCGACCACGGCTTGCACTACCCGAGGTGTCCCCGGCAAGACTTCATCTGCATGCGGCGACGGCGACCACGCAGCGACATCGACACCAAGAAGAGCACAAGCGGATTCTTCTTCCTCGGCAAGTGCCTCGTTAGGCGGCATCAATCAAGCAGTGGTGGCCCTGTCACCGTGAGGCCGAGTACATAGCGGCTTCCACCGCTCGACTCAGCGCCTGCTCGCTCGACCGCTTGGTGATCTCCTCGGAGACACCGAGGCGGTGGCACTCGGGGTGGGCAAGAAGTCCGCCTGCTCGCGAAGAACCCCGTTTTCCACGAACGAGCAAGCACATCCGGGTGAAGTACCACTTCATCCGAGGTCATTGGATGAAGGCGGTGTCAAGGCGAGCTACATCAACACCACGGATCGCCATGGACCGCCACCAAGCCTCTTGGGAGGATCAAATTCCTCGAGCTCGCTCTAGGATCGGATGGTTCAACGCCCCACAAGACGCACGACAAGACTTAGGGGAGAATGATGAATAAGTCTTTGTATGCGGTCTTTGTACAAAGATCCGCTTTAGCATCTAGGGCGACTTTTGCTTTAGCATCTAGGATAGCATCTCGCTTAGACAAAGATCCGCTTTAGCATCCTTGACTAGCATCTAGGACAAGATCAAGGACAAGATTCGCTTTAGCATCCTTGACTAGCATCTAGGACAAGATCTAGGACAAAGATCGCTTTAGCATCTAGGACAAGATCTTAGCATATGCTTGGTGGTTGGCGACTTATAATATGTATTCCCAACCCTCGGGTTGGTAAGGCATTGTGTGAGAAATAGAAAAAATTGCCCCATCTCCAAGTGTCTTCCTCTCCATGAGAGTAAGGATCTTGCTATCACCAACAGCAGGACTCCAGCGAGTAACATGCTTCTATCACTGTTCAAACAGCAGATGGTACCTCTGTCGTAGGACAAGACACTCTTTCAAATTCATCATCTCATATTCTTGTTGTTTCTCATGTTCGTGTTGTTTCTCATGTTCCAAAACTAACCATGCAACTGATATCTGTTGGTCAGCTCCGTATCTGAGGCATCCTCCACCGCGTCTTTACTCAGTGACATGCTGAAGGGATATTGTTGTTGGGATCATGTTGGCTGACGGATGTGGATTTCTCGGGATGGTGCTTTTGATGAGTCTCGTCTTTTCTATCGTCCTTCTTCGTCCTCTACTTCAGCATCTCTTGTCGAGCCACTTTCTTTCCCGACTTTTTCTTCCCTATAGTCACCACTCCACCACACCCTTTGGGCTCTCCGGCGCCTTCTTCCCAGTTACTCCCATCATGTGCAAGTTGACCCGCTCTGATGGTTCTCTTGAGCGCTATAAGGCTCGTCTTGTAGCGCGTGGTTTTTAGTAAGCATTGTCGTGACTACAATGAGACCTTTGTTCCTGTCGCTCACATGACCACCGTTCGTACTCTCCTTGCTGTGGCCTCTATTCGACAGTGGTCTATCTCAGTTGGACGTCAAGAATGCCTTTCTTAATGGCGAGCTGCGTGAGGTCTACATGCAGCCGCCTCCTTGGTATTCTGTTCCTGAAGGTATGGTTTGCCTTCGCCGATCTCTCTATGGCCTCAAGCAAGCTCCTCGTGCCTAGTTTGATCATGTCTCTTTTGTTGTCACCGCACCGGTGATGCATCGCTGTCCATGATCCTACTCTTTATTAATACTTCACCTCGTGGTTGGACGTTTCTCCTTTTGTATGTTGATAATATGATTATTACTGGAGATGATTCTCAGTATATCACTTTTGTCAAGGAGCGTCTTCATGAGTAGTTTCTCATGTCTGATCTGGGTCCTTTTCGCTATTTTCTTAGGATTTAGGTATTTCTACTCCTGAGGGCTTTCTATATGTCCCAAGAAAAGTATGTCTATCTTTTTGATCGTGCCTCTTACTGATCAGCGCACAGCTGAAACTCCCATGGAGCTTAATGCTCATCTTCGTCCCATTGATGGTAAGTCTCTTACTGATCCTACTCGCTATCGTCATCTTGTTGGGACTTTGTTTATCTTGGTCACTCGTCCCCTGTGCATATCTTGAGTCATCTGTTTACGCCGCACTCACCCACTAGTCATATTCTTCGTGTTCTGCGATACCTTCGTGGAACTATCTCTCGTCTTTTTCCCTCGCTCCAACTCTTTACAGGTCTAGGCATATTCTGATGCCACCTAGGCTGTGGATCTCACGATCGCTCGGTCTCGCTATTGTGTTTTTCTTAGTGGTTCTCATTGCTTGGAAGACTAAGAAGCAGACAGCAGTTTCTCGTTCGAGTGCTGAGGCTGAGTTGTGAGTTATGACTTTGTTGACTGCGGAGGTTACTTGGCTACGGTGGTTACTTGAGGATTTTGGTGTTTCTGTTTCTGCACCGACTGTTTTGTCTGACAGTACATGTGCTATTAGCATTGCTAAAGATTCGGTGAAGTATGAACTTACAAAGCATACTGGTATTGATGCTTCTTATATGCAGACAAGTGCAGGACCAGGTTGTTGCTCTTAAGTGTGTGCTTTCAGAGCTTCAGTTGGCAAACTTCTTTCCAAAAGCACAGACCAGAGTTGTTCACTGGTTTGCCGAATGCCGAGTTGCCAGCCTGTGGTAGACTACCACATTACCGGTGAAAGATAGAAAAACGTTATTGCGTCTATTGCAGGCTATCTTGGAACTCCCATGCAATCGATAGAACCTAAACAAATTGTAGGAAAGAGCAAACTTACTCACAATTCCACGAACACCTCACAATTCCACCAACACCTCCTATCAGTAATGGACGCCTTTCAAGATTATCGACTTTAAATACTGTAACACCTGTCATCAACAATTGGTCCTGGGGCTTGTGTTGATCGGGTGGGCCGGTGAGGAGTCTGGTAAGCAAGGACGTGGGGTAGAGTGGTGGATGTGACGATAAGACCGCAGTTGGGCTTGGTGGGCTCTGCCTTGTTTGAAGACCATCATAGTTACATACTTGCATGGATTTATTGGATTGGGTCATCGGATATCATTTTCATCGTGTATTGGGTCATTGGGTGGGCTCTAGCCCAATACAGATGTTAACAAACTGGCAGGCAGGGCCTTTGCCTTGGCGTAAAGAGAGGCGTATCAACCTATGTAACGATACAAGCCTTTTGGGCTTTGGACAAAGGGCCGAGCATTGGCATGTGCTCTGTTCTTCGTTTTGTGTCCTATGTTCTTCACTTTTTCCTCCCTCCAGTGTCCTCTGTTCTTCACTTTTTCCTCCCTATGTTCTTCCATGGACCATGGCCACCAGGGGAGGGGTGGCCAGCGGTAGGGGGGCGCCAGCCCCACCTGACCCCCCGGTGGGTCCGCCCCTACCATACCTGTACGTGTATGGTGAATACAAGCATTAACCTCATGATGAATACAAGCACAAGCGCTATTCATTACAGTTTGCATGTAATATTTATCCAAACGTTTATGGAAATCGTTGCATAGTTTAAGTAGGAAAGCATCCGGTCATAGGTGGTAGGTTACAGTTTTGGTTCCCATTGTGTGCAAGAGTCAAGGAATTTCTTTTTGTGAGACTAAGCTTCAATTATTAGCTCATCCTTTTTATACTTGATCCTAACATTTCTGATCCTAATGTCATTCCTCACTTTTATTGTGTTGTGTTAACAGAGTGTTATATATTTTATGATCACCATTTTGCTGGAGCTATTTCCTTATGAGAAACCAATTTTGAGCACATTTAATGACTGGTGGAAGCATTGTATCTCTGCAACTAGGGAGAGAGATGCTAGTACATCAGTATCAATTATTGATGAAGATGAAGATGTTAAAGCTGAAAGGCAGAAAGTACTTGGTGGTTATATTGATAATGCCATGCTTTACTTGTGTAATCTTCGTAAGGTGCTAAGTTACCGCATCCCAGTGGCATCTCTATATGTACAACTTTGTATATGTACTAGGAACTTACTCATTAACATGCTTTCTGCTTAAGTTTGATGTTTTCATGCCTGTAGTCATACACTAACAGTTGGTTACCTTTGCCCCCTTTTGCAGGTTTATCCTGCTAGAAGAAACTGTAATGCCAAGGTTGCTGTACATTCACTAACCTTTTCTGTCCAAGAAGGTGAATGCTTTGGATTTCTAGGAACAAATGGAGCAGGAAAGACCACAACTTTGTCCATGTTAACTGGTAGGTAATCCGGTGTTGGCATATGTTTTTGGTGTCCGGGTTTACTTTGTGATGTTCATGTGTTTTTTTAGGTCACTTGGTGAAAGTATGCAAAACTTTCATGATTGTGTCTAATTTATTTTTTTCAATTTCTTAGTTTAGGGTGTATGTTATATTTTGTAGCATATCGTAACTTTCATTTGCAGTGTTAGGAAGACGAACGATATTTAAATGAATGGCTCCATTTCTTTAGTTTCTTAGTTGTGTCCCAGTTTAACTTGTAGCATTAGGTTTGATTTATTCTTTTGAGATTATTTTAAATGTTGACTTATTCTTTTGAGATTATTTTAACATTTAACATTAGGTTTCATTTATTCTTTCATTTGTAGGTTAGAAAGGCGAATGAGAAATTTAAATGAATGGTCCCACTTCTTTCTCCAGTTTCTTAGTTGTCCCACTTTAACTTGTAACATTAGGTTTCATTTAGGAACCAAGCCTTTGCTCAGTTGGTGGGATAATGGTCCTGTTTCTTTCCCTAGTTTCTTAGTTGTCCCACTTTAACTTGTAACATTAGGTTTCATTTATTCTTTTGAGATTATTTTAACAATAGGTTTCATTTATTCTTTCATTTGTAGGTTAGAAAGACGAATTAAATGGCCTCGTTTCTTAGTTGTCCCACTTTAACTTGTAACATTAGGTTTCATATAGGAACCGAGCATAACTCGGTGGGAGGTGTGGGTGTACATCCCCACCACCCAAGTTCAAGTCCTTTTGATGCGAATTTGGGTGTCTATTTTCTTAATGAAAAAAAACCTATTTCCTTCTAGGTACTCTTTTTTTTTTGTTATTTTAATGGGTCCCACCATTCAGCTATTGTAATTGGGCTAGCAAAATGGTGGTGTGACTGTTACGTGTAAATGTGTAACGTGTAAATGTGTAATATATGTCTGTAGTCTTTCTAGGCCCATCAAGTGTAGGTTTGGCCCATGTTGGCCATAACCTATGTTGCCCGGATACCCCAATATGGGTACACAATATGGCGATTAGCCATTTTTCCAAAAATGCCAATACAACGATATATATACACGCATGCACGTATATATGTACATGTATGTACACGTACACACACATACATATGTGTGTGTGTGCATAATAAAGATAAAAATAAGAAATTAATGAATTCTTATAAGGAACTGAGAAACCAAGAACACCTTAATATTGATGTAGCAAATTGTTTGATTCTCCAGTTCTCCCTCCTGGCTGTTAGACTAATATAATGAACCATCTGCGAGTAATAAGATAATATATAAGTACATGTACACAAATAATGAATAATTTCGTCCCTTGGCAGGCTTCTCGCAATCATCGCCTCCTCTTTAGCAATTTCATCGTTAAGTTGAGCGAGAACATCGACTGTAACGTTTGGACAAAACTTCACACCATAATTTCCTATCTTCAAGAGATGTGCCTACATCTAGACCGTATATTCCCTCCTACACCATTCCCGGTCTTCAGAGCAACTCAACATACCTCCAAAGCGGCTTCTTTTCGCTCGGTTGGAGGTACCGCACGAGCAAAGATTTAGGATGTTCGTAGCCAAGGCGGCTCCATCGGATGAGGTAGGATACACACTAGTATCAGTGCTACACGATGCACTTGAGCCTTCGAATCCACCACTACCAGATGCCATGGTCTGATCTGACAAGTTCAAACATCGAATGAGCTCATAGTTCTTTAGCCAGGACAAAATATAGCAAATAAACAAGCTAATGAAGACATTGTGATGGCTTATGTGTGCTACCAAAGACAAAGCTTATGCTATTATGCTAACATTCCTATTCTAACATTTCAATGCTTTCATGGCTAATGTGTTTTAAACAATAGAAACATATGCTAACATTCGGTTGCACCTCAACCAATAAAATTGGTGGCTAGCAAAGAAGAAACAAAACAGTAGAAGAGAAGGATTGGGCGGTTGGCTCACCGAGGGCCTCTTGACTCTTAGAGGTGTCGAGGCGGGCATCGAGGCGACAAGCGCTCAGCGGCGGGTGTGGAGGCGCCGCCGAGGTCGGGACGAGAAGGAAGTCGACGACGGATGGAGGAGGAGCCATGACCGGAAGGACCAGCGGTGCCGAGGGACGACGACCGACGATGACGCCCACGCCCTGGCGGCTACCGAGGATGCCGACTCCTGAGATGCGGGCTAGGGGCCGACTGGATCTCGGATCTGTCTGTGTATTGTGAAGGGACGAGGTTATTAGGTCAAACGTATCAGCGAAGTACATACTAAGTATCGGATTTATTTTCTTTTTTTGAATAATCATAGATTCAGGATACGTGCAGGATACATATCGGAGCGTATTGGGGTAGTATCTAATATCCATACATGACTTTTGTGAAGTATCCGCGCAATGTAGGTCGTAACTATCTCTATTGCTAATGGAATAACAGGCACAGATATATATGGACATTTCCTCTCTTCCACTCTTAACATGGTATCAGAGTAAGGAAACCCTAGCCATCTATCCACCTCCACCTTCGCTGTCGCCACCTCACCAGTGTTGCTGCCATCCTTCACTATCATTGGTGATCCCTAAGCTCAATCTGTTGTCATCAGTCATCCCCAAGTTTGATCCATCGTCATTGGTCCTCCCTAAGCTCGATCTGGCATTAGCACCAAGTTCGATCATCTCCGGTCCTCTCCAATCTCGATCCAGCATTGCCTGAGATCGATTCGTCGTTGTCGATCCGTCACCACCGGTCCTCCTTGAGCTTGTTTCAGTGTCTCCGAAGCTCGATCCATACTGTTGTTCACACGATCATTGGACCGACCTCCGACGACGTTGGATCGAGCTCGAGGACTAGCAAATCGGGCTTCAGTGACGGTGGATGCAACACATAATCATGCAATCATAAGTTCCTAAACTAGTAGTTAATTTGTATGTATGATATTATTTTCAAGGATGCGACAAACATGCGATCGTTCCACGCGACCACCTATTTTTTCTATTTTTGGCTTAAGTGCTTTCACTTCCTTTCCTTTTCTCGGTTCAACAAGATTATCTCACTAGCTTAATAAAACAAGATCATATTGAATATGTTTTGTAGACATAAAGATAGCATTGTCTCACTAGCAACTCTGTAAGAAGATAGCATTGTCTCACTAGCAACTCTATAAGTCCACTACTAGCAACTCTAGGTGGTGATAACTATTAAACTCTATATTAGTTGCTAGCTCTACATATTTGCTACTTAGTTGCTAGATCTACATATTATTAGTTGCTAGCTACATGCTTCTTGCTACATTAGTTGCTAGCAACTCTACATGTTAATTGCTCTCATCTCTTTATGACAATTGTCAACGATTTGTGCAATCAATTACTAATGGTGGTTCTACATTAGTTGTTAACAACTCTATATTAGTAGCAATGCACTGAGAAGGGCAGCAATTCACCGAAAACTTGAATTCACCCTACTAGCAACTAATGTTAGATAGTAGTGGCAACTAAAAAGCAACTCATTGAGAAGGACGACTACTCACCGGTAGTCGAGTAGCAACTACATAAAAAATTGAGTAGCAACATGAGAAGAGTATATCAAACTAAAAAATCGAGTAGTAACTCACTATGAAGGGGTAGCTATTCTCGGGGGTTTGAATTTACCCTACTAGCAATTAATACAATTAATGTTAAATGGAGGTGGCAATATGTATTTAGAAATTCAACTTATTGTATCTCGTAACATGTACAATATGGGTCTAGTTTTTCAAGCTTGCCATATAGATCACAACGGCTCAAACGAAAATCAAATCGGACACGACTACAAAGTTGTTACAAAGTTACGCTTAACGATAATAAGACGATACATACAAAACCAAAGTCCATGATACGGACACCGCAGTGGGCCTGTGAGAACAAAACACCCCGAAAACCCGATGGAATAAGTGAAGATGTGCGGCCCACAGCCCCGCATTTCTCCGGACAAATCGGACGGACGGATCGCCTGGTCTGCGCAATGCCTAACGCCGCTACCGATAGCCACTAAGCATTATCGTATTTCCAAAATGAAAGTAGGACTAGGTTGAAGCAACTTTTGAAGTAGTGTTCAACTTGCACTGAGACGTCAGAAAGGCAGCATATCGATATCGGGATACGTATTTGATATCGATACTTCCCTAGTACAGCTCCAATTCGTATTGGGGAAGTAGTGGATTTATCATCTTAAAAAAATAAAAAAATAATCTTGATATTGCTCCAATATTTTACAACCCACAAAAACCGTAGTCGCTGTGAATTGCTTATTCCTACCATTTTATTCCCCTCCTAATTGTGGTATGAAAAGCTTGCCTGTATGTTCACTTGATCTTTAGTTATATCTTTACTATTATAAAAGAAGAAGTTGGTGGTTGGTGCGGCCTCTCCCACCCTTTCTACCTCTCTTGACAAAAAAAGATATTTTGTCTAATGTGTGGGCCCACTCACCCCTCACATGCGTTGATGGTTGGACATCCATTCTCCTCTAACCGCTCTATTCCCTCAACTTCTCACATCTACTTTCCAACCAATCAGAGCAACTTTCTTCTATATCACGATTATCTATATATGCAATTGAGGGTCGTTGCAACGCACGGGTACATAACTAGTCCTACTAAAATGATGAACAAAATACAAATTAGAATACTTGCTTTCCTTCCTTTTATTTATTTAGCCTTTTCTTTTGAGTTATTTGGTCTATGGAACATCTGATATATGTTGTTTATGTTACTTGTGTTACAATCTTGTTATTCAAAAATAAAAATTATTGTGAAGAAACTGTTAGTTGAGATGAATAGATTGAATAGTTGTCTGTATATTGCACAGCCCAAAGGAGTATTATATAGTACATGAGACACATACAACCTTAAACCCTAAATAATAGGAAATGATACTAATACCCTTAACACCCCCTCAAATGCAAGGCATATGCAATAGCATTGCATTTGGATATTGTGTTAGTTGAGATGAATAGATAAATAGTTGTCTATATATTGCACAGCTCAAAGGGTCATTATATAGTATATGAGACACACATACAACTCTAAACCCTAGACAATAGGAAATGCTACTAATACCCTTAACAGAAACTATGCAAAGAAGACTTCAAATTATATGTTATATGTGTTAATATCTAAGTTTTATCTTTTTTAGTTTATTATATATATGTGTATCATCGTACCAGTATATATGGGAAATTGTCATATCATCATATCTTTATCCAAACCGCCGTTGGAGCATAGTGTGCTTTCAGATGCTATTTTTCCATTGTTCATGAGAATCCCCCGTCATCTATGTGGTATTGTCTGTATCATATCGTACTAGTGCATGTCGGTATGATGCAACCATGTGACTTAATTTTCATAATTGAAAGATGAGAGACTCAACTAAGAAATTAAGAAAATGTAGGAACAAGCTTTGAAAAATTCTGGAGGAAGTAGGAACTGGGAACAATTGTGAAAAGCAAACTCAGTGAGGTATTACAATAGTGAAGCAAGCTCCAATAATGGCACAATTTTCTTCAAATCACCTAGTATAATTCACTTCATGTTTTAAGTATTAAAATTTAACAACAAAGTATATGTTGGGAAGGAGGCCATGGTGAGGGCACTGGTTGGGAATGTTATGAATATTGTGTGTATATTGAAGAGCCCCAATGGGCAATATATATATAGGGAGTACAAAGAGATACTACAGGGGAATATGCCACATGAGATAAGGAAAGCGAGGCATATATGGAAAGGAATAAAATGATTCCTATTCTATCTCTAATACCCTTAACAGGGAAGATTGGATTGGTTGACCCTGGTTGTCCAATGGCGTGAGTTCTTTTTTTTTTTTTTGAAACAGCTGCAACTTCTTAATTAATCAAAGACACAGAATTACATCAGTTTGTAACACAGAAAAGAGCACTACCAGAGGAATATTAAACCAACAGTACTATTATGCTCCTTGCAGCTGATCTTCGCTAGGGTATGATCCAGTTCGTTTGTTGTACTCTTCAAAAGTCCGAAGCTTCATCTTGAATTATTGCACGGTTGCACCATTTTTCTAATGGCGTGCAAAGAGTTGGGTACTAGTTGGAGATTCACAGTAGTTGCCGCAGGCCATAGCCATAGACATTTTTTCGCGGTGTTTCGTTTCTTGCCATGGTAAGGTCTGGAATCCAGGGTAGGCAGCGAAGGGATTATATGGGAAGAAGAATACTAATTCAAGTGGCGGGGAACCGACATCCCGAAATCCCGCCTTTGATGTGTGATGGGATAGGCGTGCTTCACGTACACTTAGTTGCATCTATTGCGCCTCCCCCTGAAATAGTTACTAACCTAATTTATATTTATAACACTCCCCTTTGAAATAGTTACCAACCTAATTTATATTTATAATACCAAAGTATCTACACCCATCAATTGCGATTTGACTTTGAGGTTGGAAGTGTAACATTGTGCTCCCTTCCAACCCCTCTGTGTGCGCTCGCGCTACGCGTTCTCTACCTAGAGTTAAATATTATCAGCACATGAATCCGAGTGGGACCCTTCCTCTTTGGTATAAGCTGGTTTGATCTCTGACCGGTCTAAACGAGCAGAAACCACTGGTCGAAACACTGGTCGTTGAAACACTGGTCGAAATTCTGATCTGACCACATTGTTCCGACCACAGGAGCATGCTGGTACCGCACCGCTCAACTCCTGAGCGATACCACTCAGGGCATTGATATCATTCGAACACGTCCGATACTTCGATGCCACTTGAACAAGGTTGTTATGGCGTCGAGATATCGGCGATATCTCGTCGCCATATCGTTGTGGCGGCCAGCCGCTCCATGACGTCTGGAAAGCATGGAGGTGCGCCGTATCCCGTCCGCCATGGCGCCGATATGGCGGTGTGGCGTCGTCGTGGCGGCGTTGTGACGATAAGTCGCCGCTCGGTGGACACCATAGGAGGGGGGAGGGGTGTTAAAGTCGAGACTCGAGTAGTATTAGTCAGGCAGACTGACATACCTATGGTTTTGGCAGCCGGGCGAAAAAGCGTGGAGAGTCCTGCCGCCACCGGATCCGTTGCCGCCGAACCGGATCCGCTGTCGCCGCGGCCGGATCCGCCGACGCCGCGGCCGGATCTGCCGTCATCATGGCCGAATCGCCGCCGCCGCCGCCGGAATCATTGCCGCCAGCCCAATCGGCCGCCGCGCGGCCGGATCCGCCAAGTTGCAACAGATCCGCTGAAGCCGCAGCCCACCGCCGCCTCTCCGGCCCGCCGCCTCGCTACGGCCGGCCGTCCGCCGCCTCCACCGGTGAGTGTACACGGCCTCGCCACTCGCGGTGTCGCCAGGAGTGGAGCGGACGGAGCGGACCTCCGCTTCGTCTGTTGACTGTGTTGTGTGCGAGCGAAGCGGACGGATTTGTATGCGCTCGGAACAGTAACGCACGAAGCGGTTGCGCCGTTTCGATCACACGAACAGTAGCGCGAGTTGCGATCGGAAGTTGGACTTGGATGACTTTTGAGAGATGAGAGAGTTGGACTTGGATGGCTTTTGTGAGATGAGAGAGTTACATTTATGTTATTGTTGTGAACTTATGAGTTATGACTATGATTGTGGACTGTGGACTTATGTTGGTAATGTCATGTTTGTTAATTGTCATGTTGCTCTACTACATTTACCAAACTAAGTTAATATGTGTGCATAGCATCGCCACGCTGCACATCATATGGCGTCGCCACGCCGCACATCATATGGCGTCGCCACGCCGCACGCCAGAAGCGATATTGTTGTGTGAAGGTAGTTAGGCGCCACGCCTCGCCGCGCTGCCGTAATAACCTTGCACTTGAACGCCATCCAAAACTCCGATGCCACTTGAACGCCATCCAAAACTCCGATGCCACTTGAACGCCGTCCGATACTTCGATGCTCTGCACCGCTCAAAGATTCCCATGAAACCACTTGAACTCGACCAAAACCACTCGGACCCGACCGAAACTTTTACAAACGCAATTTCTAAAGCAATCCAAATGTCAATTATTCATCACCACTATATTCATGACCATCCAAATGGTCGAACACTTTTCCATTTCGAAGTTGTAGTTTAAATCTGCTTATCCTTTGTAGTCATCTCGTATTCGCTTCAGTTTGTTTGAGAATACCTTGTTCTCAGATTGTGCCGAAGGTATTAGTTTGTTTGAGAATACCTTGTTCTCAGATTGTGCCGAAGGTATTGATCTTGCAATTAGATCATATCAGATTGATTTGCGAGGTTTCGTGGGTGGTACTGTGAAAGATTGGGTTGTTCATGCATCAATCGGTGTTTACCGTTGGTTGGTCCGTACCACATTTGGACCAGTCTTTTTTTGGCATGATCTGACATTTTGATGCTGCTTTCTTTGGCTCCCCTCGTTTCATATTCATATGATGCTTTACATGCTTTCCAAGACGCAACTTTAATGATATTAGTGGATAAAGTTTGAAAGTTTGACTGCAAGCAAACCATGGTGACACAATGTGAAACAGGGTACAATTTTTTTCAAATACCCTATATTTTAGTAGTTCTTTTTGCTTCCCATTTGACTGTGTGCATCTGTTTCTTCGTCGCTACTTTAAAGTTTTTAAAGTTTTTTGAATGATAGCTTTCTTATGAGAGGTAGCTCCAGTCATATTGCCGACTGAACCACTTGATCTCTATTGTAGGGGAAGAAAGTCCATCTGCTGGAACTGCATACATTTTTGGCAATGACATCAGATCAAATCCAAAAGCTGTTCGACAGAATGTAATTAGATGCATATTCTTTCTAAGTAACGTATCATAAATGATTTAAAATGTTTTTTTTTCTTTCCTGACTTTCATCTTCCTTTTAGATTGGTTACTGCCCTCAGTTTGATCCACATTTAGAGTTCTTGACACCGCGAGAGCATCTTGAGCTTTATGCAAGAATAAAAGGAGTTTCTGAGACGACCATGGCTCATGTATGGATATATTCAAGATGCTGAGATGATACGATAAATTTAATATATTTATTTGGGGAAAAGAAATTTACACTTTCTGAAACTAATCGGCTAGTCACTGTTCATTCATATAGGTTGTCAGTGAGAAGTTAGGAGAGTTTGATTTACTGAAGCATGCAGATAAACCATCATATTCATTAAGTGGAGGCAACAAGCGGAAGCTTTCTGTTGCAATTGCAATGATTGGCAACCCTCCAATTGTTATTCTTGATGAGCCATCAACAGGTAAGCATTATGTCGCGCATGGTGTACTTCGATGCGTACCCTTTTTACAGAAACACTTCGATTATTTGTGAAAATTTTGTTTTGTTTTATAATTTGTATTTCACAATGAAGGCATGGATCCTGTTGCGAAGCGTTTCATGTGGGATGTCATATCTTGCTTGTCAACTAGACAGGGAAAGAGTGCTATTATCCTTACAACCCACAGCATGGCTGAAGCTCAGGCACTGTGCACACGTATCGGCATAATGGTAAATACAAATATAGTTTTATTCATTGAATTCTAAATCTTATGAGACAACCGAATGTCTTGGAATTTGGAAGGCTAGCAACCATGCAGCCAGATACAAGTTAATCCAGTCTAAACAAAAATGGGTGGTTTTGAACATTTAACCTTGTTTATACATAGTGATTCCTTGTTCTATCTCTATCCCTTTCATGTGGAAAATAAATTTGGTTGTGGGGTCCAAACTTATTGGACTTCTGATGGGGTGGTTCTTGCTGGACCCTTAAGATTTGCATGTACACATCAGGGTGTGTCTAAATAAATGTTTTGTACTTGAGAATTAAGATATATGCATAGAGGATTCTTTAAGCACTTTTGTACTTGTAGGCTTGTAGCAAACTACCATATTATCTTGTTTCAAAATGGTGCGTAGAACAGTAACACGTTATGCCACATGTTAATAGTACTGCTATCTATATAGGTCGGTGGCCAACTACGATGCATTGGGAGCACACAACACTTAAAAACTCGCTTTGGAGATTACCTTGAACTTCAGGTAAATTATAATAAAAAATTCACAAGAGAATATACTCATTAACTTCATCATGCATAATTTGAAAACTGAAATGCACAATTTTGTTTGTTATAGGTCAAACCCTGTGAGGTTAACTCAACTGAGGTCGATGCTCTTTCTATGACAGTCCGGCGGCTACTTTCTAACTGCATTATTCATTCTAAAAGCTTACCCGATGACATTGAGATATGCGCTGAAGAAGATGGGCAGGGATCATCACAGAAGACAGCAGAAATCCATCTGACACAGGAAATGATAATTACTGTGGCACAGATGATTGGAAATGAGGAACTTTTGCAGACACTTTCAGATACCAAGCTAGAAAGTGGAGTTTCTATTGAACTGTTCCCAGATCAGCTCGCCCGTGATGGTACGGATTATGTCGATAGTTTGATATTTTCAATGCTTTTGGTCATGCCTACTCCACAGAACTCTTGTCAACATGATTTAGTGAAATATTAAGTCACTGCTTTCTTCCTCAGTCATAGTAGCATTACGTACTTTCTTGGGCAAACTTGATCTATTTTATGTGTAAATGTCACAATTGTTTATATGAACCTCGTAAAGATAAAGAGAACACCTGCTACATATACCGACTGAATCCATCTTTGGTGGCCTCATGACACCAAACTCTGCTTCAGCCCTTAATTTGAATAGGATGAGAATAGGGCAATAACCTTCGTTGAAGTTTGGGAAGGAACCTTCTAGTTGCATCTGGGGAATCAGTTCAGGATGTCGTATCGAAACATTATGCTGTTATGCACAAAACATTGGAACAATTGTCGAATGTTCATTGATAATGTTATACATGTTGTAAGCTGCACAATAGACTATAGAGCTGTTCAAGGCCCAGGCAGGGCCAGACAGGCCCAACGCCTTACAAATCATTTTTTTATTTTCTGAATATTATTATTATTATTTTCCTAATGAAATATAATTTTTATCGGGTCTTATCATCCTTTGGGCTGGGCCTTGAGCGAAATTTTGGGCATGAACCCAAAATCGGGCTGGCCTGGCCCGCCTGATTTTTCTACACTTTATTCATTTCAAGTATTTTTTAGGATCAAAACTTATGATTCGATGACATTTGCACTAGGTGCTATACCATTGAGTGTGTTCGCTGAGTGGTGGTTAGCAAAGCAAAAGTTCATGTCAATTGATTCTTTCATCCACACATCATTCCCTGGAGCTACATTCGATGGCTACGGTGGATTGAGTATTAAATACCAGGTAACAAGTTGCTCGGTTTGTGTTTCGTAGTTGATGTTAGACGCATTGATGTTTCACAGGCTTTCTGTTCATGATTTGTCACTAGTCGCAGGTTAACATTTTCACCTTTTGTTAATTTCAGTTGCCTTATGGCAAGGACTGGTCTCTTGCAGACATATTCGGGCATTTGGATCGTAACAGGTTTTTATTAACACCTATTTCGTTTCGTGTTCTTTTGATGTGTTCAATCATTAACTTGATGGTCTTACTTAGGGAACGACTCGGAATAGAAGAATATAGTCTCAGCCAATCTACCCTGGAAAGCATATTTTACCACCTTGCTTCCTTGCATGCGAATTCTGCGAGGTGATAGAACAGATCTCACCAACTCAACGAAATGGTGGACAATTTTGTTTTCAGCCTACGTTCTCTGAACGGTATGATGAAGCCATTTTGGTAAATTGTGCTATGAGGCATCATCAACACACGATCAGCGTGTTTGTTAGCTCAAGACCGGCACATGAGGTCTGCAATCAAGCCCGCATTGCAATTACCCTGTTACGGTTTACCTGTGGCATACAGATCAAACTAATACTAGAAGACTGCTAATTTGTGATGCTTCCGTGGATTTGTCGTTCTGTTCATTGTTCAATTGGGCACATGACCGTTAATATAACCAATTATGTATACAACTTTGGGCGATCGTCCTATATCTTTTTGTTTCAAGAACACACAGGAGATCTGTGCGTCTTTTGCATTAAGAGAGAACAAGCAAAACAACATGTTTACGATCGTTCAGCTTTCCTGAAAACCTGAGCGTTCCGCTCCAGCCACAACCATCTTGTAGTAAGTAGGATGATCAGAGAGTTGCAACATGCAACCACGTTTCTTGTCACTCAGCAGGGTGCTCTGCTCTGCAATCCACCAGTTCTGAAAGGAGTCTTGGTGTTAGGCGCTGCAACCGTACCCACAGGAAGATTTGATACCACACCTGCCGTGAGTAGCTTCATTGGACTAGGAGATGGTTGATCGTTTCATCCTCTTGGCCACAGAGAACGCAGGTTTGATTGCTCTGCAGCCCCCTCAGTAAAACGATCAGCCGTTCAACAGAGGTCCAAAACAGCCAGCCACATGAAAAATTTTAAATGAAGGGAGCCCAGGCCGACCATATTATCTCAGCACACGGCCATTCAATTGATCCGATGAACATGGCATCGATTTTGAACTATACATCTGATTGGGTGCGTAATACCTGGGCAGATTTAGCCGAGCCCAGCCCACTTGTAGCCTTATAAGAGGGAAAGAGCCAATGGAGGAGGAAGTGAAAGCCAACTTTGCTCTCTCCCCTGTGCTCACCTGCATGCTGCCGCTGCTCTCCCCTAGCGCTTGTTGTTGTCGTTCGCGTAGCCGTTGGTGCAGTCGCGTGTCGCTCTCCGGCAGCCACCGCCGCTTCACCCTATTGCGTCGTCGCTCGCTGCGTGCGAAAGCATTGCGCGCCGCCGCGGTGGCCGACGCATCGCTCTGGCTGGTTGAGCGCCGTCCTCACCCTCGACGCCGCCGCCGCCGCCATCCCTCGCCGCGCTCGCCTCCCGCTCTCGCTGTTGCCGCCGCTCCATGGGAGTGGAGGAGGGCCAGCCGCCGAGAGGTGAGTAGGGAGAGGCCGTCGACTGAGGGAAGAAGAGGAGATGGCCAGAGTCGAGGCGGAGGAAGAAGAGCCGGCCGACGAGCTGAGGGAGGAGGCGTGGGAGGAGCTAGCCGACAGAGGGAAAAAGAAAGAGGAAGTGGAGGTAGCCGTCCAGCACCGTCCGCCAAGTTAACAGGTAAGTGCACAGTAAGGCGGTAAATTCGGGTAATGTTTGCTAATAGTTGAATGATGGTGCATTGCTTACCATGTTATGGTAAGCTAACTGTTCCCGAATGCATAATGAGGAATGATGATTGTTGCGACATGGCATGTTGATATGCATAAATGGAAAATCTGCATTGCATGCATGTCATGAAAAGAGATAGTTGTGGTATCATTGGTCCACTCTATCTGGACACTCAACGGGGGTAGAGATTGAGGTCCCCGTATGAAAATAACGGGCTACTGTGATCCCCGTATGAAAAAGGACAGATTTGTGATCCCCGCATGGAAACAAAGCGGGCCTAGGTGAGCATCGACGGGTGCTCGCGCTGCTATACCGGTATAGGCTAAAGAGACCAGAGAGAAGTGCATGTGCATATGCATAATGAATGGTTGATAAGAACTTAAAGAGAATCAAATGGAAACAAGTGGTTAATGAAACGGTGATGGTTATGGACAGATTTGTGAATCTGTTATTTACTGTTTTGCTTCGTACTTACTGAGTCTCCGGACTCACCATTGCTTTGTCGTTATTTTTAGATGAATGATGGCGACATGCATGGAATGAGAATAGTCCTTTTGGCACTGCATATATGAAATAACAGTTTAGCCTTACACTGAGTTTTTATGTTTAATCTAGTGTTAAGTCTTTTGTTACTCGCCGTTTGGTTTAGTTTGCTTGCGAGCCATGATGGTGGGTCTCCATGGTCGTAGAGCCCAAAGTCTGTTTATGTTATGGTTTATAAAATATGAAGTTAGTTGGATTATTGCAATTATCTTATATTTATTTGTTGTTTGCTCTCTGTGGGTATAAAGTAAAATAAAATAAAATAGAGGTGCTGCTAAACGTTAGATTAGCAACATTTTTAAAATGATAAGTGTGTGGTGGTAACATCTTGAATCCTGTGGAGGGCCGGGGTGTTACAGGGTGTCCAGCGCTCATCACATAACTGAATACCCCCTCCATCCATAAATTTAGATGGTTTTTGATTTTTTACGGTCTCCAATGCATAACTTTGACTATGATTTATTATCATAATATATTAGCAAAAATAATAAAAAATATATATTATAAAAGAATTTTGTATGATAAATTCAATGATATTATTTTCATATAGTCAATTTATATATTTTAATACATATTAATAGTCAAAGTTTGAACATGCAACGAGCACCGGATGTTCAAACCAGCCCATGGCTTCTCTGGCGCCACCCTTTGAGGCCATAGCCATCGAACCTACAGGGCACAGTTAAGCTTCTGTAGAGGCCCATCATACTTCGGATGACACCCTGAGTATGCCAAGCCCATCATACTTCTTCGGATGACACCTTTTCCCATGCTCCCAGACAGTGCCCGCCTTGAACATTGTCTGAACCTCTCCATAGGAATGCCCGAGAAAGCTTCTCAATGCATTTCAGCACCCATTTGGGTAAGTCAAGAGCCACCATGTAGTAATTGCCGTCAAAACTGATTAGACAAGTACTGACCGACCGGTTGGGGATAGAAGATGAAAGTTCTTCAATTTTGTAGAGCTAGAGGAAGGCCCAAGTACTTGCACGGAAAGACCGATAAGCTGCGGGGCTTGCTGTTAGGGGTAGAAACGGATCGGATACGGTCGAATAGTATCAAATACGAATACGAATCCATATTTTTAAAACGAATACGAATACGAATTCGAATATTCTCAAATACGAATACGAATATTCTCGAATACGAATACGGATATTTTTGAATACGGATTTTCTCGGATACGAATATCGGATAAAACGGATTCCTAGCGATTTTGCCGATTTTCACCGGTTTTTGACCGGTTACCGGTTTTAAACCACCTAAATTCAAATTTTGAATCATAAAATTTATACGAATTTTTCATGGATTCTAAAAACGGATCGAATACGAATCGAATAGTCTCGAATAAGGATACGGATACGAATATTCTCGAATACGAATACTCTCAAATACGGATACGAATATTCTCGAATACGAATACAAATATTTTCGAATACGAATTTTTGCTTATCATATTCGTATTTTCTCGGATACGAATATCGGATAATACGAATTATCCGTTACCGTTTTCCACCTGTCTGCTCCTCGTCACACCTGATTAGTGTTATCGAACTTTTGTCATACTTGGCTTGGAGTCCCGAGGCCTGACCAAACGATTGATGGATCCCCTGGATTGCCGTCAGCTCATCCTGCTCTGGGGTTAGGAACACCCAGTGGCGGACCCATACCCTGTGGCAGTGGGACCTTGTGGCGATCAGACCTTCGCTCGTTCGCTGATTCGCTCGCCTGCTGCGCGCCTGCGCGGAGCGACGCTTCGGCTTCGCCAAGACGCCAACGCCTCGCACCTCACCTGCCACACGCACGCGTAACTACCGGTAGCCCGCTCTGCACTAGTCTAGCTACCAGCTGCCAATAACTGGTTTCAGAGTTCAGCTAGAGTAGTAACCAGGTGCCACTTTAAAAGAACAAATAAAGATCAATTCACAAAACAAAAGCTACGGAGCAGTTAAAATGTACCGACTCTCTAAAACAAAGTTAAAATGTACTGGTGTGACGAGTAGTGTAGTAAACACTGCAAAAAGCTAAGAATGCCAAATTGACTCCAGAATCTACAACCAAGTCAATTGCTACTACCGCTGCACCATAAGCTCACAACTGAAGGTCACGAGAATGACACCAACAGTAGAGCACAAACAGCTAAACCAGTGATTAGGCAGAAGTAGTAAAAAGGGATCGAGAATACATGAAGAATTTATAGGAATCAAAAACCAAGAAAAAGGATAATAGATACGAAATAAAAAACTCACAAACTTTATTCAAAAACCACGCATACTATTCATCCTGATCTTCATGTCATGCCGCCGCGTCCTGCTCTTTTTGTTCGCCCGTAACCGCGCCGTCCAAAACGCATATACGGCCGCTGCGAACTGCACCTTTTTTTTCGCGCATCCACGCCCACAGCACTTTTTCAGCCGGCTGCCCTTTTATGCCTTCTTCTACGAATCCTATTCAATCTCTATTTAGAATCCTAATTCACTCATCTCTCATATGTATCTTATTCAAACTCTACTTAAAATCCTAATCTAACTCATCCAACTAGACTTGGTCTTTTCACCTCAACTAGACTTTTGACCCGCTAATTTTCAAGGGACCCGAAACCCTTCCTAACACGGGTTTTCCAAAATTCCAACTTTCCTAACGCATCACGTGTCGAAGCCTTCAGGACCACACCTCCCGTAGCTTCTCCATATTTCATTCACCACGTGTCATAGCCTCTGGATCATACCTCCGTAGCTCTAAAACGTATCATTCACCACGTGAGAGGAACAGCTGTTTAGGAACTCACATATACATGCATATGATGTTACCATGACGCAGTATGGCCTAGCAAGGCCTGATACACCGATAGTGCATGGAGCTAAGTCTCCAGGAAAAGTAAATATTGTGTGCAACACCCTATGAGGCTAACTATACTAGCTTGGGTGTCAGATTAGTGAAAACTAATTTTACACGATAAGTCCGCGCAATGGACATCTATTTCCTCGGAGTTGATTTTCACTAGTAAGCATTTGCTGAGCATGGTTCGAGTAGCAGTACAGGTTTGCTAGACTTCGTTAGAGAACTGCCGCCTGCTCCGGCCCCTGCTCGCCTCCACCTCGCCGAAGACGGGCTCCGGCCTCCGATCGCCTCCGCGCCGCCGAAGACGGACTCCGGCCCCCGCTCGCCTCCGCGCTGCCGACGCCGGGCTCTGGCCTCGACTCCCCTCCGCCTTGCCGAAGACAGGCTCCGGCCTCCGCCGACAGGCTCCGGCCTCCGCGCCGCCAAAGCCAGGCTCCGGCCCCCGCTCGCCTCCACGCTGCTGACGCCGGGCTCCGGCCTCGGCTCCCCTCCGCCTCGCCGGAGACAGGCTCCGGCCTCTGCGCCGCCGAAGACGGACTCTGGCCCCCGATCGCCTCCGGGCCAGTGAAGACGGACTCCTGCCCACGATCGGGCTCCGGCCTCTGCATCGCCGAGGACGGGCTCCAGCCTCCGCTCGCCTCTACGCCCTGCTCTGCCCGCCGCGTTCGCTGGCCTTCGTGCTGGCAAAGACGGCTACTACTTTGACAACCACGTCCGCTACACCTCTGCGCTGGTGAAGACCGGATTTGGGCCCCACGTCCGCTCGCCTCCGCATCGATGAAGACCTCCTCCGGGCTCCTCGCTCAGCGTGGTGCGGCTAGCTCAAGGCATCGTTGGATAAGAGCCGCCTTGGGTTGAGATTCTTGTGCACATGAACCCGAACGTCATAGCATCCAGTGGGCAGCTGTGGCATTGCACAGTTAGACAGTCCAATGCTCTGAAGTATGCATTAAATTGCTCACGATGCTTTTACTGTCTGGGATACCCCGCTGATTCCATTCCGATGCGCTGGTACGGACTATAAAAAAAATCGCACTATGATCTCGCGCCTCGGTGTACCCTACGGAGTATAAAGCGTCAGGACCTTAGTCGCCCCGGGCAACTTTACGGAGTATAAATAAGACACGTGGAGGGACACTTCTGTGTGCACTTTATGAAATATAAATAAGACGCGCCGAGGCTTGCCCGTGCGCACTTTACGGGGTATAAATAAGATGCACCAAGGCTTGCCCGCGCGCACTCTACAGAGTATAAATAAGACGCTCTGAGGCTTGCCCGTGCGCACTCTATGAAGTATAAATAAGACGTGTCGAGGCTTGTCCACGCGCACTCTATGGAGTATAAAAATTGCATGATGCCCGAGACACCAGGGAGTGCCTCGATTTAGCGGCGCACCACCTGGATATCGCGCCTTCGCGCACTTTGCACCAGGGAGTGCATTCTTTATTGAAGGTAGGCGAACGACAGTCTTGCCTTCCTGCATTTGCGTGTGTAGCGCCCTCGGCCCACGCTGTTCGCGCCCGCGGTGCCCGCTTCCCGTGGGTACCATTTCTGAAGGTAGGGGAACGGCAGTTTCACCTCCCTGCCTCCATGTGCGTAGCGCCCTCGGCCTACGCCGCTCCCGCCCGATCTCCGCGGGCACCATTTTTGAAGGTAGGGCAACGATAGTCTCGCCTCCCTACCTCTGCGTGCGTAGCGCCCTCGGCCCACGCCGCTCGCGCCCGCGGCGCCCACTTTCCGCGGGCACCATTTCTGAAGGTTGGAGAATGGCAGTTTCGCCTCCCTGCCTCCGTGTGCGTAGCGCCCTCGGCCTACGGCACTCCTGCCTGCTCTCTGCGGCCACCATTTTTGAAGGTTGGGGAACGGCGGTCTCGCCTCCCTACCTCTGCGTTCGTAGCACCCTTAGCTTACGTCGCAACCGGCCGCTTTACGCGGGCACTATTTTTGAAGGTAGGAGAATGGCAGTCTCACCTCCCTACCTCTGCGTGCGTAGCGCCCTCGGCCTACGCCGCTCGCGCCCGCTGTCCTCGGGCACTGTTTTTGAAGGTACGGAAACACCAGTCTCGCCTCCCTACCTCTGCGTGCATAGCGCCCTCGGCCTACGCCGCTCGCGCCCGCTCTCCGCGGGCATTGTTTTTGAAGGTCAGGGAATGGCAGCCTCGCCTCCCTACCTCTGCGTGCGTAGCGCCCTCGGCCTACGCCGCTAACGCCCGCTCTTTGCGGGCACTATTTGTGACGGTAGGGGAACGCCAGCCTCACCTCCCTACCTCTGCGTGCTTAGCGCCCTTGGCCTACGCCGCTCGCGCCCGCTCTCCGCGGGCACTACCTCTGCGTGCATAGGGCCTACGCCGCTCGCGCCCGCTCTCCGCGGGCACTGTTTTTGAAGGTAGGGAAACGCCAGTCTCTCCTCCCTACCTCTACGTTTGTACCGCCCTCCGCCTCGTAGGCATCACCTCGACGGGACGGCCCGGTTCCGGCGTAGGACTTCGCCGTCCGCCTCGTAGGCATCGCCTCGGCGGAACGGCCCAGCTCTGGCATAGGACTTCGCCGTCCGCCTCGTAGACATCGCCTCGGCGGGACGGCCCGTCTTCGGCATGGGGTTTCGCTGATCTCTTTGTAGGCATTGCCTCGGGGCTGCAAGCTACTAGTTGCATCAGCTCGCCAGTCGGCACCCTCGCGCTTGCTGTTGGGGAACGGGGGGCTGGGATAGTTTGGCACATAAGCTCGCCCATCGGGACCTCTGCGCTTCCTGTCGAGGGAGTACTGTTGTGGGGGTGGCTCAACCCCCCGTGACTGGGTCTTGGCGAACTGGTCTAATATGTAATAGGCCCAATAGTGTGGAGGAATATACCAATGTACCCTCTTCCTTTGTAAGTACTAAGGGGTAGGATGGGGATTTCACATCCTACTCCACTCATGTATATAAACCCCTAGGAGGGGCAGGAGGAGGGGCATCCTCTCATTCTCACCATCTCTCCCTATGTTGGCTCTCTTGTCCTTCCATTAGTCTCCTTCTTTACTATTCGGTAAGTAGCCACAATAGCGGATGATTTCTCCGACAAGCTAAATTCCATCGTCAACGATATATGTTCTCTTGGTGACAAGATTAGAAGACAATGTAGCTGTGAAGAAATACTTGCGCATGCTACTGGAGAAATTTCTCCCGGTAATGACCATGCTATGTATTTTGATAACCTTCGGAAGATGAAGATTGAAGAAGTCATAGGCACACTCAAGGCACATGAGGAACTGCTCAAGAGTTTTCAAGTGTGCCACGAGCAGGCGTTGTTGCTGAAAGGAGATGCAAAAAGCAACAGACAACAGGGGCACAAAGAACCTGCATCGGTGCCAAGCGGGCGCGGTTCGCGAAGCGGGGGATGACGCGGTCGTTGCTGCGGATGCGGCAGAGGTGGCTAGTGCTGCGGCATTGGCCGTGGAGAGAGGGTTGGGCACAACGGTAGTGACATGAGCTGAAATAAATCGCACATCAAGTGTTTTGAATACCATAAGTGCTAGAAACATGGGCACTATGCATTGGCTTGCTCAATAAAAGGAAGACTGAGGAAGTAAATCTCGCCCAAGCCAATGAAAACGATGAGCCGATGCTCCTCTCTCTCTACTTGGAAGAGGCGCCACCCATGGTGATACTAAATGAGGTGAATGCGGTGCCAAAATTGCGTACAGGAGGCGGTGGTCATGAACACAGTGATGTGTCGTACTTGGACAATGGGGCAAGCAATCACATGACACACCTACTCCATGTTCCGTGAACTTGATGAGAAAATTTTTGGTCAAGTAAAATTTGACGATGGCTTCATAGTTCAGATTAAGGGAAAATGAATGATGCTTCTGAAGTGCAAGAACGGAGATAAAAAATTGCTATCTGAGGTATATTATATACCAAAGCTATGCTACAATATAATAAGCCTTGGATAGCTGGCGGAAGAAGGATGCAGAGTTGAGCTCAAGAGCCTGATCTTGACTTTATAAGATTTCCCTGCAAACATATAAGTTTGTTTGCCTGAAGGCCAGTATGAAGGAGACGGCGTGGCTATGTCATACAAGATTGGGGCATATTAATTTGATGTCCCTAAAAAATATGGTAGAGAAGGAGATGGTGATTAGGATGCCCAAGATTGATCACCCGACGCAAATTTGTAAAGGGTGCCTAGTGGCAAAACAAGCAAAGAGTCTGTTTCTGGCGTAGGCACAGTTCAGAGCAACTCGGCCGCTGGAATTGGTGCATGTTGTTTTATGTGGCCCAATTATGCCATAGATTGATGCTAGTAATAAATATTTTATGCTTTTTGTGGATGATTATTCTAGGGCAATGTGGGTGTACATGCTCAAGAAGAACTGAGATGCAAAGGTGGCATTCCAAAAGTTTTTGGCACAGGCTAAAAATGAGTTAGATCACAACTTGAAGGCTTTGAGGTCAGAATGGGGAGACGAATTCTTTTCAAATGAGTTTGCGGCTGTATGTGAAGCTAAAGGTATTACATGCTATTTCACGTCTCCATATTCCCCGCAACAGAACGGAGTCGTGGAACGACGAAACAGGATAGTGATGGCAATGACAGTAGTCTCCTGAAGAGCAAGTTTGGGGATAGGTGCTGAGACATGTCATCTACATCCTCAACCAAGCTGCCACAAAAGCACTTGACGGGGTTACCCTGTATGAAGCTTGGAAGGGGAAGAAGCTGAATGTTGAACACCTAAGAGTGTTCGGTTGCATTACACACGTAAAGGTGAACACCACTAAGAAGCTGGATGATAGAAGCAAGCCGATGATTTATCTAGGAATGGAACCGGGGAGCAAAGCTTATCAATTGTATGATCCATAAAGCGAAAGAATTCAAGTCAAGTCGAGATGTGGTGTTCTAAGAAGATAAGAGTGGACATGGGAGGAGGATCAAGGAATGCTCCGTGATATGCAAAATTGGATCACTTTTTCTGTTAAAAATCAAGCAGACGACGAAGTTGGTGATACGCTGGATCCTCTTCCCCAAGCATGCCCATGTCGGGCACAGACTTAGGAGGAATGTTGGCTCCTGGCGCGATGGTGTTCCCAGGTGCAACGACGGTTCCTAGCACAGCAGGCAAAGCAGCAGCTTTAGTTGTACCAGCTCTGACCCAGGCATACACGGGAGATGGAGCAGCCACGATGACATCTCAAGCACACGTTTCATCAACTTCTCCAGTTTCCCTTGATGAGAAATTGCCAAAGTTTAGAAGACCTGTTGATGCTGCTTATTATAGAAGTATTGTTGGGAGTTTGAGATATTTAGTCCATACAAGACCGAATATTCCCTATGTTGTTGGTTATGTGAGTTGGTTCATGAAAATCCAACAAGTGAGCACATGACAATGGTTAAGAATATATTGAGGTATATCTATGGCACTTTAAATTTTTGCTGTCACTATGAGAGGGGTGGAGAAGATGATGAACCTCATTTTGACCAGCTACAGCAATAGCGATATGGAAGGAGGGAAGATTATCATAGAGCACATCAACTCCAATGATCAACTAGCCGACATCTTGACGAAGCCTGTCGGACACATCAAGCTTGGAGATGCGCAAAAAATCAGACTTCGAGAAGTAAAACAACAAGATTAAGGAGATGAATGTTAGAGTAATATTGTATACGAGTCTTTAGCCTATACTCTTAGTTGAGTTGATGTCCAAGCAAAAGACGTATAAGGCTTGTATACAAGTCAAAGTTCGAGTAGGAAGCCGAGTCAGTCATAGAGTCCAAGTAATCAATGTGTGATTAGCCTTTATAAGGCATAGCTAAGTTCTGTAATCAAACAAGAGAACTAAGAAAAGGAGAGCAACGATCAGAAAAGTTACTCATGGTTCTTCTTCACGTCGAGTTCTTTTCTCGTGTTTCTTCTTCACATCAAGTTTCTTCTATGCTTTCATCGAGTTCTTCTGTGCATGCTCTTCGTCGAGCTTCATCAAGATCCGTAGGGCCTTCAACGAATGCGCTCTAATTCGACAACACTAGCTCTTCTAACCTTAGCGCAACTGGTGTGTGAGCGACTTGGAGAAGAGCTTTGCAAGGTTATGTAATAGACTAATTGGCTAGTAATCCTTGATATACAAGGCTTGATCCTTTTTCGGCAACAGAGTAATGTAGGCTTGATTTACCATATAATGGTTGCGATCGAGCTGACCTAGTTTGGACAGTGCGGCGAGGACATCGCTTTTGATAATATGCCAACATTTCCGGTAGAACAATGTGCTAAACCATTTGGGCAGGCGTCTTCTCGGCAAGCATGCTTCTCAACACTCCTCACACCACTTTCTTTTCAAGAGAAACTGTAGGACCGGTTGCCAACAGAGAAAGGATGAATGGTGCTTTCCAACATTCCCTAAGTATTCGCCGATTCTGCATTCCAATAGCTATGAAAAGCTATGAAGATCAATAAACAAAAAATTTCAATCAATGATCAAGAAAATTATTGTAATAGTTCTTACCTTTTTTTCGTTTGAAGGAAGGTTGCACTAAAGTTGGGAAAAAAATAAAAAATGATGAATATGACTTGTTCATGGGTGAATGATCACTAAGATGGCTCTAGATATATTCTCACATATCACAACAAGCTAGAACACCTAAGGAATCAAGGAAAAAATAACTAGATCAAGAAATCACTCGAAGAGACCAAATCAAGCAAAAACCGGGTAACTTGAAGAACTTGCCAAATCTGATCTAGATGGATAGGGATTGATTTTCAAGGTATATATATCCCTATCACTTACTCATTATTGGTGTCCAGTAAGATCAAGCAAGGAAAGGGGTAAGATCAAAACCAGCCAAAACAAGAGCAAATCAACCAAAACAAGAGACATCCATGAGAGATTTATAAAGTTGCTATATATCGCACACTTTTGAAATCATGACACAAGAAATTGGTACATGGACTTCTCACATTTGCAAAACACATTTGCAAACCTAAGTCACATGGCACAAGGATTATATATAAGCTCCAACCATTTGCAAAACACATTTACAAATATAAGCCTCATATCACAAAGAATAGAAATATGGACTTCAAGCACTTGCAAAACACATTTGCAATGTATAGTCTCATGTTGCAACGATTCAACACATGAGCTTTAGCTATTTGCCAAACACATTCGCAAATGCAAGCCTCATGTCAAGATGAGTTAGAGTAGGTGAGGTTAAGTCATCAACACATAATAAGACTCAAACTACTAGACATGACCCTTCTTAATAGTACGGCAACCTATACTAGCAATCCGGTCTTCCAACCAAACACCAAGACCGGTAAAAGACTAGGAACATATCCTTAGCCCTAGCTAGTTTATACCTTTGCCTTGGGTCATGATCTTGATATACATCAACTCATGATGCATTCTTCTCATCAATTCCATCAACACATGATGGTCTTTACTTGATCAACACATGATCATGTTAGACATGCATCAACATATGAAGCCTTCTTCTTGATAGCCTTCAATACATGAAGTTATTTTCTTCTAGCATCTTGACTTGATGATCTTCAACACATGAAGCCATCCCAAATTATCCACATTTGTGGAATCTAACATATTCATCCAACTCATGAAAAATATTAGTCCACAAAATAATTGTCATCAATTACCAAACTTCACCATTAACACATAATAGAGGGACTAAATTCAACAATCTTTCCTTTTTGGTAATTCATGACAATCTCAACAAATAATGAGATAAAAGTTGATTTGCAAGTATACAACTTATACACAACAATTTGTAAACTCTAAGATAAGCCTTTAAACAAAGCTTACTTATTCGGTTGTCATTAATCGTCCAACCATTAACACATAATGGGGGAGTTAGTTGACAACCCGATTGTACATGAGTATATATGAACTACACAAACTATATATACTCAAGAATGTATTTCAAAGTAAAGATCCTGAATATGCATATTAAAGGAAGTATGGATCAATACTTATGAAACTCTAAAACATAGAGAGAGAGCTCCCCTAAATATGTGCATACAAGTATATATAATTAAGACATATGTACATATTCATTTTGGACTATTAGTGGCGTTCAATCTATATTTTGAATCAAATGAATGCATTAATATGTAAGAAAGTGATTTCGAATGCATACCTCTTTAATTTCACCTTTCCATCCAAATGAGACTAAACTATAGTATACTTAAACAAACATATTAGTCTCATATAAATATTTATCATTATCACCAACACAATACAAAAGTTTTTGTCATTAACAACAACACATTATAAAAGTTTTGTCATTAACACAAAAACCAACTTGATTGGAGCTTGATTTTTCACTGGTTGACCACGCCTGTTTGCCAGCAACCGGTAGTTAGGACCGAAGTCCTCCCTCCTTTCCACGGGAAGGTCTTCCTTCGGTGACCCCACTCCAACTGGCCCATTGGTCTCCGCCATTGTATGCAACTACACGACGAATAAGAAACTTCTTCATTCGATTCATAGGGTGCACTAATCCTACTTCCATGGGGTGCGCCGGGCATTTTATTACAAACGAGACAGCTTACAGGCTAAGTGCCTACACCAAACAGGGTACGCAGTGAAAAGACCTAACAGGCAGCTTTGCGCAGTGACAACACTAAAGGGGGCACCTTTGCGGACTGATCAGACCAAAGAGTGCAGCTTTCCTCTGTCAGTACACCAATGGGGGCAACTTTAAGCAGCGACAAGACCAAAAGGGCACCTTTGCGCAGTAACAAGACAAAAGGGGTAGTTGTACACAGTGACAAGACCAAAGGGGCAGCTTAGCTCAGTGACAAGACAAAAGGGGCAGCTTAGCTCAGTGACAAGACAAAAGGGGCAGCTTTGCGCAGTGACAAGACAAAAAGGGCAGCTTTACCAACTGACAAGACAAAAGAGGATAGCTTTGCGCAGCGATAGGACCAAAGGGGCAGTTTTGCGCAGCGACAAGACAAAAGGGGCTGCTTTATGCAGCAACAAGACCAAAGGGGCAGCATTGCCAACAAACAAGACCAAAGTGGCTAGGTTTGCGCAGTGACAGGACCAAAGGGGTAGCTATGCGCAGTGATAAGACAAAAGGGCCAGCTTTGCGCAGTAACAAGACCAAAGGGGCAGGTTTGCTTAGTGACAAGAAAAAAGTGGCAGCTTTGCACAGCGACAAGACCAAAGAGGGCTGCTTTGCTGAACGATAAGACAAAGGGTGCAGCTTTGCCAACAAAAAGGACAAAAGGGGCAGCTTTGCGCAGTGACCACCAAATTGGGCACCTCCGCGCATTGACAACCCTAAAGGGGCAGCTCTGCACACTAACTTCAAATAACTCTCACCAAGCCAACCCTCTACCTTATAAAATGAGACGGAACAGATTTGCGAGGCAGCACTACACAACCAAACACTATACCCTACCTTCCTTCCCCACGTCAAGATGGACAAGAGGCAGAACAAACAATGGAAAAAGATGATGAAGCAATGGGAGGAGACCTGTGACCTAGCAAGGTCTGCTGCCACCCGCAACAAACAAGCAAGGGCCGTAGCGGCCTGGGCTGAGCAAGTAGAGCGTGCTAGGAGGTCACACCCCCCTAACAACGCCCCCCGTAGGAGCATGTCCGTACTAAACATTTCAACTAGATGTTCACCACAACACCCCCCCCGAGGGCAAGGCGCCGCCCCTCTGCTGGTGCAGAGACCCATGCAAAATGTTCAAGTCTAAGTAGCGCCTTAGCCTAGGCATGCGTTATTGGGGTTGTATGAACTACTCCTCTGACTATCCTGACCGCCGTTTCGACACGATCAGCTATCGGCAGCCGGTATGGACAACTTACCATGTGTTCCTCCACTATTTCTAATTAAATATACGCAATAACAAACTCTCTCGTCTACCCACACTAGCCGGAGCCGCTATGTGCGTACCACAAGTGGATCGACCTAGAGATCCACCCACATGACCAGTGGATTCTGGATTATGAGGAGTGGAACGACAAAAGGGCATACGAGATCCACGAGGAGGAGCGTCGCCAAGACGAGCAAACCGAGCATATACGTCGGGAGATGAAAGCTCATCTCGAGGGGTGCACTTGCAGGCAGCGCGAGGCTCGCGATAGGGAACGCGACAAAAAAAATAGAAATGGCAGCAAAGGCGAAAGAGGCATCCGAGGATTTCAACGCCGAGCTCGTAAGAAAGGGAAAATGACCCAGATCTACGTAGTAGGTCGGGCCATTCCGCACTACTCTCCTGAATGTCCAATTTATTTTCATGTCAATGAATCGCATATGTATCTATGCCTACTTCAGTTTGTTGTAACCAAATCCTGTGGGGCGTGTTATTCGTAACTTTATTATGAAATCTATTTTAATTAGCAACATAAAATATCGTCGTCTTTTCGCATTCAATTCTTCACGTGCTCCATATCATTTTCCTTCCTACTTACCAGTCATTCCTATTCTAGTCGTCCACATAAAAGTTTTCATGAAATTTCTTGCACTACAACAACGTACCATGATCGCAAAATATTTTTACGAATCAAACATATTTTTTTACCGTTCACAATGTGCGAAAAACACAACTGGATCAATCATTACACCTCACTATAAGTTACCTCTGTACGTACGAGTCATTCAGGGCTCAATCGTCCGTACAAAATTCTTCTGGAAATTAACCACACTAACAACACACGACGATCGTACTGTTAAAAATCTACGAAAATATTTCAAAAAAATAACAATCTAAAAAAATATTTCCTACATGTATCATCTACACTGCATAAGGAGTTTTCAAAATATATTTCATAATATTTTGCACCTCCTCTTCTATATTACAAAATTGCTGCAGACTCCAAACAAAATAAATTACACGTGAATATGCGTAATTTTTATAATTACAAAAAAATTGAACAACTAAATAATGTTTTATCCACACAAAAAAAACGAAATTTTACCTCATTACAAGCACACAAACGCAACCATCAGCTAATCCAAAATCTACTGTGCATACATTGAAAATCCAAAATCTACTATGCATACACTGTAGAAAAGAAGGTTGTGCGGTCGGGGACCGCATGACTCGGATGCAACAGTGGTCGTGCGGTCCCCGACCGCACAACTTCGGTGTCGTGCGCTCCCCGACCGCACGATTACCATGTGTCGCACTCTAGTAAATCGTGCGGTCGGAGAGATGCTAGAAATAGAAATGCTAATGTTTGGAGGCTAGAAATGATATTTTGGTGATCAAGAGTGCCATGTTTGCTCAAAATTCTAAAAATGCTCGTAATTGCCAATACATCGAGTACAAGTACAGAATGACTACATGATGTTGCCACGGTTCTCATAGCCGCCGATCCCCTCAGCTAGTTGCGCTTTCTCCCTCGATCGCGCACCAAATCGCCGTCGCCGATGCCCCCTCCTTCCCCTCCCTTCCTCCTCGGCTCATCCTACTACTCCCACGCTGCCCTCTGCGCCGCCGCCCTTGCTAGCGCCCACCTTGCTGCTGCGCACGCTCCGTATCGCTGTGAGAACTGGAAGGTTTCTGAAGAATTAAGGGTCTGAAGAAATAACGCTTCGTCGCAGCGTTATGTTGATCGGACGGCCTGGATGTATTCTGATCTCTTTGGCGGGTATCTACGGCTTGGATTGATCTCAGCAAAGTGGGTTTTATGTATCTGATTAACTTCACCTTAAATGGAGTTTAGTACACTGTTAATCATAGTTAAATCATTGTAATCTCTTTCCTTAATGTTGATATACAATTATGTACTCTTACAAATACCTTCGGTGGAATGTAAGAGAATATCGTTTTGAGCCGTCAATACTAGACCCTACTGTAGCCCTAGTTCATCGCCGCTTCTCCTGTATTCTCTTTTCCCTTCACACAATCTCTAGATTAGACCTTTTCCTTCCCCAAACCGCACCTCTCATCCAGGGGATCTGACATTTTGGTATCAGAGCAAATCAGTCCTTGGTGAAATCGATAGGGTGGGGAACTCCTGTTCTTAGTAAAAGCCCTGATTGCTTCTGAACTGTGGCGGCGGACGAGATCGGTGGGGTGAAGGTTCCGGAAATTTCCGTGGTAAAATCCCTAAACCTGCATCGATCTGAGGGAAGATGACGAAATCCATACCTAGGAATGAAGCAGAAGCGTCCGAGCTATCGGCGGTCGGACAAGAAGCTTTGGAAGCTGGCTACAAGGCCGATGTGGTGCAGCGCCAGATGGGGGATTTACAAAAGCAAGTTTCGGGTATGCAAGATCAGATGAATCGGATGGAGTCTTTGTTGCAGGGATTAGTAACTTCCCAGAGAAGAGTAACTGAGCAAATCACTGGAAAAGGCGCCACCAACTTACGGCTTGTAGATGAAATGGGGAATCCACAAGACTTGGCTCAATCGGGAGAACTAGAGATGGAGGTGACGCGAAGAATCCAAGAGCTGAGACAAATCAACCTCAACAGTACACAGGGAGTTCATCTGATGGGCGCACCGGAAGGTAATTACCACTCTCCATCTACTGGTTTTTCGACAGTACCGAATGGGGAGGGTCAGAATCAGCCGCCACTTTCCCCTCGGGCTTCTCCTACCTTGAACAATTTCAATCCCAACCATGACCCAATCTTAGCCAGACAGTGGCCCCCTAATCCGAGAGATCATATGGATCAGCCACACTTTCAGTATCATGCAAGACAGTGGAATCCCAATCCCAGCAACGAGAGGGTTCATAGTTTCTATAAAACCATTGCAAAAGGCCCTAAGCTAGACTTTCCTAGGTTTGATGGAGGAGAGCCTTTGGAGTGGATTAGACAAAGTGAGACTTATTTTGCCATGGCCAACGTTCCTGATGAAGCCAAATTTGATCTTGCCCAGTTGTATATGGTGGGAAGGGCCGATCGGTGGTTACGGAGCACAGGATTGCTTTGGAACCCCCCACCCTGGCCAGACTTTTGCGCAATGGTATGCGACCGTTTCGCTCAACATAGCGGGTATGAAGTGTTGGAGAACTTTCACTCGATAAAGCAGTATAATATAAGCGTCTCCGACTACATAGACAAATTTGAAGAGCTCATGGCAGTTTATAAAAGTGAGAATCCTCTGCAGAATCCACACTTCTTCATCAAGTGCTTTGTAAACGGATTGAGAAACGACATTAAACATTTTCTCAAACCCTTAAAGCCTCAGAGCCTCTGTGAGGCTTATTGGATGGCAAAAGACATGGAGAAAGGGGCTGGTGCTGTAGCAAAGAAAAATGCCCACAATACTATTATGGGACAAAACAAGAACTTCCCCACGACTGCAAGAAGTAAACATCTTACGGAAGCTACTACTCAAAAAAAGGAGACAGATCCTAAGCCATTTATTCCTGGGGTCTGCAGATATTGCGGTGGCAAGTGGTTCTTGGGTCACAACTGCAGACAACATCAACAAGTGAATCTGATGGCAGGGGAGAGCGAAGAGGCAGGCCCAGAACAAGAAGAAGGGCAAATAGACAATCGAGAAAAGCACTCTTCCCATTCAGATTCAGAAGGACAGCTGATGCAAATTTCTCTTCAAGCAGCTAGAGGATTGGTGGGAGTAACCACTTATACCTTAGAGGTGAGCATCGGTGGTAAGAGAGGGGTGGCCTTAGTGGATAGTGGTAGCACTCATACCTTCATAGATCTAACATTCGCTACTCAAACAACTTGCAAGATCCAAATAGTTCCCTTGAGAAAGGTCACAGTAGCTGGTGGAGGAACCCTTTTAACTGGTTCTTACATAGCAGATGCTGACTATTGCATTAGTGGAGAGAGATTCAGCAATTCAATCAAAGTATTACCCCTGAAAGGATATGACATGGTGTTGGGATGTGATTGGTTGTATCAACATAGCCCGGTGAGTTTAGATTTGAATTCAAGGAAGCTGACCATTAACAAGAACGGGGTCACTGAGGTAATCCATCGATCGTCGACAACAAAGCGTCATGAGAGTTAAGTCCTAAAGGCTGGAACAAGATACAAAAAGGGGAGATTTGTGGATATTTGATCGACTCCTAGCCCCTCAAGTCACTAGAAGGAGCGACACCTATGAGCCCTCTATTCCAGTCCCTTCTGGACTCCTACCCTGAGGTGTTCCAAGATCCCCATGAGTTGCCACCAGAGAGGGAGTGTGATCACTCCATACCAATCAAAGAAGGGGCTGATCCACCTAATATACGACCATATAGAGTCCCACATCAATTAAAGGCTGAAATGGAACAACAAATTTACAAGCTACTGGAATCTTCAATCATCCGACCTAGTTCCAGTCCCTTTGCTTCTCCGGCCATACTAGTTAAGAAGAAAGATGGGTCTTGGAGATTATGTATCGATTATAGGAAGCTGAATGCCATGACTGTTAAAAACAAGTATCCGATTCCTGTTATTGAAGACTTATTGGATGAGCTACATGGGGCAACAATTTTCAGCAAATTGGATTTGAAGTCTGGTTACCATCAAATAAGAATGAGGCAGGAGGATATCTGCAAAACAACATTTAGGACTTACCTAGGGCACTTTGAGTACTTGGTCATGCCCTTCGGGTTAACAAATGCCCCAGCTACCTTCCAGTCCTTAATGAACACCATTTTTGCTAAGTATTTGAGGAAGTTTATATTAGTCTTCTTCGACGATATACTGGTATACAGCAAAAGTGAGGAGGAACATCTGCAGCACCTCTCTATTGTTCTGGACACTCTGAAGCAGCAAGGACTGTTTACTAGTATTAGCAAGTGTGTGATTGCAGCCACACACGTGGAGTATTTAGGACATATTATCTCTGAGCAGGGGGTAGCCACGGATCCCAAGAAAATTGCAGCTGTCAAAGACTGGCCCAAACCTCAAGATGTATCCCAGTTAAGGAGTTTTCTAGGAATGACTAGATACTATAGGCGATTCATAAAAAATTATGGGCTAATCTGCCGACCATTACATGATATGCTAAGAAAAGAAGGTTTTTGTTGGGGAAGACCTCAAGACGAGGCCTTTGAGGAGTTGAAGCTAAGTTTGACAACTACCCCTGTACTAGCCCTTCCCGATTTCACAGACTCCTTTACACTGGAGACCGATGCTTGCGCAAAAGGAATCGGTGCAGTTCTAATGCAAAAGGGGAGACCCATTGCCTATTTTAGCAAAACTTTAGGAATTAGGACTGCAGCCCTATCTACCTACGACAAAGAGGCCCTGGCGATAATCGAATCCTTGAAGAGGTGGAGGCACTACTTCCTAGGAACTCGTCTGGTTATTAAAACTGATCAACAGAGCCTCAAATTCATGGCTGAGCAGAAAGTTGGAGAAGGGATTCAGCACAAACTCATGTTGAGACTGCTTGAATTTGACTACACCATTGAGTACAAAAGAGGAAAGGAGAATAGAGTAGCAGATGCACTCTCCAGAAGGGGGTCTGAAGTATTAGCGATAACCATGGCAGTCCCAACTTGGATAGAAACCATTGAAAACAATTATATTTCTGATACTCACTGCAGGGAGTTAATGGAACAACTCACATTAACTCCAGGACTTCAGTCAGATTACACACTTCATTCAGGGGTGCTTCGATATAGAGGAAGAATATATGTGGGAGATGATGTTGAATTGAGGCAAAACATCATCCATTCCCTTCATTCCTCAGCTGTGGGAGGACACTCCGGAATGGTTGCAACTTCCCAGAGAGTAAAGAACTTATTCCATTGGCCGGGTTAAAGAAAGAAGTACAAAATTTTGTTCAAAACTGCGCCATTTGCCAACGATCCAAATCTGAATATTGCCAATACCCGGGCCTCTTGGAACCTCTACCTATTCCTGATATGGCTTGGACCCATATTTCCATGGACTTCATAGAAGGAATGCCAAAATCAAAAGGGTACGAGGTGATTCTAGTTGTCGTGGACAGATTTACTAAATATGCACATTTTATACCCTTAATGCATCCTTATTCAGTCCAGTCGGTTACAAAAGCTTTTATTGATAATATTTTCAAACTGCATGGTTTTCCTTTGGCTATAGTAACAGACAGGGATAGAATCTTTACTAGCAAACTTTGGCAAGAATTATTTAAGGCCTTAAGAGTCAAACGGGCAAACGGAAAGGGTCAACAAGTGTCTAGAGACATATCTAAGATGCATGGCATTTCATGAACCCAAGAGATGGGTATCCTGGCTGTCTCTAGCGGAGTGGTGGTACAATACAACCTTTCACACATCTCTCAAAATTTCGCCCTTTCAAACCTTGTATGGGTTTCCTCCTCCCATGATTACTGAAATGGCCATTCCAGGTCCTAAGGAAGAGGAAGTCAAAGACTTCCTATAGGAAAAGCAAATTATGCTAAAAAGGTTAAGGGAGAATTTAGCCCAAGCTCAATCTAGGATGAATAAATACGCTGATATGAACCACTGTGAGAGACAGTTTGCAGTAGGGGATATGGTATATCTAAAAATGCAACCGTATCGAGCTACCGCTTTTGGACTTAAATAGCCTTTGAAGCTTATTAGCAAATTTTATGGGCCATTTCGGGTAATGCAGAAGATTGGTAATGTGGCTTATAAGCTCCAGCTGCCAGAAGGGGTAGGAATTCATCTAGTATTCCATGTGAGTCAGCTCAAGCGACATTATGGTCAGAAGGCAGTGCCTAGCCCAGATCTTCCCTTGGTCAGCAAAGATGGAAAAATCAAGACTGAACCTGCTGCTGTGTTAGAGACAAGAGCCTTGCCTCGCCATGATGTGTTGGTAACTCAGTGGCTAGTACAATGGGTTAACTTACCTCCTGAAGATGCTTCGTGGGAAGACGCAAATTTCATCAAGGGTACATTCCCAGAATTTTACTCACAAACTATTAAATCATGGTTTCCTGATGAAAATGCTTGAGGACAAGTATACTGTTGAGGGAAAGGAACTGTGAGAACTGGAAGGTTTCTGAAGAATTAAGGGTCTGAAGAAATAACGCTTCGTCGCAGCATTATGTTGATCGGACGGCCTGGATGTATTCTGATCTCTTTGGCGGGTATCTACGGCTTGGATTGATCTCAGCAAAGTGGGGTTTATGTATCTGATTAACTTCACCTTAAATGGAGTTTAGTACACTGTTAATCATAGTTAAATCATTGTAATCTCTTTCCTTAATGTTGATATACAATTATGTACTCTTACAAATACCTTCGGTGGAATGTAAGAGAATATCTTTTTGAGCCGTCAATACTAGACCCTACTGTAGCCCTAGTTCATTGCCGCTTCTCCTGTATTCTCTTTTCCCTTCACACAATCTCTAGATTAGACCTTTTCCTTCCCCAAACTGCACCTCTCATCCAGGGGATCTGACAATCGCCTCCGCACCGCGTAGGCTGCCCGCCGGCCGTTCTTGCTCCGTCGCCTCCCTGCCGTCGTGCCTCACCTTCGCCTCTGTGTCCGCCCGTCACCTCCTCCCCACTACTTGAGAGACCTGGAGATCCGTCCGGACCCTTGTCACTATAAAAGCTCGCCGGAGGAGTCCCCAGAGAATAAGACCTCACCGGAAATGTCCATGGCACCACCCCGGCAAGCTAGGAGGGACACCAGCATCGAGGCAATGGCGCGGCCAGTCGCCGTCGACCACCGCATCAGCCTCCCCTACTACTTCCGCATCGCCGACAACCTCCTCCGCCAGGTCAAACCCTAAGCCGAAATTCCCATGCCAGAATCTCTCCGCTGCCTCGCAATCTCGCCTTTTGGTGCTAAATTTGTTAGCTTAGCGTGTAAAAGCGGTAGTTTTGGTTCGAGGACGTGGTTCGGTGAATTGGGGCTTATTTGCTACGCAATTGATGCAAATTCTGTTTGTTAGCTCGCAATTTGTGTTACATTTTGGTGGTTTTATGTGGTGCGCAGGCTAACATATATCGAGAGGAGAAGAACCTCGTCGACCTGTACATCATCCTCCTGAGATACTCAAGGTGGGGTGCACAGCATTGGTGTATCTTGGTATTAGCTTGCTAATATCTTAAGCTTGGGTATTAAAATTTATGTCTGACCACTGGCAGCTTGCTGTGTGAGACAATCCCGAAGCATCGTGATTACCATGCATTCAAGTCAAGAGAGAAGGAATTCTTGAAGAAAGGCCCACATAACTCTGATGTATTGCCTCCCGAAGCTTAAGAATTGCTGTTTCAGCATTCATAGATTGGATGTATACTTGAAGAATTGAACAGCAGAGTACATTATTCTTTGTTAAAATGTGCAAAAACGTTCTTCTTTGTTAAAATGTGCAAAGTTGTCATGACGAAAATGCATAACTCAAGCTCTAAAATGTATTGCTTAGAGTAACATAGCATTCGAGGATTATAGTTTGTCCTTTTGAATTTAGGATGAAAATATGAAAATATTTTTTTGACTGGCCCTTTTTGTTGTAGAAACTCTTGAATGTTGTCAATGAGCTAGAGTCTCTGAAGCCAGTTGTGCAGCAGCAAATTGCTGAGCTCAATAGAGGGGGTGCAGAAGAACCTAATGATCTACATGGAACCTATTCTACAAATAGTGCAAGCAGTAGGATGGATCAGCTTATGCCAAGTCCATATATGGCACAGGTACACCCAGCGTTGCACTTTATTTCCCATCTTACTGGTTTAAACTAACTTAGCAAACAAAGGGATATGTACTGCAAATTCCGTAGCACTTGTTCCAGCCATTTTTTTATTTCTTTTCTTATGCAGCCATTGGTTGGAAGCCATACAGGATTATTGCAGAAATCATTCTCTGGAGGGAAGCATCAAACAGCGCCAACGCAGAGTGTCAAACCTGATAGGCAGCTAGTCAAATCGTATGTGTATCATTTGATCCTATTTATGTGCATGATTTGGTTTATTTCATTTGACTTAAACAGTAATTAGAAAAGTAGATGCAGGAACTTTCAGGTTGAACAGTTGTCACAATCATGTAAGCAGAAGATCAGTTGGACTGTTCACTAGCTTACCTTAAAGATTTCAGTAGGATAACCTAGCTGTTAGGACTGCTGAATGTTGCGTCAAAGGCCATAGGTTCAAGTCCTCATTGTGGTATGTAATGTATGTTTAGTGAGACAATTTTTTGAAGAGATCTAGCTCAAATGTTTTGGTCAAAATAAAAGCATACATTGACCTGGCAAGAGTCAGTTGTCTTTATCAATCTCTTGTGAATATCATAATGAGTGTTATCTGGAATTGGGCCATGTACTTCACACTGAAATCAAGGTTTGGTTTGACTGCATTCTGATTAACATGTATCATCTTGTTCTGAAACCATTTTGTACTATGAAAAATTAAAGATATTGAATTTACATGGCTCCTGTAAAAACGGTAAGACTGGTTTTCATATTTCTATTCCTCTATTTCTCTTTTGACCTCTTTGCTTCTATCATCCAACTTGCTACTATAGATGAAAATTTCACTTTTTTTACTTTCACTAAACATATGGAATGTTCTAGAAAACTGTTGATTTACACTTATAGTTGTTCAATAATTCTTTCTGTTAATAAACAAGGAGAAAATAGCTTTCATTCACTGTGTAAATTATGCAGATATGCCAATTTGCCTTATCCAAAACAAGAAACGCTATCCAGACATTCAATATTAGGACCTAATGGGCTTAGTGGCGCATGGACAGGACCTGTTACTGGTATCAGGGTATAATTATTTTGTTCTCATTTAATTTATGTGTTTGCTTTAAAGATTAGAAACTATTGACTTATGGATTTTGTTACTGCTTGTTACAGATCCAGTATCCAAGTAATCCTGAATTAACCCAAAGTGATATCACTAGGTGAGAACTCGGATAGTTTTGAGCTTATTCTTTGTAAGAAAGCCAGTCCGTACAGCAATATTGAGATATGAATTTATTTTGATCACTTGACGTTGTTGTTCCATTTCTTCTGTAGTTTAGTGCCAGCAATCTGGAACCAAGATGGCCTGTATGGTCCTAGTACAACATCGCAGGATGGTCCCACAAATAACTATGAGGATATGCTGTCTGTTCTCTCACTTGACGATGGTCGATGGTCTTTACCAGTAGAAGAGCCAACCTCTGTCTCTCCTGCTGGTTTTGAAGAAGAATTTTCCCAGCTGAATATCAGACAGCCTTCTCCCCCACCTGTCCTGGCACAAGTGCATCCTGAGCGTAGACCACTTTCTCCATCAAGAGTTGCTGATCCAAGACCAGGACTTGCTACCTCTGACACTGGACACTATCAGAGTTTGCATGTGGTAAATTCAAACTGCAATTTCTTTACATTTCCATGGTATTGTTCCAGATCCACTGTATTATAGTGAAGACATGAATGAGTATGATTCTTTTATCCGCATTTATTCGTCGCCAATGTACTGTAGACTTGTTTTGACTTTTGACTGATGGTTTGATTTTGCCTTCTTGTCAGCCGGTGACGTTAATGGAGTGCTTTCTGAGGGTTGCTGAGGCAAATACTACAAATAATTTGGAAACATGTGGGATTCTTGCTGGTACTCTGGTATGCGCCTTCCGCATGAAGGAAATGAAAGCAATATTATGTTTGTCTGTATCACTAATATTAAAATATTTTTTTATGTAGAAAAAGAGAACTTTTTATGTGACAACACTGATAATTCCTAAGCAGAAATCAACATCTGATTCAGTAAGTTGTTATTTTTATGCTGTTATCTTGTTCTCATCTTTTTCTTCCATTAGATGTCAACTCTCTCAACTGGGCTCTTTTCTAAACAGTATACTTGGTAGAGTTCTTTCTAAATCCTACTGCCCTGGTGTTTTTCGTTGTACAGTATATGTTGCATATCAGTAATTCACAGTGACTGAAGTGATTGCTTAACAAAACATTAGAAAAATTCTGCTAATGCTCATGATTCTAAATTGTACATGTTACACAGCGCCTAACCAGTTGACATGATAGAAGAAAATGCTACCAGCCAAAGAATTCTTTTTTTATTCAATAAATATAAAACTTGTGTTTTAGGAACATCCTCTTTATGGTTTTGTGTTATATTGCTGGGAGCCAGAGAGCAGTGAGCACTGGAAATTTTGTGACCACTCTTGAGTTTCAATAAGCTGACTCGTTTAATGGCTATTGGGTAATATTGCATCCATCATAAGCGTCAGCTAGGAGCCTATGCCTTTATGTTTTTGTATGTCTCTTCTTACTGCAAGTTTACATGTTGCAAAGCAGTACCCAAAATGTAGCATTTTAAGAAATAAATTACATGGTTTTCCTTGTTTTCCAGTGTCAAGCTACGACGATGTAATTTAATGGCTATTGGGTAATGTTGCATCCATCATAAGCGTCAGCTAGGAGCCTATGCCTTTATGTTTTTGTATGTCTCTTCTTACTGCAAGTTTACATGTTGCAAAGCAGTACCCAAAATGTAGCATTTTAAGAAATAAATTACATGGTTTTCCTTGTTTTCCAGTGTCAAGCTACAAATGAAGAAGAAATATTTGAAGTTCAGGATAAGGGCTCACTTTTTACTCTTGGTTGGATTCACGTAAGTCTAGTTTAACGAATGTTTATTGTTTTAATTAAGCCGGTATTTGGACTTATAAGTGTTGTCATGTATTTTAATGCATATCTAATGATCATACCTGAAGAAAATGTTAACATTAATCCTCCACCTGTTTTATTTTTTCACTTACCAAGACTATTAAAGACACTGATCTAGCATGGCTTACTGTGTCTACTCAGACTATTAAAGACACTGATCTGGCATGGCAAACTGTGGCTACTCTGCTTAAGCACTGCAAAAGCGTTCTGTATCCAGCCAGGCACAAAGATGTTCTGCCACTGTTGAGTAATTTGGAAAGCCTATTCACAAATGGAAAATTTGTTGGTGCACATGGGTGTCCATGTCCCCATTTGCAAAATGTGCATGATGGACTTGCAAAAATACCTATGAAATTTCATGGATGTAGTACATGTTACGCACACCTACAAAATTCATTGTTACCAGTCACATGTTTAAAGAAGAGTTAATCACATAAAACCACAGGTTTTATGACCATTGTTGCATAAAACCCCAGTTTGTTTTTGGCTAATGGCACTTAACCCCTGGTTTTATGGTCGTATGGTTTCACAAAACCCCCTGTCTAACCATAAAACATGTGTTTTTTTTTAAAAAAAATTCTCTAAAGAATTTGCAGCCCATCCTTAATACTCTTAAGGAGTTCACTCATTCCTACATTCTCTAAACACATGTAGTTAATATTAATTGTGGGAGTTTCATCATACTCTCATTTGTGTTAAGGCAGCATTTATTGTTTTCTATATCCAAACCCATTACTGGAATGATATAGCGATATAATTATTTGACTGCTTGTCTCACCATTTTTCTGTTCTTTCCAGACACATCCAACACAGACCTGCTTCTTGTCTTCCATTGATCTTCATAATCATTATTCGTATCAGGTAATCTCTTTACCTTCCAAGTGCCATCTTCTGTGGGCGTCATGGCATTTGTCTTGTTTGTTTTGGTCCATTCTGGCATGTTAATGTGTAGCCAAAGATGACGGGATTCTTTGTTATTTCAATATCTTTGTTGCTAAATGTTGTGAGGATCAGCATGAATCTTGCGGTTAAGCACGTCCTGCCAATTAGTTTATTGTTTATTGGGTTATTTTTCAATTGAAATATTTCTCTGCGTCATGCTTTTTTATATTTCAGAAATCACTTGTAGAAATTCATTATTTTTTGTTTGGCATCTTGGTGTCAACAGGTCATGCTTCCTGAAGCAATTGCAATAGTTATGGCACCTACCGATACAGCAAGGTAATTCCATTGAACTTGCGCTAATTTATTCTGTAATCCAGTTCCACAGCTATTGATCATTATGTCATCAATGAATGCTGATTTCACGGCTTTTAGTTCTCATCGCTGTAGATTATCTTAAATATCGATATTTGTTGTCTATGATAGTGCAAGGAAAGGGTAGTCCTTTCTAAGACCATCAATCTGCTTATGATTTTGTTAGCATGTACATCCATCACCCGTACACTGTAAAGCTCCTCCGCTGCAGTTATTTTGTCTTCAGTTCTGGTGAATGTGCTGAACCTGAAATTACGAGGACTATGTATCGTTTCGCTCAGTGCCTTGAAAAGCTCATTTACAATTGGTGCTGTCATAATCATGTTTACTCCCATTAGGTGATCATATGATTGTGGTTTATGTTTTCTCTGAACAGGAAACATGGTATATTTCATCTCACGGATCCAGGTGGCATGGGTGTGATTCATGATTGCCAGGAGAGTGGATTCCATCCTCATGAGGAGCCTCTAGATGGTACGTCAATCTACGAGCATTGCTCCCATGTGTACATGAACCCCACTGTGAAGTTTGATATGGTCGACCTCCGTGAGGTGTGACTGACGTCTGAGGAGCTTGGCTCTATTTGGCTATGTTTGGCAGCTATACTTCTGGCAGATACAAACCACTGAGCTTATTTATTTGTTATTACTATGCTGAAAGAATTGCGAATGTAAGCGTTTGTGCATAGCTATTTGTCGGAACCCAGGTTTTACCAATCCGAAATCTTTTGTGATTTCACCGTATTATTCCCTGGATCAGTAGATAGTACTTATAGGTATATTGTTGTATCATTTTATACACGACAAATACCATACCATTACAATACCAAAGTTCAAATGGATCGTGTCGGATAATGTGTGGAAACGGAAGCATAGACAAACGTGGTACGATACAACCTGCCACAGACAAGCGACTGAGACAACTTGGTGCTATCGATATTAGTCAGAGACCAGACTAATGTTGAAACCACCCACAAGTTAGTCTGGTTGGCTAGACTAAGGTGAGAGGTAAGACTACTAAAGTTTACTCTAGTTTTCACCAACTTCATTGTCTTCATCACATTGGGCTTTCGCCCTGGTGCTCATAGTAGACATAGCGGCTTTGGTTTATGGACTCTGAAGAGGGGTTAAGAACGAGGGTGAGTATTATAGATGCAAGGCTAAACAAGGATGTCTCGGGTTCTTTTATTTGCTTAAAGCGACATTTGCAATAACCATAATTAAAATTCCTATGATTTAGCGGTTTACAAATATGCTTTACATAGTTTGAAATTATGCAGTATTTATAGCGGTGTAGGTTCTATCCATCAATTATATTATTCCATCCACTTATGCTAGATTTTGATCATTGGGTTACTTCCACCTTATCAACAACGCTAGAGTACGTCTCTCTAGGAAAATTTCCAAAGTTAGGTTTACATCCGTATGAGATTTTCTCCCACCCACAAAGGTTTTAATATAGAACTAACTCGAGTAAGATCCCATTCCGCCCTTGACCATGGGCACGGCTATTCGAATAGTTTATACTCTGCAGAGACTGTATATCTTTACTCACAAGAGAATTAACTTGACGAGCCTACGTGATTCCTTAGTCATGTAGATCGAGAGATCATCATGAAGCCTTTACAATACTCCATCTCAATGCCATTTCACCCTTATGGAGAACCACTGGAGGTAGCCCCCATAAGTTAGTGCTGAAAGTCGTACCCTAACATCATAGTGGAGCGGGACCACAACTTTTCCCTACCGCTAGAGAAACGGATACACATCACCTTCACACGGTGTCCTATTCATGCCGGATTTTTCAGTCTGCACATGCATAGCTTCATTGTCTTCATCACATTGGGCTTTCGCCCTGGTGCTCATAGTAGACATAGCGACTTTGGTTTATGGACTCTGAAGAGGGGTTAAGAACGAGGGTGAGTATTATAGATGCAAGGCTAAACAAGGATGTCTCGGGTTCTTTTATTTGCTTAAAGCGGCATTTGCAATAACCATAATTAAAATTCCTATGATTTAGCGGTTTACAAATATGCTTTACAGAGTTTGAAATTATGCAGTATTTATAGCGGTGTTGGTTCTATCCATCAATTATATTGTTCCATCCACTTATGCTAGATTTTGATCATTGGGTTACTTCCACCTTATCAACAACGCTGGAGTACGTCTCTCTAGGAAAATTTCCAAAGTTAGGTTTACATCCGTATGAGATTTTTTCCCACCCACAAAGGTTTTAATATAGAACTAACTCGAGTAAGATCCCATTCCGCCCTTGACCATGGGCACGGCTATTCGAATAGTTTATACTCTGCAGAGACTGTATATCTTTACTCACAAGAGAATTAACTTGACGAGCCTACGTGATTCCTTAGTCATGTAGATCGAGAGATCATCATGAAGCCTTTACAATACTCCATCTCAATGCCATTTCACCCTTATGGAGAACCACCGGAGGTAGCCCCCATAAGTTAGTGCTGAAAGTCGTACCCTAACATCATAGTGGAGCGGGACCACAACTTTTCCCTACCGCTAGAGAAACGGATACACATCACCTTCACACGGTGTCCTATTCATGCTGGATTTTTCAGTCCGCACATGCATAGCTTCACTCCCCCACCTGCGAAATGATCCTAAGGCGCATTAGATTATTTAGCCAAGCCTACACTTTGCCAGCTTGTGGTAGTACTGTTTTACACAGGGAGTTCATCACAGGATTAAGTCCTTAATTTGTCCAGGCGGTACATACCACAAACTATAGATTCTCGTGTTATATCCACATCAACTTCTCTTACCATCCGCCCAGATAGGTATAGCAAATTTATATGGTTTTGAGAAGCATAAACTAAGTTATCGCAAATTACCAGTCACTTACATCTCGTAACTGTCCCAAAACCAGTTTTCATGTTTAGAGATTGATGATCAGGGCAAGCTAGTGTCCCGGACTCTAGACAAGACCTTTGCATGGCATTTAATTTGACTTATAGCTATCGAGATTAATAGTATTACCTAGGGTGACAAGGTTCATGGATATTAAAGTGTCAAGGAATGGGGTATTATATTACTAGCTTGACAAGCATGTTTTTAGCTACCTTATGAGTAACATATGTTTGCATATAAAGTAAAGTATGTAGTTTTGATAATTTAAATGGACGTAATTTCACATTAAATATAGGCTCAAAATGACCAAAGTATTGACTCGTCCAGATCAAAAGCTTGGGGATCTTGCGCTGCTTCAATCGAGGGCTCGTTCGCACCTTCGAGCTCTACTCGGGAGAACGTACCGGAAAATAAGCACAGACGAGCAAATGAAAATAAATGCCAAATAAATTCAACTGGACTCAAAATTGAACAAAACTAGTACCAATAGGTAGATCTTGATTTTAGAAAATTTAGAAACAAGTTTCGTTAAATTTGGATCTACGGCGAGAGAGAACAAGCTCCTCAAAGTTTTAATCTCAGAAAAAAATCTCCAAAAACAAAAAAGGAGAGAGGGATGTCTCTCTGACAAGTGGGGCTCGGTATAAAAAAAATTCTGAACTAATTCTAGTATCTATGAATGACATGTGGGCCCACTAGTCATTAAGTAAATTAACCAGGCACTAAGTAAGATAATTAAGCACTAATTAACGACACTTAGTTGGCTAATTATCAAAGCTATAGTGGATTTCTCCTTCGGCCAGTGGGAGGCGACGCTCGCCACCAACGAGGGTGGCCACAGTGGCACAGTGACATTGGCAAAACGGAATCCCTAGCCTTATGCACACCCCTTGGAGAAGCGACGCGGCTTAAATCGGCCCGACGACTGCTGATGGCGGGTAGCAGTGGCTGGAATAGGGAAGGGGATGTGGCGGTGCTAACCTTGATAAAAAGCCGATTCCTCATGAGGGGAGCTACTAGGGGCTAGTGGAACATCACTGGAAGTGGCGGCCGAGCGCGGAGTGGTCAGGGCTAAGTTGGTGATGGTGGCGGTCTTGGCGGCGTGGTGACTCACGTGGGCAGCACACCGGGGGGAGGAAGAAGGCCGGCGCAGCTGGAGTCAGCTTCGGGCCCGGAGAAGCTCCTCGAGTAGCTAGTTGGTTGGACAAGCGGCAGAGCGATGGGGCAACGTGGTACTGGAGCCGGGGAAGAAAGTGCTCGCCGGTAGCCTACAGAGGGAGAGGGGCAATTAGTTGCTAGGGAAGGGGGAGAAGAGGGTGGCGAACTCAGGGAGAAGCTCAGGAGGTCCCGACGTCCACCAAGGGGAGCTGGCGATGGAGACTGCCGGTGGAAGAGCTTGTGGCACAGGAGGCGGTGAGCTTAGGCAGATGAGAGAGGTGGAAGGGGAAACCGAGTGGGTGGTGTTTGAGATTGAGGAAGGCTCGGGCCGCCTTTTATAGGCAGAGAAGGGGAGACCGACGTCGTGGAGCCTCGGGCGGTGATGTGGCAGCCGTGCGAGTGGCCCTAGCTTCGGCGTGGTTGCAGTGCAGGATGAGGCGGTCGACGCTCACCACTGTCATGACGAAAGACAACAAGTACTACGGATTGTCACGGCGGAGCACCTCGCGGCCTGGTGGTCACTCCTTGGCCCAGCGGTCGTAGGAGGGTAGGGTGGATGATGAGGCAGAGGGGAAGACGAGGCGGAGCCCGGTCGAGCGTTGAAGTGGAGGTTGCAACCAATTTTTGAGTTGCAATCTGACCAATAAGTTTAAATTCTTTGAAATTGAAATTAGATTTTGAAATGTTTGCATTAGCACAAAAGCTTCCCAAAAATGGGATATTACAGATCGCACCTCCCTTAAACAGAATCTCGACCCCGAGATTCGAGCTACTATGGGAACAGAAAGGGGAAGTCCAATCTAAGCTGGTCCTCACGCTCCTAGTTTGCTTTTCGCTCTGAGTGGTTGCTCCATTGGACCTTACAGAGATGAATGGTTTAGTGTCTTGTCTGCTTCTCCATGGTATCGAGGATCTTGATTGGATGTTCTGGGTAAGACATGTCTTTTTGGAGCTCGATGGTCTCGACTGGGGTTTGTTCTTCGAGAACTCTTAAGATATTTCTGAGCTAGGAAAAGTGGAACACATTGTGCACATCTGACATACTTGCGGGTAGCTCCAATCGGTAGGCAACCTCTCCACACTTGGTAATGATAGGGAATGGCCCTATGTATCTGGGCGCAAGCTTGCCTTTCACCTTGAACCTTCGAATTCGTCGGAGGGGTGACACCTTGAGGTAAACATGATCCCCGACTTGGAAAGTTAATTCTCTACGGTGGTTGTCGGCATAGCTCTTTTGCCTAGACTGAGCAGCCTGCAGGCAATCTCTGATCAATCGGACTTTCTCTTCTGCCTGCTTTAGATTATTTGGCCCAAAAATATATCCTTCTACTTCTGACCAGTGCAGAGGGGTTCTACACTTTCGTCGTAAAGAGCCTTGAAAGGGGACATCTTAAGGCTTGATTGATAACTATTGTTGTAGGAGAATTCCGCATAGGGTAAACATCTCTCCCAGTCTGTAGTGAACTCTAGAGCACAAGCTCGGAGCATATCTTCTAGAATCTGGATCTGTTTGGGGGTGATATGTGGTGCTGAAGGTAAGATGGGTTCCAAGGGCATCATGCAGACTAGACTAGAATTGCGAGGTGAACTGGAAACCTCGATATGAGATTATTCTCTTGGGCACACCATGTACACATATAATGCGGGCTATGTATAACTCAGCTAGTTTATCTCCCTTGTAGATGGTCTTCACAGGGATAAAATGGGTAACCTTGGTCAATCTATCGACTATCACCCGTATGGAATCATATCCTGACTTGGTGCAGGGTAAGCCAGTTATGAAATCCATTCCAACTTCCTCCCACCTCCACTGGGGAATTTGTAGGGGTTGAAGTAGTCCGGCAGGTCTCTGATGTTCAGCTTTGACCCGTTGGCATACATCGCAATGGGTCACATACTCAGTGATATCTCTCTTCATACGGGGCCACCAATATAAGATCTTCATATCTTGATACATCTTTGTGCTGCCTGGATGTAGGGTGTAAGCCGAGCTATGAGCTTCCTTGAGTATCAGGTCCTTGAGGTCCTTCTGATGGGGAACAAAGAGGCGTTTCCCATACCATAGGACTCCCCGTTGATCTTCTACCATCTTGGGGGCTTTTCCCTTGGCTATAAGGTGCTTAAACCTCTGGACTCCAGGGTGTCCTTTCTGAGCTGCCATAATTTGCTCCTCAAGAGTTGGGTGTACTTCTATGGCAGCTAGGGTACCATGTTCTACTAACCCCAGGTTAAGGGCTTCAAGTTCCTTGTAGAGTTTAGGTTGAAATTCTTGCACTATAAGGTTGTTGCAGTGGGGCTTGCGACTTAAGGCATCGACCGCTACATTAGCTTTCCCTGGGTGATAATGGACATCCAGATCGTAGTCCTTGATTAACTCTAGCCATCTTCTTTGTCTAAGGTTGAGATCAGTTTGGCTGAGGATGTACTTAAGACTCTTATGGTCTGTGTATATATCACAATGATTCCCAATCAAGTAATGCCGCCAAATTTTTAGAGCGTGCACTATTGAGGCTAACTCCAGGTTATGGGTTAGATAATTATCCTCATGGGGACGGAGTTGTCTGGACGCATAAGCCACAACTTTTCCTCCTTGCATAAGCACATAGCCCAAACCTTGGTGTGATGCATCACAATATACTTCGAAATCCTTGTGTTGTTGGCCAAACTCTATCCATTCATACTTTTTCTCTTTGTTGAGCAAGTGTGTTATTGGCTTAGATATCTTGGAAAAACCTTCTATGAAGTGTCTGTAGTATCCAGCCAGACCCAGTAAACTACGCACTTCCGTGACTGAGGTGGGCTGCCTCCATTCCAGAACTGCCTCTACTTTGGAGGGTCAATTGCTACTCCCCCGGAGGATACAATGTGTCCAAGGAAACTAATCTCATACAGCTAAAAATCACACTTTCTGATGAGGATATCCCTAGCACTTATGACGCTGTTTATAAAGCAAGATCTATACTTCTCAAACAACAGGTGCAATTGTTTCTTAACAAATTTCTTTGTGTTTTCCGTGAGAATTGGATACTACATAAAAATAATACGTTGTGCATTCTCAGGTTTGACAAGCTTCAAGTCTTTGGAACCGAGAGGGAGGCCGGAGCCAAAGCAATAGAGGAGCGCAAGAAGAAGGGTACCCATATTTGCTGCCTAGCAATGAAGAACAAGAAGGCCAAAGCAGTTGGCAAGGAGAAAATCAAACAGCTCATGCAGTTGATCAAGGAGGAAAGAAGCTCGGTTGATGAGAGAGCAAAAGGGAGGAGCCCAAGGACTTAAACTACAAGTTTTGGATAAGATTTTAAAGCCAAATTCGGACCTCCCACGTACTCAATCCAATTCAAACTCGGATTTAACTCAGAATTCAATTCGGATTCGGTTCGGGACAGCCTGACAGACAGTTACTAAAAAGGCCATAACTTTCACAAACGGAGCCCGATTCAGGTGTTCTTGTACTCGTTGGAAAGATAATTTCAAGGGCTACGTAATGGATCTGGCCCCACCTTCAAATTCGTCACGGATAAAAAGTTATGACCAAAAAATGGTGACTGTTTAATTTTAGGTTTTTCCTTTTGTGTGAGTTTATTTCCAATTACATGTAGGGATGAGTTGGAGTTAGTTTAGGGCCTCTTGGCCAGCCATGAGGTGGACAAGGTACTATATGTTGAGGGTTAGACCCCCATTGTAAGGAGATCAATTTTATGCGTAAGATTGAAACATAGTTATTGCTTGTTCTTTCAACACCAAAGTTCATGCGAGGACTTTGAGAGAGAAATAGGTGATCCATTGTTCGTTCTGCAATTCAAGGTCAAGCCGTCGTTCCATTGGGAATTGGGGACTTGGCGTTCGTCGTTTGTGGTCTCGCGACGAACCATTATCCGGTGTGTTTTGGGCGTATTCCGAAGAGTTGAGGGTTTGTGCATTGGCGCGAGTGTTCAACTAGCGACATTGTCTACTTCGCATCAACTATCCACGGTTCCTCACTGAGAGTGTTAAGTAAAATAAGTAGTGTACTATATTTTGCCAAATTTTTTCTTAGTTCTTGAAAATAGGACTTAGGCCTTAGAACACGACCAGTCTAACTAAGGTTTCTACAGCCGTATCCTCCGATACTAGCCCTTTCGGACCCTGGGTTTTACTAACCCGAAATCCTCTTTGATTTTACGGCACTATTCCCTGGATCAGTAGATAGTACTCACATGTACATTGCTGTATCATTTTATACACGATAAATACCATACCATTACAATACTAAAGTTCAAATGGACCGCGTCGGACTGAGTTTACAATAGGGCCGTCAGGCCAAATGTTTACATTACATAAGTGCGGAAGCGGAAGCTAGACAAATGTGTAGGGCACAACCCGCCACATGCAAGCGACTGTTAAGTAAAGCAAGTAGTGTACTATATATTGCCAAATTTTTTCTTCTTGAAAATAGGACTTATGATGCGGATACACACATGCTTAGCACTTTTTAGGCGAATACATTATTTAATTGGAAAGAAGTATTGAGCCGCATTAAATATTGTCAGGTGAATTTGTTTCTTAAGGAGTTTCTTTTAATTGATGATGAACTTGGAATACTACATCATGCTATTATTTTATGTATTCTTAGGTATGATTCATGTGAAGACTTGGGAGAGCAAAAGGGAGGAGCACAAGGACTTAAACTACAAGTTTTGGATAAGATTTTCAAGCCAAATTCGGATCTCCCACGTGCTCAATCCAATTCAAACTCGGATTCAACTCAGAATTCAATTTGGATTCGGTTCGGGACAGTCTGACAGGCAGTTACTAAAAAGGCCATAACTTTCACAAACGGAGTTCGATTCAGGTGTTCTTGTACTCATTGGAAAGATAATTTCAAGGGCTACGCAATGGATCCGACCCCACCTTCAAATTCGTCACGGATTAAAAGTTATGACCAAAACATTGTGATGGCTTAATTTTAGGTTTTTTCTTTTGTGTGTGTTTGTTTCCAAATACATGTAGGGATGAGTTGGAGTTGGTTTTGGACCTCTTGGCCAGCCATGAGGTGGAGAGAGAACTATATATTGAGGGTTAGACCCCCATTGTGAGGCAGACCACGTTTCAGAATAATGAATCTACTAAAGTTTGTTCGAGTTTAGCATTACTACCGAAGTTCCATAGAGAATTAGAAGTGATTTTCTTCAATCAAGATCGTTCAGCCTTTCCGTTGGGAATTGGGTGCACGATAGATCTTCGCTTGGTGGTCGGCGAAACCAACACGAGTGTGTTTGGCGGATTAAAGAGTGTTTGTCCCTTGTATTGGCATTGGAGGATCATTACGATTCATCAAGACTCCCGTGAGTATCCATCCTACGTCGAAAAGATCGGGCGACCCCGTATCTGTAATATCCCGGGAAAGATTTATTAGTTAAGCAATTCATTTGGGAGGAGGACCTTAAAGTAAAGATTAAAATTAACGAGTTTGGAGGGGGTTTTCTGATTTTTCCTGACATCCTGGGTCTGGGCGTTGGCCAAGGTGGGAAATTCGGCCAAAGGGGGAGGGGGAGGCGCCCCAACCCTAACCGCTCCCCCTTGCCTCCCCCCTAGCAGTCGCCACCCCTCCCCATTCCCCATTGCGCCCCACCCCCATCTCCTCCCCAGTGCGCCCACTTCCCCCCATCTCCTCCCTTGCGAAATTCCAGCAGCTCCCCTCCCCTCCATTGTTGGCAAAGAAGTCAAGCATCGGATCCGAAGGAAGGGAAGATCAAGAGGAGAAAAGGAGGAGAAAGAGAAGAGGAGGAATTCGTGGGGAGTTCATCGTGTTCTTCATCAATTCGACAAGGGTAATCCTTGTTTCCCCAATTAGAATAATATTTTTGATCATGGTAGCAATATCGTAAATCTGGACTGCTAGGACAGATCATGATAGATGGCTGTTTTTGGTTAGATCCGTGGGGAATCAGGTCTGGACCTCTCCTAGATAATTGTAGAGGACGAAATTATCTTTCCATGAAGTCCTAGAACGCATCATTCGGACTTGTGTAACAAAGGTTATGATTTTTCTAAGATGACTGTTCTGCAGATCGGGGGAAATCCGAACAGGTTTCGGTAGATTGATTTGGGCGACGGGAAATCGGGCGAATCAGAAGATCTTCATATTAGGAAAGTTGTAGATAATTTTCTTAGCTTTCCAGAAAGGTCAAGAAGTCCTGATTCCGACCTTCGGGGCGAAAGTTACGGCCATTTTAGTGTACTGTCCAGAGAAGCAGTCGGGATTGTTGATGCTTTAGAAAATGGATTGGTGCGGGTAGAAGGTGGCTGAATCTGGGAGGCTCACCAAATAGGTTTTGTTAGATAATTTAATTATCTTTCCAGAGAATCTGAGAACGCCCTATTGGACCTCTGTATCAAAAGTTATGAATTTTTGAATGTGACTGTCCGTAGAAGGACAGAGGTTGGCCGAAAGGAGTTAGAGTTTAAGTCATGCTAAACGTTTTGGGTTAGTTGGGGGTGTTGTTATTTTATCTAAAGACCCGCTACTGTTGTCTTAGCGATTATTATAATTATTGTTCAGGAGGAGGACGGATCCCAGAGGCCGCACCTTCTGTTCATCCCCCGTTTTCTCGCGGTTAAGGCAAGTATAATTATGGTTTTAAATTTATAGTGTGGATTATTGATGATTGTTGGTTTGAAGATGTTTGACTTTGATATTAAATATATGTGTTCATGATTATGTTATTGCTATGTTGGTATGGTTATTGATCGTATGCAATGATGAGTATTTATGAGAATTTATGATGCATAGATATGGTGAATGCAAGTTTTTATTTATTGAGACATTCACATATATGCATCATGATGATATATTGAAGTCTTGGTCACGAGATGACCAAGCGTCGAGGTCCCCATCATGTTGATGTCATGACGGGCTAAAGGTCTGTCAGACCAGGATTTTTCAATCCGAAATCCTCTGTGATTAATGCACTAATCCCTGGATCAGTAGTTAGTGCACACAGTACATTGCTGATTCATACATACATCGCATACATCAAATATTATAGTCCAAAGTTGGAAATATGCCACGTCGGGCAATAGTTTACAAAAGGGGCTCTAAGGCCAAATGTTATCAGTCATCAAAGTATCACAGCGGAACAAAAGTAAGCCAACGCCACAGGCAAGCGACTGGGGGAATATGTGTGCAGTGTATATCATCTAGACTTAGATTATATATGTGCACACACAGCCTAAAGTCTAACTTGTCTGAGCCCAAAAGAAACGCAAGCGACGCCCTAATTATCTTCGTTGTTTCCTTCCTCCTTGACCGGGACATCTTCGTGCTCATAGTGACCCCGAGTTCTGTCTGCTTTTGATATTGCAGTGTGAGCACACTATCCACCGTGCTCAGCAAGTTACCACACAGAATGCAGTAATTTACATGCTAGGCTAGATCAAGGGAAGGCTGGGGTTTGGTTGTTTGCCAAAAATTGCATGTGAATACATAATTAAAATCCCTATGATCTAGCAGCTTTTTAATAAAAGTAAAGTGAAGTACAACCTTTGTAATAGCGATACAGATACCATCCACCATTACATGGCATCTGCATCATATTGCATCTTTCAGTGTTATAGCTACTTAACTTACCACTGGGACAAAACCCAGGCCAATTCCAAACTAGGGCAGTCCATCGCCCTCTATTCTCCCATTCCCTTCACAAACCATTTTTGAAACAGAACTATATCTAGTTAAGTATCCCATGTTTGCCCATGACCGTGGGCACGGCGGCTCTTCGAATAGTTTTGACTCTGCAGAGTGTGTACACTTTCACCACAAGCGATAATCCACCTATTGCCCCACCTAATTCCTTGGTCAGGTGGTCAAATAGATTATCACATGACTGTTCAGAATATCTAGTTCCACTAGTCATCTCACCCTATGGGCTGTTCCCACTTGCGGTGGGCCCCATACGTTGCACGGGATGTTCACCACGGCTACTAGCATTATGCGGGCTCCACTCCCCCCAATGCTAGTACGACTAGTGAACGTCACCCTCCACTTGGTGTCCCTTTAGGCCTCCCCTGCCCTTGCACATCCACGTCTATCCACTACCGGTGAGATGAGTCGGGGAGTTTCGATACCGCTACTTAGCCAAGTTGTATTTTACAGGCATGTGGTTGTACTGTTTTACATGGACTAACACGACAAGATTCAGTCCTTAGTGTTATCTGGGTGGTTCTACCACACTCCATAACTTTTGTGCTCCCACCGCACCATATTCCAGCCCCCATATCATCCACCCAGATGCTAAGCAAGTTTGGAGATTTTTAGGACATAAAATAACAGTTCCAAACTTTTATCAGTCATTCCCACCATGACTGCCCAAATTATTTTCCATATTGAATGTGAGAGTTTTCGGGACAACTAAGTGTCCCCGATTAACTAGCATGACTAAGCAATTCGCTACGTTATACTCTATTTGGGGAAAATCTACTTTATACTAGTTTTACTATGGCGACAAGGTTTACATATATCAACATGTCTCAACGGGTAATACTAGCAAGCATATTATGGGGTGTATAACTACATTCTGAAAATCTGAACATAATATAACACATGAAATAAAGCATGCACATGGATAATTTAAAAGAAAATAATTTGCACAATTCTGGGTTCAATATGGTCAAAGTGGTAACTCGCCTTGGTCACAGGGTTCTTGGAGGTGGGTGCTGGGGTCACTGCCTCTGCTTCCTCTTCTTGTGCCTCGTGACGCTATTTTAACCGCGAAAATTTGCATAAAAAGAAAGGCAACAAAATCAAACCAAATAACACCAGAAATTCAAATGAACTCTAAAAATTATGATTTTAGTTCCATTGGATAGATCTTGAATTTAGACGAATTTAGAAATTTGTCTCACTCGATTTGGAGTTAAAATGAGGAAGTTATAACATTTCAAAGTTCTTAGATTAAATAAAATCCTAAAATAATTAAAATCTGACAGTGGGTCCCACAGGTTTTTATTCCATTTTTCATTTTCTTTTTCTGTTTTCCACTCTGTGCCGCTGACATGTGGAGCCCGCATGTCGGCTCGATCTGCGCGCACCGAGACATGTGGGACCCTTTGTCACGCCCGGTCCTACCATACGACGGGTGGGGCCCACTGTCGGTCGCGAGGAAAGAGCAAAAGAAATGGCTCAACCAGCGGAGCCGGGGCTCGAACGCCACGGAGCCGGGGAGAGAATGCGCTGCGGTAACCAAGTGGGCGGGAGGCTTTGCCTACCCTTAAGGATGTTATATCCTTTGAGGTGGCTCGGGAGGTCTTGGCGGAGGAGGCCGAGGCGGCGAGGGCGGCGGTGCGGCGGCGAGCGAGGGCCGGGAGGTGCCGGGGTGCGTGAAATGTAATCCCGCACTTCGGTGAAGCCGATGGAGGGTCGACGGGCCGGGGCCGGAGATGGGTCGACCGCGGCGATAGCGGCGGTGGGGGGAGGTCTCACGGCGCCGGTGATGTGCGGTGGCCGGGAGCTCCGGGGAAGGCCGGAGATGAGTTGGTGAGGTTCTGGAGGTGGTGTAGGAGCGGGGGATTGAGCTCGGGTGGACGGGGTCGGTGGCGAGGGTGTCACGGAGATGGGAAGAAGCACTACGGGCGATTTTGGGCCTCTAAGGCTCAATTTCCTGGCCGGAGAGGGAGAGAAGAGCGTGGGGAGTACAATGGGAGGCCGTACGGCTTTTATAGGCGGCAGGAGTGGGCTGGCAACGGTAGGATGGCCGTGCCATCACTTCAGGGCAGGCGGCGGCGTCAGGCGGCGGCAGCAGTGAGATTCCCGGGTGACAACTCGCTGCTGGCTCCGCAGCTTTGTGCCGCGCACGCGGGACGGCAGAAGGCTCGCGCCACGTGGCGGAGCGACGCGACCGGGCGGAGGAAGTCCTCGGGCGGTGGCGCCGTACCGTGGGCGGGGCAGAGCGAAACCGGGGGCGGTAGAGCATGGTGGCGCTGCCACCGCATGCGGGGAGAGGCGTCGAGCGGGCGCGCAGAGAGGGGCGAAAAGAGGCGTCGGCAGAGATCGGCGCGGCGTTCGGACAGCGGCGATACTGCTGTCGAAGCGGTGACCCATTGTCCGAACGGGGCGAGATCTGTTGTCCAAGGCGGGCGCCGAGGCGGGGCGGGCGCGGAGACGGGCGAGCAGGCGGGGAGAGGGCGCGACCGGTGAGGCGCGAGCGAGGAGGAGGAAGAAAAGCAGTCAAGGGGTGGGGGTAGTCGTATGGGTGGGGCCGGGGTTGGTTGGTAGGTTCGTCAGTGACCCCAAATTCATTTTTTCTTTCTTTTATTTTTCTTGTTTCATTTACCTTCTTTCCTTTTTTTATATATATATATACATATATATATATATATATTAATCCTAATTTTCTCGAGGAGTTTGTTTGCATCTTATTCTTCATTAAAACCCCTTTATGTTGTTTCTATTTTCCATATATTTATATGGAAATATTTGCATATATATATATATACTTTATTTCCTCCTCTCAAAACTTAACCATATTATTAGTCTCTAAAATTTTTAAGACCAACTAGATTCATTTGGCACTGGATCATCTTTTCAGATTCTCCATTTAAAATTTTTATTCCCTATTGTTGCATTTTCTTTTGCCCACCTGAAACCCCATCCTTTATTTTAAAAGTCAAAATCGAATCAAAATATCAGCAACTAATGCAAGAAAATTTTATAATCCAAACTTTAACTTTTCAGGACGTTACAAGGTCCCCATACTTGTGGAGTATGGGCAATTGGTCCCTGTACAAGATGATACAGGCATGGGTGTGCATTATCGGTAAAATGCGAAAGAGAAAAGATAAAGAGATTTTTGATCATATTGCATAGCATGGTTCATTATATGATTGATAGATAAATTTGTGAGATGATGTTCATGGTTGTTCTTGTTATTACTTATTATATTTGCTGAGTCATTGGACTCACTCTTGTTGTTGTTTGTTGTTTGTTTTAGGTACCTTCATGAAATCAGCATGCATGAGAGTAAAGAAGGATTAGTATGGTTGCACTTGCACGAATTATTCACCATGGAAGAACTAGAGAACTTTAAATATTATTATTGACTAGCCTATGTGCTATTTGATTATGTCTATCAGGTTTAAAATGTAATAATGGATTAGAAACCTTTTATATTGCCTCGGCGCTTTAATTAAGTTTATTAACTGTTTTGCTTGGTTTAGATTACCTTGAGTACGTTTAGTTATATCTTTTGACTATAATTGTGAGATCTTCAGTTTTAGACAATAAATAAAGGAAACTTTGCCGAAATTTTGTAGAATGCAATTGGTTTAGCTTTGTTATGTTGTAGTTTAGTAACATTCTAGGCCATCTTTTGGCTGGGGTGTTACAGTTGGTATCAGAGCGGGCTGTAGGTCCGTGGTTAATGAAATATTAATTTGACACACTAAGCACTGTAGGTGGGAATGGGGTTTGCATTGCATCTACGTTTCCGTCGATTATCATAGTTGAATATGTACCTAATGTTTGACTTTGTACTTATTATGAGATGATATTTTGGGTGCTTATGATTTGACTATATGACTTTTATGTGTGTGGATGGTTAAGTTGAGAGACAGAGATCGCGGTGCGGCCGTAGGCATGACCAAGTTATAGCACTCTCTGTGGTATTCAATTGGTGAGGGATCCTTCCTTGGGTAAACTAATTTCAAAGGTTAGGAATAAGTTCTTTAGAAAAGTTTCTCTATTCCTTGCGTTGAATTTAGTCAATTCTCATCCTGTTGTGGAAGATGAATTTATCCTGGGGTCGTTATTCATTTCAGTTGAGGGTTTTCATTTGATCTCTACATGTTCTTTGAAGCAATTATTGTATTTCAAACTATTGAAACGTTTTTGCTGCATGGGAACATTGTTGATTTGCAAAGTTGGTCCCTTCGTGGGAGTTTTGTCTTGTGGTAAAACATGTCTCATTTGTTCGCTTGGTATTCTTATTAATGAAAGTTTTATGTTGTAAACTTGTTAACATAGGAAAGCTTTGGATCAATGAATTTCTTTGGATTATTTCGTGTGTTGAAGTTTAATTCCTCTCCTTTCAGAAAGAGAGTGTTAAAACCCTTTGTAGCGTTTTGCTATGCTTAAGTAGAAGGTGGTAATCATATACACTAATTCGTAAGGTATGAATTGTCAAGTTGAGAAGTTAGCGTGGTGCATAATTAATTCCAACTAGCATCCTTAGAAGTGTAGTTGATTAATTTTGATATTGCCTTGTAATAGTTTATTAAAGAACTGTGATTAAGAAATTGCCTATACATGATTGGAACCCATGTAGTTATTGAGGAGGGTGCAAAAGAATTACAATGATTATTATAATTGATTAAATTTCTATCATGTTGGATAAATTAAATTGTGTTTGTCTTTAGTGATTAATCTAACTGTTTGGAATTATTAAGAAGGTGTTGGAGTATTGTCTTGGTAATATTAACCTTTAATCTGTCATTTATTTAGATACTGTATGAGCTTGTTCAATTGCTAGATTCATCTATCTTTCACCATGCTAAATTGTTGAAATATGTATAAAGAAAAAGATGAAGGTTGATGTATTGATTGTAGAATTTTGCCTTACAAAGCTGGTATTATTGAAGTTTAAAGTTATTTCGTTCTATTTTCCGAACGTAAGGTGGGATATTAAATCAATGCTCATGATTGTTTTGGTGGTTATAAAACGGAGTTAGACCATGAATGTTGTTATGATAAAATAATAATCAACTATTGCTAGTAATGACTAGAGTACAATCAATTTGAGCTAAATTAGAGTTGAGCATCAAAAGAATTGAATAAATGAAACTTAATGAGAGATTTATACTAGCATGTTTTGCAAGAATGCCCTGTTCTAGTATCATCTTGTTTAAGAGCTTTGTTCTAATATGGTGACTTGTGCACTAGGTTTTTCCTAGATCAAGTAGTTGCAATCTTGTTTAGATAATAGAAACATGATGAAGTGAATTAATATGTTCCTTTTGGAAAAGTTATAAAGGGATATGAGAATATGATGATTCTTGTTAGGAGTGTACTACTTTGATGTTACTATGATTGTCAGTATGTGGTTTGATGAAAATGCTGAATGTTGAATAAATAAAAGAATTTGATAACTTCTATGATAGTATTTTAATCAAAAGTTATGGGATTTGCGTACGCGACCTTCTAGACCTCATGACTTAGGTGGAAGCTGAAATTGTTTGAGCAAACTGACGCGTTGAGAAGTTTTATTAATTCTTAAAAGATTTATGAGTCGTGGTCTTCAAATCTCTTTCGTTGGAATTGATAAAGTAATACTTTAATCGAAGAAAATCGTTCTGGTAAAAGAAAGATTGTGGTAAAAGTATTTGAGGATGGAGTCAGGTTGTGTAACTTCTAGAGGTGTGCTTGACTTTTTATTTTCACTGCATAAGAGTTTCTTGAGTTTAAAATGACAATGTTGTATTCTTATTGGCTGATATTGGATGTTTCTCTTCTTGAGGGGCATGTGCCTTCAACTGTGATCTTATGTTTTGTTTTCTAAGATCATTGCTATTTCTCTTGGTCTGGTGTCTAGTGCGATTGGTAGCATTTTTCCCATGTGCTGAGATTTACGCCTTTTTATCTCTCCTAAGAAAGGGGTAACCGATTTGGGTTGCAAGCACCTTTAGGATATGTATGGTAACTAGTCGGTGTGATTATGTGATTGGTTTGGGTGAGATTGTGGGTGTCAAGTTGTTTGAGATTCTTGGAGTGATAAATTGATTCTGTCGAATAATTCTCGGTGAGGATTTGATTTAAAGAAGATGTTGCCTTTGGAGCTAATTAGTTATACTGTTGCAACTAGAAGTACCTATAGTAAATTGTGGTTCAAGAGTGTTACGATCATTTGGATGGAACATTAGAATTATTGAAAGTATGAGAATCTTGATCAATTTTATTGCAGTATCGTGATTGGGTACTTATAGGGGGTTAGTAGGAGGATTATGATGGTATAGTAATGAGATTATAATTGTGAAGAAGTCGGACTGTTATGGGAATTTTTGGGATAGTAGAAATTGTTGAAATTATTGCCATGTATGACTTGGATTTAGTGACCCTCCAGGAGTTAGAATTTTCCTATAGATAATCAGGTTGAGAATAAATTTTTTTATATAGTTGTTAATGATTGAGCATGGTTGATTGTGAAAGATTCTAGTCACCGAATTCGAGAGTTTTTGTATCAATTATGTCGAAGTACATGAATAGGAACCCTGGAGATGAAAAATTTTGGTTTGGTGATCTATGCTAGGACCTGGGTGGCTAATGATGTTATTGTGAGAATAGTAGAGTCCTTCTACATAAGCGTGGTGGATGCACTCGGTTTGAGCATAGAGTTGATGTTGCCAATTTAAGAGAACGGAGTCAGCGTAGTGTGTGATGATTCGGAATCTTGTGGATCAAAAGAATGTTTATTCTTAGAAAATATATATATATGTTGTTTATTTGCAAACTACCTACTTGAATGTGGAGAGGTTTTCGTGTTGAATCCTCATTTTCTGTTCTTTTGATTTGACCCTTTTGGTGAGGAGTTGGTGATGTGTGGTTGCGATGAGAACTTCACGACCACCGATAAAGTTCCATCGCGCTCCCAATTCGAAAGGTTGAACGATCTTGATTGAAGAAAATCACTCCTAATTCCCTATGAAATTTCGGTAGCAATGCTAAACCCGAACAAACTTTAGTAGATTCATTATTCTCAAACGTGGTCTCCTTACAATGGGGGTCTAACCCTCAATATATAGTTCCCTCTCAACCTCATGGCTGGCCAAGAGGTCCTAAACCAACTCCAACTCATCCCTACATGTATTTGGAAACAAACTCACACAAAAGGAAAAACCTAAAATTAAGCCGTCACAATGTTTCGGTCATAACTTTTAATCCGTGATGAGTTTGAATGTGCGGCCGGATCCATTGCGTAGCCCTTGAAATTATCTTTCCAACGAGTACAAGAACACCTGAATCGGACTCCGTTTGTGAAAGTTATGTCCTTTTTAGTAACTGCCTGTCAGGCTGTCCCGATCCAAATCCGAATTGAATTCTGAGTTGAATCTGAGTTGAATCCGAGATCTCCCACGTGAACAATCCAATTCAAACTCGGATTCAACTCAGAATTCAATTCGGATTCGGTTCGGGACAGCCTGACAGATAGGTACTAAAAAGGCCATAACTTTCACAAACGAAGTTCGATTCAGGTGTTCTTGTACTCATTGGAAAGATAATTTCAGGGGCTACGCAATGGATCTGGCCCCACCTTCAAATTCGTCATGGATTAAAAGTTATCACTGAAACATTGTGACGGCTTAATTTTAGGTTTTTCCTTTTGTGTGAGTTTGTTTCAAAATACATGTAGGGATGAGTTGGAGTTGATTTTGGACCTCTTGGCCAGCCATGAGGTGGAGAGGGAACTATATATTGAGGGTTAGACCCCCATTGTAGGGCAGACCACGTTTCAGAATAATCATTCTACTAAAGTATGTTCGAGTTTAGCATTGCTACTGAAGTTCCATAGGGAATTAGGAGTGATTTTCTTCAATCAAGATCGTTCAACCTTTCCATTGGGAATTGGGAGCGCGATGGAACTTCATCGGTGGTCGTGAAGTTCAAAGCACGTAGTTGGACGAATTATAGAGTGCTAACTCTTGCATTGGCAACGGGAGATCACTACGGTTCATCAAATCCATGTGAGTATCTTGATCCTACGTCGAGAAGATCGGGTGACCCCATATCAAAACCCCTTGCATATAAGCATCATATTCGAACTAACTTTCGATATATAATTGCATCAACTTCCTTATTTTAATGGAAGCGATTAATATGCGACTCGCCCCTTTGCATGACCACCTCACTTTTCCTTTTTCTTCTATCCACGTGACTTCAAGTTCTTATCCCTTACTTTTTTCCATCTATACATCCATTGTCGTTCACATGTGTCTGATCAAGCATAATAATAGTTTTGTCCCTATACTAATTCATGTCATTTTCTTCAAAATATCACATTTCCTTTGTCAAACATCCATTTCGCATTCTGTTTGAATCATTATGTTCTATACGACGAGGTTAACCAAACAAGACATATATTGCACATATTTTGGCAACATAATGATACATTTGTTTATCAAGTAGAAACTACATGTGGTTGACAAGCAACTATTACCTAATTAGGGTGGTAACTATGTGTTGCTTGATATCAACTTTAGCAGCTCTACATGTTAATACGTAGCAAACTTTAGCAACTCTACATGTTAATACGTAGCAACTTTACATTGATATATAACTCTTTATTACTTGGTAGGAACTATCAACAATTTTTACTAATAACTACCAATAGTAGTTCTACATTGTTTGTTACCAACTCTATCTTGCAGCAACTCCAAATGTTATATCTAGCAACTCTGTATTACTTAAAGGCACTACCAGTGATTTGTGCAAATAACTATGAGTGGTAGCTCTACATTCTTTGCTAACAACTCTACATCCCACTTACTAGCAACTCTCTGCCATTTTATGATAACTATTTGTAATTTATATACACAATTACAAATGGTTGTTAACTCAATATGTTACTTCTAGTAACTCATATGTTACCTGTTGATAACTCTATATTTCTATTACTATTGAGATATGAACCGCTAAAGATTTGGAAGACAAGTGCTTGTGCTGTGAATCATCAGTTATTAGCTAGGGAAGCAACTACGTGCTTGAAAACTTCAACTATTACCGGTTGGATTAATGGTTATAGAGCAACTATCAATCATTGCTTGGGAATGCAACTATTAATTACTACTTGGGGATGCAACTATTATCCACGTGGGTAGCAACTTGGTCACTTCTACTACCATGTAGTCAAAGCACATGCAATATGTTTTGTTAAACTCGTCAAAATAAATACAAAGGTTAATACGAAATATAAAACAAACACTTCGTTAAAGATATTTAACATTTTAAATATAATGAGATGAACAAGTACAACAACCTAGCGCTCCACTTAATTTCAACACGCCACTGTTATGTATGTATTGTGTGACATAAATTCTATTTTCTGTCACATGACTCTTTATAAAAATCAAACGAGTTCGAATTCCCTCTTGATGATCGCATGGTGAACACATGGGGTAACATGCGGCGACTAACGCAAAATGGTGCATTTGGAAGCATTACCCTATTTTAACAATCGATCTAACCAATGTTTCTCAACTATTAATATTTCCATATCAGCAATTCTATCACTAAATTTCGGTGCCAATGGAATTTTACATGAAACAGGTATCGTAATCCCCACAGGAGTTCTACTTCTGCCAAACAGCGCTACATCTTTCCTCCCTTCCTTTACTGAAAGCCCGCTGCGCATTGATACTTCTTTTAATCCGCTGGTTGATACTTGACAATCGATCTGTTTATGTAGTTATTCGCATTCTGTTCCTTGATGCAAACAATCTATTTTCCTTAATCCTTAGTGCACTAGAGACTAGACGTGGACCCCAAACAATGGAATTGTTCATGTATTTAGCATTGTAGCCACTTTTTATTTAAAATTTGGTCGCTAGACACTCATTTTTGCAAAAATAGCCCAATCCTCGAGCTTGGAAGGCACGGAAGGTAACACTACACCTGGGGAGCTCGGTAGGGACCAGCGCGCACGGTAGGGTGGGCTGGCGCGATGCGACAGTAGGTGGGCCTAGGGGTGCTGCCGATCTCCAGCTACTTGGAAGCTGCCTAATGAGCCGCCCTTGCTCAGTAGGGCACTACCGAGCAACACGGGCTCGGCATGTGGCCTCGAGCAAGCATGCGTAAGAGGGGGGGCGTGGGAGGCTGGTTTGGCTGGCTGCACAGAGGAATGATTCCTTCTTGCATGGCCGAACACAATGACATAGTGACACGACGACGTGACACGACGTATGATTTATGTTTTATTCGCTCAAGGATTCTACTGTTGTTTGCGCCCACATGCGCTCACGTGGGAATATCATCGCGAACACCTTCCCACACACATAAATAGGAGGCCTCAGTCTGCCCTCTCATCCGAACCGCGCTTGATTTCTTTCCTGCCAAGCGAGAGAGCAACGAGGGAGGGGAAGGAAATAGAGATTGAACGATGAGTTTGTAATATATTTTCAAGGTGGTTTAGCTATGATTTATGATCTTTCACAATTGGAAGCATTATGGAGCGGGTAAAGATCTTAGGAAAAGGTATGCTTATTCGCATGTGGGAACATGCTTAATTTGTTGTTACCATTTCATTAGCGTAACAGTGGTTTTGTAATGTGGAATGCGCTAGGTAACTATGATTAGTTGACAGTTGTGTTCCTGTAATTAACCATATTTAGGATATATTAGTGGCGAGAATGATTATTTATTGTAAATAGCTAAAAATACGGGCTGAAAAGTAGCTAAAATATTTTTATGTAAGTCGGCTCGTATATATTTATTGTTCTCGTATGATTATAGAAAGTTATAGAAAATGATGGTTTGGTACGCACTGTTAGTTGTAGTGTCTATGTGAACATATATATGCATATACGTGTGTACCTATATACATGCATTTAGGCATATTGACCCTTTTTTGTAATTAGTTGAATAAATATGTGGGATTATTTTTAGTGTTCCCAGTGCATGTGTAATTTAGGAAATATGTAAGTCTGCGCGTATATATTAATTTCTCGTGTGTGTGCACAGGCGGATACAAACAAGGCCATGCACAGGACACTGGGTATAATTTTAATTTTTTATTGTATAGCTCATATAAATTTAGGTGTGAACCCCTAATCCAAATCGAAGGACACTTGGTCAACCCAAAGATTGAAGCTCTCAGCCTCCTGGCTCCTACTCCCGCAGTTGGGTCCAAGACGACACCAATCAAGGACTAAGGCATGCAGCCTAGCATATGCAAGTACAGCCCAATTGATACAAGCATGGCTCAAGGCACTCGGCCAGCCAAGCCACTCTATGAAGGGAAGATAGCGGGGGTAGAGGCTGCACCGCACGGCCATCATATTGCCTTAGTCACCCGCATCTCATTCCCTCACTCCCTCTACCCCACCTTGCGTGAAAGAAAAATTCACCCTCTCGCTTGGTCACAAGCTCGCAACTGTCAGGTGCCGGAGCCTGAAGGCCTAGGCTGCAGACCGCTGGTTGCTATGTTCCTGATTGTCATCATCCGTCGATCGTCTTGCCAAACAATTAGCGGCATGGATTAAGTCTTGAATCGACATAGAGTATTGCTAAATTTCTTCCAATTCTTTCTATTTCTTTAAGCAAATGGAGTGAATTTATGAGTTATAGTTTGAATGTTATAATTGTTGGTTGGTTTTTTGTCAAATTGTAGGGTTCAGAATTAAGGTTTCAATTTGGTTTTTTGGAAATTGGAATATCCACCTACTTCATTGCAAATCGGAGCAAAATTATATATGTAATTATATATGTGGTGAAAACGGTGAACCCCGGTCATTTTTGTTCTAGTTCCACCCCTACGTGTGTGACAACAAAAATTGTAGGAAATGATACCAAGATTGCAGAAATGTGCATTGTAAGTTGTAGTATATATGTGTACATATGTTTGCATATACGTGCGTAGGTGTATGCATGCATGTAAACGTATGGTAGTAGGCATAACTGGTAGCTCTGCTATGTACGTGTATGTGATTATTCTTGGTTATGGTTGGTTGTATTTAGCGTCGTTGGATAATGACATATTATTTTCTGTATTGCATAGAATGGCTACTAGTGGCAGTCACAAGCATGGTACATTGCTGGACCAATCTTGGGATGGGCAGCATCATTGTTAGGGGTAGTCAGCAGTGATGGACCCCCCCTCTTTGTTCTATGGGAGCTCGGGAGGACCGGCCTCTCGATGATCGCTATGTACTGGTTATGTGACGGGCTGGGTTGCTCCTCATAGCAAGGATGATGTACATTGGGCGGTCGTTCACGTTGGACTCGCTGCTTCTATCGACACACGTTGACTGGTGGAGACCGGAGACCCACACATTTCATTTTCGTGGGGAGAAGACCATCACCCTGCAAGATGTTGCATACCTTACCGACCTACCACTACGTGGTCATCACGTGGTTCCACCCCCAGATCCATGGTCTGTCTACGGCGGTATATGTTGTGAGGTCTCACCTAGTGGCTTACTTGCTCTTCATGTTCAGATAGGTCCTATTTCCTATGACTCAGGGAGATTGAGTGTACCCTAGCTACATCTACATCGCTGAGTCTCTAGTGGATGTCGAGCCTGTTGAGGTCCCGCTGTACAGCTCAGGCTCGACTGTTCTGTGCGCGACCTACAGGGGTTTGTACGATGGCTCACATCATGCTACTGGTGAGCCAAACTTGGGTGTCTACTATCATGGACCAGAATATCCAGGAGGTTCATTGTCCGCGCAACACGTGACAACCGGTGCTTATAATTACGTGTTTCATTGTAATTCTACCATCTGTCAGCCTAACGAAATGCATTTCCCTCCACAAGACGCCAACAATTACACAAAGCATTGGGTGCAGTAGATATTCAACACTCAAGAGATTAGGCCCAATCAATTGTCCGATGCACCGGTTCCCACTTGGCTACTACTGCAATACGACTTGCGTGACGTATGGTGCTCCCTAGACAGGCTGAAATTCCCTCAGGACCAGCTTCATCACCAGAGAAAGCGGGCGATAGGCAACCCTTAACCCGATACTATGTTTGGTGCCAGCTCTTCAGTCTGAGCGAGTCAAAAATCTATTCTACTAACTCTGCGTTGGCGCGCCAACTGTCAAACTTAAATATGTACCTAGTAATGCTTTGTCCGTATTGTAGTAGTCTACAATAGATTTTATCAATGACTATAGTGCAATTCTGCAACGTGAAGGTTCTCTTAGTGATTTGACAACATGCATCAGCGTTTCCTTATGATTTGACAACACATATCAATTTTTCTTAGTGAGTTCACAACACGCACCACCTTTTCCCAGTAATTTAACAATACATACTAGCATTTCTCAGTGAGTTCACAACACACATCAACTTTTTACAACGAGTTGACAGTATGTATCAGCTTTTCACAGCGAGTTGATAGCACATATCAGATTTTGACTAAATAGACAACATGCAACACCTATTCTCATTGATCAAACATCAATCACCATCTTTCCATACTAAAATGACAACACGTACAAGCTTTATTCTTGAATAGTGCACATCGACCGCCAATAAAATCTGATCAGACCCCACGACCGAATCCAAGACTTCACTCAAGCTGATCTCAAAAATAGGGGAAGAGAAGAGGGAGGAGAGAGAATATGTACAATACGTCACTGCGCTGCTGATAGGGATATCGGACTATAGAGAAATGCTTCGTAAGTAAAAGTGGATGACCAAGAAGAAGGGATCGTACTTTGATATTCTTGCAAGAATGCACCCGTGCCACCAGATTTTCTGCGGCCGCAGTGTGACTATGGCAATCCAGAACACATCATTCAATTCACACACCCCGCAACCACCACTCGAGCGCACTATAAGTGTGCCAAAGTTCTTGTAAGCACGAAAGGCCAAGATGTTGTAGGACAAGGGTAAGGCCCCGGTGGTCCCCAATGCCCCCACTGAATATCAGGTTATTTTTGACTAGGACAAATCTACACAAGTTGTGGAAGTCGAGTATTACGCGCAGGTCGCGAGGGTTAAAGCCCATAAAGGAGAGAACGAAAAGGCACCGATGGACCCAAATATGTACGACGAATGACTGCAACCATGACTTTTAAAAGGCGCACATGTATCTTAACTGTAGTTGGGGTTGACGATTCGTGTATATTGCCATTTGTATCGCACGAGTAGTGACAAACATATGCACCTAGACCTTGTAATTCGCACCTTCATTGCAAAGTACTTTATCGATGTACACATGGTCCATAACGATAATTGTTTGAAAGAACATATCTCTACTACATAACATAGAGAGTTGGTGATAGTGGTTTATCTGGCCCTCTGAACCCCACGCACACATGAACAAAACAATATATGGATAATACAATTTCTCATGTTTTTAACTAGTTTGCATTGGTATTCACCTAATTACAGAAAAACTAAATTAATTGTGTGGCGCTGCCGGACCGGTACTGCAACCGAGCGCCCCGGCCACCTCATAGCGTGCATTCCCAAGGCCACCCGTCGATCCCAGGCTGCTCAGCAGCGCCCTACCAAGCAAGGGTGGCTCGGGAGGCAGCTGTCAAGCAGTTGGAGCTCACCAGCCCGCCCTGCCGTGCACACTTGTCCCTACTGGGCTCCCCAGTTACCTGTCATGTTTTTCTGAGTTTGGAGATTATACTATTTTTGAAAAAACAAGTGTCCAAAAGCCAAATTTAAAATAAAAAGTTAGAAGGTGATTCCATACTCTCCCAAATAGTGAATTGCACAAATATTAACACATTTAAGAGTGAATTAAGGCTACTTACTCCTTAGTTGATTCTTTCTGAGTTCGGAGATTATACTATTTTCGAAAAAACAAGTGTCCAAAAGCCGAATTTAAAATAAAAGGTTAGAAGTGATTCCATACTCTCCCAAATAGTGAATTGCACAAATATTAAAACACCTTTAAGAGTGAATTAAGACTACTTACTCCTTAGTTGATGCTTTAAGATTTATAATATCTATAGAAGTGAAAAGCATAAAACCACTACTCTAAAAAGTTACTACAGCTGCCACCAGATACATGAACGGAACAACATCCACGTGGGAAAATCCATCCCACAGACCACAGGCGTCGCGCGCGCGGCTCCCTCCCACCATTTTGCCGCCCTGCGCGCAGCGCGCCCGCCACGCCACACCAGCGGCCGCACCCGCATGTGGCCCCGCCCGATCTACGCGCTTTCGTGGCGATCCCCCTCCTTCACACGCAAAATCCTGCCCACGGCACGGTCACACACACCCCACCCAACGACCGAACGACGGCGGACGCAGTCGCGTACGTGGCCGGACCCGTTCCACCCCAGGAAATGGAAATCCCACCCCATTACGAGCCGAAGAAAGCGCGCCCGCCTGCTCGGCCACGTCGCCCCGGGCATCCTCCGCGCCAACGCCTCGCCAGCGCGTGGAGGCGGCGAATCTTGGTACGGTCAGTCGAGCGCTTTTTCTCAATTTTTGTGAATTTACGTACAGGTCCTTGATTCTCGCAAAAATATCCCTGGTATTTTTTTTGTCCCCTTCACTTTGCAGGATGACCCCGTTTTTCCACTTACAGGTCCTCGGTTTTCCAAAAATCCTTTGCTTTTTTCGAAAATGCGTTTTTGCCCCTAGTTTTTTTAACAGTTCCTCGTTTTTTGCGAATAACCTCTTTACCTTTTCCGTAAATACGTTTTTCCCCCGATTTTTTTGAAAACTCCTCACGAATTATCTTCCCATTTTTTTTTACATACGGTGGCTGGCGCGGCGTGTCGCCGCGCCTATACTTCTAGTACCCACCTATTACGCGCGGGGAACGCCGCCCCGCTACCACCGTCGTGCAGGTACCGCCTCCGCCCGACACGTCGCCAGCGATTTCGCGTACGGTCGGCGGTGGTCTTTTCTCGAGTTTTTCCGAAATTGCGTACAGGTCCTTGGTTCTCGCGAAAAGATCCTTTGCAGTTTTTTAGCCCCTACGTTTTGCAGGATGGCCCCCCGCGTTTTTGAAATCGCGCACGGGTCCAGTTTTTTTTGTCTAGGTCCTTTTTTATTTACGTACAAGTCCTTCCGGTCCCTGTTTTTTTGCGAAAAGACCCTTCGGTTCCTCCGAAATTACGTATCCATCCTCGATTTTTTAAAAACTCCGCTCACAATTTTCGTCTCTTTTATTTCGTCCACGGTGGCTAGCGCGCGTGACGCCGCTTATGTGGCTATAAACCTCTATTACGTTCTGGGGGAACGCCGCGCGCAGCGAGCGCCACCTCAGCGCGCGCAGCCGCTCCGCCCGACACGTCGCCAGCGAATATTGGTACGTTCTGGGGAGCAAATTTGCGAAAAAAACCCCTGTGTTTTTCCAAAATTACATACAGGTCCTTGGTTCTCGCGAAAAGGTCCCTGAAATTTTTTCTAGCCCCTCCGTTTTGCAGGATGGCCCCCCGTGTTTTCGGAAATTCCGCACGGGTCCCGTTTTTTTACGTACAGGTCCTCGGTCTTTTGCAAAAAGACCCTTCGTTTTTTTTGAAAATGCGTTTTTACCCCTGGTTTTTTTAAAAAAACTCCTCGCGACTTACCGTCTCTTTTATTTTGGTACTTACGGTGGCTGGTGCGGCGTGGCGCCGCGCCCATGGGGCTAGTTTGTCCTGATAGTATGAAGGAAAAACGACCGGGCACGCGCGTGCGTTGCCCAGGTCCGTCTCTTCTGTCCGATCCGGCGACAGAGCCAGAGAACCCCTGCCCGCAGCTTTCTTTGGAATACTACGTGCAATTAGTGGTGAAGTTTCCTTCTGCTACGTACGCGTGGTGAAGCATCGCCTTCAAAGGTAGCTAGCTCCCGATGGAAGCAAAAATCCGTTCGTAAACGTCGCACACGGTCGGTCCAAGTGGGACAAGCAAATGTAGAACACCTGCAGCAGTGGCGGACCCTAAAATAAAGCAAGAGTAGAGCTAACTTATGATAGATTAGAAATATCACTAGTTTGCAATTAAACTATATTATAGCAGAAGTATATAAACACTGACACAATAATTGATATTATAGCCAACTGATATTATAGCAAAACGATCTAATAACATTTTAAAAAAGTATTGTAGCTAGAGTAAGTACTTAATTAAGACTCCTTCCATCAAAACCATCATGATCGTCTACATTAAAATTTAGTCAAGTATTATGGCAACCTAGATTGGCTTTCTAGCAAGTAGCAATATACAATTCTAATTAGTTGTTTTAAATTTGACACTTAGACTATGAAACTAAAAAGTGGCTATTGATTAATGAGTTGTGAGACAATTTTATAAACCTGGCGGAGATTCTGAGAGATGGCTTGGTGGTGGGCGATGGCGCTGGTCGTTGGCAGTGGGGCGAAGGGCGGCGCCGGTCTCTAACAGGCAAAGAGCGGAGGGCGCAGGGCCAGTGGCTCGTGGCGGCGTGGCCGGTGGCTGGGACTCAGAGCGGGAGGGGCGGAGGGCAGAGGGCGGAGTTTGAGGACGGAGGCCGAACACTAGAGGCGGCGTGATGTGGCACCAAGTAGCACTACAATCTTGGCTAGTGCTTGCAGTTCTGTGTACAATGTTCAAGAAGCTTTGAATGCTAATTCTGAGGTTTTCAATGCACACAAAACACATATTTGGAAAGCTAATGAAGTCTGCTTTCCAACGAATCAAACGTCACTTGATTGGAGTTTCCAACACAAAGTTATGGTAATTTCATTGGATGCTGCACGAGCTGTCCGGAAAGACACGCGAGACTTGCCAAATACAAAGAGTCCGAGTATTGCAATACAAGTAAGGGTAAAATCCGACCACACCATGGCTTTCTAAAGGTTGAGAAGGATTCCTTTTCAGATTCCAAATGGATTTGGATGCCCCTTGAACAACAAAATAAAACATATAAAGATTTGAAGCCGGTTCGGACTCGGATCAGGACAGCTGGCAAGACCGATACTAAAACGTTCATAACTTTCACAAACGGAGTCCGATTTGGGCGTTCTTGGACTCGTTGGAAAGTTATTTCGAAGCTCCACACAATAGATAAGGTGCCAGCCATGGAATCCTCATGGTTACGTCGCACATTGAGAGAGAATCCAGTGGTAGCAGTTTAGATATTTCCTTTTTAGTTCGTATTGGAGTTTGTTTCGACCTTAGCCCAGGTTGTGCATGAGTTTTAGTCAAGGCCATACATTGTGCACCAATAGAAACTTAGGCTATGAATTGAGAAATAGAAATAAAAAATCACCATGGTTTGGTGGCCATTGTTGGCGTGTTCTTGATATTTCCATCGAGAAATTGCTCTTGGTGTGTTAAATCCAATTGTAGTGTTGAATTCTACTCGCTGAAATTTTGGTTTCACTACCCTTTGTTCACGTGTTGTGGTGTGCATGGGAGAATGCTTATCTTAGAGGTGTATGCTATTTTTTGGTTTGCAAGAACCTTAGAACAAGGAGGACATCCAACAAGGCGTATCGTAAAAGATCAGGACCAAAGCAACGTGGTTCAGTTAACTTGCTAGGTGGATCCATATCATCTTGGTATCAGAGCGTGGTTGATCACGGTATGAGGTTACTGAATTTTTCTTGATGGCAGGTTCTATGAAGACTGAAGATGGCGCGGCGCGACATAATCATGCCGAGCCAATCGGGGAGGTGCCCCAATATGCGGCGTCTTTGCTGCCCGAGGTGCGGCACGGGCTTGAAGCGACACGTGACTACTTCTTAAGTTGTCACCGAAAGCTTGAAGGCAATGTTGATGATTTGGGGGCACGAATTGACGTGTTGATGGAGGCTATACACAACCAGCCACCACAATTTCAGCATGCTAAACGGGGACCTCAATATCCCGAACGACGTGCACCATACGAAGACGACAAACACGAGGAGGTCTTTGATGGTGCAGTGGGTTTTGCGGCACAACCGCGTTGTACTCAGGACTACCGTGGTGCTGACCGTGGTAGGGACATGCGTGGCAAAGGTGCTGTCCGTGGTGGAGGCATGATGGTGTTGGGTTTGCTCAGCGTGTTGCCGTGGATGATGGAATTGGGCGGATAAAAATTTCTATCCCACCATTTAATGGTCAAGCTGAACTGGAGGAGTACTTAGAGTGGGAGATGCGCGTCGAACAAATTTTTGATAGCCATCACTATACTGAGGATAAGAAGATTCGGTTGGCGACAATTGTGTTCATCGGATATGCTCTTGTTTGGTGGAATCAATTGTGTCGCGTAGGAGCTCGTCCGGATACTTGGGTACAATTGAAGAATATTTTGAGGTGGCATTTTTTTCGACGCATTACACTAGGTCCTTGTACAACCAACTACAACAACTACGTCAATGTAATTCTAGTGATGATGAATATTATAAAGAGATGGAGATGTTGGTAATCTGTACAGGAACAGAGGAGCATGATGAGGCTACTATAGCACGTTTCTTTAATGGGTTGAATGAGGATGTGTAAGATAGGGTGGAGATTGTCTATTACTACAACATCCAAGACTTGGTGCATCAAGCCGAACGTGCTGAACAACAATTGAAGTGCAAACAAACCAATGGTGGACATGTTAACACTCAAACAAACCCATGGAGGCATCACAACAAAGCGATGATGTTGGTTCACACTCCAAGGTGGCGACATCAAGCCGTTCGAATGTGGCTCTTTCAAAGGAGGCAAGCAACAGAAGTAAAGAAGCAACTAAAACTGATTCTAGTTTGCCTTCTATTAGCTCATGCTAGAGAAATTGGGTGTTTCAAGTGCAAGGGAAAAAGCCATATGATGCGTGATTCTCCAAATCAACGAAGAGTGCTTCTCACTAAAGATGGCTATGCTTCAACAAGTTCTAGTAGTAATTCTGAAAATGAAAAATCCGATAATTCCAAGGAGTATGTTCTCTATTGTGATCCAGAATTAAATGGTGTTAATCTTTTGGTCCGAAAGGTGCAAAGTAAAGAAACTGAAACAAAAGGACAACGGTAGAGTGTTTTTCAAGCAGAGTGCAAGGTCAAAGATAAAGCATGCAAGTTGATCATAGATGGTGGAAGTTATACCAATGTGATTAGCAAAGATTTGGTGTACGCTTTAGGGCTATCCACGTGGAGGCATCCTCAACCACATCATGTGGAGTGGCTACATAACTCCGGAAGACTAAAGATAACTCACAAGGTGCGGGTTCCATTTGTTGTTGGTAACTATGTTGACAAGGTGGATTGCGACGTAGTTCCAATATATGCATGTAGGTTATTATTGGAAAGACCATGGCAATATGATCACAATGCTATGCATGAGGGTCAGTCCAACACATATACTTTTGTACATGGGGGAAAGAAGCATGTGTTGAAACCAAAATTGGAGGGTGCTATTCATGTTGATGAAGAAATTACAGCCAAGAAGAGGCATGCTTCCAAGATTACCGCAAAGCCTAAGACCGCTTTGCTTCAAGGAGGGGGGATGATGTGACACCAAATAGCACTACAACTTTGGCTAGTGCTTGCAGTTCTGTGCACAATATTCAAAAAGTTTTGAATGTTAATTCTAAGATTTCCAATGCACACAAAACACATATTTGAAAAGCTAATGAAGTCTACTTTCCAACGAATCAAACGGCACTTGATTGGAGTTTCCTACACAAAGTTATGGCAATTTCATTGAATGCTGCATGAGCTGTCCGGAGAGACGCGCGAGACTTGCTAAACATAAAGAGTCCGAATATTGCAATGCAAGTAAGGGTAAAATCTGACCACAACATGTCTTTCTGAAGGTTGAGAAGGATTCCTTTTCAGGTTCCAAACGGATTTGGAAGTCCCTTGAACAAAAAAAAACATATAAAGATTTGAAGCCAATTCGGACTCAGATCGGGACAGCTGGCAAGACCGATACTAAAACGTCCATAACTTTCACAAACGAAGTCCGATTTAGGCGTTCTTGGACTCATTGGAGAGCTATTTCGAAGCCCCACATAATAGATAAGGTGCCAGACATGGAATCCTCATGGTCATATCGCAAATTGAGAGAGAATCTAGTGGTAGCAGTTTAGATATTTCCTTTTTAGTTCGTATTCGAGTTTGTTTCGGCCTTAGGCCAGATTATGCGTGAGTTTAAATCAAGGTCGTGCATTGTGCACCAATATAAGGCCAGAACCTTAGCCCCATTGTAACTTAGGCTATGAATTAAGAAATAGAAACCAGAAAATCACCATAGTTTGGTGGCCATTGTTGGCGTGTTCTTGAGATTTTCATGGAGGAATTGCTCTTGGTGTGTTGAATCCAATTGTGGTATTGTATTCTACTCGCTGAAATTTCGGTTTCTCTACCCTTTGTTCACGTGTTGTGGTGTGCATAGGAGAAAGCTTATCTTGGAGGTATATGCTGTTCTTGGGTTTGCAAGAACCTTAGAACAAGGAGAGCATTCAACAAGGCGTATCGTGAAAGATCAGTGCCAAAGCAACGTGATTCAGCTAGCTTGGTAGGTGAATCTGTATCGGCGGCCAGGATCCAGAGGGGCGGAGGCGGTGACCTAGTCTAGGAGCCCGAGCAATGAAGGGAGGAGGCAACTGGTGGCGACGACGACGCGCCCAATCGAGGAATCGGCCGAGCGTAGGGTTAGGAGGGAGGAAACACATGGGGACGATTGCCTTACGATTTGCGTGATTACATCGCTAGGGGGCTAGGCGATGGCATTAAAGGTCCATTGAAGTTAATAGGCTAGACTGAGGCTACAACCTCAGTCCGGGCTCTAGATCCGCCCCTCCGTGCAGGTCGCAGGAGGGAAACACTGTCATCATGGCGTGATGGCGTCCTACGACAGCCTTGAATTAGCTTAGACAAGTAGCACTACACGCCGAGCAAACCCGTCTTCTGAAGTATGTATTGGCTTGTTGGCTGACATGCCCTTAGGAATTTGGTCAAAAGGAATGCCGTAGATAGCTATGATTCTATATTTGTGTGATTTGCAACAACATATTATCACAAAAATGAGCGACCAAAATACTACAAGCTTCTTTTTTGTAAAATACTGCCACATCACAGACCATGTTAGTGTCCAAAATAACTCACTTTTGAAACACATGACACACTGCAAAAGTATATCATTTGCTTGAACACACCCTAAAATCGACAATTCAGTACTAGACATTACAAATTATTGCCAATTGCCATAATGACCACTAAAATTTTGAAATTTAGGGGAGAGAGTGAATGGGCATGGAAACCTTATTTGCTCTTGGGTTCGGAATCGGTCTAGTACACCCAGATAAATTCCGAACCAAAGAACAAGGCTTTTATGTCCTTGTCTCTCATCAGAATGGATCTTTTCTAAATTTGACAATAACAACAACAAATGGGCTTGTTCTGGCAATAATCATAATTTTGTAGTGTCCATTAGTGAAGTATCGATGTCCTTTTGGAATCAGAGGGACTATATTGACAAAGCTACCATAGAAGAAAACTAATTGCCACAAGAAAACTTTACTGATGTGGATTTTGTGTCGACTCCCCATGGGCAGAGAACAAAATTGTGTAGCAACTCATACTTTCCCAAGATATCGTGTGTGGCCTTATGGATGTCGGTTTTTTTTTTTATCGATTCATCGTGCTTTGCTTGATATAATCCTTTTTTCGGTATGTTGGTGTAATCTTTATGGTACAGTGACGCAATTTGACTAGTTTCATATTATCTAAAACCCTGTTAATTATTTTTTCAGTATGTTGTTAAGGGTGTCGCCAAAAATTAGATAATAGGTACCTAACGTTTAGCTAGATCAAATCAACCCGCTCGTTTCGGCTTCGGCTTCTGACTTCCGGCTTATTTTTTTACTATTCCTAAATTTCGTCCTTTTCTGATTATTTTGGATTTTTTGAGCTTTTTACCGGTTCTTTTTTCCCCGTATTCGTTTGTATTACACGTGCTGGGCTAACCTATTTTTTCTATTTTTATTTTTTTTAAATTTGATTATACCAAATAAACCACCATCAGCTATAGTGTAATTTCAGCCAGTTACAGTAAAATAAGCTATAAGCCACAGTCCAATCGAGCACCACATGGTCTAAGTTTTGAACACCACATACCAAGTGTGTCATGCTGCTCTAGCTTTTCGTGATGCCATTCTAGCAGCACGTGACATCTAGATGGTATGTATGTCCATGAGGAGAAAATTGATACTTTGCCATCCTATTCGATGGGTTTCGACAAAATGCCACTCCCTAGAATGACCACTATAAAATGCCACTTTTAACATTGACACTTTGGCAAAGTATCAATTTTCTCGTCCATGAGGTAGCTGCTGGCATCATCTCGCAAGTAATAAGGCAATGTGGTACTGTTGACCACGAGACTTTATAGACGTGGATTTTATAATAAAGTTCCATAGGTCATTAATAAGGGCTAGTTTGGTTTTCAGAACATCTCAAACCTTGAACCTGCTCCCATTTGACTGAGACCCGCTTAGTGCATTTTGCTAAAACATACACCTGCACATAGCACACAAAAAAAAGTCCAGGGAAGGAATCAGGGGGTAGGGGTAGGAGGAAATGGCTGGATTATCATAAGTTTGATAAGAGCAGGTGGTATTGACAAGTCTAGCGGGCATACTAGGTGATCCTGACCGATGTTAGCTGGCTGCAAACCCGTTTGTACCATACTGGTCACATGCATTCATTCAATGATACTATAATCAAATAAACTGTTCACCTAATGGTTCAAAGGTCTCTTCAGAAGTGCTCCCTTCGTCCCCCACATTTTAAGCCGTTTCGTGTGTGTGCAGTCAAAACATTTTTTTCTGTAACTTTGGTTACAAATATTTCCAAATTATTTAGAATTTTCATGCGAATAGACACCAACAGAATTGTCGATTTAAAAAAGAAACCTTTGCAGTGCATTATGCATATGTTGTTTTTCTATATATTTTGATAGAAATTAACGGTTAAATTTACAAATCAAATACAAAAAAATAAATAAAAATATGAGGTGTACTCTTGTTTTTCCCCGTACTTTGGAATAGAAGGATTTTTCTCTTTTGAAAGTTGAGCAACGGAAGGAAAGAGTAACCGATTCTCTCTGTCCCAACGGAACCACATGTAGCGTAATACAGAGCCCCATACGCACCAAACACCAACACCGCATACCTGTATACAGCTACTACGACCACGCCTTCCCACGCAGATGCAGCCCACAAAAATCGGTGGCTCCCTCCCAGCGACCTTAGGCGGTTGTGGGGTGAAAAACGATAACGGATAATTTATTTTATTTGATATTTGTATTTGAAAAAATATGAATATGGTAAGTAAAATTCGTATTCGTATTTGAGAATATTTATATCTGTATTTGAGAATATTTGTATTCACATTCGTATTGAAGAATATTAGTATCCGTATTCGTATTCGAGACTATTCGATTCGTATTCGATATGTTTCTAGAACCCACAAAAAATCCATAGAAATTTTGTAATTTAAAATTTGAATTTAGATGATTTAAACCGGTAACCGGTCAAAAACCGGTGAAAAATCGGTAAAACCGTTAGGAATCCGTTTTATCCAATATTCGTATCCGAGAAAATCCATATTCGAAAATATATGTATTCGTATTTGAGAATATTCGTATCTATATTTAAGAATATTCAAATTCATATTTATTTTAAAAATATGAATTTGTATTCGTATTTGAGACTATTCGATCGTATCCGATCCGTTTCCACCTCTAGACGGTTGTTCGGGCTTGCTGGCGAACAAAGCAACGGGTATTCTTAACTACAGTAATGGTGTTCTTGGCTCGCCGGTGAAAAACTCAATGGGTTTGCCTGGATCTAAAAAATTTTCTGGCTCCGCTGCAGACAGAAATGATAAGAGGGAAAAGAACAGAAATGCTTACATGGCATGGGATACTTCCAACCCAACGGCAGCAAGCAAAGCGAGCGTGCTCCTGCAGCCGCCAACCACGCAAGGCAGGTTCGGTGCTACCACCCGCCCGCTGCGCTGCGTTGCGTTGCCAGTCCATTTCCAGCGGTCGGGTCAGCGGCGCCACCCTCCCTCACCGAAACGCGGTTTTATTGGCGGACGAAGGAGCTCCTCACGCCCACTCCGCGTTTAAAAGACGCGAGGAAAACACCACCGCGCCATCGAGAGCCACTGTTGTGTGCACGCAATTCCAAAGTAAAGCTTCCGTCTTTGCTCTGTTTTCTTTCCCCCGTCTTGCTCTGTTTTTCCGTCTGGAATCTTCTGATCGCTGCTGGGATCGACGGGCATGGTACACCACCACCGGGCGAGCCTCCTGCTGCACCAGCAGCAGAGGAAGGGCGAGGCAGCGGAGGAGCAGGGGGACCAGGAGGGCGGCAAGATGAAGGAACTCCGGCGCCGGTTGGTGGACTACGCGTGTCACCACCGGAAGCACGGCCACAACGCGCTGCTCCGCATGCTCGCCGGCTTCGCGCTCGTCTCTTGCCTCCTCCTGCTCCTCCCGGCCAGCCCCTTCTCCGCCGCCATGGACGAGCTGCTGCAGCTGGGGAGGACGCGGCAGGACGAGGAGGCGCCGGCGCCGTGCGCGGCCGTGGCCAACGGCACCATCTGCTGCGACCGCACCGCTCTCCGCACCGACGTCTGCCTCATGCGCGGGGGCGTTCGCACCGAGGCCGCGTCCAACTCGCTCTTCTTGCTCATGTCCGCCAACTCCTCCGCCAGCCGGGCTGACGAGCGCATCCGGCCGTACACCCGCAAGTGGGAGTCCAGCGTCATGAGCACCATCGACGAGCTCCGCCTCCGCGCCGTGCCGGAGGGGTCCGACGAGCCGGCGCGCTGCGACGTCCGGCACGACGTCCCCGCCGTCGTGTTCTCCACCGGCGGGTACACCGGCAACGTGTACCACGAGTTCAACGACGGCATCATCCCGCTCTACATCACCGCGCGGCAGTACAACAAGAAGGTGGTGTTCGTCATGCTCGAGTACCACGACTGGTGGATGACCAAGTACGGCCACATCGTCGAGCAGCTCTCCGACTACCCGCCCATCGACTTCGCCAACGACCGCCGCACGCACTGCTTCCCGGAGGCTGTCGTCGGGCTGCGCATCCACGACGAGCTCGCCATCGACGCCGCACAGATGCCGGGCAACCGGACCATCCAGGACTTTCGACAGATGCTCGACGACGCGTACCGCGGCCGCATCCAGACGATCATCGAAGAGGAGGAAAAGGCCTTGGCGGCGGCGGTGGCGAGGAGACGGCACCACCGCAGCAGAAACAAGAGCCGGCGTGCCGCCGCGCTCGAGGACGACAAGCCGCGGCTGGTGATCGTGTCCCGGAACGGGTCGCGCGCGATCGAGAACGAGGCCGAGCTGGTGCGCGCCGCGGCAGGCGCCGGGTTCCGCGTGGCCGTGCTCCGGCCGCGCCAGGACACGGAGCTCGCCAAGATGTACCGCGCCCTGAACGCGTCGGACGTCATGGTGGGAGTGCACGGCGCGGCCATGACGCACTTCCTCTTCATGCGCCCGGGCTCCGTGTTCATCCAGGTGGTGCCGCTCGGCACCGATTGGGCTGCCGAGACCTACTACGGCGAGCCGGCGCGGCGGCTCGGCCTGTGCTACATGCCGTACAAAATCCTGCCGGCCGAGAGCTCGCTGTACGGGCAGTACGCCAAGGATGACCCGGTGCTCACCGTCCCGGACACCGTGAACGCCAAGGGGTGGCAGGTCACCAAGAAGGTGTATCTGGACGGCCAGAACGTGCGGCTGGACATGGCGCGGTTCCGCCGCCGGCTGCGCGAGGCGTACCACCACTGGGCGGCGACGCAGAGGTGGCGGCGCCACGTGGAATCCGGGACGGAGCAGAGAAAACCATTGTAGCATGGATGGTGTTGATATTGAGTTTAATAACTAGCTTTTTTTTTTGGGAGAGTGGTGAATACTTTATACTGTGTAGACAAATGCAGAGGGAGATTTCTGTTTACATGCCGCAAGTTTGGTAGTGTGAATTTCTCAGTTGTGATGCGGAATAGAGGCGTTGTGATGTACATAATAAATGGATAAACAAAAACAAAACAGAGACAAGCATAGAGTTCAATTTGTTCAATAAATCATTATTTTTTAAAAAACAAAACTGGTGTCTTCCATTGTTAAAAGTTGCCATGACCTCAAGACTAGCTACCCGTACTAAATTGTTCTTGGGGGCGAATCAACTATCAATGGTTAACTCACGTCAGTTAATATGCTAACGTCATCGTAGATTCGTAGGACATCTGAAGTTCTGAACAATCTGAGAATGCACTGTATCCTTTGATTTTGGGAAGCTAGCAGCGCTAGTGTCACTAGGAAAGCTAGTGGTAATATCAAGTCACCACTAGGGAAGCTAACAATGACAACGTCCCAAAATCAAAAACAAGCACCGCGATCTATTCTCGTGTTGATCCGAGGGTTCATTATTCTTTAAGAAAAACAACAAATTTTCAATCAATTCTAAAGCAGTAAAGCCTAATAAAAAAGCACAAGATTTCTCCACTGACGCATGCTACGGACGTGTCATCAGACACTTCAGTTTGCGACTTTGCATGCCAGCAAGTTTTTTCAAGCAAGCTACCAACTTAAAACATGGGGACGGTTACTGAATGGAACAGGACTTTTCTTTAGAGAAAACGGAACATCACGTAAGTTAACCAAAAGTAAGTCCACTTGTCCAGATCCATGTTCTCTCTCTTCCGGGACTAAGCATACACACTCGCAGAGTCCCATAACGGCATGAATCCAGACTCTAATGTTCTTGCTGGATGTGACACAAGGGGTCTATAATGGTGAAATACAGTAGGTAACGATCTCCGACGGTGGAGGTAATCAGCAGACTGCGATCGTCTTCTATAGCCGTAGCTTACTCTCAGGAGAAAGACCAGGCATTAACGGAGAAACAAGCTCATCAAATGCAAATAAAGAATTCCCATTTCACTGTCATTCGAGTAAAATCCTGTGAATATATCTTACATTACAGTGAAGGCTGCAGTGCTATTTCTTGTGCATTCTGTTGATCTTCTGATGGTCCCCCAGGTGTGTCTGCAGGCATCTTGGGATCTGCCCAGTGTTGCAGATTTCCATGGTATCATGTTTGTTCATTGTGCAAGCAGATGTAATGATAGTTTATATAAACTAGTTAACCCTTGTATAGATTATAACACACTCACCAGGTTCAAGTGACAAGGGAGTTGAGGATATGGTTTCTTCTTTTGCAGGTGTTGCAACCTTTGAACAAGGTCTATGAAACAGCAAATGGGCCACAATGCGATCGATTGGATTTGTGTTTGTTTCTGCTTCCTTTACTGGAGATCTGAGATCATGGGAAACAAGGATGAGTCAGTGTGAAAACTTACAACATCGAACTACTGACATATGTCTACTAGCTACCATATGCACAAAAAGCAGATTGTTGCTTACATGCAGCAAAAAATAGTAAATAAGACATGATTTGAGGCTTGATTTAGAAGGATATGAATTGCAGATCCTCAACTACTTGCTAGGGTTATGAAGGACTTTCAGAGCATCTTTCTTAGGGGTATTTTTATGTGGAAGTCACATTCTGAATCTTATTGTGTACAAGGCTGCACATTCCAGCTACACACAGCCTCTTTGGAATGGATGAGTTTTGGAGGAAAAATGTAGGATTTCAATTTCCATAGGAATTGCTACTGTTCATGCATTTGGAATGTAGGCTTCACTCCATCAAAATCCATAGGAATACTGTTGCTTTCCTATGGTTTCATACGAATTCCACAGGAAAATTAACATCCACACTGCTACCACCAGGCACCAGCACACCACAAAAGGACCCCTATCTTTGAAGATGTAGTCCATGCCAAAGAAATACTTGTAACCAAGTATTCTCTAAGAACAAATAAGAAAAATAATCATTAAACAACATATAAACTACTTCAAGAAAGAAAATAAGATAAGAAAATTTCCCTAGTTCTGATTTACTTAAGTTAATAGTTTTATATTTCTAACTTTTTTACTCTTCTACCCCCAGCAGTTCTGATATTTCTGGTCCAACTTGGTACGATGGGACATTTCTACCAATACTAAATTTGTTATTCTGGAAAATTTCCAGTCTTCTTTCCTTTTTCCCCCTTACTTTCAGCAGCATAACATATGTATTAATTATGAACTATGTAAAGTTGACCACAGGACTGGAATTTCATCAAAATAACACACGCCTAGCTATACAGCCTTTCAGGGCATATACTTAAGCAAGATGCACCAGTTGGGTGAGCTTAATCTAGAATCACAATATTACTTGTATATTACCTTATCTATAATAAAGCAATGGAGGAGTTACTAATAGCAGCATCCAAATGCCAGGACATGTTAATACTTAATAAACCCATTTTGGTACGAAGCAATATACCTTTTTCTCCTATTAAATGTGCCATTTTCTGAAACTTCATCTTCATCTTTGTTAGTCTTATTAGTGCTACTTCTGTCACCAGAAATCTGTCTCTCTGATGCACTATGAGTTAAACGAAGCAAACTGTCTCGAATGCAGAGCCGAGTTCTGGTATCCAACTGTGCTAGGAAGAAAATATTTAGTCAATTTACTTTTCTCGAACACCAACTGCAACTGAAATAGCTTCCACTCGACATATGAAACATCAAAACATTTTAAAGAATAAATAAATAAATTACCTTCCCAAGAGCATCTTGAAGCTGATAATATATGTTTTCCTCTATAAAAGGATCATCAGGAATTTCAGAACTCTTCTGAATCTCTTCATGGCTGGTTGGAATCTGCTCCAGTGAGAAAACCTTATTTGCATTTTCATCTATGACAATTGAACTCCCTAAGGAATCTGGATTTTTGTTCCTCGGGGAGTATGCTTGAGGTACCATGGTATCGCTGCCAGAACCATCTTGACCAAATTGCTGCTGCTGCTGTTGAATAGCTATCAGTGCTTGCATTTGCTGCCGGCGCCTAAGCTTTTCAATCTTTTCTTGGGGTGTCATCATCAATGACCTTGATGGTATATCTTGTGACTTTTCTGTGGAACTCAAATGCTTCGGAGAATCTGTTGAAGTTCGGTAACTTGCAACAGCTGGCTTTGTCTGATGGCCTTCAGCCTGAATGTTTGACACTAAAGGAATGGTAGGAAATGGATACACAGGATATCCATAGCCAGGGAACATAAACTGATTAGCATGCTGAAGTTGCCCCATGTTCTTGCTATCATGGAACAGTTGAGGAGTCTGAACAGGTTGCACAGGGACTTTGGCCAAGGAATGCAAACTGGCTGGTGGATGCTGTCCTTGGTTCTGGGAGATACCACTTGTATTGTTGGATGTTTCTCTCTTGCCTCTTTCTACTGGTTTTTTCCGTGACCTCACTGGCCTCTTCTGCACATCTCCCTACATAAAGGAGAATATTTACAATGAGTTATGAAGAGCCAAGTCACTCTTTCAAATCAGATGTAACAAAGTGCCAATTGAGGTAAGCAATTTTCAACTGCATCTAAAATCAGAGGCAGTAAAAATGACATTTATAGTGAAAGAAAAGGCACATAGAAAAGGCAGTTTCCAAAAGAAAACTATAAAAAGAGCAGCACAAATGATCCAGAAAACATTATCAGATCAAAATAATTGAACAGAACAACATCCATTATGGTCGGGGCATATATTGAGCTTATTGTGGTCATTACGACTCCTTTCAGTGCCTAATTTACTTTGGAACACCAACTACTGGGACCTTAGGCTTACAGATATCACGTTGATATAGCTAAAATTGTCAAAAAGGACCTTGAGTTCTGTTCAAATCAGTTCAAACCGATCCAGATTTAAAACACACTAGTCAAGAATTTGGTCTGTGGACAAAAGGAAACTACTTAGAAAAAAAATGAGGTGCTTAAAAATCATTATCCTAAATGATGAACGCTCTTTTATGTGTTATCATATATTTTTACAATGGATGACAACAATGCAAATAAGGTACCTCAGCAAATAAATTAGTGTTCCAGTTTATCATCAAAGGTGGGAGATGAATTTCATTCATAAAAGTTGATAGGATGCATCACATATCTGACTACCTCCTTCCAGAACTGGTTTGGTTTTCCAGAATATTCATTAAGATGATTTTTACGCTCAGCTTGCTCTCCAGATTTAGCATTAGCACTGCCTGCCAAAAGTGGATAACAAGAGTAGCCAAGAATAATTGCTAAACATGTCAAACATATGTATATGCATTTAGTCATGTACCTTGTTTTCTTGTTTGGCAATTCCACCAGGAGTTTCATTAATCAGAAGCGAAGAAGATCCACGATCAGAAGACGGTTGTTTATTCAATGGTACATGCTGCACGACCACCAAGTAAATCATATTGCTAAGAAAGCGCTCAGTACTACAGAAAGAAATGAAAATTTGCAGTGCAATATTCAAGTACTATGTCCACATACTGGAATGGGGATTGATTGTACAGTACTATCCATCACATCTGAAGATGTGGAGAGAAAATCACTGCCATTGGCAACCATCTCATTACCAAATATGGAGTTGCTGTTGCTGCAAAACAACATCATGAGATAAGTTCATTACGTCGATAGTAATGTCCAACTGTGAAAGTATCAGAGACTGATTGATGATTCATAAATTTTCAAGTAAAAACAGTCTGAACTTCCAAACCTAAACAAGCGGTCAAAATCATCAAAATCTCCAATATTACCCCAGTCGCAGTCAAGGAAGCTGTTACTTTTTTCTTCATGGTCATTACCAAACACTTCAGGTTCACCATCCAGCTGCACTGTATCTGGGTTAACAAAAGCTATATAATTTACTTTGAAAGTATATCTCTTCTTGTCTTTTATTTCACACATGTACAAAAAAAAAAAAATCGAGCGGCAGCATACCAATAGGATGAAACAAACCTGTCGTGTTTCCTGTGACTTTCTGTAAACTAGGTGGAGAACTGAAATCCAAATATGTCGATGCTATATTATCATTGCTGTAGTTTCTATCAGGTGTAGCATTCAAAGAAGGCAGGTCGGGCCAGGATTCCATGTCGAGTCGCATAGCTGAATAATGTCCACTAGCCTGAGTGGCAGACTGTTTTTCCAAACCAGGAAATTCAGTTTGACCACCTGAACTACCTTCAGTAAGGCCCGCAATACTAGCTGCTGCTTCATCATTCTTCTTCTGGTCTCCAACACTAACTAATGTACTATCTTCTGTATCCTTGGTGTAAGGCACAATATGGTCTTCACTCTCATTGAATTCAGCCCAGATTGTGTCCCCTACCTGCATTTCAAAGGCAAAGAATAAGATCGTCTAAAATCATCCTGAGGAAGATTAAGCATTGCCTCATTCATCAAAGTTGCGTTGAAAATCATATAATTTGGAAATCTTAAATTCTACCACACATAGACATGATGAATATATCATACAACAGATATTCAAGAATTGTAATTAGATGAAATATTGTCAAAATGCGTAAAAGACTGTGAACATTTAATATAATAAATACCATGTAATTCAGAGCGTAAAAATCAGTTCATAATTTTTCATTCAAATTGAAAAGTATAAAAAAAGATAAAAAAATACACCATCCCAAACACCGTATCCAAACTACTAAGCATGGTATCTTTGAATTCATATGTGTTAAGTCTGGATTCAAGATTTCTGTACAAATAGAATTACAGGCAAACCATTTTTTCCAAGACCAGAGAAAATCACCAACCTACAATGAAGTTGGACCAAGAATTGCCCAAAGAGTGACCTACTACGGAAAAGCTTTAGTACACCAAAATGATTAGCATCCAACAGAAAGGTTTCCTCTTATAATGATTTACAACGTAGCCCGTGGTAAGTTCACTTCCGCAGGATTCAGTAAACCCATCACGTCCAAACAAAATATATTTCCCTGATTCATTACATCCTTTCTTTTGTTGAAAAGACTGATGATAGCAATACCTAGAAGCAAGATTCCAGCACCCCAACGCAAAATATTTGCTCTGATTTTTACCCTCCGGTGCATCTGTCGTAGCGTTCCTGAACTCTTCGACGCAATAGGCAATTTTACTAGGTACAGAATTTCCAAACTAGCGGAAATCCCGGGAGAACTGCACCCAATCCATGCTTGCTAGCACAGAAATGCCCAAAAGACTTGCACTGCTGCGCCAAGGCGCTCAACCTCCATGGAAAGCATCTTGTCCTCCTCGCTTCCGCTCCGACTCACCTGCGCCATCTCCAGCACCCCGCACTGAAACCCCCCAAAAACGGAACAAAGAAAAAGCAAAATTCCCTTCCGAAACCACCACATTTAAACCAAGAGAGCAACATACAGGACACGGAACGGAGGGGATTTCAACTTTTTGCCACTTTTAAGATTGGTCAATTAACTTTCTCACTTACATGTGGGCCGTCTGAATCACTGATAACGAGCCAAGGTGGCAAATCTGTTGCCACTTACTCATAAGAGTGGTATATGATTAAATTTTCCCACGGAATGACACGGCGAATCACCAAACCGGCGCAGATCCAGCCGTGCAAGCAGAGCACAAGATTAGAACAAGAAGGAGGGGAGGGGATGGGGTTTCTCGGCGGCGCACCTGCTGCTGGTCGTCGTTCCAGTCGAACATCCTCCTCAGGTGGCGGCCGCCGCACCCGAACGAGAGCCTGATTCGCGCTGCCTCCCGGGCCCCGCCGGTCGCATCTCCAGCCACGAAGAAAAGAGAGAGAGAGAGAGAGTCCCCAATCCGCCGACGCGGCGCTTCTTTTCCTTCTCCCGTGCCGTGTAGTTGTCTTCTGCTCTCGTATCGTCTGCGCCTCTCTCCCACCGAGAGAGAGGAGTCCAGGGAGGAGCGGACGGTGATTGGGCGGGCGGTGGGGCTGGGGGTGGGCGTCGGAAGGCCACGTGTGCCGGCCGCATCTCGGGTAGTGGCGGAGAGGGCTCGATCAAATGCCGCGCACTGATTGGCTGCGGATGGTTACCGGGTCGGCGTGTTAGCGGGCTGACGGGCTGTCCGGTAGGGTAATGGTGGGCGTCGCTTTCGTGGCCTCGTGATCATGGGGCGGCCCGCCACGGGCAACACGTGGGGCAGGGTCTGGTCGGCTTTGGACGTAGCACGGAATGACGGAATCGCTCTTATCCACAAGTAGGGCAATTAGAATGGATGGAGGTCAGTTCTTTTTTAAGAGGGGGTTTGATCTGATACTTAATAGTATCGCATCACATCCAACTTTACGTTCACAGCACTTAGTGGCTACAGGTTATAGTATATGATTGTGATATATAACTTTTGATTATTTATAAGAGACTATGAAAAAAGATACTCGTATGAGTTTTTAGTTGATATAGATGAAGTCGCTATACTATTACAATCGACTTATAGATCCCATTTTAAAAAGACACTGTCAGACCCAGATTTTATAATCCAGAATCATCTGTGATTCTACCGTACTATTCCCTGATCAATAGATAGTGCTCATATATTACAGAAATGAACATCAAAATACATACCATGCGGAGGCATAAATATAGTAGAAGACTTACGTATGGGTCGATCAAGCCGAAATCATTAAATTGCTACAGCGGGAAAAACAAAGCACACAAGTAGGACCCGCAGGACGTGCCCACAGGCAGCCAAGTGGGGGTTCGCAACCTAAACCTTGACATCTTCATCTTCTTTGCCATCATGACCGAAAGTATTGCTGAAGTGTAGTGATCTGGTTCCTGATTCTGGATTTGTTGTGAGAGCGAGTGTGAGCACAAACCACCGTGCTCCAGAGCCAATACACATGATGCAAATAAATAATATGCATGGCTAATCAAAGGAGAGGCTTGGGTTGTTTTATTTGCTAGAAGTTACCTTTTAGCATTATTTTTATTATTTAATCATGGTGTTATTATCGCTGCCTAAAACTCCAAACAGTGAGTGTCATCATTTATGTAATCCACCGATGATGCGGATACGCACAAGCTTAGCACTTTTCAGTCAAATACATTATTTCACTGGAAAGAAGTATTGAGCCGCATTAAATATTGTCAGGTGAATTTGTTTCTTAAGGAGTTTCTTTTAATTGATGATGAATTTGGAATACTACATCATGCTATTATTTTATGTATTCATAGGTATGATTCATGTGAAGACTTGGGAGGGCAAAAGGGAGGAGCACAAGGACTTAAACTACAAGTTTTGGATAAGATTTTCAAGCCAAATTCGGATCTCCCACGTGCTCAATCCAATTCAAACTCGGATTCAACTCAGAATTCAATTCGGATTCGGTTCGGGACAGCCTGACAGGCAGTTACTAAAAATGTCATAACTTTCACAAACGGAGTCCGATTCAGGTGTTCTTGTACTCGTTGGAAAGCTAATTTCAAGTGCTACGTAATGGATCTAGCCCCACCTTCAAATTCGTCACGGATTAAAAGTTATGACCAAAACATTGTAAAAGCTTAATTTTAGGTTTTTCCTTTGGTGTGAGTTTGTTTCCAAATACATGTAGGGATGTGTTGGAGTTTGTTTAGGACCTCTTGGCCAGCCATGAGGTGGCCAGGGAACTATCTATTAAGGGTTAGACCCCCATTGTAAGGTAGACCACGTTTGAGAATAATGAATCTACTAAAGTTTGTTCGAGTTAGCATTGCTACCGAAGTTCCATAGGGAATTAGGAGTGATTTTCTTCAATCAAGATCGTTCAGCCTTTCCGTTGGGAATTGGGTGCACGATAGATCTTCGCAGTGGTCGTGAAATCAACACAAGTGTGTTTTAGCGGATTAAAGAGTGTTCGTCCCTTGCATTGGCATTGGTGGATCATTACGATTCATCAAGACTCCCGTGAGTATCTATCCTACGTCGAGAAGATCGGGCGACCCCGTATCATCTTGGTATCAGAGCGTGGTTTCCTCGGTAGGATTCTTTACCCTTGTTCTAGATTGATTTATTTTATCCTATTGTCCATTAACCACAAAAAAAAATCCAAACCCTAGTTTTTGCATCTGTTATTTTTGTGAGTTTTGTTAGGTTTTAGTCCATTAGAATTTTTCGTTTAGGTGCTGATCGTTGTGTTCCTTCGCGTCGCCTAATCATTGTCTTTTTTTTTCTTTGTTTCATCCGAACCATATTAATCTCAAAAAAACCCCATCTGCATGCTTGCTGAGTGCCATGCGGCCGCTACTACGATGTCGGTTGCTACGGTACCACGCTTCTGATATCTCGGTTACATTACGGTCGCGATTTGCTACAATAATTTCAGGATTTCATACAGTTCACGTCGAGCTACGAGGCGCCCAAAAAAAACTTGTTGACATTTTTTTCATCAATTGAGACTAGCTGTTGAATATTGCATTAAGGGCTGCTCTTGAGTATTTTTACACCTTACTGAATATTTGTGATCTGTACAAAATCAAAAGGAAAAAAATCTTAGTTCGGCCTTGAGTTAAAAAAAAACAGACAGCCGTTAAAAGAAAAAAAAAGAACGGCGTGGGCGAAAAAAAAGAGAGAGAAAGAAAAGAAAAGAAAGTGAACTTTTGGCCGAATTGAGGTTAACCAAATCCAATCATAATTTTCAGATTGTGTAATTTAATTTCTTGAGCAATCTTATGCCCTTACATTCATCTCTTTGCAATTGGCTAGCGTCTTTTCCAGTACTTGGTGCAAAACGAGCTATTTAATCCTCAATTTCAGATCGCTTCTATTTAGCTCATTCCTTTATTTGCATTAAGTCACATTGATCTTTGCGTGTGCGTTCATATACTTCACTTAAACATATTGGATCAGCATTTAGGCAAAATATTCTAACTTGGGTTATTACTTAATTTTACAACATCGAGAAATCAGATCGTGTAGGATAAATACTTCCTAACCAAACTCCACAAAATATCCTTTGCCGGGCAATTGTGAGTCACTTTTAAATCCGCTTGATCATCACTTGTTATTATAGCCACCACCAAGTGTAAGTTTCTTTTGGCCTCAATCCACTTCGGAAAGGTGAGAACTTTTCTTGTGAGAGAAAAGAGTGAGATCGAGTGATTTATACTAATCGTCCTATACCTTGTTATTGCTTTGTGTTGTCTTTGCACAATCTAACCATGTCAGGTGGAGAAGACAACTATGGTGATGAGAATGAAGTTAATCTTAATGCCCCGGTGACTCGTTTTAAACCTCAGGAATTGAGAAGTACATTGCAACAAGAGCTCCAATCGAGCACCTTTGCTAAGCACGCATACAACTTAAGGCGGATATGCAGGATTTCCATATTGAATTCAATCAACAAATGAAGGTGTTACACAAAAACATCGTGAATGATATTGTGCAAGCACTTCGTCCATAACAACAAAAAGATAGCTTTGTTCCTTTCTATGGCAGTGATGATCCAGAGGAGTATCTTGAGTGGGAATGGCAAATGGAGAAAGTGTTTAGATTTCAGAAACTTTCCAAAGACCAAGAGGTGATGCGTGCCACAACGGAGTTTGAAGACTATGCTTATAGTTGGTGGCAACAACTAATTGGAAAACAACTCATTAAATCTTGGTTAGATTTGAAGGCGTTTATGAGAAGCGAGTTTGTGCCATCCTATTATGCGCAGGAATTGCTTCACCATCCGGAGAATATCACACAAGGGAGTATCTGTCCAAGATTACTATTTTGAACGCAAGATGCGATGCGTCGTGCGGTGTCACTAGTCCATCAAGGAGAAGGCATACTTTAGGGGTGGCTTGAATTCGAGATCATTGCACTTCACCATAAATATTTTAGTAGCATGCATGATCTTGTGAATTATGCTATTATACAGGAGAAGAGACTTATGGAGAAACGTACATCACGGTTCAATCCATGTCCGTACTTCAGCTCTTATGGTTCCACTAGTGTGACACATGAGAAGATGACCGAGCATGGGACTTTCCCTTCGGTAAAGGAGACATCTTATGCTGCCCCAATGATACATACAACAATTGAGATGCATCAAAACCTATGTGAGAATGAGAGCCACATAGCCAAATTGAGTGAGAGTGTTAAAAAGAGCGAGCTGTGTGATTCCACCATATGTGAGTTTGAGAGCATCCAAACTGAGAGTGTGAGAGATACACCAAAAGAAAAGAAAGAAGTAGAAGATGTACAAAGTGAGGTTGATTTTGAAACTAACACATTAATATCTACTTCTAGTGTTGTTTCTCACAATGTGCAGGTTGATATTAAAGAAGAGTCAAATGCTCAACAACTGGCACAATTGGAGATAAACGATGAGGAGATAATCATAGTTAAAGATGAAGTACTTGCTGATCCGTTGTTACATCATGATGATTTAATACCTACAACACCTACATCAACTGAAGAGAACAATAAAGGTAACAATATTGGTGCTAAAATTAATTGTGAAACGGTGAGTACTTGTGAGAACTCATATATACGAGTGAAAATTCCATGTTCTGAAATTTCTTTGCTCAATTTACATAATGTGGAATTGATTACTCATGAGGAAGTTCTTACGAAAATATCTCCTGATGATTCTTTATATTATATCATGTTTGATGATCCTAAAGAACTATCTAGTATGATTGAGAATGTTACTGAAATTGCATATACATATAAGTTCAATTTGATTGGAAATTATGGTATAGATGATAAGTTTTATGTTTACCGAATATGCATTACATGTGATAAGTTTGCTGAATTAAAATTGCATATTTTGGATAAACAATCTTCTGTGCCATATCATGATCACAATGAGATGAGTTTCAACAATAGTGCTGCATATTTCAAAAGATTTCTTAAGCCTACTTACTCATCCTTTAATGTACAATCATGTACAAATAATCAGAGTAGCGCAGTTGAAACATGGAAGGAACTAAAAATTTTCTTCCCCGTATTTCAACAAGTTAATTTGGTTTGGCCCATTAATGACTTGTCCATGTGCCTAGCAAAGTCGAGGACGACTTTTTCTCATGGGAGGGAGAATGATATGAAAGACAATGTTGCAATGTATACATCTTATGGTTGCCGTTATATTAATTTGTTTGTGTGGTGGAACAACGAAAATGACACGATAATTGATTCATACATATACCATGCATATGTGTTGTTCTTTTTATCTACTACGCCTTCAGATGTTCTTCATATGCTAAGCAAAAGAAGTGTTGATGACAAATATATATACCATGCATATACGTTGTATTCTTTGCTTAGTACAATTTCAGGCTACCAAAAGCCGAGGACGGCTTTTCTTGAAGAATGGCAGGATGATGCGGATACGCACAAGCTTAGCACTTTTCAGTCAAATACATTATTTCACTGGAAAGAAGTATTGAGCCGCATTAAATATTGTCAGGTGAATTTGTTTCTTAAGGAGTTTCTTTTAATTGATGATGAATTTGGAATACTACATCATGCTATTATTTTATGTATTCATAGGTATGATTCATGTGAAGACTTGGGAGGGCAAAAGGGAGGAGCACAAGGACTTAAACTACAAGTTTTGGATAAGATTTTCAAGCCAAATTCGGATCTCCACGTGCTCAATCCAATTCAAACTCGGATTCAACTCAGAATTCAATTCGGATTCGGTTCGGGACAGCCTGACAGGCAGTTACTAAAAAGGTCATAACTTTCACAAACGGAGTCCGATTCAGGTGTTCTTGTACTCGTTGGAAAGCTAATTTCAAGTGCTACGCAATGGATCTAGCCCCACCTTCAAATTCGTCACGGATTAAAAGTTATGACTAAAACATTGTAAAGGCTTAATTTTAGGTTTTTCCTTTGGTGTGAGTTTGTTTCCAAATACATGTAGGGATGTGTTGGAGTTTGTTTAGGACCTCTTGGCCAGCCATGAGGTGGCCAGGGAACTATATATTAAGGGTTAGACCCCCATTGTAAGGTAGACCACGTTTGAGAATAATGAATCTACTAAAGTTTGTTCGAGTTAGCATTGCTACCGAAGTTCCATAGGGAATTAGGAGTGATTTTCTTCAATCAAGATCGTTCAGCCTTTCCGTTGGGAATTGGGTGCACGATAGATCTTCGCTTGGTGGTCGGCGAAATCAACACAAGTGTGTTTTAGCGGATTAAAGAGTGTTCGTCCCTTGCATTGGCATTGGAGGATCATTACGATTCATCAAGACTCCCGTGAGTATCCATCCTACGTCGAGAAGATCGGGCGACCCCGTATCAACCGATCATACACTTTCTATTTTGTCACCCACCATTTCATTAATCCAGCCATGAGTGTCTGATTCTCACATAATCCTAATTTTCCTAATAAATTTGTACCTCAAATCTCAAATTCCACTATAACCGTATAATCTCGATCTCAGATCCACTATTTGCCAACTTGTTAACTATACAATCTAATGAAAATCCAATACCTTTACTTGTGACTCACCGATCAAATAATTTACATTGCATCATCCAAAATTTTTGTTAATCGAATCGGAGTTACCAAATTCCTATATGAGTCTGAATTCCCACCTTCAATTTATAAATCCAATCTTAGGATCACTATTCGACAATTTAATTAGCTCTTCATTCTAATGAAAATCCAGTGTCCTTTATTTTATATCCACTGATATCTGCTGTGTCATGAATTCCTATTAGTCCAATCTTGTAATTGCTATTCATCAACTCTTCACTTTGGAATTCTAATGATCCCCTAACATAATTACTTTTTAATCCACCGAAATCATTCGTATCAGGACTTTCTAACAATCCAATCTTTCTGTTATTGATCCAAAACCATAACTTACTCTTGTAATAATCCACCTTGTTTTGTATTATCTATCTCTAACTAATTTACTAGTACACCTCCACCAAGAAGCCTTATTTTCTGTCTGAATGCTACTTAATGTATAAAAGCCAAAAGCAGAAGTAAAAAAGAAGAGACATAACTTTTGACTGCTGCTTATTAGTGATTACTAAAAGAAATCAAAATAAAAATTAGTTAAAAAGCTGAAAAGAATGAAATCTTTCTTTCCTATCAGCGGTGCTTTACTTAGTTGTGGAGAATTGGCCTGTTAAGCAAACATACCTAAAACTTTTCTGACAACATTCTAAACAGCTTCTCATGCCATTTAGTTTGGAAAAATTATCTACCAAAAGATGGTAAATTAAAACATCATATTAAAACCACTTAAGGCCTCTTTGGATGGTAGAAACTTTGAAGGGTTCTAATCAATCCTATGAAAAATTTTCTATATAGCTTTTTCAAACAAAGGATTGCACTATGGGATTCTTATGAGTTCGTTCCATAGGAATTTAGAGAAATTTTAACATAAGATTAGGGGTCTATTCATATTAGCTTCTGTTTTTGGTTTCTACTTTCAGAAGTAGAAACCAATACAAACACACAAGTTTCTATAAACCGATTCTAACAATCGCTACTATTCATTAGCCATTATTTTTCGCTTTCATATATTGTAACATATTTTGCGTTTTATTATATCACAATTCCGTCAGTCGTATAGCGGTCTGAATGTTGTAGTGCCTTTCGTTGCACCATCTTTCTTACATAATACACTACTATTCATCAACTACTTCTATCAGCCACTACAATTCATCTGCCACTACTATTCATCAACCACAGTTAAAAGCTATCAGCAAAAGCCAATATGAATATGCCCTGGGCCTCATGGAAAATTTTCTTTGTATCTTCCATGTATCCTCTCTCCTAAATTCTTGTGAAGTATCCAAATGTTGCTTTTGAACTATTCCTCTATTTTGTATTCCCGTATAATTACACATGCATTTCTATACAATTCATGTGTTTCTTCTATTCTCGCGTGTTTTCATTTTCTGCATTCCAAAAGGCCCTAATTCTCAGTGCTATCCTATGGAACACAAAACAGAGGAATTGTTCAAAAGCGGTGTTTTGACTTCAGGAATTTCACAAGAATTTGAGGATATGACACGTGCAAAACAAAGAATTTTTTTAATAAGATCTAACCTGATGGTAAAATTCCTCTAAAAATCCTATAGAACGAGCATCAGGAATCCTACGAGGTTAATCCTGTTAGAAATTGGCCCATTTGAATGACCCATTTTCTTAATTCCAAAGCTCGCATGGTTTAGTACCATATTGCTAAGGCAAGGTGAGAAAAACTGATTTATAAGGTGGAGTCCTCACAACTTTTTGAATATGGATAGAGATGATATGAGGAGGGTTCTGGCTAGTCACACACGCACGCGCGCGTGTATTCGTGTATTTTCACGTGAAAATCGCGTGACTTGTGACCTGTGACCGTGCCATAACGTGGTGCGCCACTTGGCAGATCAAGTCTATCTCTATTTTTGCTGAACTCTGCACCACTCTCTCTGTGTTTGAATGAGATTCAAACATTTGAATTTGAGGCTTTATTGGGGTTTTGATGACATGAGTTACCAGTGGATAAATGACTGGTTGAATGTGTCAGTTACCAGTGGGTAAATGACTGTATTAATCATGTCAGTCATCAGTCTGTCTATTTATATGCCTGGAGACGTCCAGAGTATGTGGAAGAATCTCACTGCCTCCATTTTCTTCTTCTCTGAGAATTTGTGCCTTGTACTGTGCTGTTCGAACTTCGCCAACTTTTCTTCCCAGCATGCACCTAGAATGAGGGAGAGCGGTATCTCCGAACCATTGCCGCAAAGAGTACTTGCACGGGGCGGCAATAAGATTTCTTGGCAGCGCACATCTGCGCGACCGCTCATTGCACTGCGTCTTCTACGTTCTGCACTGCGTCAAGCCTGAGCTGCTTTCTGTCCTTCATCAGGCGAAAAAGTAAGTCGTTCGCGCGTTCGTTCGACTTTATTACTATATTTTCTTGCGTATATACTGAAGTATGATGAGTAGCCTGTTGTTAGTAGTAAGTTTCTATCACTAGTTTAATGTATTTGCCTCCTAGTAAAATTTGGAATTAAAATATTGCCCACATTTCCAACAAATCCTTTGTTCCAAAGAGTTATATAGTAAAATTTTCTAATGGATTGTATCCCTTCAAAATTCCTCCAGAATTTGTAAGATCCAAAGGCCATTTGAGGGGCCATTTGGTTCAAATTAAAATTTGGAGGATTTCTAGAGGAATCAGTTTCGATAGGAATTTCTCCCGTTGAGGTATTTGGAGTTGAGAACAACATCAGCCAAATTCCATAGGAAAGGGAAGAATCTTGTAGTTGATAAGCACCGGAGAAGCGATCTATTGCGTTCAGATATCCCTAGTCCACATTCTTGTGATTGGTGAACTATTAGTGATGATCATATAGTTAGGTGAATATATCTTATTGGAACTTTGTATGAAAACGAGGATTTGAAGAGGTTCTTACCTTGTTAAACTGATTTGGGTGACATAGAGACTTGTGATCAGCCTTAGATTGACACTTTGTTCTTCGGCCTCAGCCATCTCTTCATCTTCATTGTCATTTTCATCACTTTCTTCATAGTCTTCGTCTTCACTAGATGCAGACTCATTTTCTTCTTCATCCTGCCTTGAGAGTTGATCCCTATCTTGAGCCCTCATGGCTTGCAGGAATAAGTTGATCTCAAATTCACTGTCCTCCCTTGGAGGTGCTCTTACTACGGCCGACTTCCTGGAGGCTGTCTTGCGATGAGAAGGTTCGGCTTTAGTTGTTGGAGGGACATAGCATTCTTGCTGATAGAGGTTTTGGTTCTCGACATCCTTGTATAAGAATGGAAAGGATTATGACAGGATGGAATTAGTCTTTGAACCAAATAGCATAACTAAATTCAAATCCTTTAGCAAATATGGTAGTACCACATAGGTCCATCGGTACTACCGACCTACAGTAGTACCGCATGGGTTGAGTGGTAATACCGCTTCTGCTGGAGATTTTAGGGCATTTTTCAAAATTTGATCTACACTAGTAGTTGGCATGGATTGTTCCATGAAACAGACCTAAGATGTCACCAATCATTTGTTTGCACCAATTTGCCCAAAAGATTTCAACCTATTTATGCACATTTTGCAAAAACCATAATGGAAGACCTAGGTGCCAAAGTTGAGTAAAAAAGAAGATTCCAAAGGGATTACCTAGTGGAATGAAGGAGAGATGATCTCAAGTAGCAGATTGTACCAAGAGCTTCAAGAAATCTACAAAAACTTGAAGGATTTTAAAGAAGACTTTGAGATGGGTTTTGAGGAGAGTGAGAGGGGGAGAGAGAGTGTGTGTGTTTCTGCTATTTTTGATGGGAAGAAACTGATGTGACCACGCCACAAACACATCGTTTCTTCAGCTTCAACATAGTTTAAATGAGAATATGATACTACCTAATGATAAAAATATATATTTTTACAGCACCACATCACCTTTACACCAATTCAAGCAAGAGATCAAGTTGGACACGTTTTGGAATCCAATTCGGCCTCCAGATCAATTCGGATTCAGCCTGACAGGCCTAACTTCAAATGTGCATAACTTTCACCTACAAAGTCCGTTTGAGGTCCACGAGTACTTGTTGGAAAGATTTTCTCATCCTCTTTCCAATGGATCTGGTATCACCTCTAAATTCCATCTGAGCCGGCCGCAATCATCAAAAGAGTCCATATTGGTCTTGTACTGGAATTGGATTCGGACTGCCGCGATGTTGTCAAGTTCAAACGGACATAACTTTCTCATACGGACTCTGGTTGGGACGTTCTTGAACTTCATGGAAAGCTTATCAAGTCTACTTTCTAAAGGATCCAACCGCATATTTAAAATCCATCTGAGCCAGCCGCAATCATCAAAAGAGTCCACGTTGGTCTCGTACTGGAATCGGATTCGGACTGCTGCGATGTTGTCAAGTTCAAACGGACATAACTTTCTCATACGGACTCCGTTTGGGACATTCTTGGACTTCATGGAAAGCTTATCAAGTCTACTTTCTAAAGGAAGTAACCCCATATTTAAATTCCTTCTGAGCCGGCCGCAATCATCAAAAGAGTCCACATTGATTTCTGAGTCCGAGTTGAAAGGGTGCTGCGCCACCTCCACTTGGGTCCATGGACCTTGTAACCCTATATAAGAGCCACCGTCTCCCTATTCTAGGATTTGAATTTCGTTGAGTTTTGGTTTAGCCCTTTGTTCAAACTTCTATTCTTCAGTTGTGTCGGATGACCACCTGTCAAGACAGCCTTCAGAATCCCATCTTTTGAACTCAATAAAATATTTGCAATTTTAGATTGCTTGCTATCTTGTTCTTGCTTGTTTCTCGGTTGCATGCAGGAATAGACCTTCGTGGTCAGGTCAGCCGCGTTCTTGGCACGGTTGATAACGACTTGGAGTGTGGTTCAGCGATTGCTAAGGCGCAAACGACGTCATTCGGTTGTAGTGGTTCGCAAGAGTCACCTCCACCAAAATCGAAGTTATCATCCTATCGGAAGATCGGGACCCCGTCGCCCCATCAGAAACCAAAAGTGGATATAGAAAGATAAGATGAGAGATCAGGAGTCAATTGCTACTGATTTTTGGGACCACCCGATAGGCGTGGTAGTACCTTACGAGTGGGCCAGTAGTATAATAGGACAAGAGCAGTAGTACCGCTGTTCTGAAGAAAGACTGGACTGAAATGGAAATACGAGTGATCCTTAAGCATAATAAACAAATAACATGTTTCAGGACCATTATGCATAGAATTGCTAATACACATCCAATACCATAGTTTTTACTAAAATAAAGATTGTATAAAAATGGTTTTTGAATTAAATTTTCTCAAGAATTTCAAGAACTCCAAGAAGCAAACACTAAACATAATATCGGACCTCGATACGGTGAGATAAAGCAAACTACTAATCATTGATCTATAAGGTTATAAATCTACCAGCTTACCTCCCTCATTTAGGTCGAGATGACCAGTAATAGCCATGGGAGTCTTGATGAGCTTTGCATCTTCCATGCCAAACTTCTTGATCAAATCTTTCATGTGCTTTATTTGGCTCATAAATATTCTATCCTTTTCTTACTTGATTTAAAGTCCAAACAAATAGCTAAGCTCTCCGATCATGGATATCTCAAATTCCCTTGACGTTATATCACCCAATTCTTTGCAAAAATCTTAATTAGTAAACCCGAAGATAATATCATCAACATATATTTGACATACAAAGAATTCATCATCTATAAATTTTGTAAATAATGTTATGTCAACCTTCCCGATTTTGATTCCTTTTGAGCGTAGATAAATCTCTAAGATGCTCATGGCATGCTCTAGGAGCTTGTTTGAGACTATAAAGCGCCTTAGAAAGTTTATACACATGATTTGGATTTTAGAATCCGTAAAACTAGATAGTTGTTCAACATATACAAGTTGGATATTTTACTATTTAGAAAAACACTTTTAACACCTATTTAAAATTGTTTAATATAAAAACATAGTACAAAGGCAAGTAATATGCGTATTGATTCAAGTTCAGCTACGAAAACAAAAGTTTCATCAAAATCGGAACCTTTGACTTGTGTGAATCCTTGAGTGACCAACATTGCCTTGTTTCTTACCATGACACCTCTCCCATCTTGCTTGTTTCAGAAGACCCAATTTGTACCGATGACGTTGTGTTTTTTGGGTCTCTCCACCAATGTCCAAACAATGTTTTGGGTAAAGTTGTTGAGTTCTTCATACATAGCATTCACCTAATCCGAATCATCGAGTGCTTCGTCTACATATTTCAGCTCAAGAAAGGAAACAAATGAGTAGTGTTCATAAAAAGAAACAGCACGGGATCGAGTTTGAACTCCTTTACTTACATCACCCAATATTTGGTCTATTGGGTGATATTTTACAATTGTTTTGTAGATCTTGACGGTAGGTTTGCTGGTTGTTCTTCTTCCTTTTCTTCTACTTCATCCACTTGAATTTTATTTGTCGTGGAGAGGTAGGAGGTTCGACTTGAGTGGAGGATGGAAAATCATTCAAATCTTCCTTTGCCTTGATAACTCCTATTTTCATATTTTTCATGACTTGCCTCAATCCTTCATCATCTACATCATCCAAATTTTCTTGCTCTTCTTGAGGGCCATTAGTTTCATCAAATTATACATCACAAGTTTTTTCCTATAAAACTAGAGTTTTTGCTGAAGACACGATAAGCTCTACTATTCAAAGCAAATGACTTAGTGGATTTGAGTTTATGTACTAGACCTGACGGTTCAGGTACACAGGTACTTGGTGAAAGTGAGATCTTCTTCATCGATGATGACCTTGGCAAAGAAGATGGGGATCCAATCCATCCTCTAGTCACTCGTAAGTTGGCTACAGAGTTTGCTTCTACCTTATGATACGGGGTCGCCCGATCTTCTCGACGTAGGATCTAGATACTCACGTGGATTTTATGAACCGTAGTGATCCCCCGTTGCCAATGCAAGAGTTAGCACTCTATAATTCGCCCAACCTCACGTGCTTCACGACCACCGATGAAGTTCTATTGCGCTCCCAATTCCCAGCGGAAAAGGTTGAACAATCTTAATTTCAATGAACTCCCAATTCTCTTAAGTTGGTTTGCCCAACGAAAGAACAAGAGTTTTTCTATTATCAAAAGTGGTTTTTTTTGCTTTACAATGGGGGTCTACCCCTCAATATATAGTCTTAGCCTAAGGCTATTCAACACTAGATTTTCATGTGGTACTATTCACGCACACTGTAGCACGTGCACTGTTCACGGTACTGTTTATGAGCTTTTTACTGTTCACACACACTGTTCACAGGCCTTTTACTGTTCACACGCACTGTTCAAGAGCTTGTTCACGCGGGGCACTACTCATAGACCGTTCATTATTCATGCCGTAGACTTGTTCTTCCTTGGATGACGGCCACATATCCTTCATCTCCATCCATCGTTGACTCTTCAAACCTGAGCACAAGTAAAACATTGTTTTTAGGTAGTATACAATTCTTATTAAAATTAATGATATGTTCATTAAGGAACAGGTTCACCTGAGATTGTAGTTTGTTGGCTCGTGCTCTTGTTATTGGTCCTGTTATTGAAGTCTCATTACTAGCTTTTGGTTTACTAGCGATGTCCTCATCATCCTCCCCTTCTTGTTATTGAAGTCTCATCAAACATATCATCTAACCTAGGAATAGGATGACGGTAGCGAACAGTTATGTTGTTAATAGCTCTACAGTCTATGCACATTCTCCAAGTACCATCTTTCTTAGGAACAAGAATAACGAGGCAGCACAAGGACTAAGACTCTCGCGACGTACCCTTTGTCCAAAAGTGCTTGCACTTGGCTGAATCTCCTTCGTTTCTTACGGATTTGTGCGAGACGGCGGCGGTTGGGAAGAGGGCTCCGGGACTAAGTCAATTTGATGCTCAATACCTCGAATAGATGGTAAACCAGCGGGCACCTCCTCCGGAAACACGTCGTCATAAGCCTGCAAAACTTGAGAAACAGCACTAGGAAGAGATGTTAAGTCATTAGTAGAAAGCAATGCATCCTTGTACAGCAATACAAGGTGCATCAAAGTGGTATCATCTTTCATTTCTCTTAGATCGATTTGGTGGCTATCATGACTAAATTTTCTCTCCCTCACTCTTGCTTTTACCTCTCGGGTTTGGTTTGTGGCTCTTGCTCACCTTTTGTGGAATCACACTCTTTGGTTCTCTCCTTTCTCACTCTCAACTTGCACTTCAATCTTCGCACATTATCATTTACAATTTGAGAAGGAGTCAACAGTAGTGACACCACTTGTTTTTGTTCCACGAAACTTGTATTGGTTAGTTCTTCCATCATGAATCACAAGACGATCATATTGCCATGGCCTTCCTAGCAGCAAGTGACATCGTCCATAGGCACCACATCACACTCCACCGTATCACGATAAGTGCCAATTTCAAATTCAGCATCCACGGTGTATCCCACACTCAATGAACCTCTCTCATGCACCCTTTGGATCGATATGGATGTGGATGTTTCTTGTACTTCAACCCAAGTTTATTGCAAAGCTCCTTGCTAGCCAAATTATGACAACTCCACCATCAATGATTACCTTACAAAATTTACCATCTTTGCTAACTTGAGCTCTTGTATGGAATAAATTGCAGTATTGTTCATGGGAAGGCTTTGGTTGCACACTCAACACTGTCGAGCACACACAAGTATAGGACCAACACCGGGTTCACAATACTCTATGTCTTGCTCCTCCTCATGTGCATCATCATATGTCCCTAAATCGGCATAGTGATCATTCTCTTCTTCACTTGCGAATCATATTCCCATTCTCTAATATCAACATCGCCTTGTTATTTGGGCAATCCTTTTGCATATGACCACGGCCAAGGCATTTGAAGCATTGAATACCGCTACTCTTCGCTGTAGAACCCATAGAAGAGGAACCAGTAGCTGCTGGATTTGATGGCCTTCTTGCACCTGGAGTGACTTCTTCCTTCTTGCTAGATGATGTGCGAAAGCTTGAACCACCACTTGGAGCTGTTCATTGGCTTATTTGTGATTTGGAACCATATCTTCCTCCACTGGACGGTGTGCGTGCAGCAAGGGCGTTGATCTTGCAAACTTAGCATCCTCTTGCAAGCGTCGTTCGCCTTTGTAGCTTGATGCACTAAGTCATAAAGATTGGTATAAGGTGAAAGTTGACAATTCTTTTGACTTGATGGTTCAAACACGAGAGGAAGCGTGCCATGGTTTGCTCTTCTTGTTCTTGAACCTTGGCTCGAATCATGGCTAGCTCCATCTCCTTGTAGTACTCCTCTACAGAATGTGCTCCCTGCTTCATATTTTGCAATTTATCAAATAGATCACGCTTGTAATGACGAGGAACAAAATGGGCTCTCATTTCCCGCTTCATCTCTTGCCATGTTGCAACAGGGTTTTCTCCATTCTCAGCTCTTTGAGTAATGACTTGTTCCCACCAATCCAAAGCATAACCTTCAAACTCAAGTGATGCCAACTGTATCTTTCTCTCATCCGTATAGTGATGCATACGAATATTTTATCAACCTTCAATTCCCAAGTGAGATACTCCTCGGGATCGGCCCCACCGCAAACTTGGGCATGGAAAACTTGAGCTTGCCCAAGCCATCATCTTCATTGCGTGGACGATGATAATGGTCATTGTAATGCAAAGCAAAATCACCATCCTCCTCCATTGCATGTGCAGCACCACCACGCCCACCACGGCCTCCACCTAGACCCTGGCCACGCCCTCCATGGGCTCCTCCTCGTCCTCCTAGCTGTGGTGGGCGCACCACGTTAGGCGCCACTCGGTGTTGCGGTGCGGGAGGTACACATGTGCAGCAGCTTCTCCTCTTGAACACTTGCTTCATCGCCACCATTGCGAGCTTGTATGAGCCTAGTGAGGGTCCCAATGTCCTCCCGCAATTGGCGCACATTTTCATCGACTTGTATCTCCATATTTTGCATATCCTTGCAATTTGATCGACAAAAGAATCATGCTTCTCGTGGAGTTGATTGAGCCCTTGGTGTAGCTCACGTTGAAAGTGTTCATGAGTGCCCCAAACCGATATTGCTTCGAATACCGAGTTTCATTTGTCCCACCACTCTCATCATGGTGTTCTCCTCCACGACATGGTTAGTTATGCAAGAAACAAATAGTCGTGTATATAATAATGCTTTGTGGAAATCACTCAATCTCACTATGTCCTCTCTCCAAGTAAAGTTCTTACTCTTCCGAAGTGAATTAAGGCCAATAAAACTTACACCGGTAGAAGTGACAACAAGACGGTGATGATCAAGCGAAATTAAGAGTGTTCACTACTTGCACAACAATGGTTATATGGTGGAGCTTGGCATGAGAGTGTATATCCTAGCAATCTGTAATTCTTGATGTTGTAAAGTTTAGTAATAATCCAAGCTAGAATACTTTGCCTAAGTCTTGATCCAAAAGATTTAAGTGAAGTATATGAACCACACATAAAGATTAATGTGACTCGATGCAAACAAAGGAATGAGCTAGGCAATCGAAATTAAAGATTAGATAGCTCGTTTTGCACCAAATACTAGGAGAGACGCTAGCCAATTGCAATGATATGAATGTAAGGGCACGAGATTGCTCAAGAGATTAAATTACACAATCTGAATTTATGGATTAAGAACTCACCCAAATTCGGCCAATGCTTTCTTTTTCTTTCTTTCTTTCTTTCTTTCTTTCCTTTTCTTTTTTTTTTGCTCAACTTCCTCTTTTTCTTTTCTTTCAAAGGCCAAACTAGGTTTAATTGTTCTTTTGGTTTTGCATAGGTCACAAATAATCGACAAGGTGTGAAGTACTCAAGAGCGACCCTAGATGCAATATTCAACAACTAGTCTCAAATGATGAAAAGAATATCGCAAGATTTTTTTGGATTTTGGATTGGACACAAAGATTAGGCTACACAAATAAACACGAATGATCAACACCTAAACAAAAATTCTAATGGATCAAAACCTAACAAAACTCACAAAATTAACAGATGCAAAAACTAGGGTTTGATTAATTTTTTTTGTTGCAATTTTAGTTTAATAGACTATAGGACAAAAATAAATCAATCTAAAAGTAATGGTAAATAATCCTCACCGAGTAAACCGCTCACGATACCGGATGATACGGGTCGCCCGATCTTCTCGACGTAGGATCCGGATACTCACGTGGATTTGATGAACCGTAGTGATCCCCCGTTGCCAATGCAAGAGTTAGCACTCTATAATTCGCCCAACCCACGTCTTTGAACTTCACGACCACCGATGAAGTTCTATTGCGCTCCCAATTCCCAGCGGAAAAGGTTGAACAATCTTAATTTCAATGAACTCCCAATTCTCTCAAGTTGGTTTGCCCAACGAAAGAACAAGAGTTTTTCTATTATCAAAAGGGTTTTTTTTTGCTTTACAATGGGGGTCTACCCCTCAATATATAGTCTCAGCCTAAGGCTATTCAACACTAGATTTTCCATGTGGTACTATTCACGCGCCCGTAGCACGCGCACCTTCATTCGCTGATGCGGTTTATGAGCTTTTCTTGTTCACACACTATTCATGTCCTTTTACTGTTCATGGGCCTTTTACTGTTCACACGCACTGTTCAAGAGCTTGTTCACGCGGGGCACTATTCATAGACCGTTCATTATTCATGCCGTAGACTTGTGCTTCCTTGGATGACGGCCACATATCCTTCATCTCCATCCATCGTTGACTCTTCAAACCTGAGCACAAGTAAAATATTGTTTTTAGGTAGTATACAATTCTTATTAAAATTAATGATATGTTCATTAAGGAACAGGTTCACCTGAGATTGTAGTTTCTTGGCTCGTGCTCTTGTTATTGGTCCTGTTATTGAAGTCTCATTACTAGCTTTTGGTTTACTAGCGATGTCCTCATCACCTTACCAACTTCAAGAGAACAACGTCCTCCCACCGGCGATTTGAGTGGCTCTGTTCCTACCTGAACAACCCATGAGGTAGAGGCCACATCTGCACCAGGACCCCCTTCGTATTCAGCAACGACACCGTTAGGAGTAGATGATTGGGGATCTCCATGAGCGAGTCACTAGCTCCAGGTTTATCTATCTAGATTCTCATACATATTCTGGTTTTGTTACATTTTTTAAACCCCGAGATGTCACCTATACTTTATCTGATTCCTCTTGGGTCAATGCCATGCATGAATACTTTGAGAATTTTCAAAGAAACTAAGTCTAAACATTAGTTGAATCTCCACCTAATCATAATATAATTGGAACAAAATGGGTTTTCAAAAATAAGCAAAGTGAGGATGGGTTGGTAGTTCGCAACAAGGCTAAAGTTATAGCTCAAGGTTATTCTCGGGTAGAGAGGATAGACTTTGAAGAGATCTTTGCACCTATAGCTAGATTAGAACCCATTTGTGTATTGCTAGCATTTGCCACATCAAGGACTTCAAGATTTTTCAAATGGATGTCAAGAGTACTTTTCTTAATAGCTCTCCAAAGCCTTGTATGGATTGAAACAAACCCATAGAGCTTGGTATGGTAGGCTTAAGAGCTTCTTGCTTAAGAATGATTTTAAAATGGGAATGGTTGATAAAATCTTGTTCACTCTCAGGCATAGCAATGACTTCTTACTTGTCAGATTTATGTGGATGGCATCATATTCGGTGGTTCTTCTCATGCTTTGGTATTCAGATTTTTCAGACTCTATGAGTAAGGAATTTGAGATGAGTGATGAGCGAACTGACTTTCTTCCTTGGTCTTCAAGTCAAGCAGCTAAAAGAATGGACCTTCATTCATCAAAGCTAGTACACGAGGGACCTTCTTTGGTGCTTCAACATGGAAAGCAGCAAGTCGATGTCTACTCCAACTACCTCCTCGACTGCGCTGGATTCTGATGAGGATGGAGGGCACGTGGACCAGAAGAAGTACCGTAGCATGATTGGCTCTCTCCTCTACCTCACGATGTCAAGGCCGGACATGCAGTTTGCTGTGTATTTGTGCGCTTGATTTTAGGCTTCCCCTCGTGCCTCTCATTATCAAGCAATACATCGTATTTTCAGGTATCTTCAGGACACTCATGATTTTAGACTTTGGTATTCTTCTAATTCTACTCTCTTCATTCAGGGCTTTTCTGATGCTGATTTTGTAGGGTATAGAGTAGATAGGAAGAGTGCTTCTGGTACTTGTCACTTCTTAAACACATCTCTTATCTCTTGGTCATCTAGAAAGCAATCCTCTATTACACAGTCCATTGTTGAGGCGAAGTGTGTAGCTGCTGCTAGTAGCTATTCTTAGGTTCTCTGGATCTTGTCTACTCTGCAGGACTATGGGTTGGCTGTAGATAGCGTTTCTCTTTTCTATGACAACACTAGCACTATAAACATTGCCAAAAACCCGGTACAACACTCTAGAACCAAGCACATTGACATTAGATATCATTTTCTTAGAGACCATGCTGAGAAGGGTGATGTTGTGTTTCACTTTTAGAGTCTGAGCAGCAGGTTGCAAATATTTTCACTAAGGCTCTTGATTTTTCTAATTTTGCTTCTTTGCGGGGAGAGTTAGGAGTTATTAGCCCTTTTAGCCTGTTTTGAGGGGGAGCTCGTCTCTTTTTCATCCATTATATCATGTTACATTTTAAATTCAGTAACTTGCATTGTAATATAAATACACGGAGCTTTGACTATTATCCTTGTATGACATGATCTTGCTTTACATCTTGCCATGTATTATGTTAGTTTGCTAGATTTATCATGTTGCCATCCTTCTATGTGTAGCTTAGCTTTTACCATGCTAGCTCTATTAAATATGAAAAACTTAAATTAAATCATGTACTGTTGGATCTTGTTGCTACTTTTGCACTAGTAATCCCCTTATGATTCATGCCATGTCAAATATGCTAATTTGAGTTTTGAACCTGAATTGAGCTTTAGATCAAGCTATAATTGTTCTTTATTGAATCATAAGTTGGTGGCTCCTAGTCCAGGACTTGCTTTGCTAATATAAAACCAAAAATAAATTTCAACAAGTGCTAAACATGCTTAATTCCAAGTGCTTGAACAAAACGATTCAACATTGAATTTGTAGCACTCTAAATTGACTCAATTGTAAGTTGTCGGTTTCATTTAGTATATTGACATGGCTTGGCTCATTTTTTGATACATTTGGGTAAACTATGATCTTGAACAACTTGACATGCTAAAACTCTATTTAATTTTTGGTTATTGCTTATTTGATTTTTGCTCTGGTATATATGATTTGCCATGACCTAGATAGTTATTACACATAATATTGTTTGGTGTAATCCTTGTAGTGTCACTTTGGATAATTTTCATAGATCCTACTACTAACAAAATGAATAAAATACTGCCACTTCATTTTATTCATGCTCTATTTTTTTCTATGCATCTTGATGACTCCATTGTCAAAGAGTAAGAAGGATAGGTAAAATGCATATCTAGAGTACGATTTAGAGTTATTTTGTGCACATCTCACTAAAATGAGCTTTAATGTTTTGATGTGGTTCTGTTGATCATTGATCTCTTCTCACCGTGAATAAAGTCAAATAGAACAAACAATTGTTCTTTCATGTGGACCTAGAGTAGATTTTCCAACTCAATTGGTGGATTTCAATCTATTTGTGGAAAACTTGCTGATTTCACTAGCTTCAGTCTATTTCTGTCTTGTATAGTCATTTTCAGTCTTTGCATGCTTCTCGTGAGCTCTATTTGCAAATTCCCTTTTCTATTGTCTAAAACCACCTCTAAATTACATTTTTGTAAAATTGCCAATGGGTTCATCAAGGGGTAGATTGAAGGACCATATGAGAAGATCCCTGATTTTGTTGTGATGAACCATTGTTATTTGGAGAAGTGAAAATTTGGAATTTGCATATTTCCTTAACAACCTGCATAAATGGATGATTTTGGGAATTTTGAGTCACAGAATGATTTGGTGACCTAGGTCAGTGGTTATAGCTTGCATGAGATATGTCATTGCTAATGTGGGTTGAGTTGTGAAGAACTTATGTTTGAAAGTAATTTCTTTATCTTTAGATGTGCTGGGTCGCTTGGAGTCACCTGTGGTCAACAGCGAGGATCGGGGCTATGCTCATGGAGGAGCCGAGACCGAGAATGATTGAGGATACCGGGTGAGATGGTGAGCTCAAGCATGACACGAGAAAAGCAGGAAATATTGAAGGCGAGTTCGAATGGCGGGGTTGTGCCATGTGGCTTGGTCGGTCCAATGAGGCGTGGTCAGGTGGAACCGGAGTGGGAGAGACTTGCCAATGCATGGCAAGGCAGTGGTGCATCTATATGTGACAAGTATAGTGATTGCTTGCAATGGAAGATGACGACTGGTTCAAAGAAGGGTATTTTGGTAGTTTGACCAAAATACCAGAAACTATTTTGAAAGAAAACCGCGGTGTGCTAGCGGTGCATAGGAAAGCGGTTTAGGTCATGGAGAAGCTGGTTTGATCAATTTGGATCAAAGCAAAGGACTTAGCGGATTTGGGCTTATGCACTTTGAAAAACATGCATAAGTCTAATGTGTGAGTTAAAACCCATGTGTGTGGGGGATAAAGGTTTCCCCAGTGTGCTAAGTGGATAATATTTATTAGTGTTAGATGTGGCTGTCTAGCCTATCTATTTAAAGGAGTTGGGATGGAGGCTTGTGGGCTAACCATCCAACCTACCTCTTATGTGTGCTCTCTTATTTTAGGGTGGGGTTTAAGACTTGAGTGCTTGTGGTGTTCTCTCTATCCTCCAAGATGGAGTGACTATACAACTTACCTCCTCAAGTGGCAATATATCAACTTTCATCATCTCCCTTACTATCTCTTGTTTTGATTGATTTGCTTTTGATTTTGTTGTTTCTGATCTCTTCCCTTCTCTTTTCTTGATCTTGCTGTGCCAAGGATGTGTAAGAGATGTCAATATCCATCTATCTAGGCATTTTGGTAGCAAGTTCACCAAGAAACTTAATTTCTACATATTTGTGATCCTTCAAGTGATTTCTTGATATTAGGGTTTTTGGCTTGATTTCTTCGCTGTTCTAACTTGTTGTGACATGTGGAAATATATTTAGAGTCATCTTGGCCATCATCCACCCACGAGCAAGTCGCATTCACCATTTTAGGTTTTTGACCCGTTTTTGGTGCAACATGTCTTCAAACGGAAAAATGTCAGAATTTTGGTAACAATTTTCCTAATTATGATTGGAATAGGTTACTACCATCCTATAGAATGTGTATACCAAATTTCAAGTGATTGGAGCTTTGGTTTGAGAGTTAGCTCAATTTTAGGTTTTGGGTCGGTTTTGGTGCAACAGAGATTCACGAACTAACATATCCCAAATATCTCAATTTCTTTCAAGTTTTTTTATTGTGATAGATTTATAAGATCATGAACTAGCTTTGGTTCAAGTTTCATGTCTTTTGGATTGACGGATCAAAAGTTACATGATTTTTCGGATTTGAAATAGTGGTGAAATCACTATTCATGAACTGAAAATTTCAATAGGTCCAAGAATTTTTGGATTTTTCCTTCTTGATCTTCGTAGCTTCTCATAGATATTAGAGCAAAGATTAGGAGAATACTTGGGAGAGAATTTGAAGGCACCATTCCTCCCACTCTATTGCCATATCAGTCCTATATTCTTCTTTCCGTTGAAGTCTTTCTTCTTAGATGACTTAGCCTTGTTATCCTTCTTGATAGGGAAATAAGAGACAATATGCTCATTCTCATCACACTCATAACAATAGATATAGCGCTTGTTGTCGTTTGAGAAATGCCTTCTCTTGTTCTTGTCGGAGTTAGCGCATCGATTTGAGTGCTTCTTCATGAATTTTTATATTCTCCTCACAAGAAGAGCTAACTCCTCTTTGGAGTCATCTTCTTCATCCTCCATGTCATCACTTGGCTTCTCCTTGTCCTTCTTGTATAGTTTATTAGTTATGAGGTTGCCAAACAGGCCGGTTGTTTTCATCCTCAGTAACTCGGGTGAGTTGAGGAATAGAATCATCAACATATCATCTTTCTCTAGTAGAGACTAGGCATCTTGCACATAATTTCAACATCGATTAGATTAGTACCTAGACCCTTGAGCTCATTTGAGTATTGAATGCATTTCATTAATTTCTTCATGAAGCAATATTGTAAATATCTCATATTTGATTTGGAGTCTACGTAATTTGTCCTCTTTGGCCGTGGATGTGCCCTCGTGGATTTTCGAGAGGGTAGTCCATATGTCACGAGCAGTTTCTAAATTACTCACTCAATTGAACTCATCCGCATTCAAAATTTCAAAAATCGTGTTCATTTCTTGAGCATTTAAATGAGCATTGTGCTCCTCAATATCCGTGGAATGCAATGGATCAAGACGTATAATGTAACACTCATTTACAACCATCCATATTCTCGGGCTCATGGCCTTTAAATAAATAGGCATTCTAATCGTCTAATAATCATAATTTGATCTATCAAATAAAGGTGTCTTATCTATGTAAAATACCCTCATCAGCTATCCTTTTATCTCTTAGACGGTTAAGCCTAAATAAATGAGAGACTAAACTCTGATACCACTTATAAGATCAAGGATAACTGACTAGAGGGGGAGGTGAATATAAGGTTTTAAACTTCTTGTTTCTCTAATTTACAGTTTTAACAAGTATGAGCAACTAAAAGATTATAGAACAAATCAAGAGCTAAATAATTTAAGTCTTAGTATGGCACCACAAGCAATGTCTATACTAAATATACTTCTATCTACACAAATTAATTCAATTTCAAGAGCAAGAAATTTAAATGTGAAAGAGTAAAGACAAAAGAATAACCACAATGGAGACACACAAAGTTTTCCCCATGGTATCGAACACTCACCGGTCTTCACTGGTCTATGTTGAGGTGAGCGCAAGCGGATTCGACCAACTCCATGAATTAATCCTTATGAACCTCAAATCCAATAGAGTTTCTCTTTCTCCACTCCGAAGATGGTGAGCACAAAACTAATCACAACAGTGCCAAGCCTCTTCACAATCTTCTTGAAGAGATTACCGCACAATCTTTCTCCATGCCATCTTGGTGTCGGTAAATACTAAGAGTAATAAACTACAGTCCTTGCTTGAAGGTTATCAAGTGCCAAAGAGATCCACTAATGATGCATAACTTGAATGCTCTTAACTACCTCAAAATATGGAATATGAGCAAAACTTGTAGTAGAGAGTGGACCAATGACTCTAATGTATTTAATGAGGTTAAGAGTTATGAGCATGGTGCTGGTGAGGGGATATTTATAACACAACCACAAATTTGACTATTGGGCCATCTATGTTGCATGGACACAGACAAATGTGTCCGACATGACATGACACGAACACGGGGATTCGTCATTTTCCCAAAAACACCCACACGGGGACATATCTATATATATATTAATAAAAATAATATGGATATGTATATAAATACAAAGAATGAAGTATTGCAGTGTAAGTTGCAATATGTACCCACATGATCATGTCCCCATCCAAACCCACATGGCCATGTCACATGTGAGGATAAAAAGTAATAAACAAAACAAATGCAGCTCTTTCCTCTTCCAAACCCACATGGGCACATGGACATGTCCCCATCCCTAGCATCTTCCTCCCCCTCCCCATTATTTCTTCCCTTAGAAGCCTTCCCTTCTTCTACACTTCAGTTCTTTCCTTCAGCCCTCATATTTTTGTAGCATTCTCCCATATTCTTTCCTTATATCCATAGCCTCTCCTTCCTCGCTGAAACTGTACCTCTTTCTATTTTAGGAGATGAATCCAATTGATCTAAACACCAAGCCATTGTGGAAAAATGTTGATATTATGGAGAGATTTACAGGTACTGGAGGAAATGTGTGATTCAGATGCAAGTATTGTGCTCAGGAATACTGTGGAAGCTACGCAGAATTAAAGCACACTTGCTTAAAATATCGAATTCCGGGATCAAAATGTGCCCAAGGTGACAATAACTATTGTTTAGTACCTTCAAGTGAAGTTGATGAGGCTGGAGAAGAAAACTAGGAGTCTCTTAACTCTCCTAATGTTTTCATGTCGTATTTGTGCAACATAGTATATCATGTTCTTCATTTAGTCTTGCTAGTTGCTGGTTATGTTGCACTATTGTTAAAGTTTACCTACGTACTAATGTTTAATGTTTGTCTTGTGAACTTATCAACTATCTTTCTCAAACTTTTCTTTAAGTTCTTCTCAAAATCTGACATGAAAATGACTTATTGTTATTTAGCATAGTGTGGCATTGATGTTTTGTAGGGTGTTCTAGACTGTAAAGCTCTCACATATTGATGTTTCTTGTTTGATATCATTTTGGTTGTTGTATGTTGAGAAGTTATACATCAGGATCAAAATATCACTTAGTTAACACTTAACAACACTGAGAATATAGAGAAATATAATACATTTTCTAGGGAGATAAGCAAATGCGTACGTATCAACTATTGACTTATAATGCAAATTGAATCCAGAACGAAGCACTAAGTAAATAGCATTGACAAACATCATAGTACTCCAACTTGTGAGAATAAGCTGTTTTCCGGAGGCTCAACTTGAACATGTAGTGGTTGTTCACCAAAGTGCTAATTGTAACAATAGATAGGTAGAGATGAAATTTTACTCTCTACATCATAACTGGACAAGAACTCTTGCATGTGAAATTGAAATACGGATTAGAGATGAAGAACACAAGCATGATCCGTTTAAGTGCTATTTGAAAGCACCGACACCATTCTTGCAAAGCTTCATGCTTCATGCTGAAGTTGCCTTCGACGCGACCGACGACCACCTCGGTGACCTCCTGTGCAGCGCTTCGCCTTCTTTCTCCAACCTCTAGCCCCAGGCTTTGGCGGTGCACGCCTTGCACTCATATTGACCGCGCCATCGCACCGACGAAGCCCCTCCTCGTGGCCTTCTGCAGGGTGTCCTCCCTCGCCGAGGAGGCAGTAGGGTTCCTGGGCCAAGATCTAGGGAGTGGCGAGCCTGCCACCTGGAGGAGAGAGGAGGCTGGCCACCGCCCGTCGGGATCTGGGGAGTGGGGAGCTTGCCGCCTAGAGAAGAGAGGAGGCAAAGGAGAGTGGAGGCGAGGAGGCTGGCCGCCAGCTGTCGGGGAAGGATCTGGCCATCACCGGGGAAAAGGGGAGTAGAGAGGAGGCGACGAGGGTAGAGGAGTAGCGCTTGGAGGAGAGGAGACTAGCCACCGGCCGCCGGGCAAGGATCTAGCCATGCTACTCGAGATCGATGGTGGCCGCCGAGATCGGGAGTCGTGACCATCGCTGAAGTGAGAGTAGGTAAGCTAGAGGTGCAGAAGTGAGGGCTGGAGGTGCACGGATTAGGGTTGAGTGGGTGCGCGAGTGGCGCCTGATACCCTTCGCTGCTGGGCTGGTGAACCAATGGGCTGCACATGTCTTCTTAATGGGCCAAAACGTGTCCAAGGAGTATCCAATACGTATCCGAAATATTAATCATTTTTTTGCTCGGCAATATTTCGACACAGCTGGGATACGTATCCGTCTCGTGTTGGAGCCGTGTCCATGTCCGACGTGGTGTCCGACACAGACATAGAGCTTTTTAGACGTGTCCATGCATCATAAGCGGCCATCGGCTAAGTGGAGGGGTGAAATAGGGGTGACAGCGGCTTCTTGAATGATGTCAATGACCAAGGGAGGTGGATGACCAAGAAGGGAAGGCGTTAAAAGGCCAAGGAATTGCTAAATTAGGAAAGTTTTCAAATAAAATAGAAATTCAAACTAATTCAAACCCTTTTGAAATTTTTGGGATGTTTCAAGTTTTGTGCTGACAGGAATAGTGATACGGGTCGCCCGATCTTCTCGACGTAGGATCAAGATACTCACGTAGATTTGATGAACCGTAGTTATCTCCCGTTGCCAATGCAAGAGTTAGCACTCTATAATTCGCCCAACCACACGTGCTGAACTTCACGACCACCGATAAAGTTCCATCGCTCTCCCAATTCCCAATGGAAAGGTTGAACGATCTTGATTGAAGAAAATCACTCCTAATTCCCCATGGAACTTCGGTAGCAATGCTAAACTCGAACAAACTTTAATAGATTCATTATTCTCAAACGTGGTCTACCTTACAATGGAGGTCTAACCCTCAATATATAGTACCCTGTCCACCTTATGGTTGGCCAAGAGGTCCTAAACCAACTCCAACTCATCCCTACATGTATTTGGAAACAAACTCACACAAAAGTAAAAACCTAAAATTAAACCGTCACAATGTTTCGGTCATAACTTTTTATCCGTGACGAATTTGAAGGTGGGGCTGCATCCATTCCGTAACCCTTGAAATTATCTTTCCAACGAGTACAAGAACACCTGAATCGGACTCCGTTTGTGAAAGTTATGGCCGTTTTAGTAACTGCCTATCAGGCTGTCCCGAACCGAATCCGAATTGAATTCTGAGTTGAATCCGAGTTTGAATTGGATTGAGCACGTAGGAGGTCCGAATTTGGCTTGAAAATCTTATCAAAAACTTGTAGTTTAAGTCCTTGGGCTCCTCCCTTTTTGCTCTCCCACTGCATTGGCTTCTTTCCTCCTTGTGCTTCTCCATTACTTTGGCCCCCGGAATCATCACAATATTCAAACCTAATAATAAACAAGAATTTGGCATAAGGTAGTATATCGTTCCCACAAATAGAAGGAAATTCATTAAGAAACAAATTCACATGACAATATTTAATGCGGCTCAATACTTCTTTCCAGTGAAATAATGTATTTGACTGGAAAGTGCTAAGCTTGTGCATATCCACATCATCCTCCCCTTCTTCAAGAAAAGCCGTCCTCGGCTTTTGATAGCCTGAAATTGTACTAAACAAAGAATACAATATGTATGCATGGTATATGTATTGGTCAGTTACACCACTTTTGTCTTTCACATTACTATTACCTGGAGGTGTAGTAAGCAAAAAGAACAACACATATGCGTGGTATACGTATGAATCAATTATTGTGTCATTCTCATTCTCACTGTTTTGCACGAGCCACGAGAGAACGAGATAATCAATCCGGACCCAGTCAGTGATGTTGGGGTGGGCGTCATCAGAGAGCACGTGGTCAGAGAGGCGTACTTGTTGAAGGTGACGAGGAAGAGGCCGTGCCATTTGTTGTAGTTTGGAGAGGCGAGGTCGAGGACGATAGGGACGAGGGCCTTGATGTTGAGGGCACCGTATGTCTGGGCATAGAGGGAAGCAACGGCGGTGGCCTCAGACAGGGCTAGTACCTATGTGGCCTCCTGGCTCGCAGTAGCAGCAGCGGCGGCCTCCTGTTCGCGGCGTGTGGCGGTGGCGGCGCCATCTTCGCCAGCCATATCGGTGGAATTAGCGGAAGGGTGTAGTTGTAGGAGTGATCGCTTCTGATACCGTGAGAGCGTGGAATATTTGGGGCAATCACGTAATGAATAGAACAAATAACCAAATGTTACATATATAAACCATGGGAAGCAGGAGAGGAGGCAAGTGTGAAACCATGCCAGTCAGGTGAGAGAGCAAGTGTGAAACTATGTCAAGTGTGAAACAATGCCAGGCAGGTGAGAGGGCAAGTGTGAAACCATGCTATGCCTTAAGTATGGACTAGGAACCGAGACGTCTAACATATTAACCGAGGCGTCTAACAACAAAGATTGAGCCTCTACTGCAATCTGATTCCACCACAAAGCTTTGCAACGCACGCTGAATCCAACTGAAAACTGCTGGGAAGTAGGATCTTAATAAAATTACAAGTACATGCCTTTCAATTGAACTCCAAATCTGTTTTCAAAAAGTGATTTTTCACTGAAAAATTCATGGCAGCACGCACAATCTGTTAAGAGAAAAAAGGAGAAGTGATTGTGATCATCATAGTGCTTTTGAGAAAGTAACAAACCCACTATCGAACCCAGATATCTAAGACAGCCTCAAAAGTCAAAACACTTCAGTCGTGATCTTGGAGAAGTACCGAATGCTTGCCTGTAGAGTGCAGAGATGGCAGAAGCACTTGCTGGTTTGGATGCTCTACATTTCATTTCAAAACTCCAAATAAACAAACATGATCTTGGAAACTGATTGCATCAATGCATGGTTGTCTCTAAGCCATGCATGGCCTTATTCTTATTGTTCCTCAGTTTTATGAAGAGGTGAGGGAATTACTTTGGATATATCCCGAGTTTGCAAAGAGTTCCTCACACTAGGACCGATCTAATTATCTAACATTTGACGATACAAAACATCCCAATCTAGGATTACTCACAAGAAATTGAAAGGCTAATTTTCATGGAGGGTCCACTAGTTGATCCTGGTTTCTGGCTCCAAAGGAGGCAAAAATACATCAGACAAAGATTATATATTGTATCTGCTAATCTTGACCCAAGTTGAGATGCATGTCTTCTATTTACAGGATATCCTCTGCATAGCTTGCAGCGGAATCTAATATGTAAAAACTTTTAACTCAAAAGCTGAAGCTTTCATACGGAAATTCAACTTTCAAATAAAATTTGCAATTTTCAGCTCAATTTTGAAGAAGGTTCACCTCTGTGATATAGTTGGGAGTCAGGAGGATGAGGATGCGGCATGTCGAGAGTCCACGCGCCCTCGCGGCTGTTAGGGGCGCGCAGTCGCGGTTGCGGCGCTACGTGTAGTAGAGGGGAGCGTAGTGGATACCTGCAGGGACTGGACAGGCGTAAGTTGAATCCAAAGTAATCAAAATGGCCGAGACGGGTGTCCGCTGGATCAGGATCAGACGGCGAATGTTCATTTCGAATATACACACGTACCATCCAACATCCTTTCACTAGGAATTTATTCCTTTCTTAGCCCCACTCCGTAGTTCGTACCGGATGCCCTCCCTAAAATCTCTCGTCACCCCACTCACGCACTCGGACCCGATCTTCCAACAGGCGCAGGTAGAGCTAGGACTTGGACCGTATTTTTTTAGGCCAGTCAAAAACACGACCGGCTCGGCACGACTTAAGCACAGTCCGATTTGACATATGGCGGGCCGTGCCGGCCCGGCACGAACGGTGGGCGGGCTGGACTGAAACACCAACGGTGGGCGGCGCGGCACGGCACGACGGGCATGGGCGGCACGGCGGTCGGCGTCGAGCTTGGAGAAGATGAAAGGCGAAACGGCACAACATGACACAATCACACAAGCAAGCATACACAATAACACACATGCAAGCATACACAATAACACACATGCAAGCATACACAATAACACACATGCAAGCGTACACACTAACACACATGACCACCGCCGGGAACTCGGGATCTTGTTGTGCCGTCGGCCGCAACGCCGTTTCTTGGAGCCGGCAGCGCTGTCGTCACCTCGGCGGATCCGGAGCATGTTAGAGATCGTCACCTCGGCGGGGAGGTGGGGAGGAGGCGGCGGCGCGGGAGGTGGGGGCGGGGCGGGGCGGGGAGGTGGGGGCGAGGCGGGGCGGGGAGGTGGGGGCAGGCGGTGGGGGCGAGGTGGTGGGGCGGGTGAGGTGGGGAGGAGGTGGCGCGGGAGGTAGGGGAGGAGGCGGCGGGCGGTAGGTGGGGACGAGGCGGCGCGGCGGGAGCCCAGGAGAGGTGGGGAGGAGAAGACGGGGCGGGGACGAGGCGACCGCACGGGGAGGTGGGGGCAGGCGATGGGGATGTAGGGAGGCGGCGGGGCGGGTGAGGTGGGGAGGAGGCGGCGGCGGGAGGAGGCTCGGGCGGAGGGACCGAGGGAGGAGGCGCGGTGGGGAGGAGGAGGCGAGCAGCGGAGGGACCGAGGAGGAGTGAGGGCGGGTCGTCGAGTCCTCGACCGACACCGATTTGACGTGCACGCGCGGGAGGACAGAGGGAGTGGGCGGCCAAGCGACGTGGCGGCGTGGGAATGGTGGGACTGTGGAAAAAAAGGAGGAGGGGGGCCGGACGGGAAAAAAAAGAGGGGAACGATCGGATGGGGAAAAAGCTGAAAAATTCTCTGAGCGCAGTGGGTGGTTGAACAAAAAAAAAGAGAAAGAGGATGGTTGATCATTTGATTGAGAACGGTCATATAATGTATGGCAGGCAACGTTCGGATTTTATGTTTATAAATCCACTTCCTCCGTTGTGCAATTTCTCCACAGATTCATAGAGCTTCATTTCTTCACTGCGCTTCACCATTTCTTCACTGCGCTTCACCATTTCTTCACACCGCTTCACATTTCTTCACAGGGCCTTCTTATTTCTTCACAAAGCTTTCTTATTTCTTCTCATTTCACAAGTTTATTTCCTATATTTTCTGCATTTGTACTTTTTATTTATTTATTTGTTACTTCTCATTTTACAAGTACATTTATTATATTTGTACATCTTATTTATTAACTAATCATCATGTTACCAAGAAGTCGCAGTACTAGAGAGCACTCAAGCAGTATGCAGAGGAATTAAAGCTCGAAAAGAACAGCGGGACGACTTCGTGTAAGCTCTCGCCGTCGCTCCCCTAGTCATCCTCCGACCCCATTGATGCTTGTCGGCTCTCGCCAAGCATGGGAGACTACGGCATGGATGACCGTCATATGGACGGTACAGAGGGCTACGATGAGTACCAGGGCGGTCTAGAGCCAATGGGGACAAGAAAATTCTCTCCCTCGTCCACAGACGCCAACATTGGTGGGTCTGCATGAAGGGCGAATTGCTGGAAGCATATGACCTGGAGTCAGGAAATCCGAGACGGTGAAACGGTAGATATCACAACTTGTAATTATTGCAATGCTAAATTAAGTGCTCGTACAGCTGTAGGGACAAGACACTTGAACCGCTACTACAAATCATGCTTACGCAAGATGGCGGCACAGGGCCGAGGGGAGGAGGAGTACAAACACAGCTAAACTTCGAGGCCGATGGCTCTGCAAGTACTTGGGTATACAACCCGCTTAATGCCCGTGAGGAAATTGCTAGATATATTGTTTCAAAAGATCAGCCGATTAGGATGGGTGAAAGTCGCGCGTTCGAAAGAATGATCCAACACGGCTTTTGCCCACAGTACCAACATGTTAGTAGGAGAACTAGTACATCCGATATTTTACGGATATATCAAAAGGAACTGTTAGAGTTAAAAGAATTATTCCAATAAGTTCAGTATTCTTTTGCCATAACATCAGATATTTGGACATCATCCCACCAAAGAAGTGCATACCTTAGTGTTGTAGCCCATTATCTAGACGATAATTATAAACTAAACAAGAGAGTCATAGGATTTAAAGTAATAAATGAATCGCACACGGGAGAGGCCATTACCGAGCGTATACTACATGTACTTGATGTTTTTAAGATAGATAATAAAATTGCTTCTATAACTCTTGATAACGTATAAAGCAAACACAACAGCTATGAACATCCTCACCCCAAAATTACAAACATATATTGGTGGTTATGTCCTCCACCAGAGATGTGTATGCCACATCTTGAATCTTGTTGTTCAGGATGGTATGCAAATAATTGGTCCACATCTAAACAGTATCCGTGATGCTATTCGTTACCTCACAAGTTCTCCACAAGTGGTAGCCAGGTTCACGTAGTACTGTGCAGCTAATGGGAAAGAGCTAAGAAAATTTAGTCTTGACATAAAGGTGAGGTGGAACTCAACATATATTATGTTAAAAAAGATACAAGGTTACAAAAATATCACATCTATTTTTGTCAATGCCAACTGTCAAAATAACGAATTGGTAGTTACTAATTCAGATTGGCAGATTGCTAGTCGTTTTAGAGAGTTTTTAAAATATTTTTATAAAGCAATAAATATTTTATCTGATATTTATTATCCTACCTCTTGCTTAGTTATAGAATTTATTTGGTTAATTGCAGATAACATTGCTAAATCTAGGGGCGATACTTTTTTAGGCCATGCCATCGTAGCAATGGAAGAAAAATTTGTTAAATATTTTGGTTCTCTTTCACACTTGTATTATTTTCCTATTATTTTTTATCCTACAAAAAAGTTGGCAGGTTTACAGATAGGTATGGAGGGGATAGGTGAATGTCTTGGCCTAGATTATTCAGAAGCTTTCGAACATGTCAAAAATGAGTTTTTTCGTGTTTTCCGTTTGTATCATAATAAATTTGGCAGCAACGGAAGATCGGAGGCATTACATCAGACGCAACATGGAAAGACAAGCATGACATCACACTTGTGGAAGAAGCTAAAGGGCAAGTCTACTTCTTCGTCCTCTCAGTCTCAGGCAGCCTCCAAGTGGATTTCTGTCTCGGAGTTGAACCACTATTTGGAGCATGATTTTGCAAATATTGATCTTGATCTTACTGATGGAGGCAAGATAGACTTGCTCGGGTGGTGGAAGAACAACAAGCGGATCTTTTCTGTGCTGTCATATTTCGCACGGGATGTTCTCCTGGTGCCAGTGTCCACCGTCTCTTCATAAGCCACGTTTAGTACGGTAAGGAGAATAATAGAAGAGAGAAGATCATCCCTTACGTCCAGAATGGTGGAGTCAATCATATGTGCCAAAGACTGGGAATTAGCCAAAGAGCGGGAACAACATCAACTAGAGCATCCCGAAATCATACAGGCGTATGCTGACCTAGACATTGCCGAGTAAATATTATCTACGCATGTTGTAATATTTTGTATATACATATATTGTTACTGTACTCTTTTCCTTACTCGGGAAACCCCACTCTAGGCGTAAGGTTTTTAACGAGGCAGTAACCTTGTATTTCTAAAATATCAAAGAAATTCCACATTTTTCCGAAATATTTATGTCATTGCGTGTCCATGGTTTTATGCAATTAATTCAATTTCAACTAGTTTTAAACGAGACGGGTACGAGAGAAAGGAAGATGATGACCGTCGCCACCGCTTTCGTGTATAGTAATTTCGGGCTGGGCTTGAGCTGGCATGGTACGAACGCTGGCACGGTGGGCTTTGAGCCGTGCTTGGACCTGGCCAGAGACGACGCGGACCGACACGGTATGGTATAATAAGACGCATCGGACAAAGTCGACGCGATGCAACGACGACAGCACGGCCTAAGTCCGTTAGGGGCGCGCAGTCGCGGTTAGAGATGGCATCGGGCGGCGAGTGCAGGTAGTACTCGCCCATACCCGCACCGCGACCCGATTCACGCCACGGTATACCGCGAAGGACCACGGTAAATAATCTCGCCCATACCGCCGCCATGGTACCGTCGCCCATGGCATACCCGTTACCGCGAACATAGTACATCACCAATGCATCACAAATTCACACATTCAACAACTCTCTTACATACAAACTAAATGTTGCTACAATTTCAATCTTTATGATGGTATCCCTAACAAGGCTTCCTGCTTGCTTGTTAACCCAATATCACTAAATGATAGATCACCCTCACGGCGAGGGCCTCACCAGTGGTAAAAGCACGCCTGGGATACGACCTGCATGATACAAAATGGTAAAACATGAGAATATGAGACTAGACAAATGTAAGAGTTGCACAATTTAGAAACAACTAAATGAAAATAATACATATACATATACAATGCATGATACAGGGTTCTGAATTCTGATAACTAAATGCATGAACAATACCACCATGCGATCGTCCTATGCCAGTGCCACGGTCAAGCCCTTTGCCCTTGCCCGAGTAGCATTTTCAGGAGAAATTTTGTTTCCCAGAGTCATACAACTAGTTATACAAATTTCAGTGGCATACATCGAGGCATCCAGCTAGGTAAGAAAGAATCACAACTGAAATAAAGTGCAAACAACAATTTCAAACCCTGGCATGGATTTGAAAATTCTCCTTTTTTGCAAATTAATAGTTTAGTTGTACATCTGCTAACAAATAGTTTACCTGGAGTTTATCAGATTTTAGAAAGCAACGCCCCTGTGGATCCAATGCAATTATCTGAGAAATGGTACAAAACAGATTAATCTTCATGAAAAAAAGGAGGGAGGACCGAAGTCCGGCGTCTCGGCGATGAGGAAGAAAGGATGGAGGACCGGAGGAGGTTCACCTGAGTTTTGCTGACGGCGGAGGGGTTGCAGTCGCGGCGGAGAGGGGGGATAGGCGATGAGGCGGTCGGATCTGGACGACAGGCGACCGGATCTGGTCGGTGGAGAAAGAGGCCGCCGGATCTGGTCGGTGGAGAGAGACGGCCGGATCTGGTCGGTGGAGAGAGAAGGCCGGATCTAGTCGGTGGAGAACGAGGCGGCGAACGAGGCGGAGGCGGCGGTCGAGCGGCGAACGAGGCGCGGAGCGGGCGGCGAACGAGCGGCGAGAGCGGCGGTGAGCGGCGAACGAGGCGCGGCGGGCGGCGGAACGAGGCGCGGCGAGGGCGGCAAACGAGGGCGGCGAGCGAGGCGGCAGGGCGGCGGTGGGCGGCGAGCGAGGGGACTTCGAGTCTCTCGGTCTCGTTCTTTCGGCGAGGTGCGGCGGCTGGGATATTTTGGTGGAGGCGGAGCCGCGGACGCGGAGTGATCGAGTGGGCGAGTGACTTTAGGCAGAGACCGGTTTTTCGGGATGTTAGGGTTAGGGTTTACTGTTTCTAGGAGGGCCCACTTGTCAGTCTTTTTCACGGGTAAATGGGCGAGGCAGTGCAGGTGAGCTAACCCATACCCGCATTTACCGATGGGCGAAAATTTTCCCATTTTCCTACCCGTGGGTAAAGAATTCAGCCCATACCCGACTCCATTAGGGTATTTACCCACTGCACTGCAGTAAGCGGACACAATTGCCATCCCTAGTTGCGGTTGCGGCGCTACGTGTAGTAGAGGGGAGCGTAGTGGATACCTGCAGGGACTGGACAGGCGTAAGCTTTGGTTGAATCCAAAGTAATCAAAATGGCAGAGACGGGTGTCCGCTGGATCAGGATCAGGCGGCGAATGTTCATTTCGAATATACACACGTACCATCCAACATCCTTTCACTAGGAATTTATTCCTTTCTTAGCCCCACTCCGTAGTTCGTACCGGATGACCTCCCTAAAATCTCTCGTAGTCTCGTCACCCCAATCACGCACTCGGACCCGATCTTCCTACAGGCGCAGGCGGCCACCAACACTACCGTGCTCCCGATCTCTCACATTCCCGTCCCGCCGGTATGCACGACACCGGGCTCTCCGCCCGCGCCGCTGGCGCCTCCTCCTCGTCCTCCTCCCCATACGCCGGCGCCTCCTCCTCCTCCTCCGCCGCCGCCTGGGACGATGACGACGAGTCCAAGACCCGGAAGGCGCACCCCGCCTTCGTCGCCGCCTACGCCCGCCTCCACTCCTCCCACCGCGCCGCGGCCTCCGTCCTCCTCTTCCTCGCCGTCGCCGCCACCGCCTTCCTCGCCGGCCGCGCCCGCCCCCGCGCTGACTGCCCGCCGCCGCGCCTCGACGCGCGCTTCCTCGCCCTCCCGGACGCCGCCGCCGCTTCCGACTTCGGCTCCCTCGGCGTCCCCTGGTGTAAGCCCTCGCGCCTCTGTTGCTTCCTTACCGGGATAGATCCGGTTCCTCTCTTGGAGTAGTCGGGTGGTTTTGCTCACTTTTACCAACTAATCTAGTACTCTTTGAAAAAGATTATGCCCATGTCAAAGTAAAAAACGGAGTTTGCAAGTGTCGGTGTTTGATCGCTTCCTCATTGGTACAGTTGTAGACTTGTAGATATAGGTAGTTCATTAGTGTGACAGTAAGTTGTGGGTGCTTGTAGATTCACCTGAAACCGTAAATGCTATTTGTTAGCATTGCTCGATAGTTGTGGGAATGGCTACTTTATTACTCCCTCCATTGAAAAATATTGGGCGTATTTTGTTTTACATATAGATCAAGAAGACATTGAAAATGACTAGACTGCCTGCTAGTTATGGATAGTTCACTGATCCCCATATGGTGTAGAAGTTTCAGCTGGCCAAATTTGTCCTCAGTATGATTCCACCACTGCTAGAAAGGAGTAAGGACATGACCATGACAATCTCTAGTTCTGTTTCTTCGTGTTCCTCCAGCAATAGACCAGTAGTTGCCACCAGTGAACTATTATTTATGTTGGTAACTGCTGTATAGGTTGTTATAATAGCGGGCACGATTATGTTTCTCTATGCATTGTTATGTGTTTTTTTGGGATGGTGTGTTTTTTATTTCGCAAATACCTTCATGTTGGAGTAATTTGTTCAAAATATCAGTTTACATGGTACAGAATATCATTAATCATTAGACTATCTTATCCTTTTTCTTCACAAAAGGCAGATCGAAAACTGGGAAGATGGTGGAATGGACTTCGAAGGATCTACTTAATGGACTGGAAGAATTTGTTCCAATATATGAGACGCGCCCTATCAAGAATAACATGTATGGAATGGGCTTTGACCACAGTTTTGGGCTTTGGTTTATGGCTCGCTGGCTTAAGCCAGATTTGATGATTGAGAGTGGCGCATTCAAGGGGCACTCTACTTGGGCTTTGCGTCAGGCCATGCCTAACACTTGGATTATATCACTCTCACCCAGACACCCTGAGAAATATCTGAAGAAGGGGCCTGCATATGTTGATGGGAACTGCACTTATCTAGCTGGGAAGGATTTTATTGACTTTGGGAGTGTTGATTGGGTAAAACTGTTGAGGAAACATGGCATTTCTGATCTCAGTAGAGTGCTTGTTTTCTTTGATGACCACCAAAGTGAGTTGAAGAGGTGAAGTCTTTCTGTATAACTTTTCTGTTAAACTTTTTTTTGAGCTGTTGATATATAATAGTTTTTGTTGGCTTTTACATTATCCATAGTGTTTTCTTACTGTACTGTTCTTATGAGCAAAATCCTTAGCATCAACATGACAGCGAGCTAAGCAGTCCAGCTTTTTTTTTAATATTGTCTTGTTACTTTTTAACAACTTATATACATAATTTACTTTTCTTTAATTTCCTGTGCAGGTTAAAGCAGGCACTAAAAGCTGGATTCCGGCATCTCATATTTGAGGACAACTATGACACTGGTACAGGTGACCATTATTCCTTGAGACAGATCTGCGATCAATCACACATAAGAGGTGTGTGACCTTGTCGCCTTCTTAGGTTCTAAGTGCTGCATACCTTTATTAGTTGAGATGATTATATTGTTAACATCACTTGAGGAGTAACATAAGCTTGTTTCCCTAGTATAATTTCGTTAGCTTAGATTGTATTGTTAGGACGGTTAACATTCTTAATGAAATATAATTGGTGTTTTCTAATTTTTAACAGTCTTTACTTATCAAAGGTATAAATGATACTTGTCTAAGTGGAGAACACATTACTTTAAACTATTTCATGTGTTTTCTGCAATCTAAGTCTACCAACGCTTCCAACATGATGTTAGGAATTTTTTTTTTTTACTTTGCATTCGAAGACATGGTTCCTTTGAATTATGTTTGACGTTGAAATTTACCTTTTCTTTGCTTGTTTAATGCTTTAGTCCATTGAGACAAGCCAGACCAATTGGAAATGGTATGGTATATCCAAATAATAGTTTCTATGCAACTAGGATGTGCTGACAACCTGACATATCAGTTGGAGATTTGAATCTTATTTCTACTATTTGTTTGTGTACATTATGCTCATGTATCCTATTGGTATTTTGGTGGAAAGAAATAGGAGTTTCTATGAATAAAATTTTATAAACTGATATGCAGACCTGTTTAACTTGTATATATATCTTGGTAATATCGATAAAGATACCTTTAGTTAATGTGTTACTTGGGCATAATGTTTTGTACATTTCTATAGACTGTTTTGTTTGTTTATTTTATAAGCCATGAGATAATAAACATCGCTTCATGAACTCTATGAATTTCTACAATTTGTTATTAACTATATGTATCAGGTAATCGCTTCTCTTCAAGTTTCGTTCTCAAAACCTGTTTAATACCAGTACCCTGTAGGCATTTTTTCTTGGAAAGAACAAATAGTCATTAGTATTCCATACTGCTCATTTTGTGTTGTAAACATGCATTGATGCTATTTAATGTAGTTCCTTGATATTTTGAATGTTTTCTAATGTTTGTAGTACGAGTTAAGTTCTTTTGGACATGCTCTGTTGCAATGCTATGCTATCAGCTGGATATTAATATTCTTTTGAAGATTCCTTACGATAAAGCTAACAGAAGGCAGCCATCCATTATTGCCAAAACTAATTACTACATTCTTTTCCATCTAGGTGGTGGACATAGCTGCTTTTGGGATAGTGATGAAGCAAGATTAAGGTCGAAACGGAAGAAGTTCTGGGAGAAGGCTGTGGAAATAGATGAACTTTGTGGAAAGGATGATGCATGGTGGGGTGTTAGAGGTTACATGCGTGACAATTTCAACCATAGCAATAAGGCCATCTCTTACAAAGAGCATTTCCAGAACAGCAGGCTTGTTGAATCTGTGTTGGATTTGTATTGGGAGCTACCTCCTGTTGCTGGCCCATCCTTAACCCACCAAACAAGATATGACCCTGCCCGTGCATCTGATGCTATCATCGAAGATGGTCGCTATGGCTTGTTTCAAAGAATTGGTCTAGCGAGATTAAACGCATCAGTGTTCAATGGTTACACTCAGATGGCATATGTTCAGATTTCAGGCTCAATGTTGAGCAGAGACGATGCTTAAAGGTTTTGTTCCATGGGCTTAATTTTCCTCTTTTACGCTAACTGAACAGCCATTGGTCGATAGGCTTTTGTGTAAGGTTGGCACCCTGTCATGCGCACATGACCTTAATTTTCTTATTACAACTTGTGTCACTGTGCAAAAGTTATCCAATGAATAGAGGGCCCCGTTTTTCTTTCTGTGGCATTTCTCAGGATTTACAAATTGTAAGGATTACATGTCTAGACTCCTTGCATCACATCTGTAACACTCCGCCCACCCTCTGGGCCTAGAGTGCTACTATCATTGCATAGCAATATCACTTTTAAACATCTGCTAATCATTTTAAGCAAACTCTACTTTATTCATGCAGCAGCGATAACTTATACCATTCCATTTTTAAGCAACTATTCTAACTTACTAGTGGAGTTAAACCTACTACAAAAGCTGGATATGTGAAGTGTTGCAAGGACGAAAAGTTATTCATGTGTTACATCTGTCCATGCATAACGTCCTCAATGGTCACCTAGAAATAAAACAACAAAGTAAGGGTGAGTCTAAAGACTCAACAAATATATAATATGACGATAAACACTTCCAAAACATGTAAGCAATTTAACCAATCATAACATACTCTGCATGCATTGTCATGCTCATATCATCGTTCTCATGGTTCCACATTGATCGTACATACTCGACATGCATTGATACTGTTACTTGTGATGTTGTACCTATGATTGTATGCCATTTGCTTTTTAGGCCGACCTTGACAATATTATTGTAGTGTTATGCATGACAGACGTACTAATACCTACACATTTAAAATTGAAGGTTGAACTAAGAAACTGTTCTCCGTGACACCTAATCAAATAGGAGCTCAAAACATGCAAAAGAAAGTAGAAGTTAAAGTAGAAAGTGAAAAGCCAAAACTAAAAGGGAAAAATGAAGAAAAAAATTTAGTCATGATCACAAACAAAATTGATATAAAAGAAATGAGGCAAAATCTTGATTTGATGCATATTGTTCTTATTTACAAGGATACATTGATTTCAACTGACGACATAACAACCCTTTACAGTGCCATTTCCAAAGTTCTACAGGCATTTGAAAATGTATTCCTTGAAGAAATCCCTACAGGATTGCCTCCTATTCTATTGAGCACTAAATTGATCTCATTCCCAGTGCATCATTATCCAACCATCCACCTTACTGCACCAACCCCGAAGAAACGAAGAAAATTCAACGTCATGTACAAGGACTTCTTGAGAAAGGGTATGTGCATGAAAGGCCTAGTCCTTATGCTGTTCCCATCATTCTAGTTCCCAAAAAAGATGGATTATGGAGCAGTGTTCTAAAAGGCGGGCTGGGCGGCCGCCTAGGCCCCGCCTAGGCGCTGGGCGGCCACCCGGCGCCTCGCCTAGGGGTGTTGGGCGGGGATGAAGGAGCGAGGGCGAGGCGGACGCCTAGGCGGCGAGGCGGACGCCTAGGCGGCGAGGCGGCGAGGCGGCGAGGCGGCTGAGGCGGCGTGAGGAAGGAAGTGTCATTGCTGCCGCCCGTCCGCCGCTCCCGTGGCCGCCGCCACCGGATCTGGACTCCTCGCGCCAAATCCCGTCGCCGCCACCTCCGGATCCGGACTCCCCGCGCCAGATCCCGCTGCCACCGCCGCCGGATCCGGACTGGTGGATCTGGAGCGGGTGATGACGGCGCAGTAGATGACGGTCAGCGTCGATCTGGTGGTGGAGCCAGGGCTGGCCGACCGGGGTTGAAGAAGATCCAGTGGAGGCAGGTGAGGAGAAGCAGTAGAGGAAGAGAGATGGCACGCCGGTGAGTCGGCCCGGCCTCGCCGGCAGCCGGATGTGGAGGAGAATGGGGGGTGGAGAGATGCAGGCGGCGGCACTGGGGTTTTTTAGGAGATGGGATTTCGGCGATTTGCAAAATAGCCCTCGTAGTATCTAGGGTTTACAAATAGATCCTTCTCCCAATTCATTTTCACCTATTATCTTTATTTTTAATTCGACCGCCTAGGCCCCGCCTAGGCCCTCTAGGCGCTAGGCCCCACCTCGCCGCCCGCCTAGCGCCTAGCGCCTTCTTGAACATTGTTATGGAGAATATATGTTGATTGTCGTGCCATTAGTAATATAACTGTTAGATATCGTCATCCCATCCCTATGCTTTATGTATGTTAGATGAGCGTAGTAGCTCTACTATATTATCTAAAATTAACTTGAAAAGTGGATATCATCAAATAAGAGTAAAACATAGAGATGAGTGAAAAACTACATTCAAGACAAAATTTGATTTGTATGAATGGTTAGTTGTACCGTTTGGTTTGACTAATGCCCTAGTACATTTATGAGATCAATGAATCATGTCTTAAGAGCATTTATTGGAAAATTTATTGTTGTATCTTTTGATGACATCCTCATATAGAGCAAATCCATGAAAGAACATGTTGAACATATAAGGCAAGTCTTAGAAGTGCCAAGACAAGAACAACTGTATGTCAATCTTGAGAAGTGCACTTTTGTACCAACAAGGTTATATTTCTAGGCTTTGTAGTTTCAATTCAAAGAGTTGAGGTAGACGAATCAAAAATTGGCCTACTACTCTAAATATTAGCTAAATTAGGAGTTTTCATTGATTAGCTAGATTCTATTAGCACTTTGTTTAGGACTTTAGCACTATGGCCGCCCTCCTTAATGAATTAACTAAGAAAGATGTTCCTTTTCAATTGGGCGAATCACATGAAAAATCATTTCAAAAATTAAAGAAGCGCTTGACTGAAGCACCATTGCATGCATTACCTAACTTCACTAAAACTTTTGAAATTGAATGTGATGCCTGTGGAGTTGGTATTGGTGGGTATTAATGCAAGAAGGAAAACTAATTTCATACTTTAGTGAGAAATTTGGAAGCATATAATTGAACTATCCTATTTATGACAAAGAATTAGATGCTTTGGCTCAAAGAATTTGTTATATATTCCAATCATGAGGCATTAAAATACTTAAAAGGGCAATCAAAATTGAATCATATGTACGCTAGATGGGTAGAATTCATAGAAACCTGCCTATATGTTGTGAAACGTAAGAAAGGAAAAGACAATATTGTTGCCGATGCTTTGTCATGTAAATATGCACTTTTAACTCAATTAGAAGTAAATGTCCCCGGGTTAGGAAGTTTAAAAGAAATGTATGCCAATGATAGAAAATTTTCAGTACCATACTATTATTGCAAAGATAGAAAAGGATGGTACAAATACCATCTAGATGATGGATTCTTATTTTGTACTAACAAGTTATGTGTTCCCGAGTAGTCTATTTTTTTGTTGTTGTTGCAGAAGTCTCATGCAGGAGGATTAATGGGACACTTCGGTGGGGCTGGCCGACCATTTTTATTGGCCAAAGATGAGAAGAGACATCGAAGGATGCATCACATGCCACAAAGCTAAGTCCAAATTAAACACTCATGGATTATATACTCCTCTTCCAGTACCTAAAGCACCATGGGAAGACATTAGTATGGATTTTGTTCTAGGATTAGCAAGAACTAAGAGGGAGAGGCATTCAATATTTGTGGTAATTGATAAGTTTTCAAATATGGCACATTTTATAACATGTCATAAAAGCGATGATTCTTCCCATGTAGTTGATTTGTTTTCAGGGAAATCTTGAGGCTTCATTGATACGGGGCGGGGTCCTGATCTTCTCAATGAGCAACCGTGGATAGTTGATGCGAAGTAGACGATGTCGCTAGTTGAACACTCGTGCCAATGTACGAACCCTCAACTCTTTGGAATACGCCCAAAACACACCGGATAATTGTTCGTCACGAGACCACGAACGACGAACGTCAAGTCCCCCATTCCCAATGGAACGACAGCTTGACCTGAATTGCAGAACATAACAATGGATCACCTAGTTCTCTCTCAATGTCCTCGCATGAACTCTGATGTTGAAAGAACAAGCAATAGCTATGTTTCAATCTTATGCATAAATTGGTCTCCCTTTTACAGGGGTGGCGGCTGTCTTTTAAAGAGAGATACAAGGGGTAGAGAGTCGGCCAAACACTTGGAGGCCGAATAGGACTCAATTACAAAGCCCTAGACCTACTTTGACTCAGACTGAAAAAGTTGCGTGACTTGTCTCGCAGTTTCTGACCGACTCGTAGGGAATTTGGAGGTGAGGCTAGATCCATATGAAAGTAGACTTCAAGAACTTTCCATAGAGTACAAGAACACCTCAATCGGACTCTGTTTGTAAAAGTTATGGACGTTTCAGTAGGTGCCTGTTGGGCTGTCCTAAACCGAATCTGAATTGAGTTCTAAGTTGAATCCGAGTTTGAATTCGGTTGTGCATGTGGGAGGTCCGAATTGGCCTTCAAAATCTTGTCCAAAACTTGGGCTTTAAGTTCTTGGGCTTCTCCCCAGTTGCTCTCCCACAACATGTGCTTCTTTCCTCCTTGATCAGCTGCATGGGCTGCTTGGCTTTCTCCTTTCCATCCCAATGGGTTGTGAGCCTTTTGTTCTTGGTAGCAATATGATCACCCACCTTGTGCTTCTCCATTGCTTTGGCCCCGGAATCATCATAATATTCAAACCTAATAATAAACAAGAATTTGGCATAAGGTAGTGATGAGGATATCCCTAGCACTTGTAACGCTGTTTTATAAAGCAAGATCTATATTTCTCAAACAACAGGTGCAATTGTTTCTTAACAAGTTTCTTTGTGTTTTCCGTGAGAATTGGATACTACATAAAAACAATACGTTGTGCATTCTCAGGTTTGACAAGCTTCAAGTCTTGGATCCGAGAGGGAGGTCGGAGCCAAAGCAATAGAGGAGCACAAGAAGGAGGGTACCCATATTTGCTGCCTAGCAACGAAGAACAAGAAGGCCAAAGCAGTTGGCAAGGAGAAAATCAAACAGCCCATGCAGTTGATTAAGGAAGAAAGATGCCCGGTTGATGGGAGAGCAAAAGGGAGGAGCCCAAGGACTTAAACTACAAGTTTTGGATAAGATTTTCAAGCCAAATTCGGACCTCCCACGTGCTCAATCCAATTCAAACTCGGATTCAACTCAGAATTCAATTCGGATTCGGTTCGGGACAGCCTGATAGGCAGTTACTAAAAAGGTCATAACTTTCACAAACGGAGTCCGATTGAGGTGTTCTTGTACTCGTTGGAAAGATAATTTCAAGTTCTACGCAATGGATCCAGCCCCACCTTCAAATTCGTCACGGATAAAAAGTTATGACTGAAACATTGTGACGGTTTAATTTTATATTTTTCCTTTTGTGTGAGTTTGTTTCCAAATACATGTAGGGATGAGTTGGAGTTGGTTTAGGACCTCTTGGCCAGCCATGAGGTGGACAGGGTACTATATATTGAGGGTTAGACCCCCATTGTAAGGCAGACCAAGTTTATGCATAAGATTGAAACATAGCTATTGCTTGTTCTTTCAACACCAGAGTTCATGCGAGGACATTGAGAGAGAACTAGGCGATCCATTGTTCATTCTGTAATTCAAGGTCAAGCCATCGTTCCATTGGGAATTGGGGACTTGGCATTCGTCGTTTGTGGTCTCACGACGAACAATTATCCGGTGTGTTTTGGGCGTATTGCAAAGAGTTGAGGGTTCGTGCATTGGCGCGAGTGTTCAACTAGTGAAATCGTCTACTTCGCATCAACTATCCACGGTTTCTCACTGAGAAGATCGGGCCCTCCCCGTATCATATGGTATCAGAGCCAGGTTTACTCGGTGAGAATTCTTTACCCGTAGTTAGATTCGTTTTCTGTCCTATAGACCCAAAATTGCAATACCAAAACCGTAGTTCAATCAGTTATTTCTCGTGAGTTTTGTTAAGTTTTCGTCCATTAGAAATTTTGTTTACGTGCTGATCTTTGTGCTCATTTGCGTAGCTTGATCTTTGTGTCCACATAAACCCTAGAAAATTGCTGATTGATTCCATTAATTAGCACCCAAAAATAACAAATACAAACCTGTCTTTGCTTGCTTTCGGCTCGGATTAGCAACCCTAGCTGCACCTCTGTGTCAGTGCTCCAACTTGCTCAGTTGCGTCCGAACCACTTTGGTTTCTTTGAGCATCACTTATATCCTTTCATCTTTGAGACTAGTTATTGATATTGCTTTGGGCTGCTCTTAGATTTTGGTTTACACTTTGCTGAATTGTGGATCTTGCGCAATCAAGAAAGTAGCACAACACATTTTCGGCCATTACGAAAAGAAGAGAGAAAGAAAAGGCAGCCACATATAGAAAGAGCCACGGCTAAAAATAAATTAAAAAAATCTTTTGCCGAGTGCTACAAAAGAAAAAAAAGATTTTGCTACAATAACCGCGCATAATGTCCGACTGCTATAGTACCGTCGCATCCATATTTCAGATTGTGTAACCCTTTTCTTTGAGCAATCTTGTGCCCTCCTATATTCAATTGCATTTGGCTAGCGTCTCTCCTAGTACTTGGTGCCAAACGAGCTTGTTACATCGCACTCTTCGTTTACTTCTCGCTAGCTCATTCCTTTGTTGGCATTTAGTCACATTTATCTTTGCGTATGCGTTCATTTACTTCACTTAAACCTATTGGATCAGCACATAGGCAAAGTACTCTAGTATGGATCATTACTTAGCTTTACAATACCTTGAAAATATCAGATTGCATAGGATATCCACATAACTGTCCAAGCTCCACCTACACCCGTTTGTATACTCCCTTGCTCTTGGTTACGCTCATACATTACCGGGTTGAGGTCGTTCGCTGTCACATTTGTCGATTTGCCATCCTTGATTCACTTTGGAACGGTAAGCTTGTCTTGTTTTCAGGATAGTGAGTTGCGAGCGTAGAGAGAGAGATAGCTATTTTGTTTTACTAATCTGGATATAATCTCGTTTGCTATTTGTGAGTTGTTGCCATGTCAGGTCATCAGGAGGATCTATCGGTTACATGGATGGAGTACACTCGCTTGCGTAGGATGCTACAAAAGCAACTTCAGGATCGTGATAATGGTGTGCACGATGAGCTTGGGTCCGTTCGGTATGAATTGAACAACCTTGGGGAGGAGGTTATGCAGCTACGTACGGACATCAACAACAACTTCTTGGAGCTGCGCACCATGTTCAACTACCCCAACGTTCATCGTAAGGATTTTGTCACTAAGCCCAAATTTCCTATACCTATATTTTCAGGTAGTACAGATGTGGAAGAATACCTCAATTGGGAGCTAGAAATTGATACGCTATTTCGGATGCACAATTATTCCAATGAGAGAATGCTATTACTTGCGTCCAATGGGTTGGCTGATTATGCCACACATTGGTGGGAGCGGTTTGTTCTTAAACGTATGGAAAGCCAGGAATTGCCAATTGTCACCTGGGAGCAAATGAAGCAGCATTTTCGTACACGTTTTGTACCTTACCAATACAAGCGTTCCCTAGTGGAAAAGTTGACAGGACTGCGACGAGGGTTGAAGTCCACTTATGTGACACAAGAGAAGGCGACCAAGCATGGGATTTTCCTTCGGTCCTGGCTTCATGTAGTATTGCTCCATTGCTTCATGAAGAGATTGTGGTTACTCGTGATTGCTCCGTTGCTGACCCACAATCTTTGGGGGATGCGATGTATCCAAACCCATGTGAGAATAAGAGACAAATAGCCAAATTGAATGAGAGTGATAAAAAGAGTGAGCTGTGTGATTTCACCATATGTGAAGTGGAGAGCATCTCCATTGAGTGTGAGAGAGATACACCAATAGAAAAGAGGGAAGTAGATGATAGCCAAAGTGAGGTTATTGCTGAAATTAACAATTTACTCTCTACTTCTAGTGTTATTTCTCATATTGTGCAGGTCGATATTAAAGAAGAGGAGTTGAATTTTCAACAACCGGCATCGTTGGAAGTAAAAGACAAGGAGATAACCACGGTTGGGGATGGAGTGCTTGCTGCCTCATGGTTTTGTCATGACGATTTGATACCTACAACACCTACAATAACTAAGAAGGATGTTAAAGGTAACAATAATGGTGTTGAATTGAATATGCATCACGCAAAGGTACGTAAAGTGTTCCTTTGAATATTCTATGTTCTGAAATTTCTTCGCTGAATTTACATAATGTGGAATTGATTACTTATAAAGACGTCTTACTAGAATATATCTTGATGATTCTTTATACTATATCATGTTCGATGATCCTAAAGAGCTATCTAGTGTGATCGAAAGCCTTGCTAAAGTTTCATGTTTAAAATCACTAGTTAGTCCTATGCCTACACATATACGTTCAATTTGATTGGAGATTATGGTGTAGATGACAAGTTCTATGTTTATCGAACATGCATTACTTGTGATAATAATGTGAATGAAGGTACCGCAATGTATATATCAAATACATCCTATGGTTGCAGTTGTGTTACTTATTTTGTGCAAAACAACGTGAAAAACACAATAATTGATTCATACATATATCACGTATATACGTTGTTCTCTTTGTTTCGTACATGTCTAGCAAATCATCATACGCTACACGGAAGTTGTTTGAATGATAAATACATATACCATGCATATACATTGTTTTCTTTGTGTAGCACATTTTCAGGCTATCAAAAGCCGAGGACGGCTTTTTTTGAAGAAAGGGAGGATGATGAGGATGTCCCTAGCACTTATAACGCTGTTTATAAAGCAAGATCTATATTTCTCAAACAACGGTGCAATTGTTTCTTAACAAGTTTCTTTGTGTCTTCCGTGAGAATTGGATACTACATAAAAACAATATGTTGTGCATTCTCAGGTTTGACAAGCTTCAAATCTTTGGAACCGAGAGGGAGGCCGGAGCCAAAGCAATAGAGGAGCACAAGAAGGAGGGTACCCATATTTGCTGCCTAGCAATAAAGAACAAGAAGGCCAAAGCAGTTGGCAAGGAGAAAATCAAACAGCCCATGCAGTTGATCAAGGAGGAAAGAAGCCCGGTTGATGGGAGAGCAAAAGGGAGGAGCCCAAGGACTTAAACTACAAGTTTTGGATAAGATTTTCAAGCCAAATTCGGACCTCCCACGTGCTCAATCAAATTCAAACTCGGATTCAACTCAGAATTCAATTCGGATTCGGTTCGGGACAGCCTGACATGCAGTTACTAAAAAGGTCATAACTTTCACAAACGGAGTCCGATTCATGTGTTCTTGTACTCTTTGGAAAGATAATTTTAAGGGCTACGCAATGGATCAGGCCCCACCTTCAAATTTGTCATGGATAAAAAGTTATGACGGAAACATGGTGACGGTTTAATTTTAGGTTTTTCCTTTTGTGTGAGTTTGTTTCCAAATACATGTAGGGATGAGTTGGAGTTGGTTTAGAACCTCTTGGCTAGCCATAAGGTGGACAGGGTACTATATATTGAGGGTTAGACACCCATTGCAAAGAGTTGAGGGTTCGTGCATTGGCGCGAGTGTTCAACTAATGACATCGTCTACTTCGCATCAACTATCCACGGTTCCTCACTGAGAAGATCGGTCCCTCCCCGTATCAGGTAGTATATCGTTCCCACGAATAGAAGGAAACTCCTTAAGAAACAAATTCACCTCATAATATTTCATGCGGCTCAATATTTCTTTCCAATGAAATAATGTATTTGACTGAAAAGTGCTAAGCATGTGCGTATCCGCATCATCCTCCCCTTCTTCAAGAAGAGCTGTCCTCGGCTTTTGGTAGCCTAAAATTGTAACTTTGGAGAGAAGCTCTTGTACTTGTTTCTGAATTTCCTTTGTTTCCTCGGGATTGGTGCGGTATAGTGGTCGGTTCGGCAGCGACGCTCCTGGAATCAAGAAGATCTTATGTTCTATCCCATGGATTGGTGGTAGCTCAGCTGGTACATCATCTGGAAAGACGTTGCTAAAATCCTGCAAAACACGAACAACACCACTAGTGATACGGGGTCGCCCGATCTTCTCGACGTAGGATCAAGATACTCACGTGGATTTGATGAACCATAGTGATCTCCCGTTGCCAATGCAAGAGTTAGCACTCTATAATTCGACCAACCACACGTGCTGAACTTCACGACCACCGATGAAGTTCTATCGCGCTCCCAATTCCCAATAGAAAGGTTGAACGATTTCAGCAAACTCCCAATTCCCTCAAGTTGGATCGGCCATCAAAAGAACAACAATATTTTATTATCAAACGTGGTCTCCTTACAATGGGGGTCTAACCCTCAATATATAGTTTCCTCTCCACCTCATGGCTGGCCAAGAGGTCCTAAACCAACTCCAACTCATCCCCAGATGAATTTGAAAACAAACTCACACAAAAGGAAAAAACCTAAAATTAAACCGTCACCATGTTCAGTCATAACTTTTCATCCGTGATGAATTTGATGGTGGGGTCAGATCCATTGCGTAGCCCTTGAAATTATCTTTCCAACGAGTACAAGAACACCTGAATCGGACTCCGTTTATGAAAGTTATGGCCTTTTTAGTAACTACTTGTCAGGCTGTCCCGAACAAAATCCGAATTGAATCCTGAGTTGAATCCGAGTTTGAATTGGATTGAGCACGTGGGAGATCCGAATTTGGCTCGAAAATCTTATCCAAAACTTGTAGTTTAAGTCCTTGTGCTCCTCCATTTTGCTCTTCCAAGTCTTCACATGAATCGTACCTTAGAATACATAAAATAAGAGGATGATGTAGTATTCCAAGTTCATCATCAATTAAAAGAAACTCCTTAAGAAACAAATTCACCTCATAATATTTCATGCGGCTCAATACTTCTTTCCAGTGAAATAATGTATTTGACTGAAAAGTGCTAAGCTTGTGCGTATCCGCATCATCCTCCCCTTCTTCAAGAAAAGCCGTCCTCGGCTTTTGGTAGCCTTAAATTGTATTAAGCAAAGAATACAACGTATATGCATGGTATATATATTTGTCATCAACACTTCTTTTGCTTAGCATATCAAGAACATCTGAAGGCGTAGTAGATAAAAAAACAACACATATGCATGGTATATGTATGAATCAATTATCGTGTCATTCTTGTTGTTCCACACAAACAAATTAATATAACGGCAACCATAAGATGTATACATTGCAACATTGTCTTTCATATCATTCTCCCTCCCATGAGAAAAAGTCGTCCTCGACTTTGCTAGGCTTATGGACAAGTCATTCATGGGCCAAACCAAATTAAGTTGTTCAAATATGTCGGAGAAAATTTTTAGTTCCTTCCATGCTTCAATTGCGCTACTCTGATTATTTGTACATAATTGTACATTAAAGGATGAACAAGTAGGCTTAAGAAATCTTTTGAAACATGCAGCATTATTGCTGAAACCTATCTCATTGTGATCATGGTATGGCACAAAAGATTGTTTATCCTAAATATGCAATTTCAATTCAGCAAGCTTATCACATGTAATGCATATTCGGTAAACATAAAACTTATCATTTATACCATAATTTTCAATCAAATTGAACTTATATGTATATGCATAGGTACTAACTAGTGATTTTAAACATGAAATTTCAGCAACATTCTCAATCACACTAGATTGCTCTTTAGGATCATCAAACATGATATAATATAAAGAGTAATCAGGAGATATTCTCGTAAGAACTTCCTTATGAGTAATCAATTCCACATTATGTAAATTGAGCAAAGAAATTTCAGTTAATGGAATTTTCATTCTTATATATGAGTTCTCACAAGTACTCACCGTTTCACAATTAATTTCAGTACCAATATTGTTACCTTTATTGTTCTCCTCAGTTGATGTAGGTGTCGTAGGTATTAAATCATCATGATGTAACAACGGGGCAGGAAGTACTTCATCTTTAACTATGATTATCTCCTCATCTTTATCTCCAATGGTGCCAATTGTTGAACATTTGGCTCCTCTTCTTTAATATCAACCTGCACAATGCGAGGAACAACACTAGAAGTGGATATTAATGTGTTAGTTTCAAAATTAACCTAATTTTGTCTATCTTCTACTTCTGTCTTTTCTTTTGGTGTATCTTGGATGCTCTCAAACTCACATATGGTGGAATCACACAGCTCACTCTTTTTAACACTCTCACTCAATTTGGCTATGTGGCTCTCATTCTCAACTGGGTTTTGATGCATCTCAATTGTTGTATGTATCATTGGGACAGCACAAGATGTCTCCTTTACCGAAGGGAAAGTCCCACGCTCGGTCATCTTCTCATGTGTCACACTAGTGGAACCATAAGAGCTGAAGTATGGACATGGATTGAATCGTGATGTACGTCAGTCTCTTCTCCTGCTTCATATTCTGCAATTTATCAAATAGATCACGCTTGTAATGACGAGGAACAAAACAGGCTCTCATTTCTCGCTTCATCTCTTGCCATGATGCCACGGTGGTCTACTCCATTCTCGACTCTTTGAGTAATGACTTGTTCCCACCAATCCAAAGCATAGCCTTCAAACTCAAGTGATGCCAACTGTATCTTTCTCTCATCCGTATAGTGATGCATACGGAATATTTTGTCAACCTTCAATTCCCAAGTGAGATACTCCTCGGGATCAGTTCCACCTACAAATTTGGGCATGGAAAACTTGAGCGTGCCCAATCCATCATCTTTATTGCGTGGACGACGATAGTGGTCATTGTAATGAAAAGCAAAATCACCATTCCATTCCATTGCATGTGCAGCACTACCACGGCCACCACCTAGGCCTTGGCCACGCTTTCCATGGCCTCCTCCTCGTCCTCCAATATATGGTGGACACACCACGTTGGCAACCACTCGATGTTGCGGCTCATGAGGTACATGTGCAGCAGAGTCTCCTGCTTGAACACTTGCGTCATCGCCGCCATTGCGAGTTTGTATGAGCCTAGTGAGGGCTCCAATGTCCTCCCGCAATTGGCGCACATTTTCATCAGCTTGTATCTCCATTTTTGCATCTTTCGTGCAATTTGATCAGCAAAAGCATCATGCTTTTCATGGAGTTGATCGATCCCTTGGCGTAGCTCACGTTGAAAGTGTTCACGGAATGCCCCAAATTGATATTGCTTAACGAATGCTTGAGTTTCATTTGTCTCACCACTCTCATCATGGTGTTCTCCTCCACCTGACATGGTTAGCTATGCAAGAAACAAGTAGCTATGTAGAATAATGCTTTATGGAAATCACTCAATCTCACTATTTTCTCTCCCAAGTAAAGTTCTTACCCTTCCGAAGCGAATTAAGGCCAATAAAAACTTGCACCTGGTACAAGTGACAACAGAACGTGATGATTAAGCGAATTCAAGAGTGTTCACTACTTACACAACAATGGTTATATGGTGGAGCTTGGTGCGGAAGTGTGTATACTAAAATCTGAATTTCTTGATGTTGTAAAGTTAAGTAATAATCCTGCTAGAACACTTTGCCTAAGTGCTGATCCAAAAGATTTAAGTGAAGTATATGAACGCACACGCAAAAATCAATGTGACTTGATGCAAACAAAGGAATGAGCTAACTAGAGGCAATCTGAAATTAAAGATTAGATAGCTCGTTTTGCACCAAGTACAAGGAGAGACGCTAGCCAATTGCAATGATATCAATGTAAGGGCACGAGATTACTCAAGAAATTAAATCACACAATCTGAATTTATGGACACGGAACTCACCCAAATTCGGCCATATTTCTTTTTTCTCTTTTCTTCTTTTTTTTCAGTTGTCCCTTTTTTTGTAAAGGCCGAAGTAGCTTTAATCGTTACTTTGATTTTTTTTGCGGGTCACAAATATTTAGCAAAGTGTAAAATACTCAAGAGCAGCCCTAGATGCAATATTCAGTAGCTAGTCTCAATTGATGAAAAAAAATAGCAGCAATATTTTTTTTGGATTTTGGATTGGGCACAAAGATTAAGCTACGCAAATAAACACGAACGATCAGAACCTAAACAAAATTCTAATGGATCAAAACCTAATAAAACTCACAAAATTAACAGATGCAAAAGCTAGGGTTTGGATTTTTTTGTGGCAATTTTCGGTTTTAATGGACTATAGGAACAAAAATAAATAAATCTAAAACTAAGGGTAAATAATCCTACCGAGTAAACCGCTCTCTGATACCAATATGATATGGGGTCGCCCGATCTTCTCGACGTAGGATCAAGATACTCACGTGGATTTGATGAACCGTAGTGATCTCCCGTTGCCAATGAGTTAGCACTCTATAATTCGCCCAACCACACGTGCTGAACTTCACGACCACCGATGAAGTTCCATCGCGCTCCTAATTCCCAATAGAAAGGTTGAACGATCTTGATTTCAGCAAACTCCCAATTCCCTCAAGTTGGGTTGGCCATCAAAAGAACAAGAATATTTTATGTGGTCTCCTTACAATGGGGGTCTAACCCTCAATATATAGTTCCCTCTCCACCTCATGGCTGGCCAAGAGGTCCTAAACCAACTCCAACTCAACCCTAGATGTATTTGAAAACAAACTCACACAAAAGGAAAAAACCTAAAATTAAACCGTCACCATGTTTCAGTCATAACTTTTCATCCGTGACGAATTTGATGGTGGGGCCAGATCCATTGTGTAGCCCTTGAAATTATCTTTCCAACGAGTACAACAACACCTGAATCGGACTCCGTTTGTGAAAGTTATGGCCTTTTTAGTAACTGCCTGTCAGGCTGTCCCGAACCGAATCCGAATTGAATCCTGAGTTGAATCTGAGTTTGAATTGGATTGATCACGTGGGAGATCCGAATTTGGCTTGAAAATCTTATCCAAAACTTGTAGTTTAAGTCCTTGTGATCCTCCATTTTGCTCTCCCAAGTCTTCACATGAATCGTACCTAAGAATACATAAAATAAGAGCATGATGTAGTATTCCAAGTTCATCATCAATTAAAAGAAACTCCTTAAGAAACAAATTCACCTGATAATATTTCATGCGGCTCAATACTTCTTTCCAGTGAAATAATGTATTTGACTGAAAAGTGCTAAACTTGTGCGTATCCGCATCAACTAGGAAGAGAAGTTAAGTCGTTAGTCAAAAGCAATGTGTCTTTGTACAACAGTACAACGTGCACCAAATTAGTATCCTCGCTGAATTCTCTCATCTCTGATTTGGTGGCTAACATCACTAAATTCTTCTCTCCCTCACATTTCTTGTTACTACTCAGATGGTTCTCTCACTCTTGTGCACTCTCAACGTGCATATCGATTTTCTGCATGTAAGAATTGACAATCTGTTGCGGTGTAAGCGGCTTCAAGATGACATCCATATTGTTCCATCGAAATATGTGGCGATTTGTACGCCCATCGTGAACAGCGGAATGGTCATATTGCCAAGGCCGTCCCAAGAGCATGTGACATACCGTCATAGGCACAACATCGCAGTCCACGGTATCAGTGTGCTTCTCAATAGAAAACGTCACACGAACCATATAGTTCACCTTCACTTCCTCTTTGTCGCTCAACCATTGCACATGATAAGGACACGGATGCGGCAAATACTTCAAACCCAACTTATGACACATATCCTTGCTAGCCAAATTGTGACAACTCCCGCCATCAATGATCACTTTGCACACCTTACCATTATCAAGCTTTGTCCAAGTCTGAAACAAATTGCACCGTTGTTTGAGTGATGGCGATGGCATCACACTAAGCACCTTGGGCGTGCAAACAATGGAATACTGCTCAGTGTTAGGAAACTCATGATCGCACTCGCATTGTTCTATGTCATCAGTTGCAAGACTGCCTGTGCATCAGGCAACTTATCATCACTAGCTGAAACATAACCGCCATCCTCTGTGATAATCATAGTTTTGACATTTGGGCAGTTCCTCTGAAAATGGCCAACACCCTTGCACTTGAGCGGGCGCCACAGGTCGATGCACCGGTGATGGTGTACTCTCTGGCTTCTTACTTGCGGAACTACGTATCGCCGTATTGCTTCCAGCCAAAGTGCCCTTGTTTGGCTAGCTGTTGTTATATGGCTGTCCCGGACTGGCTGAAGAACGTGACCGGGCAGTGAACCGTGCGTCTTCAATCACTTGTCGCTCGGCTTCGCGTGCTTGGTGCAGCAGCTCAATCATATCATTATAGGGATGGTGATTGACAATGCGCTTGACAGCATGATTCATGAAATCTCGCCATGGTCTGTTCTTCATTCTCGCGGACATCTGCATGTATCGTTATAGTCTCTATTTCCTTATGATATTCATCAATTGATTTCATACCATGTCGCAGCCCTGTCAACTTCTCAAATAGTGAGCGCTTGTAGTGGCGAGGTATAACGCGTGCCCACAAATGCTGCTTCATCTGCTCCCAGGTGATAATCGGCAACTCAGGGCGCTCCATGCGCTTACGGATGAATTGCTCCCACCACGACATAATCATCCAAGCCATTGGGCGCAAGAAATAGCTTCTTCTCATTGGAATAGTTATTCATCCGAAACAACTTATCAAATTTCATCTCCCAAGTGTGGTATTGCTCCACATCTGTACCACTTGAAAATATAGGAAGATTAAATTTGGGCTTAGCGACACAATCCTTGGCATCGTCGTGGCGGGGATGCTGCACGTTGTTGCGGTGGTGGCGCTGTCGGTCATCGTACTCATCGACGGGGAAATCGTCATCGCAGCGCTCGACCGCGTCAGCCCAGGTCCGAGGTGCATGACGCACACCTCCTCCATGGCCACCCTATGGTGCACCTCCACCCTGGCCACCGTTGCCTCGGCCAGGCCCATGTGCCTGAGGGCGTGCCGCGGCTGCTATCCCGACGTTTGGCGGCACTGCCATGCGACGCTCCTGTCGTTGACGTCGCTCCTCATCCAGACGAATAGCACGCTTGATGAGGACATCCTTTCCATAGATACAGCCGTGCCAACTCCACAACAAGCTCAACAAACTGAAACTATGATACAAGGACCAATGACTCGAGCGCGAGCACGTCAACTCAACCATCAGGTGAATGTGTTCCTAAATTTACATACAAATGTTTCAAAGAATGGAATACTTGATGCGGGGGATGCCCGATCTCACGGAGGGGAAATATGCGAGATGAAGATAACTAGCTGAGAGCAGCTAAGATAGTAGTGCAACCTGACAATTCTTGAGGCCAACCACTGCCTATGCAATGACCTGCAACAAGTATTCGCCCAACCACACTCTAAGTTCCCAATCCACACAACCACGCACGAAGTTGGAAGCACAGAAAGGTTGCCGTCGAACGACCGCTTTTGCAATCTCACTAGGAAAATTAAAAGAGCAAAGGAAGAGAGAATTCTCAAGTTTTGGTAGCACTGCTAACTATTTCGAAATCATATAGCTAAAAGTTGTCCCCTTAGAAGAAAGAAGAAAGGGGTATTTATACTAGGAACAACCCTCCTAGCTAGGTGTGAACATACTCCAAAATGGGATCCATTTTCGTGTGCCTTTTAAGTTCCCTAGGCTTAGAGAGGCAGTAATTTCATGTGGCCTCGCGCTGTAGTTATTGTCCCGGACAGCTAGTCTTGAAATTTGCATATCTTTTGACTCAGGCCTCCAAATGATGCACCGTTTGTTGTGCTAGAAAGAGGACTTAATTTCCTATCTATTCCTGCTCCCCGTGCATGCTGGACACACCATATTTGTGTGGGAGTAGGTAGAAAGTTGGCAGTCAAATTCTGACTTGCGCATGCAACGCTTGATGGCCTGAACAGCTTGCTAGTATTCTTGTGTTAAACAATCTACTCCGGTAGCTAAGTCTTGATCCTTGTAATGTGCTCCTTCTGCTTGAATTATCTCCGTAGGTGCAAACCTAAGTAAAATAAGCATACGAGACTTAGGCAGTATATAATTCTTGTCTACAACAATATTAGATTCAGCTAGGCACGCATTCACCTCTTGTTGTATTTGCTTAGTACGGTTCCTAGTCATGGGACCCAAATAAGCCTCTTTTGTAGAAGCTTCAACTTGCAGTTGTGTAGAATCTTGTGGAGTAGATGATGAATGGGTTGAGCCAGGGATGTCCTCATCAATACTACTTAATTGTTGTGATGATTTAATCGTCCTTAGGAACCATGGGGAAGAACCACGCGAGCCCAAGTGTAGAAGGGGAACCGTCAAGCGCAATCCAAGTCCTGTTTGCGAGTTCGACTTAGATTCGGCCTTCGTAACAGCATCCACTTCAAACAGCCATAACTTTTGATCCAGAGGTTTCTCGGGGCCCATGTGTACTCTTTGGAAAGCTCTTGAAGTCTACTTTCAGATGGATTAGTCTCACCTCCAAACGCCATCCGAGCCAATCAAAAACTGCCAAACAAGTCGTGTCACTTTTCCAGTCCGAGTCAAAGTGGGCCTTGGACCTTGTAATCGAGTCCTATTCGGTTTCCAAGACTTTTGGCCGCCCCTCCACCTCCTGTGTCTCTTAAATAGTTAGCTTTTGCTACTTTGCCTTGTTTTCACGCGTGTCAGCAAGACCGTCCGAATACTTGTCTTCGGAACCCCATTGTTTTTCTGTTTCAGATTGAAATCTAAATCTTTTATTTGTAATTGAGTTGTTGTTCATCTTGTTCATGCCTGTTCTTCGATTCTTGCGGGAACAAATATCCTCGTGGTTAGGTTGATTGTGCTCCGACAAGGTCACGAACAACCTCTAGAGTTGGTGTATCGATCGCTAAGGCGCAACATCCTTGGGAGGTTGTAGTCGGGTCGTCAACGTTAATTCCGTCCCCAATCGAATCTATCACTTTCATCGAAAGATCGGGACCGCTAGTGCTATCAACGCTCCTCCTTGGTCTCACTGTGCAGAACGACCGGAGGGCTGTGCACACTTGTGTCATCAGCTGGTGCACTCCCACGTAGATTGTGTTGTGCGAACATGGCACACACCTCAAGAAAGTTATTGTTGATGGTCGTACGCAATTGTGTGACCTCCCCGAGGGTGTTCAGTCCAGTCTGAACTTCCCCGAGCTCATCGCGCACGCCATTGTCACCATCCTGAAGTTGTTTTTGTAGCATCTCGCGCAACCGAGTGTACTCAGTCGACGTAACCGGTGCCTCCGTGATGCGGATACGCATATGCTTAGCACTTTTAAGTCAAATACATTATTTCACTGGAAAGAAGTATTGAGCCGCATTAAATATTGTCAGGTGAATTTGTTTCTTAATGAATTTCCTTCTATTTGTGGGAACGATATACTACCTTATGCCAAATTCTTGTTTATTTTTAGGTTTGAATATTATGATGATTCCGGGGGCCAAAGCTTATGATTCCCTCTTTCCAATAGTTCTAGTCCTACCTTAAAAATCCATGTGATCACGTCATGATCCACAAAATAATTCTGAATCAGTTCCAAACCTAAGCCCTAGCCTTATATCAATTTGAGCCTAATTGGGGAGTTGTAATGGGATGTTCCCCCACCCTCAAGGACATGCTCCCCATGTCCCTAGCCCCTCAAAAACTGCCAGGGATGCCGCTTTTATGTTTTAGGCTTATTTAGATTGTTTTTTATTCAAAAAAACATCGGTTGTGTACTTGTGTCAACTAGACCAACTACGGCAACTTCATGCCTCTTCATTGTTCAATGAAACTTCATATTTCATTTGCAAATTCAGATAACGTTTATGTCTTTCTTGCTTGATTCTCGACTGGATGCAGGAAAGATCATCTGTGTTGGACACGGTTTGTAACAACAAGGGTGTGGTGTAACGATTGCAGGATGGACTTGGTCATTTCGGTCAAGTAGCCTCATCATCAACGTCATATCAATTAATCGTAGTTATCATTATCATCGGAAGATCGGGCCAAATCCTCTCATCACACTGGGTTCAAACTTTGAAGTAGATGATGTTGTGTGCTTGCTAATGATGTCCTCATCATCCTCCCTATCTTGAAAAGGTGTCATCCTTGAGTTTGTTTCTTGAAAACGAAAGAAAGGAGATAAATCCAAAACATTAAAAGTTAAGCTTATCCCAAAGTCATCTCCTTGGAGATCATTTTTATAGGCATTGTCATTGATCTTCTCAAGCACCCTAAATGGGCTATCTCCTCTATGCAACAACTTTGATTTACGCTTTTCAGGAAACCGCTCTTTGCGAAGATGCAACCGAACTAAGTCACGGGGTTCAAACAACATCTTTTTCCTGAGTTTATTGGCCTTCGCTGCATAATATATTCTTCTTAATTTCTTCCTTGGTTTTAGAATGGATTTTCTTGACATATTCAACACGCTTGGATGCTTCCATATTAGCACGTTCTAGATATGGTAAAGGCAGCAAATCAAGTGGTGTGATGGGTTTGAATCCATACACCACCTCAAATTGACTAAGTTTAGTAGAATGTACCGCAGTAAGGTGGATAAAGTATAATTTACCACCTCTGTCTGACGGTTTGTAGGTGACAAGTTGCTGAGAATAACAACCTTGTCCCAAGCTTAGCCCACAATGTTTTTCAAAAATAACTCATGAACTTGACATCACGATTAGAAATAATTGTCCTTGGCACTTCATGAATGATGCGGATACGCACATGCTTAGCACTTTTAGTCAAATACATTATTTCACTGGAAAGAAGTATTGAGCCGCATTAAACATTGTCAGGTGAATTTATTTCTTAATGAATTTCCTTCTATCCGTGGGAACGATATACTACCTTATGCCAAATTCTTGTTTATTATTAGGTTTGAATATTATGATGATTCTGGGGCCAAAGCAATGGAGAAGCACAAGGTGGGTGATCATATTTGCTACCAAGAACAAAAGGCTCACAGCCCATTGGGATGGAAAGGAGAAAGCCAAGCAGCCCATGCAGCTGATCAAGGAGGAAAGAAGCCCATGCTGTGGGAGAGCAACAGGGGAGACGCCTGATGAGGACATCCTTTCCATGCATACAACCATGCCGGCTCCACATCAAACTGAAACTATGATACAAGGACCAATGACTAGAGTGTGAGCACGTTAACTTAACCATCAGGTTAATGCGTTCCTAAGTTAGCATACAAATGTTTCAAAGAATGGAATACTACTTAATTTTGTGATGATTTAATTATCCTTAGGAACCATGGGGAAGAACCACGTGATCTCAAGTATAGAAGTGGAACCGTCAAGCGCAAACCAAGTCCGGTTCGCATGTTCAACTCGGATTCGGCCTTCCCATCAGCATCTACTTCAAACGGCCATAACTTTTGATCTAGAAGGTTTCTTGGAAAACTCTTGAAGTCTACTTTCAGATGGATCTCGTCTAACCTCCAATTCCATCCGAGCCGATCAGAAACTGCAAAACAAGTCACATCACTTTTCCAGTCCGAGTCAAAGTGGGCTTGTAATCGAGTCCTTGATGCGGATACGCACATGCTTAGCACTTTTCAGGCGAATACATTATTTACTTGGAAAGTAGTATTGAGTCGCATTAAATATTGTCAGGTGAATTTGTTTCTTAAGGAGTTTCTTTTAATTGATGATGAACTCGGAATACTACATCATGCCTTCAATTCCATAGGGAATTAGGAGTTATTTTCTTCAATCAAGATCGTTCAGCCTTTCCATTGGGAATTGGGTGCACGATAGATCTTCGCTTGGTGGTCGGCGAAATCAACACGAGTGTGTTTTGGCGGATTAAAGAGTGTTCGTCCCTTGCATTGGCATTGGAGGATCATTACGATTCATCAAGACTCCCGTGAGTATCCATCCTACGTCGAGAAGATCGGGCGACCCCGTATCATCCTACTCGGTAGGATCTTATCCCTTTAAATTTCAGTTTATTAATTACTGTCCTATAGTCCATAAGCCGAAAACACACAAAAAAAATACAAACCCTAGTTTCGCATCTGCTATTTTCGTGAGTTTTATTATGTTTTGATCCATTAGAAATTTTGTTTACGTGCTGATCGTTCGTGTTTATTTGCGTAGCTTAATCTTTGTGTCCAATTCAAAATTCAAAAAAAAAAACCGATCGCTACAGTGCATGAACAGTACTGCTACAGTGCCGCGCGAAAAAAAATCCATGTGCTGTGGTTGTTTCTGTTACAGATATCCTTGATTTTTCCGTTCATCTTTGAGACTAGTCTTTGATAATTGCATTAAGGGCTGTTCTTGATATTAATTTACACCTGCTGAAATTTTATTCTTTTGTGGAAGGGAAAGCTAAACCTTAGTGCCAACTACAAGTTAAAAAAAATGGAAAGAAGGACATAAAGAAAGAAAGAATGCAGCCGACAAAAAAAATGGGAAAGTGAGCATTGGCCAAATTGGGGTTAGCTAATTCTAATATATAATTTCAGCTTGTGTATTTAATTCCTATGAGTAATCTTGTGCCCTTACATTCATATCATTGCAATTGGCTAGCGTCTTTCCTAGTACTTGGTGCAAAACGAGCTATCTAATCTTTAATTTCAGATTGCCTCTAGATAGCTCATTCCTTTGTTTGCATCGAGTCACATTGATCTTTGTGTGTGCGTTCATATACTTCACTGGATCAGCACTTAGGCAAAGTATTCTAACTTGGATTATTACATAATTTTACAACATCGAGAAATCAGATCGTGTAGGATAAATACTTCCTAACCAAACTCCACAAAATATCCTTTGCCGTGCAATTGTGAAACACTTTTAAATCCGCTTGATCATCACTTGTTATTATAGCCACCACCAAGTGTAAGTTTCTTTTGGCCTCAATTCACGTCGGAAAGGTAAGAACTTTACTTGGGAGAGGAAAAGTTAGATTGAGTGAACTTCACATATTGCCCATATATTTGTGATTTTGGTGTCTTCCTTTGTACAATCTAACTATGGTGATGAGATTAAAGTGGGTATGAAGGATTTCTGCATTGAGCTCAATCAACAAATGAAGGTAATACATAAAAACATCGTGAATGATATTGTGCGAGCACTTCGTCCACAACAAGAAGAAGATAGCTTTATTCCTTTCTATGGCAGTGATGATCCAGAGGAGTATCTTGAGTGGGAATGGCAAATGGAGAAAGTGTTTAGATTTCCGAAACTTTCCAAAGATCAAGAGGTGAAACGTGCCACGATGGAGTTTGAAGACTATGCTTATAGTTGGTGGCAACAACTAATTGGAAAACAATTCATTAAATCTTGGTCAGATTTGAAGGTGTTCATGAGGAGCGAGTTTGTGCCATCCTATTATGCGCAGGAATTGCTTCACCATTTGGGGAATATCACACAAGGTAGTAATACTGTCCAAGATTACTATTTTGAACTGCAAGATGCGAATTGTGTTATTAAGGAGGAGAAGAGACTTATGGAGACGCGTACATCACGATTCAATCCATGTCCAAGGCCTTTTAACAGGAAAAAAATCTATGATATGGTCAAGGATATTGATGTTGCGCTTGGAAAGAGACGTAAGTTCAGGACCCGTCAGAAGAATATATGGAAGAAGAGGTCCATATTTTCTGACTTGCCTTATTGGGATCACTTAGAAGTTCACAATTGCATTGATGTCATGCACATAGAGAAGAATGTATGTGATAGCATGATTAGTCTTTTACTGAACATTCATGACAAAACAAAGGATGGTATCAACACACAGCGTGACTTGGTCGATATGAACATCAAAATCGAGTTAGCACCAAGAGAGATGGATAAAGACCAGACGTACGTTCCCGCAGCTTGCAACACTCTGTCTAAGTACGAGAGAATTGAGCTGTGCCAATGCTTGCATGGTGTGAAAGTTTCGTTCGATCACTCCACTAGCATGAAGAAACTTGTTTCCAAGGAAGATTTGAAATTAATTGGCCTTAAGTCTCACGACTGCCATGTGCTAATGACACAATTGCTTTCTATTGCAATTAGAAGTATTTTGCCAAACAAGATTCGAGTGACAATCGTAAGGCTGTGTTATTTCTTTAACACAATTGCCCAGAAAGTCATCGATCCCGATGGACTAGATATCAAGGTGATAAGGACTCTACGTCATCTTGAGATGTATTCCCCTCCATCATTTTTTGATATCATGGTCCATCTCATTATCTACCTTGTAAAAGAGATAAAGATATGTGCCCTCATGTTTCTACGTCATATGCACCCGTTCGATAGGGTACATGGGAATTCTCAAGTCCTATGTACGGAATCGATCTCGGCCGGAGGGCAGCATCTTTGAAGGTTATGTATCCAAAGAGGTCATTGAGTTATGTGTCGATTACATGGCTCAGGTTGAACCGATAAATATGCCTCTATCTCGTCATAAGGAGAGGCTAGAGGGTATCGGGACCATCGGAAGGAAAGCAATAACACTCAATCTGGATACATACACTTAAGCCCGTTTCACAGTATTGCAACACATAATTGAAGTGTCTCCGAATATTCAAGAGCACAAGGACATACTACGCCAAGAGAATCCAGGCCGATCGGAGGTTTGGATCATGAGACAATATAATAGATGGTCAACGAATGGTTGAAGGTGCGATTCACTGCAATGGTTTGGATCATCAAGTGATACGTTGCAATGGTTGGCAAAAGGGCCAAAATTTACAATTATGACATGGCAAGGATACAACATTAGTGGGTACACATTTTATATAACTGATCAGTATAGAAAGAGCACAATCCAGAACTCAGGTGTCCTCATATATGCATTTCGTGAGTAGTTCAGTATCGCTGGCCCAAGCTCCTACTACGGGCTTGTAGAGGAGATTGGGAGCTCGACTACGTAATGTTTAAGATCGTTCTCTTTTGGTGCCGTTGGGTCCAACACTCACGAGGTGTAATGGTCGATAAGTTCGGTGTCACTACTGCGGACCTCAAACATATAGAATACAAAAATGAACCATTCGTACTCGTGAGGCAAGTTGTTCAGATTTTTTATGTAATTGACCTGACAAATAAGAAGCGCTACATAGTTCTACAAGGAAAAAAGAAGGATTGTCGGAGTTGAGAATGTCATGGATGAGGAAGAATACAATCAATTTGATGACTTGCCTCCATTCGGAGACAGCATCAGACTCGAGGAAGAACGAAGTTTAGCAAGCTACATACATGTCAATAATGGTGAAGTGATACGGGGTCGCCCGATCTTCTCCACGTAGGATCAAGATACTCACGTGGATTTGATGAACCGTAGTGACCTCTCGTTGCCAATGCAAGAGTTAGCACTCTATAATTCGCCCAACCACACGTGGCGAACTTCACGACCACCAAATGAAGTTCTATCGCGCTCCCAATTCCCAACGGAAAGGTTCGGCCAACAGAAAGAACAAGAGTATTCTATTATCAAAAGTGGTGCCCTTACAACGGAGGACTAACCCTCAATATATAGTTCCCTCTCCACCTCTTGGCTGGCCAAGAGGTCATAAACCAACTCCAACTCATCCCTACATGTATTTGGAAACAAACTCACACAAAAGGAAAAACCAAAATTAAACCGTCACCATGTTTCGGTCATAACTTTTTATTCGTGACGAATTTGAAGGTGGGGCAGGATCCATTGCGTAGCCCTTGAAATTATCTTTCCAACGAGTACAAGAACACCTGAATCGGACTCCTGTCAGGCTGTCCCGAACTGAATCCGAATTGAATCCTGAGTTGAATCCGAGTTTGAATTGGATTGAGCACGTGGGAGGTCCGAATTTGGCTTGAAAATCTTATCCAAAACTTGTAATTTAAGTCCTTGTTCATCCATTGCTTCAAAGATGAGAACACACAATGTATTTGCATTAGGTAGTATACCATTCTCATCTAAAGTAATAGGGAATTCTTTAAGAAACAAAAGCACCTGTTGTTGTAGCATCTTTGCTCTTGCTCTTGTCATAGGACCTGTTGGAGCCTCATCACTAGCTTTATTACACACCCTTGGAGTGGAAGCTGAATGCGTAGTAGAGATGTCCTCATCATCCTCCCCCTCTTGAAAAGGAGTCGACCTCGACTCTGTACAATCTTATCCAAAGAAGGGTGATAAATCAGCAACATTAAATGTAGAACTCACCCATAGTCATCCCCTGGAAGCTCAATCTTGTATGCATTGTCATTGATCTTGGCAAGAACTTTAAAAGGTCCATCACCACGGGGCATCAATTTGGATCTACGCTTCTCCGGAAAGCGATCTTTGCGAAGGTGTACCCACACTAAATCACGTGGTTCAAAAAGCATTTTCTTTCTAGACTTGTTAGATTTGGAAGCATAAGCACGTACCTTCTTTTCAATTACCTCTCTGGTTGTGGCATGCAGCTTTTTTACAAAATCAGCACGTTTAGAAGCCTCCATATTAACACGGTCTTGTAGTGGGAGTGGAAATAAATCAAGTGGCGTGATTGGTTTGAAACCATAAACCACATCGAATGGACACAATTGAGTTGTAGAATGTACCGCCCTATTATATGCAAACTTCACATGCGGTACACAATCTTCCCACTCTCTCAAGTTCTTTTTTATCATGGTACGCAGCAACGTTGAAAGTGTGCGGTTCACCACCTCCGTTTGTCCATCTGTTTGTGGGTGACAAGTCGTTGAAAACAACAACTTTGTCCCAAGCTTGGCCCACAAAGTCTTCCAAAAGTAGCTCATGAACTTGACGTCGCGATCAGAAACAATGGTTCTTGGCATTCCATGTAATCTCACAATCTCCCTGAAAAACAAGTCAGCTACATGCGACGATCGTCGCTCTTATGGTGGAATAAATGTGCCATTTTAGAAAATCTATCCACAACAACAAATACTGAACCCCTGCCCTTCTTGGTCCTAGGCAATCCTAACACAAAATCCATGCTAATATCTTCCCAAGGAGCACTAGGAATAGGAAGTGGAGTATACAAACCATGTGGATTGAGTTTTGACTTCGCCTTATGGCATGTGATGCATCTTTGAACGAACCTCTCGACGTCTCGCCTCATCTTTGGCCAATAGAAGTGATCAGCCAACATCATATAAGTCTTCTATCTCCCAAAATGCCCCATCAATCTTCCTGCATGTGATTCCAGCAACAATAACAAACGCACCGAGGACTCCGGAACACATAGCTTATTCATGCGAAAGAGAAAACCATCATTAATATGAAACTTATCCCACCCTTTCCCATCTTTGCAATTAGAATATGGAGCTGTAAATTCATGATCAGAAGCATATAAATCTCTCAAACTTACCAGCCCTGGTACCTTTACCTCCAACTGAGTTAAAAGCACATGTTTTCTAGACAATGCATCAGCTACCACATTCTCTTTTCCTTTCTTATATTTGACAATGTATGAAAAGGTCTCAATGAATTCTACCCATTTAGCATGTCTACGATTCAATTTCGCTTGGCCCTTTAAGTATTTCAAAGCTTCATGATCAGAATGTATAATGAATTCCTTGGGCCAAAGATAATGTTGCCAAATTTCCAACGCACGCACAAGAGCATATAGTTCTTTATCATAAACAGGATAATTCAATTGTGCACCATGAAGTTTCTCACTGAAATATGCAACGGGTTTCCTTTCTTGCATCAAAACACCACCAATACCTATTCCACTAGCATCACATTCAATCTCAAAAGTTTTTGTGAAATCGGTAAAGCAAGTAATGGTGCTTCACCAAACATTTCTTCAATTCAGAAAAGGCTTTGTCTTGTTTGTCTCCCCACTCAAAAATCACTCCCTTTTTAGTTAATTCATTTAATGGGGCAGCAATGGTGCTAAAGTCTTTCACAAATCGCCGATAAAAACTAGCAAGTCCATGGAAGCTACAAATTTGACTAACATTCACAGGAATTGGCCAATTTCTAATAGCTTCAATTTTAGATTCATCCACTTCAATTCCATGAGCTGAAACCACATAGCCTAGGAACACAACCTTACTAGTGCAAAAAGTACACTTCTCAAGATTGGCATACAAGCGTTCTTGCCTAAGCACTTCTTGCACTTGTTTGATGTGTTCAACATGATCATCGAAAGAGCGGCTATATATCAGAATATCGTCACAGTAAACTACCACAAATTTTCCAATGAAGTGTCTCAAAACATGGTTCATTAAGCGCATGAATGTACTAGGAGCATTGGACAATCCAACAGGCATCACTAACCATTCATACAAGCCAAATTTTGTTTTAAAAGCAGTTTTCCATTCATCACCATGTTTCATTCTTATTTGATGGTAGCCACTACGCAAGTCAATCTTAGAAAAGATAGTAGAACCACTTAACTCATCAAGCATATCATCTAACCTAGGAATAGGATAACGATAGCGAACTGTTATGTTGTTAATAGCTCTACAGTCTACGCACATTCTCCAAGTACCATCTTTCTTAGGAACAAGAATAACAGGAATAGCACAAGGACTAAGACTCTCGCATACATACCCTTTGTCCAAAAGTGCTCGCACTTGGCACTGAATTTCCTTTGTTTCTTCTGGATTTGTGCGGTACGGCAGCCGGTTGGGAAGAGGGGCTCCTGGAACCAAGTCAATTTGATGCTCAATCCCTCGAATAGGTGGCAGACCAGCAGCACCTCCTCCGAAACACGTCGTCGAAGCCTCGCAAAACTTGAGAAACAGCACTAGGAAGAGATGTTAAATCATTAGTAGAAAGCAATGCATCCTTGTACAACAATACAAGGTGCATCAAGGTGGGATCATCATTCATCTCTCTCAAATCAGATTTAGTGGCTATCATGACTAAGTTTTTCTCTCCATCACTCTTGGTTTTATCTCTCGGGTTTGGTTTGTGGTTCTCACTCACCTTTTGTGGAATCACACTCTTTTGTTCTCTCCCTTTCTCACTCTCAACTTGCACTTCAATCCTTTCTACATTATCATTTACAATTTGAGAAGGAGTCAACGGTCGCAGCACCACTTGTTTGTTGTTCCACCAAAACTTGTATTGATTAGTTCTTCCATCATGAAGCACAGCATGATCATATTACCATGGTCTTCCTAGCAGCAAGTGACATACATCCATAGGCACCACATCACACTCCACCGTATCACGATAAGTGCCAATTTCAAATTCAACATCCACCATGGTCTTTCTACATTCAACGAGCCTCTCTCATGCAACCACTGAATCTGATATGGATGTCGGTGATTCTTGAACTTCAACCCAAGTTTATTGCAAAGCTCCTTGCTAGCCAAATTACGACAACTACCACCATCAATGATTAAGCCTTTGGTTGCACACTCAACACCGTCGACGCACACACAAGTATAGGGCCAACACCGGGGTCACAATACTCTATGTCTTGCTCTTCCTCATGTGCATCATCATATGTCCCTAAATCAGCATGGTGATCATTCTCTTCTTCACTTGCAGAATCATATCCCCCAGTCTCTAACATCAACATCACCTTATTATTTGGGCAATCCTTTTGCATATGACCACGGCCAAGGCATTTGAAGCATTGTATGCCGCTACGTTTTGCTGTAGAACCCACAGAAGAGACACCACTAGCTGCTGGATTTGATGGCCTCCTTGCAGTTGGAGTGGCTTCTTCCTTCTAGCTAGATGATGGGGGAAAGCTTGAACCACCACTTGGAACTGCTCTTTGGCTTATTTGTGATTTGGAACCATATCTTCCTCCGCTGGACGGTGTACGGGCAGCAAAGGACGTTGATCTAGCAAACTTAGCATCCTCTTGCAACTGTCATTCTGCCTTTGTAGCTTGATGCACTAACTCATAAAGATTGTTATAGGGTGGAAAATTGACAATTCGTTTGACTTGATGGTTCAAACCTGAGAGGAAGCGTGCCATGGTTTGTTCTTAATCTTGAATCTTGGCTCGAATCATGGCTAGCTCCATCTCCTTGTAGTACTCCTCCACAGAACATGCTCCCTGCTTCATATTCTGGAATTTATCAAATAGATCACGTTTGTAATGACGAGGAACAAAACGGGCTCTCATTTCTCGCTTCATCTCTTACCATGATGCAACAGATTCTTCCGCTTTCTCAGCTCTTTGGGTGATCACTTGTTCCCACCAATCCAAAGCATAACCTTCAAACTCAAGAGATGCCAACTGTATCTTTCTCTTATCTGAATAGTGATGCATACGAAATATCTTGTCAACCTTTAATTCCCAAGTGAGATACTCCTCGGGATCAGTCCCACCTACAAATTTGGGCATGGAAAACTTGAGCTTGCCCAATCCATCATCTTCATTGCGTGGACGACAATATTGGTCATTGCGATGCAAAGCAAAATCATCATCCCATTCCATTACATGTGCAGCACCACCACGGCCACCACCTAGGCCTTGGCCACGCCCTCCACGGCCTCCTCATCCTCGTCCTCCAATATGTGGTGGACGCACCACGTTGGCAGCCACTCGATTTTGCGGTTCAGGAGGTACATGTGTAGCAGCGTCTCCTCCTTGAGCACTTGCTTCATCGCCACCATTACGAGCTTGTATGAGCCTAGTGAGGGCTCCAGTGTCCTCCGCAATTGGTGCACATTTTCATCAGCTTGTATCTCCATGTTTAGCATCTCCCGTGCAATTTGATCAGCGAAAGCATCATGCTTCTCATGGAGTTGATCGAGCCCTTGGCGTACCTCACGTTGAAAGTGTTCTCGGAGTGCCCTAAATTGATATTGCTTGCCGGTTGGGAAGAGGGGCTCCTAGAACCAAGTCAATTTGATGCTCAGTCCCTCGAATAGGTGGCAGACCAGCAGGCACCTCCTCTGGAAACACGTCGTCGTAAGCCTGCAAAACTTGAGAAACAGCACTAGGAAGAGATGTTAAATCATTAGTAGAAAGCAATGCATCCTTGTACAACAATACAAGGTGCATCAAGGTGGGATCATCTTTCATCTCTTTCAAATCAGATTTAGTGGCTATCATGACTAAGTTTTTCTCTCCCTCACTCTTCGTTTTATCTCTCGGGTTTGGTTTGTGGTTCTCACTCACCTTTTGTGGAATCACACTCTTTTGCTCTCTGCCTTTCTCACTCTCAACTTGCACTTCAATCTTTTGTACATTATCATTTACAATTTGAGAAGGAGTCAACGGTCGCAGCACCACTTGTTTGTTGTTCCACCGAAACTTGTATTGATTAGTTCTTCCATCATGAAGCACAGCACGATCATATTGCCATGGCCTTCCTAGCAGCAAGTGACATACATCCACAGGCACCACATCACACTCCACCGTATCACGATAAGTGCCAATTTCAAATTCAACATCCACAGTGTATCCTACATTCAACGAGCCTCTCTCATGCAACCACTGAATCTGATATGGATGTGGGTGTTTCTTGAACTTCAACCCAAGTTTATTGCAAAGCTCCTTGCTAGCCAAATTACGACAACACCACCATCAATGATTACCTTGCAAAATTTGCCATCCTTGCTAACTTGAGCTCTTGTGAATAAATTGCAACGCTATTCATGGGAAGCCTTTGGTTGCACACTCAACACCGTCGGTGCACACACAAGTATAGGGCCTACACTGGGGTCACAATACTCTATGTCTTGCTCTTCCTCATGTGCATCATCATATGTCCCTAAATCAGCATGGTGATCATTCTCTTCTTCACTTGCAGAATCATATTACCCATTCTCTAACATCAACATCACCTTGTTATTTGGGCAATCCTTTTTTGCATATGACCACGGCCAAGGCATTTGAAGCATTGTCTGCCGCTACTTTTTGCTGTAGAACCCACAGAAGAGACACCACTAGCTGCTGGGTTTGATGGCCTCCTTGCACTTGGAGTGGCTTCTTCCTTCTTGCTAGATGATGGGGAAAGCTTGAACCACCACCTGGAACTGCTCTTTGGCTTATTTGTGATTTGGAACCATATCTTCCTCCGCTGGACGGTGTACGGGCAGCAAAGGACGTTGATCTAGCAAACTTAGCATCCTCTTGCAATTGTCGTTCTTCCTTTGTAGCTTGATGCACTAACTCATAAAGATTGTTATATGGTTGAAAATTGACAATTCGTTTGACTTGATGGTTCAAACCTGAGAGGAAGCGTGCCATGGTTTGTTCTTCTTGTTCTTCAATCTTGGCTCGAATCATGGCTAGCTCCATCTCCTTGTAGTACTCCTCCACAGAACATGCTCCCTGCTTCATATTCTACAATTTATCAAATAGATCACGTTTGTAATGACGAGGAACAAACGGGCTCTCATTTCTCGCTTCATCTCTTGCCATGATGCAACAGATTCTTCTGCTTTCTCAGCTCATTGAGTGATCACTTGTTCCCACCAATCCAAAGCATAACCTTCAAACTCAAGAGATGCCAACTGTATCTTTCTCTCATCTAAATAGTGATGCATACGAAATATCTTGTCAACCTTTAATTCCCAAGTGAGATACTCCTCGGGATCAGTCCCACCTACAAATTTAGGCATGGAAAACTTGAGCTTGCCCAATCCATCATCTTCATTGTGTGGATGACGATATTAGTCATTGCGATGCAAATCACAATCACAATCCCACCACAGCCACCACCTAGGCCTTGGCCACGCCCTCCATGGCCTCCTCCTCCTCATCCTCCAATATGTGGTGGACGCACCACGTTGGCAGCCACTCGATGTTGCGGTTCAGGAGGTACATGTGTAGCAGCGTCTCCTCCTTGAACACTTGCTTCATCGCCACCATTGCGAGCTTGTATGAGCCTAGTGAGGGCTCCAATGTCCTCCCGCAATTGGCGCACATTTTCATCAGCTTGTATCTCCATGTTTTGCATCTCCTGTGCAATTAGATCAGTGAAAGCATCATGCTTCTCATGGAGTTGATCGAGCCCTTGGCGTAGCTCATGTTGAAAGTGTTCGCGGAGTGCCCTAAATTGATATTGCTTGACGTATGCTTGAGTTTCATTTGCCTCACCACTCTCATCATGGTGTTCTCCTCCACCTAACATGGTTAGCTACGCAAGAAACAAATATTTTATGGAAATCACTCAATCTCACTGTTTTTTTTTCTCCCAAGTAAAGTTCTTACCCTTCCGAAGTGAATTAAAGCCAATAAAAACTTACACCTGGTAGAAGTGACAACAGCACAGTGATGATCAAGCGAATTTAAGAGTGTTCACAATTGCACAACAACGTTATTTAGTGGGGCTTGGTATGGAAGTGTATATCCTAGCAATCTGAAATTCTTGATATTGTAAAGTTAAGTAATTGTCCAAGCTAGATTTAAGTGAAGTATATGAACGCACACGCAAAGATCAATGTGACTTGATGCAAACAAAGGAATGAGCTAACTAGAGGCAATCTGAAATTAAAGATTAGATAGCTCGTATTGCACCAAGTACTAGGAGAGACGCTAGCCAATTGCAATGATATGAATGTAAGGGCACGAGAATGGTCAAGAAATTAAATTACACAATCTGAATTTATGGACTAAGAACTCACCCAAATTCGGCCAATGTTTTTTTCTTTCTTTTTCTTTTCTTCTTTTTTTTAAGGCCGAACTAACTTTAATTGTTCCTTTGATTTTTTTTTTTGCACAGGTCACAAATATTCAGCAAGGTGTAAAATACTCAAGAGCAGCCCTTGATGCAATATTCAACAGCTAGTCTCAATTGATGAAAAAAAACAACAGCAAGATTTTGGAGATGCGCGAAGTATTGTAGCATGCACGAAGTACTGTAGCGATTCGCGGATAATGTAGCAATGCGCGGAGTACTGTAGCGGTGCACAGTAGCAAAGAAATTTTTTTTAGGCTTTATAATTGGACACAACGATTAAGCTACGTAAATAAACACGAACGATCAGCATCTAAACAAAATTCTAATGGGTCGAAACCTAACAAAACTCACAAAATAAACAGATGCAAAAACTGGGGTTTTGGATTTTTTTTTTGTGGCAATTTTCGGTTTTAATGGACTATAGGAACAGAAGTAAATCAATCTGAAAGTAAGGGTAAATAATCCTACCGAGTAAACCGCGCTCTGATACCAAGATGATACGGGGTCGCCCGATCTTCTCGACGTAGGATCAAGATACTCACGTGGATTTGATGAACCGTAGTGATCTCTCGTTGCCAATGCAAGAGTTAGCACTCTATAATTCGCCCAACCACACGTGCCGAACTTCACGACCACCAAATGAAGTTCTATCGCGCTCCCAATTCCCAACGGAAAGGTTGAACGATCTTGATTTAGATGAACTCCCAATTCTTCCCTCAAGTTGGTTCTACCAATGTAAAGAACAAGAGTATTCTATTATCAAAAGTGGTGCCCTTACAATGGAGGTCTAACCCTCAATATATAGTTCCCTCTCCACCTCATGGCTGGCCAAGAGGTCCTAAACCAACTCCAACTCATCCCTACATGTATTTGGAAACAAACTCACACAAAAGGAAAAACCAAAATTAAACTGTCACCATGTTTCGGTCATAACTTTTTATTCGTGATGAATTTGAAGGTGGGCTGGATCCATTGCGTAGTCCTTGAAATTATTTTTCCAACGAGTACAAGAACACCTGAATCGGACTCCGTTTGTGAAAGTTATGGCCGTTTAGTAATCGCTCGTCCGGCTGTCCCGAACCGAATCCGAATTGAATCCTGAGTTGAATCCGAGTTTGAATTGGATTGAGCACGTGGGAGGTCCGAATTTGGCTTGAAAATCTTATCAAAAACTTGTAGTTTAAGTCCTTGTTCATCCATTGCTTCAAAGATGAGAACACACAATGTATTTGCATTAGGTAGTATACCATTCTCATCTAAAGTAATAGGGAATTCTTTAAGAAACAAAAGCACCTGCTGTTGTAGCATCTTAGCTCTTGCTCTTGTCATAGGACCTGTTGGAGCCTCATCACTAGCTTTATTACACACCTTGGAGTGGAAGATGAATGCGTAGTAGAGATGTCCACATCACCAAATTTCCTATACCTATGTTTTCAGGTAGTACAGATGTGGAAGAATACCTCAATTGGGAGCTAGAAATTACTTGCGTCCAATGGGTTGGCTGATTATGCCACACATTGGTGGGAGCGGTTTGTTCGTAAACGTATGGAAAGCCAGGAATTGCCAATTGTCACCTGGGAGCAAATGAATCAGTATTTTCGTGCACGTTTTGTACCTTACCAATACAAGCGTTCCCTAGTGGAAAAGTTGACAGGACTGCGACAGGGGTTGAAGTCCACTTATGTGACACAAGAGAAGGCGACCATGCATGGGATTTTTCCTTCGATCCTGGCTTCATGTAGTATTGCTCCATTGCTTCATGAGGAGATTGTGGTTACTCGTGATTGCTCCGTTGCTGTCCCACAATCTTTGGAGGATACGATGTATCCAAGCCCATATGAGAATGAGACAAATAGCCAAATTTAATGAGAATGATAAAAAGAGTGAGCTGTGTGATTTCACCATATGTGAAGTGGAGAGCATCTCCATTGAGTGTGAGAGAGATACACCAATAGAAAAGAGGGAAGTAGATGATAGCCAAAGTGAGGTTATTGCTGAAATTAACAATTTACTCTCTACTTCTAGTGTTATTTCTCATATTGTGCAGGTCGATATTAAAGAACAGGAGTTGAATTTTCAACAACCGGCATCGTTGGAAGAAAAAGATGAGGAGATAACCACGGTTGGTGATGGAGTGCTTGCTGCCTCATGGTTTTGTCATGACGATTTGATACCTACAACACCTACAATAACTAAGAAGGATGTTAAAGGTAACAATAATGGTGTTGAATTGAATATGCATCACGCAAAGGTACGTAAGAGTGAGAACTCTAGTGTTCCTTTGAATATTCTATGTTTTGAAATTTCTTCGCTCAATTTACATAATGTGGAATTGATTACTTATAAAGACGTCTTACTAGAATATATCTTGATGATTCTTTATACTATACCATGTTCGATGATCCTAAAGAGCTATCTAGTGTGATCGAAAACCTTGCTAAAGTTTCATATTTAAAATCACTAGTTAGTCCTTATGCCTACACATATACGTTCAATTTGATTGGAGATTATGGTGTAGATGACAAGTTCTATGTTTATCGAACATGCATTACTTGTGATAATAATGTGAATGAAGGTACCGCAATGTATATATCAAATACATCCTATGGTTGCAGTTGTGTTACTTATTTTGTGCAAAACAACGTGAATAACACAATAATTGATTCATACATATATCACGTATATATGTTGTTCTCTTTGTTTCGTACATGTCTAGCAAATCATCATGAGCTACACGGAAGGTGTTTGAATGATAAATACATATACCATGCATATACGTTGTTTTCTTTGTGTAGCACATTTTCAGGCTATCAAAAGCCGATGACGGCTTTTTTTGAAGAAAGGGAGGATGATGAGGATATCCCTAGCGCTTATAACGCTGTTTATAATGCAAGATCTTTATTTCTCAAACAACAGGTGCAATTGTTTCTTAACAAGTTTCTTTGTGTTTTTTGTGAGAATTGGATACTACATAAAAACAATACGTTGTGCATTCTCAGGTTTGACAAACTTCAAGTCTTTGGAACCGAGAGGGAGGCCGGAGCCAAAGCAATAGAGGAGCGCAAGAAGGACGGTACCCATATTTGCTGCCTAGCAATGAAGAACGAGAAGGCCAAAGCAATTGGCAAGGAGAAAATCAAACAGCATATGCAGTTGATCAAGGAGGAAAGAAGCCCGGTTGATGGGAGAGCAAAAGGGAGGAGCCCAAGGACTTAAACTACAAGTCTTGGATAAGATTTTCAAGCCAAATTCGGACCTCCCACGTGCTCAATCCAATTCAAACTTGGATTCAACTCAAAATTCAATTCGGATTTGGTTCGGGACACCGACAGCGCATTACTAAAAGGCCATAACTTTCACAAACGAGTCTCGATTCTGTGTTCTTGTACTCGTTGGAAAGATAATTTTAAGGGCTAAAAAGTTATGACCGAAACATGGTGACAGCTTAATTTTAGGTTTTTCCTTTTGTGTGAGTTTGTTTCCAAATACATGTAGGGATGAGTTGGAGTTGGTTTAGGACATCTTGGCCAGCCATGAGGTGGACAGGGTACTATATATTGAGGGTTAGACCCCCATTGTAAGGCAGACCAATTTTATGCATAAGATTGAAACATAGCTATTGCTTGTTCTTTCAACACCAAAATTCATGCGAGGACTTTGAGAGAGAAATAGGTGATCCATTGTTCGTTCTGCAATTCAAGGTCAAGCCGTCGTTCCATTGGGAATTGGGGACTTGGCGTTCGTTGTTCGTGGTCTCACGACGAACCATTATCCGGTGTGTTTTGGGCGTATTCTGAAGAGTTGAGAGTTCGTGCATTGGCGCGAGTGTTCAACTAGCGACATCGTCTACTTTGCATCAACTATCAATGGTTCCTCACTGAGAAGATCGGGCCTCTCCCCGTATCAGATAATCTGTACCATCAAAGAAAGGTGGCTTACTAGAGAACCGTTCCCCATCTGACGCAATGCAACCTTGCTCTGATACCACTTGTAGGACCGCATGGTGCTATCAGAGGGGGTGAATGATCGTCTCTGCTTCTTTCGCTTCGCTCAATCTCTTCGTGATCGACAACAAAAACAACCGCTCGAACGATCCCTCATCACATGGATGTGCTAGTCGTTCGACCGAACGCTCGATCGCTTCGCTACGACCGCCTCTGTACGTGGTTGAACTCGCTTGTAGACTTCAGCCAAGTATGTGGTCGAACTCGCTCACAGACTTCAGTCGCTCGGAAACCTTTGATCGCTCGAACACTTCCACTCGAACGAGTACCAGCCGAAGACAACTGTGTGCACGTATCACACTCGAATGTGGTCAATTAGCACGCTGCTGATGACGCAAGAAGAACGATGCTTAGAAAAGCATCCTGCCAATCAACTTCTTTTGGAATAGATCTGATCTATTATTTCTGTAACAAGTTTTTGGTTACAAAATGCCCTCACGGCACCCCTAAAAACTTTCTCGACAAAAGCCCTAAAGACTAGTTACATTAGCCTAAACATCTCTCTGCTTTGAGAGACCAACGTCCCTAATTGTGTTCAATTCAAACACGAACACAACACCTAATCTCTTCCTCAAATGAAGAGACCCGAAACCCTTTTCTAACACAAATTTTATTCAAACTCTACCTCTTCCTGCCCACAAACGCTATCCGTAACAGTCCAAACTTAACACGCGACGAATCCTCTAGGATATCCCTTCCCGTAGCTCCATCTCGCTTTCATCATCCTTGATCTCCACGTGCTCTAGTGTTAGCTGACCACTTCGCGTGACACCCTCAACCGTCTGGACCTCAGATCTCCCTATCCTAGTCCCGGTCCTCCTCGTCACCGACCGTGATCGTCTCCACGCTCTCTTGCACATGCAAAGACTAAAGAAACGTTTTTCCCGGCACAAGCTCTTCCCAGCTTGATCGTCATAACACCCTTGTCCATCTAGAACAAGAGCAAGACCATCCGCGACCAATCACCCTGATCTTCCACAGCCAATCACCTCATCACAAACCAGAAAACAATCTCAGACTATCGATTACGACTGCCAAAAACTATCGTTTTCCGAAACTCATTCTTTCGACCACAGCACAACCAACGAGCACAACAAGTACTCGTAACCGACAACCGATCACAAACCTTACGACTATCGCTCACCGACCATCGAGTACCTAGTTGCTCCGACTACCGAGTACCGACGTCGTTCCATCAAGCACCAGCCAAACACCCCGCTGGCCTAACACAAGTACTCAAAATATTCGAAGATCATAAAGACTGAAGCACTCGTTTCGAAAATGAAGTCTACGAGTTCCAACCGAGAAGCCTATAGCGGCCGATCGTAAAGTCTTCGACCACTGAAGACAACGACAATAGGTTGTATGGTCTACAACTATCGACAAGACTACAAAAATATAAGACTATAAGAGCAGTCCGCACAATCTACGGCCATCGACTGCAAAGTCACCGACTATCGATTAGTAAGTCCTACGATTATCGAGTACAACCAGTAAAGTCCGCGACTATCAAAAGCACTGAAGCTACAACCATGTAAAAGTATTGTAGCTATGATTAGCTTCAGTGGTCGGTCTATCATGGTCGTAGTGGAATTGCCGTGGTCGAAATCGTGTTGCGGTAATCGAAGTCGTGCATGGTCGAAGCCGAACGTAGTCGTACAGTCGTGGTCGTAAACGACAGCCGTGGTCATAAAGTCGTGTGTGGTTGTAAACGACTGCCGTGGTTGTAAAGCCGTGTGTGGTCATAAACAACAACCATGGTTGTAAAGCTAGCCGAAACACTTGATGAAGGCAAAAACCACTCAGAAATAATCAAAACCACTCGTAAACGGCCAAAACCACTTGAACCCAAAATCTTCAACTACGATCACCCGATACTTTCACAAACACAAATTTCAAAGCAACCCAAATATCAATTATTTATTATTATTTTTAATCACGACCATTCATATGGTCTAACAAAAGTGATAGTAGCAAGTCATGCCAATCTTTGCTAGGGTACTGTTGGCTTGTGAGTGCTAGGGTGTATCGCCTTTTTTGCAGGGCGCATGGCCTTTTTCGCCAAGGGCGTTTGCGAGAGCGTGGGGCGCACTGGAGGGGCGCTTCAGCCGGGGCGCTAGGGCGCTAGTGTGCCACAGAGCAGTGTGGTCATCAGGTCATGTAGTGGGTAGATACTAGATAGCTAGTTGGCTTTCGGTGGCTCACGCCAATTAACTGAGTTATTAGCTTTAGATGCTAATCCACTTCAGCTCAAGCCTTGGCCAACAACCACGTCGCCCATGGCCAGGGGAAAATGCAGTCGCACACGGTGAGAAAAAAAATGCGATGATCAGCCCGTGCCTCTACAAGCATTAAAAATCGCCCGGGCATTAGGTCGCCGAGATTTGCAGAGGGTAACCTTCGGCGGCGATACGCCGAAAGCCTCGCAGGGCACACGTGCATGGGCGCGCATGGTACGGGCATCAAGGCGCGGATAGATGCATCATCTGGGAGCTGGGGCGCCCAGGTTCATCGCCGATGACCTTTAGTGGCAGGGCACTCGGTGTCTCATAGGGCACCTGTGTCAGGGCAGAGGCGCCGCCACGCGCGTGCGTCGTCGTTTGTTATCTACATGATTTTTTGGTATAAAGCCGGTGAGAAGACGATCTAAATGATAGTTAAAAAAATATTTAGATAATATTTATCAATATTTTTTACTAAAACTAATAAAAGTTGTCCTAACTGTTTGACAATGTAAAACAACGTATCTAAGTAATAAAATCGCTCATGACTGTGTAACACCAAACACCCACAAGTGGAAACCATGACAGGCGCATGGAAGCCTAAACCGGTTGGCCGATCCACTCAAGCCTGAAAAGGCCGAAACCCTTCCCTCCTTGAACAATCAGCCCAAAATCCCAAAACCCCCCAAAATCCAAGCACCCCGTCTCCTCCCCGGCCGCCGCCATGAACCCCGCAGACGCCGAGGCAACCGTCGCCGAGAAAGCCCGGCGCAAGAAGGACAAGAAAGAGAAGAAAAAGAAGCGCAAGGACGCCACAGAGAACGACTGTGGCGCCGTAACGGCTGAGGAAGAAACAGCCCACAAGATGAAGAAGGCAAAGAAGCAGAAGAAGGATAAGGAGGAGAAGGCGGATCCGAAGCAGAAGCCGACGGTGAGCATCGCCGTCGCCGGCTCCATCATCGACAACGCCCAATCCCTCGAGCTTGCCACCCTCGTCAGTATTCCTTCTCCCTATTACTACCCCTTCAACCACCATTTCTTGCAGTACGGATGCTTATAAGATCACCTCTCCTGTTTCAGCTGGCGGGTCAGATCGCCCGCGCCGCGACCGTCTTCCGCATTGACGAGGTTGTGGTCTTCGACAGCAATCCCGCGGTGGAGAACGGCGGTGAAGGTGAAGAGAGTGGTGCGCGGTTCCTTGTTCGGATACTAGAGTATCTGGAGACGCCACAGTACCTGCGCCGACGCCTTTTCCCGATGCACAAGAACTTGAAGTTTGTGGTGAGATGTTAGAAGAATGTGGTTCCCTTGATATGTGGGGATTTCTGAAGGTGCTAATTGCTCTGTGCTGCTTCTCGGATGCAGGGATTGCTTCCGCCGCTCGATGCGCCACACCATGTGCGCAAGCATGAGTGGTCTGCATTTCGTGAAGGTGATATCTTGCGGTGCTATTGGTATCAATTTCGAATTGTTGTGGTTACAACTTGAAGTAGAATTTCATTTCATACAAACAGTGCACTTAAGTAGTTAAATATGAACTTCACAATTTATCATAGATTCTTAATAGGGGCTCTTGTTACTTTTCTCTCATAGTAAATGTGCAAGGCATGCTGAGCATTTGGACTGATGCACCAAATTGAATGCTTTTTTAATGTGTGACCACAACTATGCATTTTGTAAATTAGATTACGGTCATGTAAGGCCTGCACTTGTCCTATTTGTTCTTCATAGCTTGCACAACTTCACTCCAGGGTTCAATGGTTAACCGTTGCCTTTTGGACTCTATCAGTTCATGTCATTGAGGCAAAACTTTGTATGGCCTTTGTTCTGGTGTTTTGGTAGGGCTGATTGAACTGTTATTGATAATATGGTTTTGTGGATGTAGAATAACTGCTTCGGCAGAATGCTGCCTCTCCTATTTATCTTGATATGCTCAACTCTGTTAGGCTGCACTGCAGAAAGGCATCTTTTGCTGATGAAAAGAAATTGGATATTAATAATATAGAATTTGTTCTGATTGTTTTTTGAATCCTGATTATATTTTTTTATCGAATAAGTTTCAGTTACCACACATTTTTCACATGTCTGATTCAACAGAGTGCTTACAGTATACTGAATTTAGACAGGTGTAACATTGGATGGTGATCGGTCAAAAGGGACACTTGTTGATGTCGGATTAAGTAAGGTATGTATGGTACCGTCAATATCTTTTTTTGTTCTCCAGAACAAGTTTTTTGGGGAAAGAGTTTTGTTGAGTTAAAAAATACGATGGGTTATGTTTCATGTAACCCTCTGATGTCTGTTTGTAGTAAATTGATTTGTACTGTTGTAGCAAATACAACCACAAATGATGTTTTTATAAATGATGTTTTTGACTTGTATGCTAGTTATTTGAAAGAAATAAAATATGTAACAATCACAAAATTATGTCCCTCCTAATGGCTAAGCAACTCCAACAAGTCCATTTCCTGAGCTTTAGAGTTTAGATAATACTTCATGGAAGCAAGCAATCTGTCTAGGGAAATGAGCCAAGCCAATTTCCTTACAAGCAAGCTCATTTGGGTGCTTCCCCCCTATATTGGCAGAACTCATTTAATTGTGTCACAAAAAGTTTCTTGTCATGAAATCATTATTTTGTTCTACAAATGGATCTCACTGAATTTAAGTTACATCCCTATACTAACTGTCAAACATGTTACAAATTTACAATAAGTCCTAGAAGCAGTGCTGGATCCGATATTTAGTAACAGGGGCATTGAAAATTTGAAATTGAAACCAAATTGATCTATTCTGCTAAATTATGATGTGAATGGTTCAATTTACACACTATTTCTAGGGGTCGAGAGGCTGGTATTATAAAAATACTTGTTTAATATTAAACTATTTTTAAAGGCTGTGTTATGTTCAAGACAGATTGTAGCAGCACTCAACATGTCCTCATGGTTTAGAAGTGACTTATTACATCGTCGCCATGATTACTAGTAAGGAAGGGTTTAACGCTGCAATACCCATAATACTTTATGTAGGTTGCAATATATAAAAGAAGCTAATATTTGGATACTTGAAGCGGAAATATACCACCATGGATAATGGTGTTTTACTTTGATAACCTATTGTGTTTGTAAATTAGAGAGTTCCTGCAAATGCGTTAGTATGAAACGTTGGAAAATGAACAAGTGATTCTTTGGCTTCACCCATGCTTTGAAACAATTTGGGTCTAGTATGGACAAAAATGATTAGCGTAATGGTTATTAAGCTGGAAAAAGAGGCCTGTGGAGTGTTTACCTCAGTTTAATTCAGTTACTTGATTGTGGATGCTACAAATGCGGCTTGAACTAAGGGGCTTAATATTATGCTTACCATCCAACTAAACATAAGCTAAGCTCATAAAGCCAAATAGTAACTTATTCCCAGGCTTGTTGTGAGCTTATGCTACTTGAAAAGAAGCTGAAGCTAATGGGGAGTGCCTATCAAACCTATAAGCTTATGAGAGTTCATGAGTTGAGCATAGTAGCATACCCAAACCAAATGTATTGAATTTATATTCTATAATCTAAGCTTATTTGGCTTATTTTCTGTAATCCCAATAAGGCTGCTAGTAACTGTTGAAGTTAGGCCAAACAAAGGCCCTACTGGTAGCTGCCTGTCTGCCTATGGACAGGCCTTCATTTATTCTAACATATTAAACAAGATTCCATAATGTATATAGTCTAATCTACAATTAAAAAAATGGCATTATATATAAAATAAATAACAACTATCATCAAATGGATTTAACACAAATTCTACTTTATCATAATTCTGCAGAATGTTCTGGTTGAGCAAATCCTAGAACCAGGGAAAAGAGTAACTGTAGTCATGGGAACCAACCGTGACACTACAACAGGTAAATGATTTACTCCATTGATTCCAGGCAATAAATATGATTCTATCGATATTTCTTTGTCTACAATTTTTGTAATATCTCTTAACTATCCTTCCTAAGCATTTGCACTCAGTGGTTCAGTACTTTTATTATCAAGAAATGTTTTCCATATAATCTGTATTGTATTGTCAGTTCGCAACATGTACCCACCACATTCACTTCCAATTTTGGGCCAATCTCACTCCAATGAGTTCTCATTCCAATCAATCAGTAGAAGCATAATTATTCTCAACGTGTTTCCTCTTATATATATTGGAGTGTCACGATCATTTCAATTTTAAACAGCAGAGTATGTTTAGTCCAGACTTAATTTTATTATACTTGTGGTCTTCTTGTGGCATACATCCCTATATCCTCATTCTAGTTCTGTCTTATTAACTTGAACTATACCTATGTTATTTGTCATTTGATTATAACTACATTTTTACTTGCATCTAGCTTGCGTAAGGAAAGTTGTTCCCCCTTCCTCTCCCAGGGAAGAAATGGCATTATATTGGGGCTATAGAGTCCGATATGCTCGAAATTTGAGTGCTGTTTTCAATGATTCGCCATACAAGGTAATATTTTCATGAACTCAACTATATGTCATTATGCTGTATAAAAATAGTTAATTATTTTTACTTACTATTTTCACTATTTCTAGGAAGGATACGATCATATCATTGGCACTTCGGAGCATGGCAATGTCATTAGTTCATCTGAGCTTGTCTTACCTTCTTTTAGGTATGTTATCTGCATACATCTTGGAGAAACCAATCCAGATTTGATCAGTGTTGTTTGGTCAGTTGAATGTGTAAATTTCTTCTTCCCAGATGCTATGGCATTATGATTTATGAAGCATATTTTTGCCACTTTATTAGGATTTTTCAGCTATACTTTGAGCACACTAAAACTGTAAATTCAAGTATTCAACAAATAACCAGGCATGTGTTATATGTGCAAACTGTCTTGTGTAATTTGAATTCATTTAAATTGACTAATGCCGGAGAAGTTAGAGAAAAGTATAGCTTTGTTTAATGCCTAGTCCAACTCCATTTTTTGGTCACAATGACCAAAATTCTTGCTAAGCACAGTAGCTGCTCCTTTTTCTTTGCCTTAACCAATCATGAGCAGACAACATTTGATCAAGGCATGATGATTGATGAACGTTCATTTGGAATAATTAACTAATACATGTAAGACCTTTTCTATAGTAACTCTTGGCTAGTACGTCCATGATTTCCAGTTTTCCACATTCCATAGTTATGAGTCTTATGCTTTATAAAACCTGCAACATGTACAAAGCCACCATCGTGTGAGTTTGTTGTTGTTTATGAGCGCTTGATTGCACAGGCACCTTTTAATTGCATTCGGTGGACTGGCTGGTCTGGAAGAAAGCATTGAAGAAGATAGACATTTGAAGGTATGGTTACATAGAACAGTTTTCTACATTTGTTCTGATTTTTCCTTTTCTTGTTGCATCAAGTCTCTTACCATATTGTCATGTTCTGGTGCGACCTGATCACTTGCTTGATAACTAGGAATTATCACTGCAATGAGTTTTGTCTATGATTGAATTGTAAAAAATAAAAAAATGCTACCATTTGATGAGAATCTGAGCTAATTTCGTAGCTGAAAGATTCAGTATATATTTATCAGGAGTTGGTGACTTTCTTTAATTAGTGATTTGTGTCTTACTATTGCTATTGTTACTATTGAATTCACATATTTCTGACAGGGTAAAGGTGTAAATGATGTATTCACCTCTTATTTGAATACGTGCCCCAACCAAGGGAGCAGAACAATAAGAACAGAGGTATGTGCCACTTGAAAGCTTGTAAGGATAATTATTCCTCATGACATTTGCTCTTATGCTGACAAAAGTAGCAAACTTTTTCAGGAGGCACTTCTCATATCTCTCCAATACTTCCAAGGCCCCATTAGGCGAGCTGAATAGCATATGTAGAATGCAATACATGTTGGTGATATGCCCTAGAGGCAATATGGAGATGTTGAATATATCACATACTATGTTTATGATACATTGCTTTGTTCCTTGAAATAGACATTATCATTATTGATCAATGAGTATGTGACTTATTCATGAGACTCTTAATGCCAAAATGTTGCTATTTCTAAATGATCCCTGATTATATTTCATATGAGGAACAAATATGATTCAAAGATCAGCATATGTATTGATTGATGATCATTTCTCATGGATCATGGTATGGAGATACCAAATCAATAATATGGACATGTGTTAGTGAACATATGTTGGATAGACCCGCCATGAGACACTGCAGAGATTCCATGTGTCATCGCTGGTCTCAAGTAGTGTTTATGTGGAATCCTTAGACTTGAGATCATCATGGTTCCCAAGATGTGTAGTAGCTTATTTTGGGACTACTAAACACTACTCCGTGAATCGGGTAGTCATAAAAGTAGTCTTTGGGTTTACCATGAAACATATAGTGGGATGTGAATGATCAAGATAGAATTTGCCCCTCCTTATGGGAGAGATATCTCTGGGCCCCTCGATGTAATGGATTATGAAAGTGCATGGTCGTGCCAAGGTGATTGAGGAGTCAATCACGAGCTTATAATCCATCACGGAATCGAGAGAGTGATTGAGCTATTAAGAGGATGACACAGTCTCGCCTTGAGCTTAATCTATATCGTGAGGCAAAGGGATTAGTACATGAGAACATTACGAGTTCAAATTGATATGATCTTTACGTATACATTGGGGTTAATATGTCTTACTAGAGACCGCTATTAATGTGGTGACCGGAAGGTGTTTCGGTCGCGACCAAGTATACGTGAACCTGTGGTCGCACACTTAACGGGTTGGAACACTAATTCGAATGTGATTGGTGTGGGCTCAATTCGGATAGAGATCCGGATAGACTCTATTGGGCCTCGGTCCGCGAGGCCCAAGTGAGGAGTCTATATATATGGAGGCGAGGGTGAGGGTTGCACCGGTAATCCCGAGCTAAACCCGCCGCCACCTCCCGAGCCAAACCCTAGTCGTCATGAGTCTTTGGTACACTCGCGATCGGCTGCCCACCCGGACGTGTGGATACGGGGAGGCGCCGCCGTTGCGGCGTTGATCGGCATCAATCCACGATTGGATCCGCTCGTGGTGTGGTTGATCGCGTGGAGGAGACGATCGGTTCGGACGATCGACTACTTCCACTACTACCTCGACGCGCGTGGTTGGATCGGCTTCTCCAACTCTTCTTCACTGCACTGGCGTCTAGTGGTAACGATCCATGATCCTCCTTAAGCATGATGTCCTTGTGCGCGGTAGAAAAGTTTTGTTTTCGCTTGCGTAGCCTCACGCGATTCATTAGTGGTATCGAGCCATCTTGCTTAGTTTGCGATCCGGATCGGCGATATGTTGATATGCGGTTGTAATAGATTGGATCTATTACGGACTAGATCGATCGGTTCATGTGATGAATCATTGGTAGCACGGGTTGATTAGATCAATCGGTCATAAGGGGTTGGAATATGTATGAGTTGATAGCATCATGTGGCCAAAAGATTAGTTCGTGCTCCTTCTTTGATGTACGCCGACTTGCCCCTACCTACCGGTAACACCATCGGGCTAATCAGCAAGACGATCGATGAGATTGAGCCAACGGATCGAGGTCTTGTGTTGCGGTCTCCTCAAGCATACCGATCGCGATGATCAATGTGATTGATCTAATGAAAATTGAGACATTTAGAATGGCTCGGATTTGGGTTGATTTGATCGGCCGATGAGATTTTCATAGCGATTTCATAGATGCGATCTATGTAATTAGTGAGGTTTTGGTGCGCCACGAAACCCATGAGGGCGGCTCCCCTCGACCCCGTTGCATACGCATAGATTGTTATAGAAACACATTCATGTCGGCGGTAGAATACGTTCTCACGCTAACTTGTTTTTGCAGGGAATGATGTGAATGGTATGGCATAGATGCATATGTGATGCATGTGTGTTTTGGCTACTGTGTGTCGTATTAATCACAGTAGGGTTGAGGTCGTTCTTTAATTGTATAACGACTGCGTGTCGACTTGTGATGCTTGAGCTCCTCATGTAATTCATTTGCTACCTATTAGTTGTAATAGTTTAGTTCTTTGCTATGGAGGCTTCAAGCATGATGACAAAGAGGACAAGAAGTGTGGCGAAGAATATCACCGTGGAACCATGGCGATGGCGACCACTACGATACAAAATGCCATACCATTCAAGATAATGTGATTATATGCATGTGATGTTTATTTCTTGTCATACTATTCTTTCATGCCATACCTATAGAGGGTGTGTTTTTCATGATAGAATAGCTTCTCTCAAGAAAAATTAAGAATTTGTTTTGATGCCCTTCCAATTGATGCGCCTATAAGAATTATGATCATTGTTTGGTAGGTCTGCCAAAGCAGAGTACCATCAACTATCTTGATCTAATAGGGTGGATGTCGGACATCCACATGCATAGTATTGGTTTACTTGACAAGGCTATCAAATTGGATTTGGGTCTTGGGGCATGGTGTTGGGAGCCGGGCATTGGATGCCACCCAACAAACAAGAGTCACATAAGATGTGATTAGCAAGTGTTGCTTACCCACGTCACTAGATTTCTAGCGGTGATGCCAAAGCTCACTAGAACTTAGATGAACATAGATCTTGACCACTATATGTCGTTAGAGGGAAGACGATTACAAAACATATAGTGGGAGTATCTTTTGTTAAATAGTTTAATAAAAGATGAACATAAACATAGTGCTAAACTTTGCGTATTCTTTGTTGTAGATCATGTCAACTAATGCCGCATCCAGTTCTTTTAATTTGCGATCTATTCTTGAGAAAGAAAAACTCAATGGAACGAACTTTTGGATTGGTATCGCAACTTAAGAATTGTTCTCAAGCAAGAGCGCAAGGAGTATGTCCTTAGTCTCCTTATCCCGATGACTTGCTCGATAATGCTACCGTGGTCGCACGGAAAGCTTATGAGAAGTAAACGAATGATTACCTTGATGTGAGTCGTCTCATGCTTGCCACAATGTCCTCTCGAGCTTGAAGCAATATGAGAACACAGATGCCTACAATATCATTGTGGGGTTGCGTGGTATGTTTGAGAATCAAGCAAGGGTGAGAGGTTCAACACTTCAAAGTCCTTGTTTGCGTGCGAGCTTGCGAAGGGAATCCGTCGACCCTCATGTGATTAAGATGATTGGCTACATTGAGAGTCCGGAAAAGCTTGGTTTTCCCTTAGCTAAGAGTTGGCTCTCGATGTGATTCTTGATCGCCCCTCGAGCTTTGAGCCATTCATTCGAACTATCACATGAACAACATGGACAAGACCTTGGCCGAGTTGCATGGGATGCTAAAATCACCGAGGAAAGCATTAAGAAAAGCAACCATCATGTGATGATGATGCAGAAAGGCAAGGGCAAGCCCTATGTAAAGAAAGGCGCGGTCAAAGAAAGTTAGCTCCCGATGAGATCGCGAGCGGTTCTAAGGCCAAGCAAGTCAAGAAGGGCCTTGCTCGATGCATTGCTACCATCGTAAGCAATCGTGACATTGGAAAAGGCGCCCAAAGTACTTGGAGGATCTTAAGGAGAAGAAGGAAGTACGACTTCCACCCGTGTATAAATGTTATAGAAATCAATCTTGCCACTTCTTCATCGATTCTTGGGTATTTGATACCGGATCGGTTGCTCACATTTGCAAATCGTTGCGGGGCTAAGAAGAAGTAGAAGTTTGAGGAGGAGCGAAGTGGATCTTCGCGTTGGCAATGGAGCAAAAGTTGTTGCGGTGGTGTTGGCACCATGCCATTGTCTTTACCTTCGTGATTAGTTTTGGAATTGAATAATTGTTATTGTGTTCCATCTCTTTCAAGAACATTATTTCGCTTTCATGTTTACAAGCGAAGGTTATGACTTTAGATCCGTGAACAATGGTTGTTCTCTTTATTTCAAAGATATGTTCTATTGTCATACTCCATTGGTGAATGGGTTATATGTTCTTACTCTTGAAGAGTCATCGGTCTATAACATTAATGCAAAGAGGCAACGATCGAATGATTTGAATCCCACGCTTATTTGGCATCGCCGCTAGGTCACATAAATGAGAAACGCATGGAGAAGCTCCATAGAGATGGTATTCGCACTCATTTGATTTTGAATCATTTGAGACATGCGAATCTTGTTTACTTGGCAAGATGACAAAAGCACCTTTCACCGGTCAAGGTGAACGGGCAAGTGACTTATTGGCACTCGTACATTCGATGTATGTGGACCAATGAGCTCAACGAATGAGGTGGTTTTCAAGCTTCATAACTTTTATCGATGACTTTAGTAGATATGGATATATCTACCTGATGAAACATAAGTCTGAATCCTTTGAAAAGTTCAAAGAATTCCAAAATGAAGTGCAAAATCATTTAGGCAAGACAATCAAGTTTCTACGATCCGATCGTGGAGGCGAGTATTTGAGCCATGAGTTTGGTAATCATCGAAGGATTGTGGAATTGTTCCACAATTGACTCCGCCTTGGAACACCTCAATGGAATGGGGTATCTCGAACGAGAAATCGCACCTTATTAGATATGGTGCGCCCATGATGAGCCACAGTGATCTTCCGTTGTCTTTTGGGGTACGCTCTTGAAATGTACCGCCACACTAAATAGGGTTCCATCAAAATCGAGAAAAGACACCATATGAGATGTGGATAGGACAACGTCCTAGCTTGTCTTTTCTTAAGATTTGGGGATGTGAGACTTATGTAAAACGTTTACAATCGATAAGCTCGGTCCCAAATCGATAAATGCTTCTTTATCGGGTATCCTAAGGAAACAAAAGGATATTACTTCTATAATCAAGAAGAAGGCAAAGTGTTTGTCGCTCAAGATGGTGTCTTCTTAGAGAAAGAGTTTCTCTCAAGAAGGGATAGTGGGAGCATGGTGCAACTTGAAGAAATTCGAGAAACACCAAAACGTTTCAGCTCCTACTGAGAACCACAACAGGATGAACAAACTGTTGAAGAACCTGTTGTGGACACACCGCACCACGTGAGGTCGAGAGGTCACGTCGTGCACCTGAGAGGTACATGTTCTTGACTACTCAACAACGGGACATATTGTTGTTAGACAACGATGAGCCTAAGACCTATGAAGAAGCGATGGTGGGACCAGACTCGAGAAATGGCTTGAAGCCATGAGATCCGAAATTGAATCCATGCACGTAATCAAGTTTGGAACTTGGTTGATCCACCGATGGTGTTAAAACCATTGAGTGCAAATGGGTTTTCAAGAAAAAGATAGACATAGATGGAAATGTTCACATCTATAAAGCGCGATTGGTGGCCAAAGGTTTCAAACAAATTCAAGGTGTTGATTATGATGAAACTTTTTCACCGTCGCAATGCTAAAGTCTATTCGGATCATTCTAGCGATTCTTCGCTTATTTCGACTATGAAATATGGCAAATGGATGTCAAAACAGCTTTCCTTAATGGAAATCGAGTGAGGATGTGTACATGACACGCCCACGTGTTTTGTCGATCCGCAATCACCGAAAGATATGCAAGTCGCAAAGATCCATTTATGGATTAAAGCAGGCATCTCGGAGTTGGAACATTCGTTTTGATGAAGTAATCAAATGGTTTGGTTTCATCAAGAACAAAGAAGAGCCTTGTATTTATAAAAAGGCTAGTGGGAGCGCACTCGTGTTTACGGTCTTATATGTGGATGACATATTATTGATCGAAATGACATTCCTATGTTTCGAATCATTAAGTCTTCATTAAAAAAGTTCTCTATGAAAGACTTAGAGAGGCGGCATATATTCTGGGCATCAAGATCTATAGAGATAGATCAAAAGGTCGATTGGATTAAGCCAAGATACGTACATTGACAAGGTGTTGAAAAGGTTCAACATGCAGATTCCAAGAAAGGCTTCCTACCTATGTCACATGGTATAAATCTTAGCAAGAATCGGTGTCCTAGTACACCGATGAGCGGGATAAAATGAACGTGATTCCATATGCTTCACTATTGGATCCATTATGTATGCCATGCTTTGTACACGTCCGGATGTCTCGTATGCTTTAAGTGCTACGAGTAGATACCATCGATCCGGTGAAAGTCATCGGATTATCAGAAGAACATCTTGAAGTACTTGAGAAGAACTAAAGATGTGTTCCTCGTCTATGGGGTGAGGAAGAGCTCGTTGTAAATGGTTACACCGATGCTAGCTTCCAAACCGACAAAGATGATTTTAGATCGCAATGTGGATTTGTGTTTCGCTCGAATGGCGGTGCGGTGAGTGGAAGAGTTCCAAGCAGAGACGATTCTTGATTCTACAACAAGCCGAGTACATAGCGGCTTCAAGTCGCTAAAGAGGTCGTTTGGATCAAGAAATTTGTTTCGAGCTTGGTGTGATGGCTAGTGCCTCCACCCAATGGACCTCATCTTGTGACAACAAGTGGAGCCATGCAAGCCAAGGAGCCTAGATCGCACTGTAAGTCCAAGCACATTCTACTACGATTTCATCTCATCCGCGAGATTGTGGAGAGAGGCGATGTTAAGATATGCAAAGTACAAACGGATTTGAACATTGCAGATCCGTTAACAAAGCCGCTTCCCGCCCAAAGCATGAGGCTCACACTAGGGCAATGGGTATTAGATACCTACATGGTTGACTCTAGTGCAAGTGGGAGACTGTTGGTGATATGCCCTAGAGGCAACATGGAGATGTTGAATATATCACATACTATGTTTATGATACATTGCTTTGTTTCTTGAAATAGACATTATCATTATTGATCAATGAGTATGTGACTTATTCATGAGACTCTTAATGCCAAAATGTTGCTATTTCTAAATGATCCCTGATTATATTTCATATGAGGAACAAATATGATTCAAAGATCAAGATATGTATTGATTGATGATCATGTCTCATGGATCATGGTATGGAGATACCAAATCAATAATATGGACATGTGTTAGTGAACATATGTTGGATAGACCCGCCATGAGACACGCAGAGATTCCATGTGTCATCGTTGGTCTCAAGTAGTGTTTATGTGGAATCCTTAGACTTGAGATCATCATGATTCCCAAGATGCGTAGTAGCTTATTTTAGGACTACTAAACACTACTCCGTGAATCGGGTAGTCATAAAAGTAGTCTTTGGGTTTGCCATGAAACATGTAGTGGGATGTGAATGATTAAGATAGAATTTGCCCTCCTTATGGGAGAGATATCTCGGCCCCTCGATGTAATGGATTATGAAAGTGCATGGCCGTGCCAAGGTGATTGAGGAGTCAATCACGAGCTTATAATCCATCACGGAATCGAGAGAGTGATTGAGCTATTAAGAGGATGACACAGTCTCGCCTTGAGCTTAATCTATATCGTGAGGCAAAGGGATTAGTACATGAGAACATTACAGAGTTCACCGATATGATCTTTACGTATACATTGGGGTTAATATGTCTTACTAGAGACCGCTATTAACGGTGGTGACCGGAAGGTGTTTCGGTCGCGACCAAGTATACGTGAACCTGCTGTGGTCGCACACTTAACGGGTTGGAACACTAATTCGAATGTGATTCGGATGTGGGCTCAATTCGGATAGAGATCCGGATAGACTCTATTGGGCCTCGGTCCGCGAGGCCCAAGTGAGGAGGTCTATATATGGAGGCGGGGGTGAGGGGTTGCACCAGATAATCCCGAGCTAAACCCTCGCCGCCACATCCTGAGCCAAACCCTAGTCGTTCATGAGTGCCGGTACACTCGCGATCGGCGTCCGACCGGACGTGTGGATACCGGTGAGGCGCCGCTCGCTGCGGCGTTGATCGGCATCAATCTACTGATTGGATCCGCTCGTGGTGTGGTTGATCGCGTGGAGGAGACGATCGGTTCGGGACGATCGACTACTTCCACTACTACCTCGACGCGTGGTTGGATCGGCTTCTCCAACTCTTCTTCATTGCGCTGGCGTCTAGTGGCAACGATCCATGATCCCTCCTTAAGCATGATGTCCTTGTGTGCGCGGTAGAAAAGTTTTATTTTCTGCTTGCGTAGCCTACGCGCGATCCATTAATACAGACACTTGCAAATCCAACATTGCTCTACAAAAAGGAAGACTGTTCTAGAGAACTTGAATGGCGTTGGAGTTTGCTCACTGAAACTTTTTAACCCTACGCCTATGCGGCATTGAATCTTCCAGTGAAGAGGTTGTCAGCTGTTCAGAACATTTTGACACCCCTTGGCCTTCACCTTCGGTGATCAAAACTTGATATGGAACTATTAGGTGGTAGTTACCCATTTAGAGCCAAAAATATAAGCTACAGTCGTAAGTCATAAGCCATAGTTTAAAAGAACATGTCATGTTTTATGCCTTGAGAAGCAATGAAGGATTGTTGAACTCTGGAAATAGACATGGAATGTTGGATGTCATGTCTTGCTGAAGATTGTTTTCCCATCAACAAAATGCATTTGTCGCAAACTGTTTACACGATTGGGAAATGGGAATCGAACTTGATGGCACGGTGTACCTCGATCTGTTTTTCTGGATTGTGCCATTGGCAGGTTCTTTTCTTCAGGTCAAGCGCAATCAGTGATCCTATTGCCTTTGATATTCTTTTCAAAGTGGCTTATATATTATGACTTACGGCTTTCTTGAAACAAACAGACAAAACGGTTTGGAAAGGACTTATTGGGATAGCTTTTTAAAGATGGTTTATTGGCTTATCGGTATTCAGTTTATTTGCATAAACACTTGCACTAGAGCTAAAAGTTATCAATTATGATCACAAGCCATTAGCTGTTGTCATAAGCTATCAGTCACAGTAAAAAAAATAAAGTGGAATTAGGAATTAGACACAACCAAGTTTGCCCTGTGAGAGGGCATGGACCTTAATGTTTTGTTGATCTCTCCGTGACATCGGGTGAGTTCTTTTTAGTTTATGGTTTATAGTTTTTCTTAAACAAACAAATAAGATATTTCTCTGTCGCCGTTTTGAAGCGGCTTATCGGAACAGTTTTTTGAAGTGGCTTACGGTATTTGATTCCTTCACACAAAAACTTATGCTAGGACCAAAATGATAATCTACATTCGGTTCGTTTACACAAACGCTCATGTTAGACCAAAAACTATAATCTATAGCTGAAAAGAATCTCACCCGCTTATACATATGTTGTAGTGTTGCATAGTTTAGAAGATAGATTTGTCATGTTGTTTCTACTGCAAGTCATTCTAGCATTCAAATTTTGTTTTATGTATCCACCTTTCTGAGTCAAATTAATATATTTTTATTTTTTGAAACCCAAATTATTAAATTAATATATTTTCAGCCAGATATTTACAACAACCTATCCTCTACAAATGCCTTCTCATATACTATGATATTTTAAATAGACTTAAGTTTGGTTATTAAATCAGTAACCTTGTATGTCGAGCTAGATTGCATTACCGGAGAGTATGGTCTCTTTGAACGGGAGAGTATGGTCCTTTTTTTAAAAAAGGACTGAGGATGGTGTGTGCGCTAAGACTCCTGCGTGGTGTTCCGATGCCGCTGACCTGTGGGCCTAGCTTGAATCCAGACCAAGAATTCCCCCACCACGTCAATTTCTCATCACTCCCAATTCCCTCTTCGTCGTCGCCCCATGGTGCTGCCGCCGCCACCACCGCAGCCAGATGCACCGCTACAACCCCTCCTAGCAAACATCCTCGTGGCGATCTTGCCCCGCGTCGGCGACGCTGTTGCCGTCGTCCGCTGCGCAGCCACCTGCAAAGCGTGGTGCCGCCTCATCCAAGAATCGTCCTTCCTCTCCCACCGCCGTCGCGTCGGAGGCCTCGACCCCCTTGGGTTCTTCTTCCAGGACACCTCCCAGAAGCTCCCCGCCGCCGCGTCACGCGCTTCCTCCTCCTCGGCCCCCCGCCGTCGCAGTCAGCTGTCCTCCACCTGTCCCGCTTCTTGCTAGCACGGGCGGTCTCGGCAGCTTCGCCCCTGTCGCGTCGGGCAACGGCGGCCTTGTTGCCCTCCGCCGCCCCCTGGCCAGCTCGCGCGACCCCGTCAGGATCTGCGTCTGTGTCAGAATCTGGGAAAGTCTGAAAGAAGTCTGAAGGGAGACATGCTAATTGCTTCTGAAAACTTACCGCTTCAATCAGCCGGCCGCGTGAATTCAGACGTCTAGGATTGATGCTGATCTCTTGATGGAGATTTCACGGCTCAGATCAATTTCAGTTAACGTTAAATTATTAGAGGAGTTAGTTACTTACTTAAAGCTTGTGATGGTATTAATTGGGATGTAATGCTGGTAATTATTACTGATGCTTAATTATGGACTGAATACTTTATATCACGGCCGGGAGAAAGTAAAGGGGAGCTTTTGCCGATATTTTGTTTTGCCCTAGCTCTGTAGCGTAGCTCTTAGTTCCCGAGTTCCGTTCAGCTTTTCCCCTTTTTCGTCCACCGATCTCAAATCTTTCCACGCTTCATTCGGATTCCCATCGGGATCTGACAAATTGGTATCAGAGCTATCGAATCCTTGGCGGACGAGTCGGGCGATTGGGTTGGCGAGCTTCGGTTCTCCGTAAAATCCCTGATCCCCTCCAGCTTTGGCGGCGGATTACATCGGTGCGGGTGAAGGTGACCACACTCCGGGTAAAATCCCTAATCCCTGTGTCGATCCACAGGAAGATGACCAAATCCATAGCGAGGAATGAAGCGGAGGCATCAGAACTTACTACGGTCAGGCAAGAAGCAATGGAAGCAAGTTACAAGGCCGATGTACTGCAGCGACAGGTGGGAGATCTTCAAAAGTAGGTATCTGGTATGCAAAATCAAATGAACCGCGTGGAGACCTTGTTGCAAGGGCTGGTTATCTCCCAGACAAGAGCGACCGATCAAAGGCCCGGGCAAGAATTGGCCCCATCGGGAGAACTGGAAGTGGAGATGACGAGAAGGATTGAAGATTTGAGGCAGGCTAACCTCCACAGCACTCAAGGGGTAGAGTTGATTGGTACACCAGAAGGTAATTACAATCCACCATCTACTGGATTTTCTGCAGTACCGACGGGGTGGGAGCAGAATCCATTGCCACATTCTTCCTTTGCTTCACCCACTTTAAACCATTTAAATTCCAACCATGAACCAGCCTTCACCAGGCAGTGGCCACATAATCCTAGAGATTACGCTAGCTATTCACCTTACCAGTACCACGCTAGGCAATGGAACCCCTACCCAAGTAATGAGAGAGTTCTTAGCTTTTACAAATCCATTGCTAAGGGGCCTAAGCTCGATTTTCCGAGATTTGATGGTGGAGAGCCTCTAGAGTGGATCCGACAAAGTGAGACATATTTTGCTATGGCCAACGTTCCAGATGAAGCTAAGTTTGATTTGGCTCAGATGTATATGGTCGGCCGTGCTGATAGATGGTTGAGGAGCACTGGATTACTTTGGAATCCACCTCCTTGGTCTGAATTTTGTGCTATGATATGTGATAGATTTGCCCAGTATAGTGGTTATGAGGTATTAGAAAACTTTCATTCAGTAAAGCAGTACAATATGAATGTCTCTGATTATATAGATCGATTTGAAGAACTTATGGCAGTGTACAAGAATGACAATCCAACGCCGAATCCTCATTTTTTTTGTCAAATGTTTCGTCAATGGATTGAGAAATGGCATCAAGCACATTCTAAAACCCTTGAAGCCACAGAGTTTGTGTGAGGCTTATTTGATACGGCGTCGCCCGATCTTCTCGACGTAGGATGGATACTCACGGGAGTCTTGATGAATCGTAATGATCCTCCAATGCCAATGCAAGGGACGAACACTCTTTAATCCGTCAAAACACACTTGTGTTGATTTCGCCGACCACCAAGCGAAGATCTATCGTGCACCCAATTCCCAATGGAAAGACTGAACGATCTTGATTGAAGAAAATCACTCCAAATTCCTCATGGAACTTCGGTAGCAATGCTAAACTTGAACAAACTTTAGTAGATTCATTATTCTCAAACGTGGTCCCTTACAATGGGGGTCTAACCCTCAATATATAGTTTCCTCTTCACCTCATGGCTGGCCAAGAGGTCCTAAACCAACTCCAACTCATACCTACATGTATTTGGAAACAAATTCACACAAAAGGAAAAACCTAAAATTAAGCCGTCACAATGTTTTGGTCATAACTTTTAATCCGTGACGAATTTGAAGGTAGGGTTGGATCCATTGCGTAGCCCTTGAAATTATCTTTCCAACGAGTACAAGAACACCTGAATCGGACTCCGTTTGTGAAAGTTATGGCCTTTTTAGTAACTGCCTGTCAGGCTGTCCCGAACCGAATCCGAATTGAATTCTGAGTTGAAGAGTTTGAATTGGATTGAGCACGTGGGAGATCCAAATTTGGCTTGAAAATCTTATCCAAACTTGTAGTTTTAAGTCATTGTGCTCCTCCTTTTTGCTCTCCAAAGTCTTCACATGAATCATACCTAAGAATACATAAAATAATAGTAAGGCTTGAGATCTAGCACAAGACTTAACATAAATCTGGTCGGACACGACCATAAGTTTCAAAAGAAAAATATGTCATTTGTGCTCAATTTGCTTAAGTTACAACAGAACCAAATACTTGAACCAATGTGTCATTTTTGAGCAAATAGCACTCTATTTGGACTCAATTTTAGCTTCTTGGTTCCGCTTAGCTTATTGACATGGTTTGCATCATCCTTGAATATCTCTAGCTAGACTTTGCTTATTGATGACTTGACATGCTCACAAAATGCACTACACTTCAGATCGTCATCTATTTGTGCTAGCTGGCTTATACATATCCTGTCATGATCTAGATAGCATTCTATTATATTATGGCTTAGTGTAATTCGTTATGGTCATTTTGGATAATTCTCATGGCTCTAAATGCTTAGAATAATCAAACTTCAGCCATTTTATCATTTTTCATGACTTATTCTCCTTCTTGCATTCTTGATGTGTTTATTGCCAAAAGGGGGAGAATAGTGGTAGAAAAAGCCATTTTGGGAGCTTTGAGGAAAACTTGTTCTTTCTTTTGCTCCTTCTGTCAACATGGTCATTAGCTTCATTTCTTTCTTTAGACCATGTTGGATTCTTCAAACTCAACTTCATGCTTTTTCTGGGTTTGTCAATATACTCATCAAGGGGGAGATTGAGAGACCATGTGGAGGTTATCCCGTGTGTATGATGAGTAATTGATATCGGTTTACGAAAGTCGATTTTGAGTTGGTTGGTTCGGACCATGTCGTTGCGCGGTGCAAACGGCTTCGGTCAGACTTGGTCGATTGCGGTCGGGAGTGCTTAGGACGTTTGTTTTCTTTCTCGATCGGTCGATTTAGGTATTTCATGCGTGAGCACCTTTCATTGTGGTTAACGATGATTATGCTGTTTCGTGCGGTGATATGTGACGGTTTGCTTGTCTGTGTGGATGCAGGACTTCGGAGCTAGGTCATGGTGATGCGTGGGAGGACCGGGACTAGGCACAGGAGGTGTTGAGGTCCAGACGGTCGGAGACGTCGAGGATGATCGAGGCTGCTGAGGTGGTTGCGAGCCAGGAGACGAGGAACCGGAGCTGGAGCTGCCGGAGGTGGACACGACGGGCAACGGCGAATGGATCGGGACTAGACTCAGGGAGGAGTCGAGGTCCAGACGGTCGGATACCAGTTGCGGTCATGTGCAACGGAACAGACCGGGACTAGACTTAGGAGGAGTCGGAGGTCCAGTCGGTCGGAGTCAGGTGCGGTCATGCGTGAACGACAAGGAGCGCGGAAGCTTCCCGGAAGGTGCAGGAGGGGCGAATCGGTAATTTCGCGAGGTGCACAAGGGAGCAGCTCCGTTAGGATTTAGCCAGAACGGGTTGGAGACCCGTTAGCCAAGGGCTATAAATAGGTGTTGGGGGCTGCATACCCCTTTGAGAGTTTTTGTGCATTTGCTCTCCATTTTGTGTGTGTTCCTCCCAAGAAGCATGTGAGGCTCTTGGTGTTTTTGAGGATTGAGAGGGAGTGGATGGATTGAGAGTCTTGTAATCAATACTCTTGTTCTAATGTCCATGCGTATGGGGACTCCTCTGTATTTCTTGTTTCTCATGAATGAAATCACTGAAAGTTTGAGTCTTATTTCTTCTTGAGGGTTTTGTTTTTGCTCTTCATGTGTGAGTCTCTTTTTGATGTGAGGAGTAGTTGTGCAGAGCACCTTTGCTCTTGTGTCTTCTATGTGTGAGAGTCTGTGAGTTTTTGACAAGGATTGGTTGTAGCAAAACTCAATGCAATCTTTCATGTCTCTTCATGCAGCTCTGAGTTGTTCTCTCTTTGTTGCTTAATTTCTGTTTTGTCTTCTCTGTTCTCTTCTTGTTATCATTCTCTGTGTTCTGCGTGTTCATGAGGGTAACTCTCATTATTTAAGTTCTGATTATTTAAGCTCTGATTATTTAAGTTGAGTTTTCACGCTCGGCCAGGAAGAACAGTTTTCCTTGACACTCTCTCATTTGTTTCAAGCGTGGGTGTATTCTTGTGCTAATTTTCGTGAGATTGCGGTTTCATTACCGAATGGTCCAGTTTGCAGCACCGGCCAGACCGTGACCGTGATTATCCTTTCTCGTTTTCCTTTTGGGCAGCACTTTCGTTTTTGTTTTGCTTCCAGAGTTGTTAGCTTTTGATTTTCAGTCTGTGCAGCAGCAACATTGCTTTTCCTTTTGCTTTGTTGTCAGTAATGAAAATTACTTTTGCTCTGCTGCTCTGAACCTCTTCTGTCGACTGCTATTTTCTTCAGTTGTGTTACGGCCAGTGTCTATGGCCTGTGAACATTTAGGCTGCTTTCTTTTAGCTTTCGGTCAGCTGTAATCTGCAGTCTGAATTTATTGTGCTTCGATTTTGGCGATTCGGCACTACTTGATTTTGTCGGTGAAGTGTTTCATTCGACAATCTGATGATCATTCGCTCTGATGAGACTGCAGTTTGGGTTTTCCGGTTTGCTATTTCCCTTCGGGCTGTAGACAGCAGGTTTTTATCTATAATCAGCGTACGAATTCTTGCGGGTGATTTTTAAGAAAACGACATTCACCCCCTCTGTCGCCATTTCGGTCCTACACTTATTTATGTTTTCCCTGCTAGTTTGTTAATCCCTTTAGGCTATTAATTGTAAGCTTGTCGCTACTCTGATAATTAATAATATTTGAGTCTTTCGTAGTTATTCGTGATCATGGACGATATTTCATCTATATTTTGACTGTATGCACTAGTGTGATCCTGGACTAGTGTAGAATACACAGGGAGATCTGGATTTGCATATTCAGGTCTCAACATGGACTCTCTACATAGGGTATTATATAAGGACATACAAACTTCACTTATGTAATTAACTGTATTCATCGTGTCAACCATTGTTCTATTGGAAGGCAGGCAGAATCAGTAACTCTATCAAGGTTGTTATGCACTCCACAAACGGGTAAGTAGATATATCTAGGGGAAGTGTTTTAGGCTCTCGGCTCAGATGGCAAGTTGTACGGCTTAGGGTTTTTGCATTGTAGGTTTTCAAGACTCTCGTCTCTTTGACCTTGGAGAGGTTTCATTCCTAACATACGCCAACTTGTTTAGGACAAAAGGCTTTGTTGTTATATACAAGTGTTTAGTATATTTTTTAATTGATAATCTAAAATTCTTTCTCAATCTAAAAACATTGTTTTCTAAATGAGATCAAGAATGAGTATGAACAAGAGGATGAAAAGGGATATTTCAGGGAATGTTAGAATATGACCATACAATGCACTATTGTTAAATGAGTTTGCTAAGTACTCCATACTTAACATTGCTATTATTTTTCTTTGTTTATAGTATAGCTACCTTGGATTTCCATTTGGTGTGAATGAGGCCTACCAAGAGAGGTTCTGTTCCGATGGGGAGATGATGGGGTTATGGGTCCCGATCTTCCGATAGGATGATAACTTCGATTTTGGTGGAGGTGACCCTTATGAACCGACTACAACCGAACGACGTCGCTGCGCCTTAGCAATCGTGAACCACACTCCAAGTCGTTATCAACCGTGCCAAGAACGCGGTTGACCTGACCACGAAGGTCTATTCCTGCATGCAACCGAGGAACAAGTAAGAACAAGATAACAAGCAATCTGAAATTGCAAATATTTATATTGAGTTCAAAAGGTGGGATTCAAGGTCGTCTTGACAGTGGTCATCGACACAAGCGAAGAAAGAAGTTTGCACGAGGGCAAAACCAAAACTCAACGAAATCCAAGTCCTAGCATAGGGAGGCGGTGGCTCTTATATAGGGTTACAAGGTACATGGACCCAAGTGGAGGTGGCGCAGCACCCTTTCAACTCAGACTCAGAAACCAACATGGACTCTTTTGATGATTACGGCCAGATCGGATAGAATTTAGATATGGGGTTGGATCCTTTAGAAAGTAGGCTTCATTAGCTTTCCATGAAGTCCAAGAACGTCCAAAACGGAGTCCGTATGAAAAAGTTATGTCCGTTTGAACTTGGCAATATCGCAGCAGCCCGAATCCGATTCTAGTACGAACCAACGCGGACTCTTTTGACGATTGCGGCCGGCTCGGATAGAATTTAGATATGGGTTGTTTCCTTTAGAAAGTAGACTTCATTAGCTTTCCATAAAGTCCAAGAACGTCCAAAACGGAGTCCATATGAAAAGGTTATGTCCGTTTGAACTTGACAATATCGCAGCAGTCCGAATCCGATTCCAGTACGAACCAACGTGGACTCTTTTGATGATTGCGGCCGGCTCAGATAGAATTTAAATATGGGGTTGGTTCCATTAGAAAGTAGACTTCATAAGATTTCCATGAAGTCCAAGAACGTCCCAAACGGAGTCCGTATGAAAAAGTTATGTATATTTGAAGTTGGGCCTATCAGGCACAATCCGAATTGATCTGGAGGCCGAATTGGATTCCAAAATATTTCCATCTTGATCTCTTCCTTGAATTGGTGTAAAATTGATGTGGTGCTGTAAAAATATATATTTTTATCATTACGTAGCATCATATTCTCATTTAAACTATGTGGAAGCTGAAGAAACGAATTCACCTTTAGTTCAATCTTGATATTAGGCGGTACAGTCGTATGTGTTTGTGGTGTGGTAGGTTTCATTCCTAACATACGCCAACTTGTTTAGGACAAAAGGCTTTGTTGTTATATACAAGTGTTTAGTATATTTTTTAATTGATAATCTAAAATTCTTTCTCAATCTAAAAACATTGTTTTCTAAATGAGATCAAGAATGAGTATGAACAAGAGGATGAAAAGGGATATTTCAGGGAATGTTAGAATATGACCATACAATGCACTATTGTTAAATGAGTTTGCTAAGTACTCCATACTTAACATTGCTATTATTTTTCTTTGTTTATAGTATAGCTACCTTGGATTTCCATTTGGTGTGAATGAGGCCTACCAAGAGAGGTTCTGTTCCGATGGGGAGATGATGGGGTTATGGGTCCCGATCTTCCGATAGGATGATAACTTCGATTTTGGTGGAGGTGACCCTTGCGAACCGACTACAACCGAACGACGTCGCTTGCGCCTTAGCAATCGCTGAACCACACTCCAAGTCGTTATCAACCGTGCCAAGAACGCGGTTGACCTGACCACGAAGGTCTATTCCTGCATGCAACCGAGGAACAAGTAAGAACAAGATAACAAGCAATCTGAAATTGCAAATATTTATATTGAGTTCAAAGGTGGGATTAGAAGGTTGTCTTGACGGTGGTCATCCGACACAAGCGAAGAAAGCAGTTTGCACGAGGGCAAAACCAAAACTCAACGAAATCCAAGTCCTAGCATAGGGAGGCGGTGGCTCTTATATAGGGTTACAAGGTACATGGACCCAAGTGGAGGTGGCGCGACACCCTTTCAACTCGACTCGAGAAACCAACATGGACTCTTTTGATGATTACGGCCAGATCGGATAGAATTTAGATATGGGGTTGGATCCTTTAGAAAGTAGGCTTCATTAGCTTTCTATGAAGTCCAAGAACGTCCAAAACGGAGTCCGTATGAAAAAGTTATGTCCGTTTGAACTTGGCAATATCGCAGCAGCCCGAATCCGATTCTAGTACGAACCAACGCGGACTCTTTTGACGATTGCGGCCGGCTCGGATAGAATTTAGATATGGGTTGTTTCCTTTAGAAAGTAGACTTCATTAGCTTTCCATAAAGTCCAAGAACGTCCAAAACGGAGTCCATATGAAAAGGTTATGTCCGTTTGAACTTGACAATATCGCAGCAGTCCGAATCCGATTCGATGACGAACCAACGTGGACTCTTTTGATGATTGCGGCCGGCTCAGATAGAATTTAAATATGGGGTTGGTTCCATTAGAAAGTAGACTTCATAAGATTTCCATGAAGTCCAAGAACGTCCCAAACGGAGTCCGTATGAAAAAGTTATGTATATTTGAAGTTGGGCCTATCAGGCACAATCCGAATTGATCTGGAGGCCGAATTGGATTCCAAAATATTTCCATCTTGATCTCTTCCTTGAATTGGTGTAAAATTGATGTGGTGCTGTAAAAATATATATTTTTATCATTACGTAGCATCATATTCTCATTTAAACTATGTGGAAGTGAAGAAAGCGAATTCACCTTTAGTTCAATCTTGATATTAGGCGATGCGATCGTATGTGTTTGTGGTGTGGTCACATCATCCTCCCCTTCTTGACGGAAATCCGTCCTCGGTTTTAACATATGTGTAGCCTCACGTGTTGTATGATCTTGATTATAAATCTTGGTACATGATAATAAACGCAACAAACTCTCATTATGTAATATCATAAGTTCTTTATCAAACAAAGTAAAACCTGTTTGAAACGAACTCACCTGATAATTTAAGGGATGCGTAGAAATTCTTGTAATTGGAATAGCAAGCACAATAAATATGATTGTATCCATAGAGTACATGTTCTCATCATCCTTCCTTTCTTGAAAACAAAGCCGTCCTCGGCTTTTGATAAGCTGAAAATAGCGTAACAAAGAAGCCAAGGTGTACGCATGGTATATGTATATATCATCCATTTTAGTAGTTCTCCGTTGTTGCACAATTAATGTTATTAAATAGCAGCGATCATAAAAGCTCATTGTATTATTAACCCAAAAGTAATCATATATGTTTATGAGCAAATTAAAATTTCTCACAAAGCAATTATTGCAACTAGTTTTGCAAATGTAAGTGAAGCATTTATGCAATTCAAATCTCTGAAATTGTAAACTTGTAGTAATGGCACATATGGGCAAAGCTACAACTTTTGGAATCAAGCAAAGTTCATCCATATAATCATATTTCAATTGAGCAATAACAAATTTGCCTAGCAAGGGTGAAAAGATTTGCAAGTTCTTCCATACATCAATTTTATCATTCAGATTGTCAATTTTAGATGGTTCAATAAGAGAAGAACACATAGGCATTGAATGATCACTAGATTTTATTTTTCTTTCATAATGAACAAGATTCACCATACAAGAGTTGTTGTTCAAAACAACAAGCTTCAGTTTATCCATGTGATCACAAGTAATGCATACTCGATATACAAGAAATTGATTGTCTACACCATAATCCCCAATTAATTTAAAACAATAGGTGTACGTGAAAGATAGAGAATTTAGGTATAAAAGATCAGAAACTTTCTTCATAGCACATTCCAAACTAACGGCCTCATTAAGCATGATATAGCACAATGTATCAGGAGGGGATATTCTATCAAATACTTCCTTATGTGTAATTAATTCGACATGTGCAAAATTATAAGAATTTAGATCGACACATGGTTCATTCAAGTTAACACAAGGAATATCAAAAGATTGAACTACAGCAGGTATATACTTACAAGGTTGCTCTTTGTCTTGTTGTAGCACCAAATCAATACCTTTGTCATTATCGTCCTCATCAGATACTGTAGGTACCTCAAACTTCTCCTCTAATGGCATGAGATGCACCAGATCATCCTTCATCTCTTCAAGCGTCTCGGCGGTATCTGTAGATGGATTAGGAGCCAAAACAATATCAGCATTTTCAGTTACCTTAGGTTGCACCTCGCTTGTGACCGGGGTGGTAGAGGTACAAAACGATGTTGCAATTTCTTCTTCATCTTCTCCCATGTGTATATGTAGTGGAACTCAAGATTCGACCACCAATGTTGCACATCACCAATCAGCGCCGTCCTTGCCAAGCTCATCTTCTCATAAGGATCAAGATCTTGTCTTTCAAAGTAGCTATCCAACATAGTAACCCACAAGAAGTAGTCCAGAAGACGTACTCTCGGTGAGTGGCAAGATGTATACCGATGGTTGTTTCCTTCGAGTTCAAATCGCGCGATGACATCGTAATCTACCCATTTTCTCAAGCTGTCATTGTTAGTAGAAAACAAGGAAACAAATCACAAGTATATGTTCCTATCAACTCTTTGGGATGTGGAGGCTCAAATCAAGTCACACATCTCTCAAGCTCTTACCAAATTCTTACAAGTTCTTACCAAAGCAAACAGGTGGTGCAACCAGTGGCTGGTTCGTGAGAAATCTGACTTTGGTGATTAGTTCAGCGATTGCAAAAGACGGTTCGACGTGATCTGCTCGGTTAGTATAAGGTATAGCTTGGAAGGCTCAATATGTAGCATTGGAGAACAATCAGTTAATTTCAGAAATTGCATATAATTGAATTATAGTTCGTATCTAGCACTTAGCCTATGTTGCCGATCAAACAATGATGGATGAAGGCTAAATAAGTGTATAACAAAGTATAGGAGTGATAGACACAAGATAATTCAATAGAATGCAATTTGGAATTGAAGAACACAAGGATTGATCCAAAACTGAAAACTGAAGATTTCTGTCCACTGGACAGCACGTTGGTATTTTGGCTGTAACTTTCTGTCAATTGCCTCTTTTTCAATGATTCTTTTTTTCACAGTTTTCTGACGGCTTTTTCTACAACTTTTGTTTTGGGGTCAAGTTCCACAAACTGACTGAAAAATTCGCACAAAAATCACAACTACAGACTATTGCAGATTCAAACTGAAATTTTAGGTCAACTTGCACCGCACATATCTTTTTACTGCCATACTGGATTGAAGCAAAATTTTACAGGCAGATAGATAATGAAGTTGTGAATCTAATGGAGGTGTTCTCACTCAAAAAGGATCACGGAATCAAAAGTTACGACTTTTTTGGTGGCGGATGCAGAGAAAGGAAAATTCAGTCGAATTGGAATTAGGGTTTGGAGTGGGGAACAATTTTCTTATTTGGATTTTTATGGAATCAAGGATATGACCAGCAACTAGACAAAGCTAAAAAGGACACAAATTCAATTTAGCAAACCAAAACTAACAGATTGAAAGGCACAACGGGTTTGGACAATGAAATTAACTCTTTTGTTGGGCAATTTTTCTGGACTATGGGAAATAAAAACCAATCTACTAACTAGGGATATAAGAAATTCCTACCGGTCAACTGAAGCTCTGATACCACCTGATGGGGTTATGGGTCCCGATCTTCCAAGAGGATGATAACTTCGATTTTGGTGGAGGTGACCCTTGCGAACCGACTACAACCGAACGACGTCGCTTGCGCCTTAGCAATCGCTGAACCACACTCCAAGTCGTTATCAACCGTGCCTAGAACGCGGTTGACCTGACCACGAAGGTCTATTCCTGCATGCAACCGAAGAACAAGCAAGAACAAGATAACAAGCAATCTGAAATTGCAAATATTTATATTGAGTTCAAAAGGTGGGATTCCGAAGGCTGTCTTGACAGGTGGTCATCCGACACAACTGAAGAACAGAAGTTTGCACGAGGGCAAAACCAAAACTCAACGAAATCCAATCCTAGCATAGGGAGGCGGTGGCTCTTATATAGGGTTACAAGGTACATGGACCCAAGTGGAGGTGCCGTAGCACCCTTTCAACTCAGACTCAGAAACCAATATGGACTCTTTTGATGATTACGGCCAGATCGGATATAATTTAGATATGGGGTTGGTTCCTTTAGAAAGTAGACTTCATTAGCTTTCCATGAAGTCCAAGAACGTACAAAACGGAGTCCGTATGAAAAAGTTATGTCCGTTTGAACTTGACAATATCGCAGCTGTCCGAATCCGATTTCAGTATGAACCAACGCGGACTCTTTTGACGATTGAGGCCGGCTCGGATAGAATTTAGATATGGGGTTGGTTCCTTTAGAAAGTAGACTTCATTAGCTTTCCATAAAGTCTAAGAACGTCCAAAACGGAGTCCATATGAAAAAGTTATATCCGTTTGAACTTGACAATATCGCAGCAGTCCGAATCCGATTCCAGTACGAACCAATGTGGACTCTTTTGACAATTACGGCCGGCTCGGATAGAATTTAAATATGGGGTTGGTTCCATTATAAAGTAGACTTCATAAGCTTTCCATGAAGTCCAAGAACGTCCCAAATGGAGTCCGTATGAAAAAGTTATGTATATTTGAAGTTGGGCTTATCAGGTACAATCCGAATTGATCTGGAGGCCGAATTGGATTCCAAAATATTTCCAACTTGATCTCTTCCTTGAATTGGTGTAAAATTGATGTGGTGCTGTAAAAATATATATTTTTATCATTACGTAGCATCATATTCTCATTTAAACTATGTGGAAGCTGAAGAAACGAATTCACCTTTAGTTCAATCTTGATATTAGGCGGTACTGTCGTATGTGTTTGTGGCGTGGTCACATCAGGAGAGGGATGGTGTTGAGCATCACCCGCATAAGGGGGAGCTCTTATGCGAGAGCTGGAGTGACTAGAGAGTTACTGTCAGCAAGGACGCGACCCCCTGGGTACTTGTAACTTTAGTGTGCTGTATTTTTATTTACAGCTCTTGTATAATTAGAATCTGAGTTAGAACTATTTATTTCCAATATTGTATTATTGAAGCCTTATGGCTTTCTATTAACTTTAGCTCTGCGTGGCTATGTTCATGGAATGTTATATTCCATATCAAATTATTGTTCTTAAAAAACACGGGTTGTCACACATGCACAGACTCGTCCTCGATCAGTTCTTGGTTGTTGAATCGCATTACGGCGACATTTTGAGTTCACTATGCTGAGTTGAACTTACCTGCTTTTATGTAGATAATGTCCATGAAGTCATGTTTCCTGAATATTTCATTTGTTTTGAGCTTCATGCATGATTGTCTGCCTTTTTTGACATCAAACATTATGTTTCTATTAACCGATTGCAAGACCAAATCATCGGCGACCGTAGAAAGTGTTCAACTGAAATCTCAGCTTCATGATCTCCCCTACACCCACGAGCAGCTAACAAGTGTGTTGCATTATTACGAAGATGATGGCAGTTCCTAATTAAACTCTGAGTTCCCATGATTAATTCCATCTATGCAGAGCCATTACTAAATTTCTTTTTCTTATAATGCTTTCTGTGATGGCTTTCTATTTTCTAGATGAATAACATTTTATTCTTCTAACATAGCAGTCCAGACAAATGTTGGGCACCAACTTACACTACTGCAGAAAAGGTCATCACAGACGGTTCAAAAAGTCATTACAGACGGTTTCGTCAGCCGTCTGAGTTTATGGGTCAGTAATGACATGAGGTCATCACATACGGCTTTAAAATCGTCCGTGATGCAGACTATCACAGACAGTTATAACTTAATAACCATGAACATAAATATATTTCTTTTTGGTAGCTAGCCTCAGAAAATGCTAGCCATGCTCTGCGAAACAAGCAGATCAACACAGTATATATACATCCAATTCATATTCATTCATTTCAGAAACAACAGCATCCATTTCACAAATCAATTAATAGAAATGAAATAAACTCTCCATCCATGAATAAATACATACATGAACAATTAAGCTCAATCTTATCTCAGTGTAATTTATTTTACATTATGGAACTCCCCATCTTCTTTTATAATTTTAGATATTAAGAAGTACGCACACTGTCCTTGAATATGTTTGAGATCGGCCTATTCCAACGGAGTTGTAGCGATGGACAGAACCTATTAGTAGGAAGATTAATTCGTACATACATATATAAATTGATAAGTATGAAATAATTATTGCAAAATTGACAAACCTGAGGATTGTTCTTCGCGGAACCAACGAGTAGTTGCATGTTGTGGCAAATATAGAATCCACACGTGTTGTTGTCCGGCGGCTGCTGGTGGCACTGCAAAAATAGAATTTGTTAGTTCGAGAGGCATTACTACGAAATGTTATATAGGATTAATGTGTACTAGCGAATGTTGGGAAATCTAGAACGTGTCGTAGGGCGTCGATCCCTCCCTTGGATTTTCGTACATTTGCAACATACGTGGCGAAAGACCTACGTGTTTCTAAAAAGTCGGCTTAGTCATTGGGAAGGAAAGAAAGATTATAATAGAATATTACCTTGTTCTATTTTGGTATAATTACAATTAGAATCTAGTGGAACCTACACAGGTATGTTATGGTCATTAAACCTAAATACGTGTTACTTATAAAGGACCATCAATAAGCATAGCCACTAGTGTAGCACTTACCCCTGGTTGTAGGGCATAAGTATAAATTCCTTGTCGCGGTGACCCTCCAATGCCTTCGTGACGTAATTCTCGACAAATGATGCATCCTCCTTGATGGTATTCATGGCGACCAAGCGTGGGTCGAGGAAACCAACTGGAGATTTCGTTAATCTGGCTTCAGTCACCATTTATCTATATATATACACACATAAATTAAATGAGTTATATATGACATTTATCGGTATTACATAAATGTAGACCATGATTGTACAAACTTACAGTGTCCAACATCGAATAAGTAAGATGTCGAGGGCATCGAGTGTGAAGAGAAAGAATAAGTCCTTGAAGGTCACCATGAAGATACAATCATGAATATTGTGCTGCAGATGATGCGGCATGAACTTGACGTTGACACCAGAGCATCGTTGTTCCTCCGGCTTGTTGGCTTGTTCCATGTAATATGTATGCAATCTCTGGCAAGCCAGCCCTAGGGTTGGGAGGCTCTCTTTCGAGACGACCAATGGCTCGCCCAGCACAAATTTTTGGGCCAACAGCAAGTAGAGAATCTCATTATCCGTCTTCTTTGGTTTGCCCTTACTGCCTCGGCTATAGGTTGACTTCACGGTAGATGCACCGCGCCCTTGCCGCGTCTGTGCAGGTAGCGTTGGTGCAGATCACGCCTGTGGAATTGGCACTGGTGCAGATAGCTCCTATGGACTTGGCACCGGTGCAGGTAGCTCGAGTGGACTTGGCGTAGGTGCAAATGGCTCTCGTGGACTTGGCACCAGTGCAGATAGCTCGAGTGATATGAAAGATAGTGTTGCAATGTATACATCATATGGTTGCCGTTATATTAATTTGTTTGTGTGGAACAACGAGAATGACACGATAATTGATTCATACATATACCATGCATATGTGTTGTTCTTTTTATACTAATCACCCATATACCTTGTTATTGCTCTGTGTTGTCTTTGCACAATCTAACCATGTCAGGTGGAGAAGACAACTATGGTGATGAGAATGAAGTTAATCTTAATGCCCCGGTGACTCGCTTTAAACATCAGGAATTGAGAAGTACATTGCAACAAGAGCTCCATTCAGGCATCACTGCTAAGCACGTACAACTTAAGACGGATATGCAGGATTTCCATATTGAATTCAATCAACAAATGAAGGTGTTACACAAAAGCATCGTGAATGATATTGTGCAAGCACTTCATCCACAACAACAAAAAGATATGTTTGTTCCTTTTTATGGCAGTGATGATCCAGATGAGTATCTTGAGTGGGAATGGCAAATGGAGAAAGTGTTTAGATTTTAGAAACTTTCCAAAGACCAAGAGGTGATGCGTGCCACAAGGGAGTTTGAAGACTATGCTTATAGTTGGTGGCAACAACTAATTGGAAAACAACTCATTAAATCTTGGTTAGATTTGAAGGCGTTTATGAGAAGCGAGTTCGTGCCATCCTATTATGCTCAGGAATTGCTTCACCATCTGGAGAATATCACACAATGGAGTAATACTGTCCAAGATTACTATTTTGAACTGCAAGATGCGATGCGTCGTGCCGGTGTCACTAATCCATCAAAGGAGAAGGCATACTTTAGGGGTGGCTTGAATTCTGAAATCGCCGCTACACTTCAACATAAATATTTTAGTAGCATGCATGATCTTGTGAATTATGCTATTATACAGGAGAAGAGACTTATGGAGAAACGTACATCACGGTTCAATCCATGTCCATACTTGACTCTTATGGTTCCACTAGTGTGACACATGAGAAGATGACCGAACATGGGACTTTCCTTGATGAAAGCAGACATCTTATGCTGCCCCAATGATACATACAACAATTGAGATGCATCAAAACCTATGTGAGAATGAGAGTCACATAGCCAAATTGAGCGAAAATGTTAAAAAGAGTGAGCTGTGTGATTCCACCATTTGTGAGGTTGAGAGCATCCAAATTAAGAGTGCGAGTGATACACTAAAAAAAGAGAAGTAGAAGATGGACAAAGTAAGGTTGATTTTGAAACTAACACAATAATATCTATTTCTAGTGTTGTTTATCACATTGTGCGAGTTGATATTAAAGAAGAGGAGTCAAATGTTCAACAAGCGGCACCATTGGAGATAAACGATGAGGAGATAATCATAGTTAAATATGAAGTACTTGCTGATCCGTTGTTACATCATGATGATTTAATACCTACAACACCTACATCAACTGAGGAGAACAATAAAGGTAACAATATTGGTCTTTGAAATTAATTGTGAAACGGTGAGTACTTGTGAGAACTCATATATCGAATGAAAATTCCTTGTTCTGAAATTTCTTTGCTCAATTTACATAATGTGGAATTGATTACTCATAAGGAAGTTCTTACGAGAATATCTCCTGATGATTCTTTATATTATATCATGTTTGATGATCCTAAAGAACTATCTAGTGTGATTGAGAATGTTGCTGAAATTTCATGTTTAAAATCACTAGTTAGTGCCTATGCATATACATATAAGTTTAATTTGATTGGAAATTATGTTATAGATGATAAGTTTTATGTTTACCGAATATGCATTACATGTGATAAGTTTGCTGAATTGAAATTGTATATTTTGGATAAACAATCTTCTGTACCATATCATGATCACAATGAGATGAGTTTCAACAATAGTCTGCATGTTTCAAAAGATTTCTTAAGCCTACTTATTCATCCTTTAATGTACAATCATGTACAAATAATCAGAGTTGCGAAGTTGAAGCAGGGAAGGAACTAAAAATTTTCTTCCCCATATTTGAACAACATAATTTGGGTTGGCCCATTAATGACTTGTCCATGTGCCTAGCAAAGTCGAGGACGACTTTTTCTCATGAGAGGGATAATGATATGAAAGACAGTGTTGCAATGTATACATCACATGATTGCCGTTATATTATTTTATTTGTGTGGAACAACGATAATGACACGATAATTGATTCATACATATACCATGCATATGTGTTGTTCTTTTTATCTACTACGCCTTCAGATGTTCTTGATATGCTAAGCAAAAGAAGTGTTGATGACAAATATATATACCATGCATATACGTTGTATTCTTTGCTTAGTACAATTTCAGGCTACCAAAAGCCGAGGACGGTTTTTCTTCAAGAAGCGGAGGATGATGCGGAGACGCACATGCTTAGTACTTTAAGGCGAATACATTATTTAATTGGAAAGAAGTATTGAGCCGCATTAAATATTGTCAGGTGAATTTGTTTCTTAAGGAGTTTCTTTTAATTGATGATGAACTTGGAATATTACATCATGCTATTATTTTATATATTCTTAGGTATGATTCATGTGAAGACTTGGGAGAGCAAAAGGGAGGAGCACAAGGACTAAAACTACAAGTTTTGGATAAGATTTTCAAGCCAAATTCGGATCTCCCACGTGCTCAGTCCAATTCAAACTCGCATTCAACTCGAATTCAATTCGGATTCATTGGGACAACGACAAGCGATTACTAAAAAGGCCATAACTTTCACAAACGGAATCCGATTCAGGTGTTCTTGTACTCGTTGAAAAGATAATTTCAAGGGCTACGCAATGGATCTAGCCTCACCTTAATTTTAGGTTAAATATTAAAAGTTATAACCGAAACATTGTGACGACTTAATTTTAGGTTTTTCTTTTTATGTGAGTTTGTTTCCAAATACATGTAGGGATGAGTTGGAGTTGGTTTAGGATCTCTTGTCCAGCCATGAGGTGGACAGGGAACTATATATTGAGGGTTAGACCCCCATTGTAAGGAGACCACGTTTGAGAATAATGAATCTACTAAAGTTTGTTCGAGTTTAGCATTGCTACCGAAGTTCCATAGGGAATTAGGAGGGATTTTCTTCAATGAAGATCGTTCAGCCTTTCCGTTGGGAATTGGGTGCACGATAGATCTTCGCTTGGTGGTCGGCGAAATCAACACGAGTGTGTTTTGGCGGATTAAAGAGTGTTCGTCCCTTGCATTGACATTGGAGGATCACTACGATTCATCAAGACTCCCGTGAGTATCCATCCTACGTCGAGAAGATCGGACGACCCCGTATCATCGAGTGGACTTGACACCAGTGCAGATGGCTCTCATGGACTTGACACCAGTGCAGATAGCTCGAGTGGACTTAGCACTGTGCAGATAGCTCGAGTGGACTTAGCACTGATGCAGATGGCTCTCGTGAACTTGGCACCAGTGCAGGAGACTCCAGGCAGATATCCCTCTTGGGCCAGTGAATGAATATTCCAATGGCTTGCCCTAGAGCCATGATCTCGTCGTTGGGGGCATCTACAGCGGCACGACCTCGAAATTATATGAACACCGTCCACATTCACTTTTGTGAAAACCTGGCGCTAGAGATACACCGTGCACCATGGCCCCGGGCCCGGATCGATACACCTGGCCCCAAGCAGCGCACATGGCAATGGAGGTATACCTCACTTGGAGCTTACACTTCGTAGTCACCTACATAACGATACAAAATTAGCTACTTCAATAGGCATATCAATGGATGGAGCATTCAAGAGATAATAATTATTACCAGGATGTCATCGACAGAAATCGGTTATTGCTTTCCAAGGTTGGGTTGGACATGCAGCTACTTCGATGGTTGGGGCGCTGCCTAGCACAGGAGTGGCGGGGCTTCCTACTGATTTTCCCTATACCTTTGCATATCATCTCTAACCAACCTTTGCATCTCATTTCTGATTTTTGCCATAATGTCCTCTCGTAGATGTGCCTCCCGCTCGACTTTGGATCTCTTCCTACTCTCGTATGCTTCGGAGTCCTCTGAGAAATCATATTTCCAAGAAACATAAAGAGTAAGGCCTCTCGTGCGACTCGGGTGCTCCTTGATTCCTAGGGCTGCGGAGAGTAAATCTCTCTCCCTAACTGCCTTGAATGAGCCTTGGGAAGATTCTACACTTAGCTCTTCCAGGCGGTGGGACACTTCCTCGTCTGTGGGGTTTCGAAAGGAGATGGCCCCGACGACACGGTAGATGACCTTGCTCTTATCAAGTTTCAGGCGTGCTCATCAGGGATCTCGGCAAATGGCGGGGAGGTCTCCCGCAGGATTGCCTACTCGTCCTCCTGCCTCTATTGCGGGATTTTACCCGCATACCCAACCTGGAGGGCCCTATGCGCCACACTTTCAATCCTAAAATTATATGTCATCTTCATCGCCACAAACTCTTGGCATTACAGTTCCAGGAATGGATACTTATGGAAAGGCGTTAGATCCTTCTCCACGTATTGCTTGACAAGCAGGTTCTTGAAGTTCTTCCACGCTTTACACGCCGCTAGCAACGCATGTCGTTGCACGGAAACCTGGTGTTCTTCCGGGATCTCAAATGATCAAAAAAACTTATGTCAGCGCTAACTTTTCCGATCTCTAGTCACCTTCTTCCACGAAACGGACGTGATCTCAATCTGTTCCCTTGCAACTATTCCGATAATTCTCTGGAATGCAAACACTACTAGGCGAATTTTGAGAGGGGTCCTAGACGCATCGCCATTCGTGATGGTAAATCAGCCCTCGTACTTTTTCGATAGTCCTCTTTCTTTTCGGGATTTTCCAGAGGACAGTGCATCACACGTATCTGACGACGATGTCGAAGAATGAACGGATGACATCTTCAAAAGTTAATAGAAGTGAGCAATTCTTGAACCAATTCTTGGTGAATTTGGAATACGTTTCAAAAATTGATGTGCCAAGCAAACCAGAATTTTTTGATTGTTAATCAATGTGCCCAAAAATGAACTACAAATTTGAGGCCAAGCCTAAAATGAACTACTCAATTTGACTGGTTTTCCTCATCGTGCAATCATTATATGAACTAGGTTTTCCAAAGTTAACAATGTACAACAGAGCATATGTCCAGCAGGCAATAAATGACATGAAAATTAAACAAATATCTCTTAGCTCAGATATAGCATTCGGGTCATTTATACAAAACATTATGCTAAGCTGAACATTAAAATGAGCATTAACTGACTGCATAATGCACAGCTTAAAAATTGAAGTATTACTTTCACGTGAGGAGCTGCACAAGTTAAAAGAAACTTGGCCTTCTACCACTCTTGTCAGTTTTCAACAATCACAGTGACAAATCCTCAAAAAATCTGCTAGTTTGTCTACATAAATATCATCTCAGTGTAGTATCAATGTCAAGAGTCTCAACTAATGGAGAGAGCCTAATTTCAAAAACAAAAGAAATAAAACGGAAATGCATGTTACCTGGCTTACATTGTATTGCTCAAGCTGGAGAAGGGTTTCAAAAGATCGTCATATGTAGGGACTAGCTCAAAATAAAGTAGCAATTATTCAGTAGTAATTGGTATTGACTACACACTCATCACCACAATGTAAGAGCCACTGTACAGAATAAGAAATAATATTAAAAGTTACCCTTCAAATTACTGCCCTAGCTATTTTGCGTGGACATAGCAATGCAAAACAAACAGAAAAACGGAGAGAGTTCACAAATTGGCTAGCTAAAAACAAAAGAGGTAGCTGAAGTTCACAGATTACCCTATATATATATATATATATATATATATATATATATATATATATATATATATATATATATATATATATATATATATATATATGTAACACTAAAGAAACATAGTACTAGCTAATTAATTGTACAAAGTGAGAAAAGTATAAGTTTTGCTATCTCCAATATAATTCTGTAAATGGGAAGAGATAACTCAGAGCTAGCTAAAATATGTAGCTAGGCAATATACTATGTATTCACCTGAGAAAATCAGTTACAAATATTTACTTGTACTCAGATGTAGTCCACCCGAGAACAGTAAAAGAGCAAATTTATAAATATATGGGTGTTGAAAACATTATGTTTATGAACAATTAGAATTAATTGATTTATTTTAAGAAAAAGATGAAATCAACGGCCAATGAACTTATTTAATTTGCAGGAATATAAGTTGATTAAAAGGACATCTTAATATAAAATGCTACCAATGCACACATTAAATTGTGTATTGTTCTTTGTGGCTTCTAATAGCGGCTTTTGGCTTTCGCTACAAAGAAGTATACTACTGACACATGAGACATCAAACTAGCCGAATGAATTTAGATTGTCACTGTGATTTCAGACTTGACAGAATTCCTCATTGAGCCATCACAGCACCCACAAACTATCATGCAAAGTCCCCTAGTGCTAACACTTACAAGTTTCAGAGATAATAGAACAAAGATTAACTAGCACATCAAATTGAGCATGATAGTAAATATCAAAGTATAGAGAAAAACTCACAGCCGTAATGGCAATCTAAGCACCTAAGTTGATGGTACTGAACACATCTATGTAGACACAGCTGTTCTAGTTAGTGCTCTTTACATCCTGAGCCTGCGTATAGAATGTGTACCCATTTATGTCATATACTTGTCACGTCACAACTATAAATGTTGGCCCTTTTACCAACCATATCAGCGTATCACTTGATGAGCTCCTAGTGAGTCGCTCATTCAAATGTTGGCCCTTTTACCAACCATATCAGCGTATCACTTGATGAGCTCCTAGCGAGTCGCTCATTCAACCATTGGTTGAACCGTTTGTTGTGTTGTCTCATAATCCAAATATCCGGCCACTCCGGATTCTATTGCCGAAGCACGCCCTTGTGTTGGTTGATATACGGGGACACACCAGTCATGTATTACAAGACCGTAAAATAGGCTTCAGCATATGCATCCATATCTAGAGTGATTGCTTTTCTTCCAATAGTCCTAATACTCTTGAGCATCCTCTTATGGCGAGATCGAGGTACACCTATCGGTTCGACCTGAGACATGTAATCGACATTGAACTCAATGACCTCTTTGGTTGCATAACCTTCGACGATGCTGCCCTCCGGCCTAGATCGATTCCATATAGGACTTGAGAATTCCCATGAATCTCTCAAACATGTACATTCTACGTAGGAACAAAGGCTTGCATATTTTTATCTCCCACACAATGTGAACAATGAGATGGACCATGATATCTAAAAACGATGGAGGAAAATACATTTGAAGATGGCATAGAGTCATCACCACTTCGTCCTGCTGAGCATTTAGTCTCTCGGGATCGATGACCTTCTGAGCAATTGTGTTAAAGAAATAACACAGCGTCAAGATTGTCTTTTGGACCTTGATCGGCAAAATACTTCTAATTGCAATAGAGAGCATATGTGTCATCAGCACATGACAATCATGAGACTTCATGCCAATTAACTTCAAATCTTCCATCGAAACAATTTTCTTTATGTTGGTGGAGTAACCAGATGAAACTTTCACACCATGGAAGCACTGGCACAGTTTAGTTCTCTTGGACAGAGTGTAGCAAGTACGGAGTGGTAAGTTCATCCTTTATCGGTCTTTGTCGGTGCTAACTCAGGTCTAATGTCCATATCAACCAAGTCAAGCCGTGCGTTGACACCATCCTTTGTTTTATGTTCAGTAAATGACCAATCAAGCCATCACATACATTCTTCTCTACATATATGACGTCGATGCAGTGGCGAACTTCTAGGTGCTCCCAATAAGCTAAGTTCTAAAATATTGATCTCTTCTTCCAAACGTTCTTCCCATGGGTCGTCGATTTACGTTCCTTTCCGAGCACAACATCTAAATCATTAACCATATAATGGATCTCTTTTTCGCTAAATGCCTTGGAGGTGAACTATCCTCATTCTCTACATCGAATTGTTTCTTCATTCTGCAGTATGGGTGAGCCCTCCAAAGGAACCTATGGTGACGCATGTACACGGTTTTGTGCGAGTGCTTTAGCCATATACTCTCGGTATCATCTAAGTAGTGAGTACATGTTTTGATCTCTTTTGTACTCTGGCCCGACCGGTTAGCAAGGGCAGGATAATCATTCATGGTGCAGAATAACAAGGAGCATAAAGTGAAGTTCTCTTGTTTATACGTATCCCATACCTGTACCCTTTCAATTCACAGTATTTTTAGATCTTCCACCAACGGTGCTAGGTACACATCAATACCAGGTTGTTTCGGCTCTTGAATAAGTATCGACAGCAAAATATATTTCCACTTTATACACAACCAAGGAGGAAGATTGTGGATGTAGAGAGTCACGGGTCAAGTGCTATGTCGGCTTCTCATGTTACCGAAAGGATTCGTTCCATCTGGTTGTAGGTGGTTTTGGGTAACTCGTTTCTCTCCGAAAGCATGTCTGCTCAAAGAACTAATAGTACTGTGAAACTCTTGTCGGACCAACCGTTGCTTGCCTTCAATTTCAGCAGTTCAAGTATGGCTGACAACCTCGTGTACTTTGACTTGCAGCGCATGAACAAAAGTTTCTCCGAGTCCTCCATGAAGCTCTGGAATTTAACATACTCTCTCTCTCTCATCACAATCTCCTTCTACACCATGAAGCATCTGATCCAGATTATCATTATGCAGCCTATCCGAATCGGAACCACAATCAACATGATCATCCGGCGGCATATCATTGACTTCATCGGCATGTCATTATTACTACCTTCCTGTGTAATCTGCTCTTCATCATGACTAGTCCAACGTGCAAACCCCTTCGAATCAAGTGCACTTCAATCTACGCTCGGTTCTTAAACATCTTTAGATTCTCGTAGTCAATGCATGGATAATACATATATTCCACCCCCTTATTCAACATATCCTCCTCGGTAACTCTTATAAAAGTAGAAATGACATTAATGTACTCTTCACCCACACGGTTCCCAACGTACATGCAGTTTCGGTCCTACGTTATGCATATAACAATTTAGTATTACATATTCAATTAATTAATTACTATACTATGTATGTACGATCTAAATTAAGTAGCTATATGTAGCAAGAATAATTGATTACATTGAATTAAGTAGAAATGGACTATGAATTGACTAAACCCTAAACCATGCTAGATGTAAATAATGTTCTCTCTACAACAAGCTAGCTAGATCTAAACCATCTTCAATTCTCCTTTCACCAAAAGCTAGATATAAAGTATAATGCAATTAGGAACAAATTACTAACCATAGCTAGCCAATAACTTAGTGAATCAACAATTATTCTTGCCAAATAGTCTCCTTCCATAAATGGCCTCAAAGACCCGCCTCCAGCTCAAAGCAGCAACATATATCTGGAATTTAAGACAGAGGGTCGATGGGTCTATGCGCAATTAATATAGTGAAATTATTACAGACAATTTTTATTACCATCTATGATAATCTAATTATCATAGATGGTTTTTAATGATGGTTCAAAGTAAAAACCATCTATGGTACTTCATAATATCACAGATAGTTCTTTTTAATAACCGTTTGTGATACTTTACAGACGGTTTTAACCACGAACCATCTATGATATTTCACTTTTACAGATGGTTTTTAGTACTGGTAGCAATACATACGGTCTCTAAACTAAAACTGTTTGTGATTGTATTTAATACTGACAGTTCTGGGTAACTGTCTATGATATAGCGTCTAATATTAGGCTTTTTGTAGTAGTGTTAAAAGATAAATTCTGGAATATTGTCAAGCCACAGCGAGCTACTTGACGACTCCATGGATGCTCCAAACTGAAGTTCATGAGCTTATAAGATTAGCGTCTCTAGGGCAACACTTCTACCTCAACAAATCAATGAACATGGTACTCCCGAGATAAAGAACCGCTACACCATTAATTACCACCAATCTTCCTAGCGTGATGGTTTTCTATTGAATCACCTTCTTCACAAAAACAATTCACATTTAGTCATGGTTTGGGATTTTAATTGCTCTTTTCATAAACCAACCACATAATACTGAAAATCTTGCAGACAAATCTTTGTGCGCGTTGGATCCCACCCATGCTCAGAACCATTGGATTAGATTTGTGCTATAGAACGGGCGATGATGCGGGAGGCAGCACTAAGCGGTGGCCACCGTTGATTATTTGTTACCTTTGATGCCTCATTGAGGGAAGACGTGTCAAAAGCACCGCCTACCTTGCATTGCTCACTTCCGGTGGCATGGTGACACGAGGTGATCCGATCCTATGGTGATAACCGATGAGTAAAGGACAAAGATAACTCAAAGATAGCAATACAATCTGAAATGTACTAACCTTACTCTAGCATAAGACCTTAACAATAGCAATCGCATCAATAACCTCATGATAATCCAATCCACACAATTAGTATGTAGGCGACACATGAATAGGTTGATCACGACTGATCAATATAAGAAATTCTTTATGAGTTAGCAAGAATAATGAAGATAAGAACCCTTAGATTCTAAATAAAAACTCTCAAGACACTACATAGATCAATTCTAAAAATAAGCGTCATCCTTCTTACATGGGGGCGCACCCCTTGACTATATAACCTTACCAAGATATAACCTTACCAAGACATCTAAACAAGATTTCGGCTCCAATACGAAAAAAGGAACATAAATTTTCAGTCGCCACTTTGTCTTATAGAATCTTATCCATTGAATGGGCTTTAGAATACGTTTTCCAACAAGTACAAAGCACTTAAATTGGACCCTGTTTTGTAAAAGTTATGGGCTTTGTAATGTAGGCCTTCTGGTTGTTTCGAACCGAGTTCGAATTGATTTTAGATTTTAATCTGAAATTGAATTCGGATGAGCTTAAGATGGATCCAATTTTGATTTGAAAATCTTATTCAAAACTTGGACTTTTGTGGACCTCTATTCTCTTTTCCTCTCTTTTTGAGTGCGCACGAAACCAGCTCACCCACGCCCGGATGAGTTGCTCTTGTTTTGTGCATCCGTATGGTTAGCTCCTATATCGGCATGCCTTTCCTCCCAAAGCTCCCGCTAGACACGTACATCTTGGTTGTTGTGGCGCCCTTTCTCTCTCATCTCCCTGGACTTCATAATTCCTACCAACGCAATCACAAGAAGCACTTCAGAGATTGATAAGTTGTCTGCATCTTGGTTTGGATGTGCTCATCACATGGTCGAAGGAGAGTGCATTGCTCATGTTGTGTGATTGGGTGGGTAGGGGTTGGCTCAATTGAATGGACAATCGGTTGGATGAATATGGCATAGCAGAAAGTCTAGATTTGATCCCATCATCCCACATGCAACCGCTTAGATTAGGAATCAAACAACCATGCATCAACAAAATTGATATTAACATTTCTAAATATGGAAAAGGGTAAACATTATTGAAAGATAATAGAATAAAAAAGGAGCTGATTGGTGCCCGGACGTACGATCTAGACGCTAGCATCGTACGTATTAACAACCCTTGGATAATCATAATGCAATCGTCCGTCAGTATCCACATTAAAAAAAGAACACACATAACAAAAAGCGGCCCATAGGAGCCTAGATGACCTCGTCCCCTGACATCGCCTCCTCCTCGATTCAGGTCTAACCACCAAATGGCTTACGTGATCCAAAGAAAATTGAGAATCCAACACCAAATCATCCATCTATATGGTGCAATGCAACAGCCGTGGCACACCCCTTATGCAACAACAACTTTTGAAAGGGGCAAAGGGCAATAAAAATAAACAACCCTTACACCAAAACAAAAAGGTTTACTACAATGCCCCACCAAAGACAAGGTGCAACAATTAAAAATCCCTACTAAAACATTTAAAATACCGAGTGCAATAGAAAACACTAACATAATAAACCCACAAATCTATGAAAACAAAAATGATCTCTTACTGCAACAATAGAAAAGGACATATTGCAACATAAAGAAAATACATGATACAACAACCAAGAAAAATTACTGTAACAAAAAAATCGAAGAGGCGCATAAGAAACTATAAGATTTTGGGGGGAAACTCATCTGTGATTGTAAGAGTTGAAATTAGTGGCAAAAATAGAACTCCCATGTTCAAAGGAGGTGGCTGGTGGCCAACAACGGTGAAACCTTCACCAACTTCAGCAGCGATTGACGGTGGCATAGCGAAATAGATGTTTCACATGGAGTGTGAAGAGGGAGGGACGAGGGAGAGAGAGGCAGGAGAAGTGCTGTGCAGGCGTGCAAGCTCCCGCCGGTGAGCCCCACCCACCGTAAGCTTCAGGCGCTAGCAAGCCTAAGGAGGAAGGACCACGAAGATGAATGCTTATGTGGTGGGGAGGAGTCGATGCTGTTTTGGATAAGCTTCTATAGTATCTGGGCCATGGGCCGATGCTCCGAGCAACAGCTAGTAAAATGCTGAGGCCATAGGCCTGCAGTTGAAGCTAGCGTTTGATTGTTCTCCGTGCTATCAGACGCGCGATCAGGAGCATTATCCTAAAAAATTTAAATTCTAAATGAAGCATATTTCTTTTTAAATTGAAATCAAACAAATATCAGCAATAGATGCTACAGTATATGTCCTACCCGTACAATTCGGCTAACTTTTTCGCCTTCTCGCCTAACGGGTGGGTTCTTTTTATCTGCGACCGATAACTTATGATTGCGATTGATGACTTTTTGTCCTAGTATGATCACTTGTGTAAATAAGGGATCAAATATCGATAAGTCATTTTGAAAAAACTGACCCAATAAGCTATTTAAAAAAACAACAAATAAATATCCTATTTATTGGTTAAAAAAACCATAAATCATAAGCCCAAAATTGTCCTCTTCAAAATTCAAAATCCCCTTGCTTTCCCAATTCCTTCCCCTCCTCGGATCCCCCCTGACCTGATCCAAATTCCCACCTCCACCGCGCCATCGAAACCGCCGCCGCCGCCGCCATGTCCTTCTCCCAGTCTTTCGCCGCCGGTCCGGCCACCCACCACCCCATCCCCACGTCCATCCCCCACCCCGCCGCCGCCGCCGCGACCACGACGACCCCTACAATCCCTACCCCTGCCCCACGGCCATCCCTACACCGCCGCCGCCAGCGTCCCATACCATGTCCCCGCGACCCCTCGCCCTCTCCCACCTCCAAGAACGTCTCTTTCCGCCTCCCCCTCACGCGGCCGCGGGCCAGCCCCCGCCGAAGCGGGCTCGCCGCGCGCCAGAGCCTCGGTGGGATCCGCCGCCGCCGGCGGTGGTGGCCCCCGTGGCGCCGGCGAGGCCGCGTGAGGACGACGGCGCGGGGGCGCTGCTCTCGCGGGACGAGATCGAGCGACGGTCGCCTTCTCGGAGGGACGGGATCGACTCCGCGCTCGAGGCGAGGCTGCGCGCGTCGTACTGCGCCTACCTGCGCTGCCTTGGCATCCGCCTCGGGCTGTAAGCTCGCTGCTGATTCTGCGGTTTTGTTGATTCGTTTGGTGATTTGTCTTTGTGGTCGGTGATCTTGGTGCTTGTGTTTGTTACAGGCCACAGATGACTATTGCTACTGCCGTGGTGTATTGCCACCGGTTCTTTTTCAACAGATCACACGCCTGCCACGATAGATTTGTTAGTTGTCTTTATCTCTTCTTCTACAAAAATTTCTTAGTAATGCAAATCAAATAGGTTAAGAGCTAGGTTTTCCACTTGGGGATAAGATAGGTGGCTAGGAGATCAATATGGGTTTTCATACATCAACTGGAAGTGGCTGGTACACTGTAAATTAAATTGCATTTCACCTACAATTCCAACATTATTATGCAGATTGAAATAGTAGTTAACAAGTTACAGGGGAAAGACACAGCATGGTCATATTGACTAGTGACTATAAATGCTCCAATATATGCCCCAACCTAAGGTTTCTTGGTTACGTAAGTTTTGTTTCCTAGAAATTTAATTCAACTCAAACGAATAAATTGAAACTCTTGCCTAAAAATAATCCATGTACACTTCTTTTGTTGGTTGAAATGTGCAAGTTAGCAACTTAGTGGCCTGAAGTGTGGATTGGAGGACTTCTCCAGTGTTTTAAGACCACAAATAAAATCAAGCACATAAAAAGCTGTGCTGTATATATGTTATTTTCAAATGGCCAGCCTGCCAGCTGCAAAACATAATAAAACAATGCATATACTAAATTGGACATTGGCCAGTTGCATGTACTTCCTGTGCACTGTATTAACCCATGATACTATTATCATCTTCCTATGCACATTTTAACTTGGCTTGTGAAGGATTTTGTACTGTATCTTTACAAAAACTTGCTTTTCCTGGTCAATGCCCTATGTATTGTTTAGAAAATGAATTGGACACAATTATCTAGGAAGGGACCTTATTGTGATTTTTCCCTTACCATAAGTCCATAACCATTAGATCCACTTGACAGGAAATGTGGATATCATTTTTTTCTACATTTACGCGTAATCAACAAATCAGATTTTATCCTTTCAATTGTGATAAATATTTTCTTTTTCAAACTTGTACAGTTGGTTGCGACTGCAGCATTGTTTTTGGCAGCGAAGTCAGAAGAAACAGCTTGCCTTTTGAATACTGTTCTTAGGGCTTCATGTGAAGTTTCTCAAAATCAAGAATTCAACCTCCTTCCTTATATGCTGAGTGGTGTAAGTTGACACACAAATAATACATTCTTACTCTACCATGTTTAGCTTCATCAGTGTGATGTTGACTTTATTGCGTTCTTATTTCTGAGTAAATTTATCCTTTGCCTAAACTATCAGAAAACCACACTTTTAAGCAAGAGTTTCATAGAACTACACTTTCTTTTACATAATGTTTCACAAAATCACAACTGCCGTCAGATGCAACGAGCTTGACAGGCCGGACCCACTCGTCAGACTCAAAAGATGACACATTTTCGCTTGCTGATGTCGACCAAGTTGCCACTAAATGGAGGCTGACACATCAGCATGATTGCTTGGTGGGTTTGGGCTCCTTGTGGAAGCCATCGAGCGGGTTTGCCGCACTACCAGCCCCCATCCAGTATGACGACTTCGTCCACATCAGCAAACGGAAAAGGTACCATCTTATGAGTCTGACAAGTGGGTCTGGCCTGTCATGCTCATTGCATCTGACGGCGGTGCCATTTTGTGAAATGTTATGCAAAAGAAAGTGTTGTTCTATGAAACTCTTGCTTGAAAGTGTGGTTTTTCGATAGTTTAGGCAAAGGATGTGTGGTTTTGAGAAATTTACACTTTCTCTGAACTAAATTGGGGGAACTACAAAGGACTGTCATGTCCTAATGGTTTTTATTTCTTGTTTCTTCAGCAGGACTGGTTTGAACAATATCGAGAAAGTGTAATACAGGCGGAGCAAATGATACTGACAACACTTGATTTTGAACTTGAAGTGACCCATCCATATGCTTCACTTTCTTCTGCTTTGAGCAAACTAGGACTTTCACATACTGTTCTATTTAATGTGGCTTGGAATTTGATCAATGAAGGGTAAGTATTTTCTATTGCTTAACACATTAATTGATCATTATTTACTGACATAATTCGTTTCGTGAATTCTTAATAAACAACAGTCAAGGTGTATTGCACAACATTCATATTATTGTGGACATTAGCAATGTTAAGTTATCATCTGCACTGTTTGGATTTTGGTTTTTCTATGGTTGGACCAGGCTGGGGTCTTTAGATGTTATCCTTCAAGTTTGTAGACAATTCTATGTACATCATATGTGGATTATAGTGGTACAATCATCAATATTTGTTCCAATCTGGCGAGTGGACTTCAGAAGTTAAATGGAGATTCTTATAAAGTAAATGCCAGTCATACAATTTTTGTGGATCTATAGTTAGCAAGACTGGAACTAAGGTACCATCTCCGGTTCCTGTGGCCACATTATGAACTAACCCCATTTGAGGGCTGTGTGTATTGGTCAATCCATCTGCTGCCAAAGCACACTTTTTTGGACCTAGATTGTGGCCAGTGCAACACTGGATGAGATTGGATGACAGGAATGATTAGGGAAAGGTTGGTTTGGTTATAGTGTGAGATCAAACATTTTTCAAGCGTTTCTTGTACTCCTCCCACCTGTCACACAACAACTGCCCTTGGATATGATCCATGACTATCAACTAACACAAAATACTGTAATCTGTATTGATCATCACTCGTAGTTTGCTATGTTGTTGTCAATGTCAGCTTGATTTATATTGTTGTTGACTAAAGTGAGCAAATATATGTGAATCTTCTTCATATTCTCATTGCAAGTACTTGTAAATACATATCTTGATTTGCTCTGTGTATACTTCAGCAACAAATTGGAGCTCAGTTACATACCTGAGTTGTTGGTTCTATCTTGATGTGTATATAACCTTTCTAAGGCTACGATTGATAATTCTCCATTCTGTGTATGGAGGTTATCCTACTGCAATGAGAATATGAATTGCCTGAGTTTCTCTTATATACCACTTAATATATTAGTGATTGCATATATATAATAAGCCTGAATAGAGATTCTTTGTATTTAATTCAAATTTGTATAATAAGGATGAACCTGTACATATTCACAGGAAAAAAAACCAACCAACTTTGAGATAACAAAGTAGATAACAAAATGTAGTTTTAGTGATTTTTAAAGCATTGATTAAAAAGTTTGCAAAGATGGCAAAATATTACCATTCTATGTTATGTTGATATATAACTTGATGTGTCATTCTTTGAGAGTGACTGAGTTATTTTATGGTATAATTTTGCAAGACTATATGGATGAATCCTAATAGGTTTGATGAGGAAGTTAATCATAAGGCTGGATCGAAGCGATAGGTTAAAAGGCCAAGTCTGGTTCCTTTCTAATTAGGTGAATTGCATATGTGCCATTTCGAAAGTGTGAAAATTGTGAGTACACCATTGCAACACTTGAAACTTGTCCCACCATGTCGCTGTAAAACATGGAAACCTAATTAACTATGTAGTATTGCACTATACAGTTGTAAATATGGTGCTATAAAATCATATCAGTTGTTGTAAATATGCTACTTTAAAATTACAAGAATGCTACTGGGATCATATGGCAGGAGCTTTCAGGTGTGACAAACCATTTTTGGAAATGGCTAGTGTTTCTCTGTCATAATACAAAATTTCTTTTCTAAGGTGTTTAGCTTTTGTTGGCTGCTTGCCTATTTAATCATGGAAAAGATGAACTCTTTTTAAGATTTGCTATTTGAGGTGGTAATCACAGCCTTGCAGATTTGTAGTTTTGCATTAACTGCTGATACATTGCACTGCTTTTAGTATCACTTCTAAATATTCACTATGTTCATTATTGAGTTCTGCATGTCAATTTTTTTTAGAATCATGTCATCTGTATTGTTGAATGCCCAACTATATCTCATAATTGTTTATTTGAAATGTCTCCATTCTTCTCTAATTTTCCACTTACAATTTCTTTTTGTTAGCACTAATAAATGGGAACTTTCCTCTCAGCACTAAAAGGTGCACATTTTAGCCTAAAAAAATATTGTTCACTGGAAAGTCTCTGCATTATTCCCTCAAGTCGCAATTTCTTTTTATGTTTGTGACTTTTCATTGTATCCGAGTTACAAATTTGACCATTAGTATTTATCGATATATATAAGTTACTAATGTATAACACTATGACTATATTCACGTGACCAATCTAAAATTTTAAAATTATTGTTAAATATGCTTATGAGTTTTTCAGTCCCATGCGTGCATGCCTATTTGATGTGCAAAGAACATTGCCATACCTCAGTGCTAATGCTGTGATGATGGTAGGATCGTATCATTTGCTTTTTAATTTATTGATGTGTTTTGCGTCGTTGGTTGAATACATTTAGTTCAACACGTAACTCTCTGCCATCAAGATGTTGAGCATCTTTCAGCTTCAGCTAAACTTATGTGATCTATTTGGTTTCTGTGCGTGCACACATGTACTTCAATTTCATGTGCTATGGTCAAGGTAATTTGTCAGGCCCAAGAAGGTTTATGTTGGCTGATCAGTTTGAAATGATTTTTCTCGTGTTTGAAAGTAGCTATCGATTCAATTGCATTGTCACTTGTCCAGACAATTTTGTGCTAAACTGTGAGAGCCTTTGCAGAGGATTGGTGTGATGGTCATGAAAACCACCTTTTTTTTCCAAGAATCATTATGTAGCAACCGTTGTAACCAAGGTTGTTATGGCGTCGAGATATCGGCGATATCTCGTCGCCATATCGTCGTGGCGGCCGGCCGCTCCATGCCGTCCGGACGGCATGGAGGTGTGTCGTGTCCCGTCTGCCATGGCACCGATATGGCGGTGTGACGTCGGCGTGGCGGCGTTGTGACGCTAAGTCGCCGCTCGGCGGACGCCATAAGCGCCGCGGTGGTGGCAAGGTTATTACGACGGCGCCATATCCGTCGTTGCCAAATCCGCCGACGCCTTGGCCGAATCCGTCGTCACCGTTGGCGAATCCGCCATCGCCGCTGGCCGATCCGCTGTCGCCGCCGCCGAATCGGCCGGATTCGCCGAAGCTGCGGCCGGATCTGCCGAAGCCGCGGCCGGATCCCTGAAGCGCGATCCACCGCCCCCCGGTCCGCCGCCGCCTCGCCTGCCGTCGGTGGCTCGCCGTCGCCTCCACCGGTGAGTCGCTCTCGGCCCTCGCGGTGTCGCCAGTTGCCACTCCGCTCCGTGCCTCCGTCTGTGAGCCGAGCGAAGCGACGGTGAGTCGATGACCGAGTGACGTACTTTTGTATGCCATTATGCTGCGTGGTAGCGCCGTCTCGCTGTGACAAAGATGTCGCCGAACGGCCGAATGTTGCGATCAGAACTCGTAAGAACAGTAAAAATCGGATGAACAGTAAAAATCTCCGATACTAGTATTTCAGATTTTCAGTTATGCAAATGCTGATTATTTGCTACTTGTTTATGCTGTTAATTGCTTGCTACTACAGTGCATATACTTAATTAAGATGTGTGCATAGTGTCGCCACACCACACGTCATATGGCGTCGCCACGCCGCGCGCCATAAGCGATATTGTTATGTGAAGGTGGTGAGGCGCCGCGCCTCGCCGCGCCGCCGTAATAACCTTGGTTGTAACATGATGTGATAATTGGGACAAGGAAAATGGGACATAAAGAAACATTATGCACCTACGAATATATTCTAATTGCCCACAGCCCAAACTATAGATTTTTGTCTCAGAAATCAGAATGAAGCTTGGTTCTAATTGTAACCTTTTTCATTTAAATCGAAGTTATATCTTGCTGAGCTCACTTTAGTATTGGTGTTGGATCTGGACTGTCAAAGAATGCTTTAAGCTCATAACCTAGTTCTAATTTCGTATACATCTTTTTCTGATGGCCGTACTCAATGACTGCAATCCAATTTTACAAAGAGAACACAATTTGACATGGTGCTGCTATCTTTTGAGTTATTACAGATCAAGTATTGATCATGGCTCAACCATTTTTAATCACTTCCAAATTATGTAGTAAATTTGTATTTTTCAAATCTGAGCTTACATTCAAGTTTTTCTTGTTTATAATGATGGAGAAAGAATTGTTAAATTTGTAATCAATCAGCTGTTGCTCTTTGTATCCTTACTATTAAACAAATTTTCTGTTTTATGTAGATTTCCCTGTTCTTTTGTATTTTATATAAGTTTGCATGCCTTAGTAGTTCCATAATTAGTTTGCCAGCCAGAATTTCTATGTAGAGAAGTTCCCTGGCCAACTCCACTTCTCTTTTACTAAGACAGTGTGCCTCACTGACAATGACACTGACATTTTCATGTAACATGGTGCTTAACAAGGTTAGATTCATCTTTAGTAAACACAGTCATATGGAGCATTGCTTGCATTCTAACTTCAAATCTACCTGCATGATATTAGAGTTAGCACACAAGAACAACTCGAGATTTCGTTAGTAAACAAGAACAAGTATGCTCCTGCTGGAGCATGCTATATTCTCTTTCTGTGGCCTGCAATCTAAACTTGTCATGGTGAAATGACATTTACAATTTCTGGAGTGGCATATGCCACTGGGGCATTATTTGGTGAAAGAATTGATGTATGAATCTCAAGAGGCATGTATAATTGCTAGAATTTAGCAATATGGCAAATTCTGCAGAAGGCTCTTCGATAATGTTATCATCTGAAGAAACTTATAGTGGTAAGGATCATTGCATATGTCTTGTTAGTTTGTTTCTGCTTAATATGTAGCTATTTGGTGGAGCCTTGGCATCTCTTGCTGATATGGTTTGTCATGTTGTCTGAAACAAATGCCCTTTTTTTCCTGCACACAGTTCACTAATCGATGGTTTGTGATGAATAAGTCTTTGTACTGCGGTCTTTGTACAAAGATCCGCTTTAGCATCTAGGATGACTTTTGCTTTAGCATCTAGGACAACATCGCTTTAGACAACATCGCTTTAGCATCCTTGACTAGCATCTAGGACAAGATCAAGGACAAGATACGCTTTAGCATCCTTGACTAGCATCTAGGACAAAGATCTAGGACAAGCATCGCTTTAGCATCTAGGACAAGATCTTAGCATATGCTTGCACGGTTGGCGACCTATAATATGTATCCCCAACCCCTCGGGTTGGTAAGGCATTGTGTGAGAAATAGAAAAATTGCCCCATCTCTAAGTGTCTTCCTCTCCATGAGAGTAAGGATCTTGCTATCACCAACAAAGAAGAGTCCAATGAGTAACAAGTGGTATCGAGCCATACTATCCTCAGTAGCTCGAGCATCTCCTCGCTCATCTCCTTCTCCGCCTCATGGCGGCCCAGTGATAGCAAGCGCAGCCCTACTGTCCCCGCCACTCCTCTCCGGAGACAGGCAAGGCTCGTCGAAGCGACCCCTCTCCACGCATGCCCCGAGAGCGCGCCATGTCCGCAGGCGATCTCGGCCTTCGATCGCCTCGAGCATGCGGCGTCGGAGACGGCCGAGCTCGCGCAGCAGCAGCAGCAGGAAGCGGCGGCAGAGAGACCGCTGCGGCGGCGGAAAAAGCGTCAAGGCGGCGGGCGGGCGGGCGGCGGCAGAGCGGAGGTGGAAGCGGCGGCGGCGAATGCGGCGCGGCGGCGGCAGCGGAGGTCAAGGTTTCTGGCGGCTCAGCTCCATCTCGCCGATGACAATGCCGACGCAGATCTTGAGTCTTGGAGGAGGAGGCATGAGGATGAAGCGGCGGCGCGATGGCGGCCGCGCCGCCGCGCGCCGCGGCGGCGGCGGACAGGCGGAGCGGACGCGGCGGCGCTCTGGAGGAAGCGCGACGGCGGCGGCGTGACGGGTCGACGGAGAGCGCGGCCTTCACAGCGACGCGGCTCTCCTCCCGGTCGGCATCGTGGTCACCACGAGTACCGTGTCATCGTCAGGGCGTCGGCCCGGCGGCGGTGGCCTACCTCACCCGCACCAACCACGTCGAGCGGGTGCGGTGATGAGGTGAGCTCCAGTGCGGCATATGTGGGATGCGGTCCGTGCGCGCGTCGACCACGACCGGGATCGACGGGCTGGATGCTCTCATCGCCGCAGCCCCCCCGAGATGCGTTCTCGCTACCAACAAGCGGATCGCCAAAGAGGCTTGGGACGCCATCGCCGCAAAGACGCATCGGCGGCGACCGCGCCCGCAAGTCTACATTGCGGGCACTACGCAGGAGTGGGAGAACCCGCCTTCAAGCCGGTGAGGGCGTTGATGACTTTGCTCTCCGTCTCAACACTGCTGCGAAGTTGGTGCGGTTCGGCGACGACACCTACGGAGGAGAGAGCGTGGAAAAGCTCTTCCGCGTCCCGAGAAGTACAAGCGGATGGCTCGCTCGATCGAGTCTCTGCTGGACCTCTCCACGATGACGATCGAGGCGTTGGGTCGCCTCAAGGTCGTTGGCGACGATGAGCCCGGCGCCTCTCGGGACCCGTCACCATTGGCGGAAGCTCCTCCTCACTCGGGAGCGGTGGGCTGCCGGCCAGGTGACAGGAAGAAGGGAGCCTTCTTCCACGACAGCGGCCGCATAAGCGTGGCATGCGCGCGGCAAGTCGCGCAAAGACGCCCGTGCGGGCGCGAGGACGTCCGAGGGTGATGACCGTGGGCGCCAGGCGGCGCACCGGCAAGCAAAGCCAAGACGCGAGGCGACTCTTGCCACAAGCTGCGGCAAGCTTGGTCATTGGGCCAAGGGTGTCGGCGACCACGACGCGGCCAGCCCACGTCAGCAGCGGAGGAGGAGCGGCCGGCTCGTTCATTGCTCATGCGAGCAACGAACTACCTCCGGCGGCACCCGCGCAGTGGCTCTCCTCCACCTTGACGAGCCAAAGCACACGCCTCCTCGCCACGGCTCGGCAACAACAAGATCGACGGGTGGTGCCTCGACACCGCGCCACCCATCACATGACCGGTCGACGGAGTTCTTCGCCGAGTTTGACTCTAGCGTCCGAGGCTCCGTCAAGTTTGGGACGCCCCGTGGAAATCAAGGGTGTCGGCTCAGTCATCCTCACTGCGTGTGTCGGTGAGCACAGTCGCCACCGGCGTCTACTACATCCCCGATCTGCGGAACTCCATCATCGCCTTGGGACGGTGGATGAGAACGGCTCATGGTCGAGATCGAGCACGGTGTTGCGGATTTGGGATCTTCGCCGCCTTCTTGCCAAGGTAACCGAGGCTAAAATCGACTCTACATTCTTCACGTGCGGTGGCACAACCCCTCTGTTCGCCGCTCGTCGGGACGACGAGGCGTGGCGCAAGGCACGAGCGCTGGGCACCTTCACCGAGGCCACAGGCGGCTCGGTGCCACCGAAATGGTGCGAGGCTGCCGTGCCTTGACCATGTGGGCGATTGCGGCGTCTGCGTGTTGACGGCGAGGCGACTCCTTTCCCCGTGGGCGAAGTTTCGAGCCAAGGAGAGGCTCGAGCTCGTGCACGGGACTTGTGTGGCGGTGACACCGGCCACACCGGAGGACGACGCTACTTCCTGCCGCTCGTCGGCGACCTCTCCCGCTACATGTGGGTGATGGTCCTCGGCGGCAAGGAGAGGTGCGGACGCCATCAGCGCACGCAGTCGCCGCGAGGCGGAATGCGTCGCAAGCTGCGCGTCTTTGCGCACTGAACAACGGCGGCGAATTCACGGCTACCGGTGGTCGCGTCGTCATTTGCGATGAGGGCATTGGCGCCACTACTCCGCGCCGTCTGACCGCGGCAGAGCGGTGTCGTCGGCGGCGCAACGAGCGGTTGTGGGGATGGCTCGGGCCTCCTCAGCGAGAGGGATCGGGCATCTTCGGGAGAGGCGGTGGTGACGGCCGTCTACATCCTCAACCGCTTACCAAGGCGCTCGGACGGCGGGGCCGTCACGAGGCTCGGCATGGGCGCAAGCCGGCGGTCTCCCACTTGCGGGTCTTGGCTCCCTCGCGTTCGCCAAGGAGCTTGGCCACATCAGTAAGCTCGGCGGCGTGAGCACTCGGGAGTGTTCATCGGCCACGCGGAGGCTCAAGGCTCCTCGCATCCTCGACCCTGTCACACAGCGTCCGCATCTCGCGTGGCGTTGTGTTCGACGAAGGCGAGGCGGGCGTGGGACAAGGCGGTGGGCGGCGGTTCGACTTCGACTCGAGGACTTTGTTGTCGATCACGCCCACTTCGAGAGAGCCGGGAGCTAGCGGCTCGTCTTCACCGAGCTCGTCCACCTCGACACCTTGCTCGCCACCAGCTCCGGCGAGTGCTCCACCACCTTCGGCACCGGCTACGCCCCACTCTTCACCACCGGCCACTCCACGCTCTCCCGCACCGGCTCACCACTCTCCTGCACCGGCGGCCACACCACCGGGATCGGCCCCAACAGCTTCGGTCCATGACGAGCAGCGCATGGTGGAGTTCGCTACTCGCTGTCTCACGGCGAGGACCGCATCGACGCCTACCATGGCGGCGAGCCTCTGCGCTTCTGCATCGTGGGCGACCTCCCGGCGGCGGCCGGTCCACAGGCTGGCGCGGCGCGACCGAGGCGGGCCGCACCTCGCACAGACGACGACGAGCCTCGTTCCTTCGCCGAGGCGAGAGAGACGCGGCATGGTGTGCCGCGATGCAGGAGATGGACGCCGTCGAGCGAAACAAGACGTGGGAGCTGGCGGATCTTCCTGCCGGGCACCGCGCGATCACCCTTAAGTGGGTGTTCAAGCTGAAGCGAGATGAAGCCGGCGCCATCGTCAAGCACAAGGCTCGCTTGGTGGCACGAGGTTTCATGCAGCAGGAGGGGATCGACTTCGATGACGCCCGCACCCGTCCGCGCGCATGGAGTCCGTTCGTCTTCTCCTCGCACTTGCGGCCCGGGAGGATTGGCGCGTCCATCACATGGACGCCAAGTCCGCCTTCCTCAACGGCGACTTGAAGGAGGAGGCCTACGTCCGTCGTGCAGGGATTCGTCATCCCGGCAAGGAGGGCAGGTTCTCACTGCGCAAGGCCCTCACGGCGGCGAGCACCACGAGCTCGAACGCTAAGTGGACTCCACCCTCAAGCAAATGGGGTTCCAGCAGAGCGCACACGAGGTTGCGGTCTCACCGGCGGGCAAAGGCGGCAACGCCTGGCGCGGGCGTCTCGTCGACGACTGATAATCACCGGCTCCAAGGAGGCCGAGGTCGAGGCGTTCAAGGCGAGATGAAGACCGCCTTCCGGATGAGCGACTTGGGGCTCCTCTCCTTCTACACGGGATCGAGGTCCACGGGACGCCCGTATCTCCTTCGCCGCACCGCCACGCCAAGCGCACCGCCGTCGGTAGGCGGGCTCACCGACCGCAACCCACCACACTCCTATGGAGGAGAGGCAAGCCGAGTCGTGAGAGCACGGCGGAGGAGGTGGATGCGACGCAAGATCGGCGCATCGTGGGTAGCCTTCGCTACCTCGTCCACAGCGCCCAGTTGGCGTTCGCCGTTAGCTACGTCGGTCGGTTCATGCAATGACCGACGACGAGCATCGGCAGCCGTGAAGAGGATCCTCCGCTACGTTGCGGGCACCTCCGACTCACGGCTTGCACTACCCGAGGTATCCGTGCGCGACTTCGGGCATGCAACGACGGCGACCACGCAGCGACATCGACACCAAAGAAGAGCACAAGCGGGATTCTCTTTTCCTCGGCAAGTGCCTCGTTAGGTGGCGATCGATCAAGCGGTGGTGGCCTGGCCCACCGTGAGGCCGAGTACATAGCGGCTTCCACCGCTCGACTCAGCGCCTCGGCTCGCTCGACCGCTTGGTGATCTCCTCGGTAGAGACACCGAGGCGGTGGCACTCGGGGTGGATGACAAGTCCGCTCTGCTCGCGAAGAACCCGTTTTCCACGAACGAGCAAGCACATCCGGGTGAAGTACCACTTCATCCGAGGTCATTTGGATGAAGGCAGTGTCAAGGCGAGCTACATCAACACCACAGATCAGCTTGCGGACCTGCTCACCAAGCCTCTTGGGAGGATCAAATTCCTCGAGCTCTGCTCTAGGATCGGGATGGTTCAACGTCCCCACAAGACGACGTACAAGACTTAGGGGGAGAATGATGAATAAGTCTTTGTACTGCGGTCTTTGTACAGCATCTGCTTTAGCATCTAGGACAGCTTTTGCTTTAGCATCTAGGACAAGATCTCGCTTTAGACAAGACATCGCTTTAGCATCCTTGACTAGCATCTAGGACAGCATCAAGGACAGCATCGCTTTAGCATCCTTGACTAGCATCTAGGACAGATCTAGGACAGCATCTCGCTTTAGCATCTAGGACAGACATCTTAGCATATGCTTGCCTGGTTGGCAGCCTATAAATATGTATCCCCAACCCCTCAGGTTGGTAAGGCATTGTGTGAGAAATAGAAAAAATTGCCCCATCTCTAAGTGTCTTCCTCTCCATGAGAGTAAGGATCTTGCTATCACCAACAGCAAGAGTCCAGCGAGTAACAGTTTGTCCCGCTCTTTCTTGAGTGTTCACTTATTCTAACATCATCCAACTATTATTCTTAGTTATTTTAATAATGCAGGCTCCGGAGTTCTCTCTGGCTTCAGTTCAAACCTCATCACATCGCTGCTGGGGCTGCATTCCTTGCTGCAAAGCTCCTCCGCTATGGCATTACCTTTCACCCAAATTTCTGGCATGAATTCAAGACAACACCATACATTGTTCAAGGTAATTGAGTGTTTTTTAGTTGCAAAGTGAACATATTCTTAGGATATATCTGACAGCACTATCTGTTGCAATCGCAGATGTTGTCCAGCAGTTGAAGGAGCTGCTTTAGGATACAGTATTCTATATGTTTGCTATATACCAAAAGACCCTTTGTTTGTAGTGGCCACTGTTAAAAATGTGTGTGCTTCGATATGTGGCCACTTCCGTCATGAATTAGTAGCTTGAGATTATACCCATTCTTTCCGTTTAGGTTTTTACAGACACAGTGCTGCCATGTACAAAAAGGAAAAAAACTTGTGTCAAATGTTGCCCTCAAAATTTTTGGGGGTAAGTAAAAAATGATATTTATTGGAAGATAATGTGCTATATTTTGATGCATAGAAATTTTCTGTTGGTCCTTCAGGACATGTTACTGTGTCTTGCGTTATGCTTCATGATTGGGCACACCAAGGGCATTTTATGGCTATATTTTTTATGCACGTAAATTTTCTTTTTCGTCATTTAAGGACATGTAATTTTTTAATCTTATGGTTCACATTTCAGCTTATGAAATAATCACAGATCCATGTCAGTTCTAAAAATGTTTATTTGTGGTTCTAAAGAAAATGTTCATTTGTGCTGCTGATATTTTCTGACTTTGTGATTATGGTTGTAGAAGCCTTCTGCCCATGTAGACCTGTATCTGGGCGAGCGTGCTATTAACCCATGCCTACTTTTACGGCTCACTGTCATCACTGCTCGTCGTCGGATTTTGTGGCTGGATGTACAATGATATTATTAATGTACTCCTCTAGTTACAAAAGCATTTTTGTTTTAGATATCAGTCCTTAAAACGTAATTTTGATAACTAATTTCTATAATAATATATTTATAAAATCTAATAAATTGTAATTTTATGAAAGTACTTTTGGAGACAAATTTACATCTAAGATTTTCATATATTTAATATAAATACTTAAAAAGATAATGATAACTAAAGTTGAGTATTCTAAAATGATATGTTTTTGTAACCGGAGAGAGTCTGTCTCAGAGGTTAGGCCATGCTAGGTAACAAATAATTTTCTTGCCGTACGTAGAATACTACACCGAAAACCGTAAAACATTTCCGCGGAAGCAATAGGCACAATGATAAGATTGTCTATGCACCATTAATGCCGGAGATGTTGGATAGGATCTTATTCCACCATGTCTTGCCAAGAAGGATAAAATAGCTGGGGTTTGACCAGCTGCTTGGGCTCGATTGGACTCGGATGTATGCAAGCATCCCTACCCCGAATTGGGGTGGATCTCGTTGGGTTTGGGCAAGACAGTCAAGTCAGTGTTCTCAATCTTACCCTCTCTCTCTCCAGGCGCTATAGGAGCCCCTTTTCATGCTGGAAGAGCCTAGATGGAGTGAGAATTAGACAGGCTTCTTAGGGTCCCCTTCCCCGCAGAGTCCCTCGAGAGGCAGATGCCGTGGCTTTCTTCGCGGTCATGGGCGTCGGACGTGCCAAGCCCTTGGCAAGTGGCACAAACAGCGAAGCACAAACCCGAAGGAGGCCGACGCCTAAGGGAGATGCGCACCCAGGAGTGGCTGGGATCCAAGCGCGGGGGAGCCCAGGGCCTAGGGGAGGCGCGCCCTCGGGGAGGCCGGGGCCTTGGCGTGGCGACTCCCTGGGGAGGGCAGGCGACAATGGAAGGAGGGCCTGGGTGAAGGGGCAGCAACATAAGGAGGGCCCAAGGGGAGACCCTGAGAGGAGGGGCGGGCGGGCGGTGATGGAAGGAAGGCTCGGGGAAGGCCCCGAGCAGACGGACGGTGACGAAAGGAGGTCTTGGGGGAAGGCCCCAGGCAGACGGGTGGCAGTGGTAGGAGGGCCCAGTGGGAGACCTCGGGAGGAGGGCCGGTGACGGAAGGAAGGCCCAGGGGAAGCCCCGGGTGGAGGGGTAGCGACTGAAGGAGGGCTCAGGGGAAGCCCTGGGCGGAGGGGTGAAATGAACTCAAATTTTGTCAAATTTTCCAAAACAATAGAATTTTCGTTTTTCTTTGGATCTCTTGATTCTTTAGCCTATTCTCCACCAATCTCAACACCAAACCACCTCAATTCTCTGCCAGCTCAGCCAAAATGGGGGGAGAAAGAGTGTACACTGTGCTGTCCGAAAATCTGCCGCCGCTCACGCATGTCTTGCCGCCGCCAACCTCTCCTGCGTGAGCCCTCCCCCTCCTCACCTCTTCCGCCACCACCCGGGGACGGCCGCCTGTGCCTTTGCCAGCCGCACTGGCCCCGCCCAGGCCGCCGTGTCCAACTTTTGCCACCGCTGGAGCTCCCTGCGGCCGCCAACGCATTTCTGTGTCGGCCAAGCTGTGCCACCTCTCCCGAGTGGATAGAGCTCCCTGCGACTCTATCCTCTTCCGCCCTGGCACCTCGAACCGCCTCAAGACGTGGCACCCCGCCGGCCATGTATTGCCGCCACCTCCATCCCTTCTTTTTCCGGCCGACTCCACCCAAACCGACTTACTCCGCTCTTTAAATCGATTGGAGACCTCCCCAGTGGTCGTAGCACCTCCCCGAAGCCCACCGACACACCCTATTGAACCCTAGCCGCCGCCATTGTAGGTAATTGCAAGAATCCCCAAAACGGAGCCCTAGAATAATGTCTAATCTTCGGCCATTAGTTCTCCAATTCCTTTCTCCGGTAGCACCCCTAGACTCCCCAAATCATGCCCCAACCGCCGCCCTAGCTTCCCCGGCCTCCTACCTCCCCAAGACCGAAGCCGTTTTCGGTGGCCAAGCCACCGTGGCCAGCCCCGCTCGGACCTCCTCAGCCCAAACCGCCTCTTCCACGACGACCCCCTATCCCCACTGATGCTCTAGCACCGGCCAATTTCTCCGATTAAGCCCTCTCTCCCTCTCTATTGCAAAATCGGCCGCGGGGAAGATGACCTCGCCGACGACGATTGCCGCCCCATCGAACCCTAATCACCAAAAATAGAACCCCATCCCACCGTGAATCCATTCATGCCCTCAAATTGCGTCGCAAAAGCCCTAGCGCCACGGCCGCCGCCCTTTTCCTCTCGCTTCCTATGCTTGAGCCGTGAAGAAGATGATGAACAGGCGACAAACCAAGCCGCCCGCCCGCGTCCGACCGCACCGCCGCGCCGCACCCACCCGCTCCGCCCGCGCGCGACCGAGCGAGCCAGCGACGCGGTGGAGCCACGCCCGCCGCCGCGCCCGACCGCACCGCTGCCCGGCCGCGCCGCACCCGCCGGCCACCGCGCCCGACCGAGCCGCCCGCCCGCCCGCACGCCCGACCGCACTGACGCGCCGACCGAGTCCGCCCGCCGCCCAAGACGCCGACGACTCGCGCCGGTGGACTCGGTTCCACCGAGACCACTCGCCCGCGCCGGATGCGATGGGTTCAACCCGAGGAATAGTGCCCGACCCGAGCCGCTCCGACTTGGTTGAATCCGATCAAGTCACCCGCACCCGTTGCGCCTGGTTCGAACCCGGTGAATAGTAACCGAGCCGGAGGAATAGTAAACCCTAGAAAAATTCAGAAAAATCCAGAAAAATCCAAAAAAATAAGTTTATACCCATTTTGACCGTTTCGAGCCCGCCAACCCAAATCTCAGGCCCATTTCCCCATAAAACCCTCCTATAAGTCCAAAATATCATTTATTTGAATTTTTCAGATTTTCTTTCTTTATTTTCTTTTTTTATTCCTAGCCCAACCTTCGGGCATGGAATTAATTTATTTTAATTTGTTTTTGTGTTAGCCCCGGACGCCGGAGTTTCTCAAGAATTGGAAGAAGAAGATCAAGCTCAAGCCCGATTTTCTGAAGAGTACGAGTTAGTCGAGATCATAGATCCGCAAGGCAAGTTACGCATCCTTGATCATGTTGAACCCGTAATTGCCTTATTTATTTATTTATTTTGTAATTTCATTATGTTATTTTTCAAGTCAATATTTTGGGTAAAATTTATATTAGAATGACATGATATTAGTTATGCCCTACCACCTAAAAAAGCCCCGATTAATTTGATGGACATATTTGCCTTGGAAGACATAGAAAAATAATTATAATAGTTAAATAAACATGGTAGTCTAGGGACTCACCAAAATATTTTCACTGCTAGGAATTTTAGCATTTTCTAGAATTTTGAAAAGTTGGAACTGGGGTAAGCGAGGATCACAGAGGTGGATCCGAAGACCTTACCCTAGGGTGGAGGCTTGGTTGAGGAATGGTGGCGGTCTGTGCACCTCGAATATGGGTTTGTGCATGTTTATGGCCTCAGTGAAAAATATAAGGACTAGACCCTTATGCTGAGTAAAATAACATAGTAATCGCCCAACCACAAGCGTTGACTTGGTCAAACCTGGTTTAGTAACTGCTCAAGTTCGATTGAACCTCTGCAACTGGTTGGGGGAGTCGGAGGGTGAGTCGTATGGGAGGTGGTTAACCATACAACGGTAGGACCGCCATGAGTCGGAGGAGATCCGTGGGGTCATCCGAGCTCATGGGGATCAAGGACCTACTGGGCAGAGACTATATAAAGAATTGAGCAGTGAACAACTTTGTTTTCTTAACTCTTTGGCCAGAGTTAAGAGATCTTGTGGGTAAAGCAGGGCAACTCTGCAGAGTCATAAAATGATGGTATTCGAATACACCGTGCTTCCGGTAAATGAAGCTATGTTTGATGGGTGATTCCAGTAACAAAGCATAAGTAGATTTGAGAATGGTTTGGTAATGTTGAAGGCTAATAATCACGCTTGAAAACCCCTGTTTACTTTAATGAAGTTACTTTCATGTCTTTAATTGATTCTCAACTAAATCTGCATCCACACAAAGTAATAAACATGTTTCCCTCTATCTTGATATGCCATGCATATAGTTATTGTTAAGCTCACGTGACTTCTCTGTACGGTAGTTGTACTCATACTTGCTAAAATCATAAACAGAAACTGCCAGTTTTGAGGAGCCATGCGAAGATGATGAGACAGCATTCTATGAAGTAGAAGAAGCTTGGGATTAGGGTCATCCTCCACTCGAGTATGCCTGTGGTATCTTTTTGTTGTGATGTAAATTAGGCATTTGGCCCTACTGTGAACCTTGGCTTTAAGCCTTTATAATGTAATAAAGTTGACTTTTGTTCTTGAGCTTGTGCTGGCAATGTTATACACTCGATGGATGTCCTCGCAGCTGAACAATTCAGGCGATTGAGGGTTTCATAACGCCCCGAAATGGGGTGTTACAGAGTGGTATCGAGCCTACTTGCTCGATGTAGGAGACCCTAAGTGCACTAGGAAATATTTCCAAAATTATTTTGGATATAAAATGATTTGTCTAAAATTTTAGTAATATTTCTTTATATATCTTTTTCTCATCTATGCTGGTCTTATATTGATTAATTTTGATTTTCCAAAAATATTTATGTCCACACTTATCTAATCTCAAAATTTGGCGTTTTACAGATGTCGCGTCATGTTTTTCCCGACCCAGAGGAGCTATCAGGATGGGTCGACAGATCATAGAGTTTAGAGTTGAGTTACGCTAGAGTAGTCAGAACCTTTTTGCAGTAGTAAGTTTTTGATGTGATGAAATAAGTTGTGGTATGGACTTTGTAAGACAGTATGTACCCAACTTATGTGTGAATAAATAAAGAGTACTTTGTTTTAAATAATAATTTGTTTGCTATCAGTATCTTTAGCCTACCCCTTCAACTCTCAATCTTTCTAATTCACTCTGGCATCCTCATCTATTTCATTCTAATCTTACCCTAAGTCTGAATTCTTACTTACCTATCTGATTTTCTAAAAACTCGCTACAGATCTGAACTTCTAAATCCCATCACAAAGCGTCAATATCGGATGTCAGCTCAAGAACTAAAGGAACTTAAGAAACAAATGGATGAACTGATGGAAAAAAGAGTTTATCTGACCTAGTGTATCCCCTTGGTCACCCCAAGATCTTGTTTGTTAAGAAAAAGGATAGAAGTCAGAGAATGTGCGTGGATTATCGAGGATTGAACGCAGTGACTATTAAAAATAAATATCCTTTGCCAAGAATGGATGATTTGTTTGATCAGCTCAAAGGAGCCAAGGGATTCTCAAAAAATTGATCTAAGATCCGGATATCATCAGCTTAAGATCCGAGAGCAGGACCGTGAGAAGACTGCATTCACCACAAGATACGGATTATTTGAGTTCACAGTAGTACCATTTGGTTTGACAAATGCACCGGCCTATTTTATGAACCTGATGAATATGGTATATATGGAGCAGTTAGATCGTTTTGTGATAGTATTCATCGATGACATATTAATATATTCCAAGACAGAAGAAGAACATCGTCAACATCTGCATATTGTTTTGAGCAAGCTTAGAGAACATCAGTTATATGCTAAGTTCTCTAAATGTGAGTTCTGGATGAAAGAAGTAGCTTTTCTCGGACACATTATCACAAAAGAAGGAGTAAAAGTAGATCCAGAGAAAGTGAAAGCAGTGATGGAATGGAAACAGTCAACCACTGTAACAGAAGTCAGAAGTTTCCTTGGTTTGGCTGGATATTATCGTCGTTTTATTGAGGGATTCTCGAAAATAACAAGACCTCTTACCCAGCTTCTTAAGAAAGACAACCCATATAAGTGGACAGATAAGTGTGAAGAAAGTTTTCAAGAGTTGAAAACAAGATTAACTTCACCCATGCTTATACTTCCCAACCACGAGAAAGATTTTCAAATCTTTTGTGATGCCTCGAAGCAAGGATTAGGTTGTGTGCTAATGCAAGAAGGGAAAGTGGTAGCATATGCTTCAAGACAATTGCGACCACATGAGATAAATTATCCAACGCATGATTTGGAATTAGCAGCTGTAGTACATGCGTTGAAAATTTGGAGGCACTACTTATTGGGAAATCATTGTGAGATATTTTCCGACCACAAGAGTCTGAAATATATCTTCACTCAGCCAGATTTAAACCTTCGACAACGAAGATGGTTAGAGTTAATTAAAGATTATGATCTGGATCTGCAGTATCACCCTGGAAAAGCAAACGTTGTCGCAGATGCACTAAGTCGAAAGAAGTATCATACTATAGCCTCTATTCTGGAGTGCCCCAGTCCATTGCAAGAAGAAATTCAAGGGTTGAACCTATGTGTCGTTGAACAAGGTCAACTAGCAGCATTAGAAATTCAACAGACTTTAACAGATCAAATCAAGTCAACACAAGAAAAAGATGAAGGAATACAACAGCTTATGAAGAAAAGTCAAGAAGCAAATTCAACTGAATTTGTTAAAGATGATCAGGGAATTTTAAGGTTCAGAAATCGTTACTGTATACCTGATAAGGAGTTAAAAGATTTGATATTGCGAGAGGCTCATTCGTCTCAACTCTCCATCCATCCCGGAGGCACAAAGATGTACCAAGACTTGAAAAAGAGATACTGGTGGAATAAAATGAAGAAAGAAATAGCAGAGTATATTGCACGCTGTGATACCTGTCAGAAAATAAAAATAGATCATCGGAAACCATCAGGACTGCTAAAACCTTTGCCAATCCCAGAATGGAAATGGGATGACATTGGTATGGATTTTATTACCGGATTTCCAAAAAGCCGAGATGGTTATGATGCTATATGGGTAATCGTAGATCGACTAACCAAAGTGACATATTTCATACCAATCAAGCAAACCTATGGCAAGAATAAACTGGCAGAGCTGTACTTAACAAAAATAGTGGTATTACATGAAATTCCAAAGAGAATAGTATCTGATAGAGGAGCACAGTTCACGTCTACATTTTGGGAAAAACTGCATGAAGCCATGGGAACAGACTTAGCCTTCAGTACAGCATACCACCCGCAGACCGGAGGACAAACAGACTCTTTGGCCGGAGTTAAGAGATCTTGTGGGTAAAGCAGGGCAACTCTGCAGAGTCATAAAATGATGGTATTCGAATACGCCGTGCTTCGGGTAAATGAAGCTATGTTTGATGGGTGATTCCAGTAACAAAGCATAAGTAGATTTGAGAATGGTTTGGTAATGTTGAAGGCTAATAATCACGCTTGAAAACCCCTGTTTACTTTAATGAAGTTACTTTCATGTCTTTAATTGATTCTCAACTAAATCTGCATCCACACAAAGTAATAAACCTGTTTCCCTCTATCTTGATATGCCATGCATATAGTTATTGTTAAGCTCCGCGTGACTTGCTGAGTACGGTAGTCGTACTCATACTTGCTAAAATCATAAACAAAAACTGCCAGTTTTGAGGAGCCATGCGAAGATGATGAGACAACATTCTATGAAGTAGAAGAAGCTTGGGATTAGGGTCATCCTCCACTCGAGTATGCCTGTGGTATCTTTTTGTTGTGATGTAAATTAGGCATTTGGCCCTACTGTGAACCTTGGCTTTAAGCCTTTATAATGTAATAAAGTTGACTTTTGTTCTTGAGCTTGTGCTGGCAATGTTATACACTCGATGGATGTCCTTGCAGCTGAACAATCCTGGGCAGTTGCGAGGGTTTCATAACGCTCCCAGAAATGGGGGTGTTACAAGGGGCAACGACGGAAGGAATGCCCGCGCGGAGGGGTAGTCACAGAAGGAGAACCCGGGCAGAGGGGCGGTGACCCCTCGGGGTGGTCGGGCGTCGTGGATCTTGAGCAGAGCCAAGTGGGAGTTGAGGGGAAGAAATGGAGGAGGCAAGGAGGTATTTATAGGGCCAAGCTAGCCCATGGTGTACCGAGTCCATTCGCCCCCAGGAGGGTTTGGTCCACTGTGGACCGGAGCCATTCGCCCCCAGAGGAATTCTAATGACATAGACACCTCGTATCACGTGCAACCCCTGGGGCCTAGGTGCACCGAGTCAAAGGCTGGAGTTCGCATGGATTTTCACCCCCTAAGTCCACTCCAACGCGAAGGTATCTTAACGTTTTGTCAACTTGTTGTAGTCTACTCGAAGGGTCGAATGCCCGAGTTCGCACGCCGACCCCTTCCTTAGGTCGGTGCGCCGGCTCAAACAAATGGTTGACGACCGTCCGGATCAGTGAGGGGCTATTGTTGGGGGAGGGTCCTCGCACCACCTCGGGCCTATGACCACCTCGGAGCGATGGCGCTCGTTGGAGGTACCCCAAGCCAAGTCCTCGAGTCAACCCCAGATGTGTCCGAGGCCAGCCCTGGGAAAGGTATGCAGGACCAACCCTGTACGAGGTGCGTAAGACTGATCCCGGAGGGGTTTAGGGGTAACCCCAAGTGAGGTCCGAGGTCGACCTCGGGCCAGCCCTAGGGTCTCGAACGTGGCAGGGCCCGCGCGAAGGAAATGACGTGAATACCCCTAGGAGTAAACTAAACCCCAAGGGTAAATTTGTAACTTCACTCGCCTTCCTTTCTATCTATAAATAGAACCTCTTGTAATGGGGCGAGGCTATTTTTATAACCTTAAACACTCATATTAAATACACTTGATAGTTGTATGTTTCTCTTTGAGTCCCTTCGTATCTTTAGCGTTCTTTGTATCCAACCAGAGGTACTCCTTGGTTTACCGTCCGATATGTACCCATGACAATTCCTTTCCTTTGTTTGGTCTTCGTCGGGGAAAACTATCCTGGTGAAAAAATCTCGGCACCCAACAAGAAATCTGGAATTTCAGGAAAGAAAAATCTGTCTGAATTTTTTTACTGGAAGGTCACTTTGGTCCCTCACGTTTCAAAAGGCCTAGTCCCTAAAATTTGATTTTTGGGTCAAAGCAATCCTTTTGCCGACATGTGCCACATCGTCACGCCGCATGCTCTCTCGCTGGCTCAGCCCACATGAAATGGCATTTATGTCCCCTCCCACCAAAGCCTACATATGTTATCATGTTGGACCATAAAGGAACAAACTAGGCGACGACGAGTTCACTACACAATTTTCGGCAGCTCTTGGGCCTGTAGTAATGCTGGAAGGAGGTAATATCTTCAATGCCCACAAGTGTGATTCATATTTGTCAATGTAGCACAGTAGCACTCATAAAATGAGCTCAGGTGCTCATTTTGCATGTGGAAAATGCATGCACGGCTGAGTTCATTGGCAGATCAAGCCAAACCATTGAGAGTTTGGCGGATACGATCATACAAACAAGGAAAGCATGCCTCAGTTCTGGAGCAAGTAGTAATTTGATCAAGGCAAAGTCAGAAGCAAGAAGATGAAGAGATGAAGTCAGTCGGCTCGGGACAAGAAATCAATCCGCTGATCAGGGAAAACTCGGAAACCAGCGTGAGAGGAAAACTCACCAAATTCACCCCTCGGCACCTCTCGGAAGGTAACTCGGTGGAATGGAAAAGATAAGGGGCGCTCCCAGTGCTCAAAGTAGAAACTCACATACGGTTTTTGCCAATATAAATAAAGTCAATAAAGTATGTACTACAATTAACTAGTAGACTCTATTTTGAAAAAATACTCCGTTTAAAAGCTACATTCTGTAGAAAAGCGAAGCGACTTTTGAAGTTCGAAAAGAACAGGACCGGAATATGTCCGCTTCTTACTTTTGATTTTTTTAGTTTTTTGTTTGACCTTTTTGTTTTTTCTCTTATTCTTTTGCATTGTTTACATAGAAATAACAATATTTTTATTTTATCTTATTTTTAATTAAATGACTGAGAAAAAACTAATAGTTATTATAGTATAATTTTAATAAAAGCTAGCCGTCGCAGTAGTCAGAAACCATAACTGATTGGAGCATAGCCTTAGAGGGACGATTAGGAATTTCACTAAAGATAAGAGAGGCGGAGAAGCGTCATTTCATCTGGGCCAGCTTAATGAGTGAGTCGGCATGAGGATGTGGCTATCCGGATTGGTATCCTCCGACTTGCAAGAGAAAAGTCAGAGAACACACAGTGCCGTGACTTTGGCTAATCCTCATTCGTTGGATCGAGAAAGAACGGTGTAGACCTGGTGCTACAGTACATAGCTGCTTTGTGAACCAGCATCTAATGAGCACTCATTTTGCTACGGTTTGTGAACAGCAGTAGTCTACAGTTTTTACAGTTCTTCTCACGCTATTTGGCCCTATACACCCTGACTCCGCTCTATAAAGGAAGAGGGTCGGATCATGAATCCTCTCGATAAGGTTGAGGCGATTGATTGATGGATGATTTTATTGAAGTCTAGTTGCTTTTCGTGCTCTTCTTGGAGTCTGATCAGATTGCTGGCCACTCGTCTGTAAAATGGTCTCGAGGGGTCACATCTATCGAGCTTGAGCTTAGGTGGGAAGCCTAGTCCGCTTCCACATTGCTCAACAATCTGATGATTTGACTAGTAATCTGACCTCACAGATCACGGTATTAGATACCTAAAATGGAGAACTAGGTTAAATGTCTCGCTCATTTCAATTTAAGTTTTTAATTTTTAATTTACTTTTATTATTTTTAAATTTCGTTCTTTTTAATTTTTGGTTTTTTAAGCTCTTTTGTTGGTTCTTTTTTTCGTATCGTTTTTATTGTCTATGATAGGCTAACCGGTTTTTTTATTTTTAAATTTTTTAAAATTTAGTTACGCCAAATAAGTCACTATCAGCTACAGTGTAATTTTAGCCAGCTACGATATAATTTTAACTATAAATCAACTTATTTTAGCCTAATCGAGCGATACCTAACTCTTTAGTCTTTACTGTGTGATGTATTCTTGACCAGCGGAGTACTCCATTGGCTTGAAAAGGCTTGCGGTCTTGTTCAAAAAGATTTCTGACTTATTGCTTCTAATTTATAAAAGTTAGGAGTTATTTTAAACATGCTATTTTTTAACATAACTTTTTTCTTTTTTCTTGTGTTTTTTAAATGCATTGTCTATATAGATATAACTATTTTTTATTTCTTTTTTCCTTTATTTTGTTTAATTGAGTGTCTTAACTAAAAGATAACAATAATTATGGTGTTTATTTTAGTCAAAAGACTATTATAACTAAAAATTGTTAACGGGCCTTCGTAGTGTCATTTGATCACTCAGATTTGTCTAGAGCATATAGCATGTAATTATTGATCTAAATATCTGGATCTGGTTATTGTCAATTGGATCAACTCATAGGATGCTTACTTCTGTGACGTGACATTTTCAGAATCCATTGCATTCCTATGAGACATCGATTTTTGTGTCCCAATTTCAAAAGAAGCGGCGGCTAGATCCGTCAAGCCTTGGTGCCCGTATATAGGTTTGTTTCTCTGTAATCTTTCGTATAAATAATTTAAAAGTTATAAGATATAGTTAAAAACTATAAATTTTAGTAAAACAAACAGACGCTTACTCGGGTGAGCCTGCTTGGTACTCGTATGCGTCGTTTTTCTAGCACATGGTTGCAGCACGCGCGCAGGAGCATCGCTATCTTCGTTTTGTTTTTCAGTTTCAGTCAATTATGAACAGAGAGGGGGCTGCATTATTATCTTATGAAACGACGTGTGTGGGAGTGTTTTTCCATAGAGGAGCCTGAATATGTAAAATGGGTGCATCTTTTGACATTGGAGGCACTTATGTTGACTTTTGTTGATAATTTTTGCTATGTCTTATGATTGAAAATAAATAGTACTAGCCGAAAGAAATGATTTAAGAAGGATGCAAGCGGTAGAGAAAGTGAGAGAAAATATGTGTATGTGACGAGAGCGAGACATGTGATTAGGGATGAAAACGGATCGAATACGGACGGATAATGTCTCTATCATATTTGTTTTCATATTTTTTCTCGGATACGGATACGAATACGGATACATCGGATACGAATACAAATACGAATAATATCGAATACAGATACGGAGCGAATACGAATCGAAACGAATACGGTCACAAATATTTATCGGAACATGAAAAAACCCTTAAACTATACATCCAAAATCAATGAAAACACATAAATAATTTATCTTATCAAATCATCCATGAAATCTAAACAAGCTAAGTATTTTTATCTACAATAGTCATACCGCTGTACATATTTTAAATCTTCAAGTGGCAGTTAATTTTTTCTAAAATTCTAAATAATTCTTAATGGATTTCTACCATTTTCATGTGATTAATAAATTAATTAAGTATTTAAAATTGCATCAAAATGATTTAAACGGGAGTACATCAATTAATCGGTACAAATTTTAATCCACCGATAATATTAAATTTATTTTTTAATAAACATAAATATTTACTAGTGATGCTTGTAATTTAATATGACTAAGAAACATAATGCCTAATGGTAATGGAGGATTATGGCTTGGTTGGGCTGGGCAATGTTGGGCTGAAATTCGGATATCTGTTTTCGTATTATCCGGATAATCCGTATTCGTATCCGTATTCGTCGGATATCAGGCCTACTGTATTCGTATCCGTATCCGATAAAAAAATCCGTATTCGTATCCGATCCGAGAATTATTCGAAGAAAATCCGATCCGACACAATCCGTATCCGTTTTCATCCGGATCGATGGAAACTATCCGATCCGTTTTCACCCCTACATGTGATGCACCCGTGACCCCCTGTTTTATCCCTGGAGCGAGCGCTAACGAGAGGAATAGAGAAATCGTTTTGAAAAGCTACGTGTTCGTATTGATTTTTGATTTTTCTTGGCAAAAAACAATATGTACATTGCCATTGTTGGCGTCTTCAATTGGAGGCCAAATTTTTGGGCACTATAGCCACTTTTTTTAAAAAATTTGGTCCTTTGGCGTTTGTTATTTTTGCAAATATAACTTTTTTTTTTGAATTTACTAGGCTCGGTAGGTGCTACTACGCACCCCATCTGCGGCAACACAACGCAAGCATTTAATGCTATGCGGTAGCACACCGACACTAAATCACATGGTTAGTACTAATTAAGTGAAATTAGTACCAATTAAATATGGTTAATACCAATTAAATATAAGTAGTGTTAATTAAATATATTAATGATAATTAAAATATAAACTAATCAACTGGTGACTACTGCCGCATTACTATAATTCGGCAGGTAACTATCAAACTAGCGAGGTAGCTCGATAGGTTAATACCGTACTTCGGATGCAAAATTTTTAAAAGAGTTACAGTACTATTTGCGTTAACATTCTTCAACTTCTCTCAGTTGCTATCACAGGTCGTAACCACGATGTGTACAATTGGAGATTTAGATTCATCGGATAAAATTGGACAGTATTATATCGCTTTGTTATCAGCGAATAGAATTTTTTTTGGAAAACGGTGTCATTTGGACAATTGGCGCACGCGACGCGGGCAAGGAGAGGGACAGGCCACCTCCCCCTCACCTAAGTCCCCCGCACGTTTTGCCCGGTTTCAGTTCACCCCCTCTTGCTGTGAAATCCCAACACACTTCACAAGCACAGGGAGGTCACTCCGGAGAAGCAAAGCCAGCATGGAGACGGCGAAGAAGAAGGTGGTGTGCGTGACGGGCGCCGGCGGCTTCATCGCGTCGTGGATCGTCAAGCTCCTCCTCGAGCGCGGCTACACCGTCCGCGGCACCCTCCGCGACCCCGGTATGCCCGTCCTCCAGCCGTTTGCACGTATAATATACTTGCTAGTCTCATGGATCCTTACCACCTCTGTTGATTAGTTTGCCGCGTTTGCTTGCTCCAAGCCGGAGGAGCCGAGGCATCGTGCCACGCCGCACTTGCCGTGTCTTCAGTTGATCGCCACAGCTCATATACGCTAGCTCATTCTACTGCCAAACTAGTGATAGAAACAAGTATAAGCACGATTAATTGAAGCAAACGAGGGGAGATTCCCGGCAAGTACTACATGTAGTAGTATCGGAAGCTTTGTTTGGTTCAACAATCTGCCTGTTTTTGCAAGCGGGAGAAGCGGGGCTTCCGATGAGATGAGGGTGAGTAGTAGTAGTGGCCGACAAACTCTGCCGACAGCCACGTGTGGGGGGAGGGCTCACCACTGATCCCATCTATCGCTCTCCCGTTCGTTCTACAAACTGGGCCAATTACTACTGTCTGGTGGTGATTTGGTTGTGTTGATTAGATTAGCGCTTTAAATTAGTGCCTTATCTTAAATGTTCGTACCATGTAGGGGCATGTTAGTCACTTGATTTGGTCGAAATGACTGTCTGAGTGAGGAAAGTCAATGCTTGTACATGGTTAGAAGGTTACTAGTTAGCTGATTTGATTTAGCCGGTGGGAGAAGGTTGTGGCATGGAACCGGCAGGAATATTTATTTAGACTCTAGTTCCGGAACACAAGTGCAGAAAGCTCCTTAGATTATTTTGACAATTGAGGCGTCCATTTGTTCTCCCTCATTGTCATATGTTCATCGATGTCTTCTTGCACATCTGCAATGGCCTTGGTGTCTTGCTTTTCGGCAATGACAGGAAGGAGGATTTCATTTGCAGAGGCAGTGTACTATCTACTTGTAGTGTAGTACATCTGGGGCCGTACGGACCATTTTGGGGGCCAATGCTAAAATTGATGGCTCTACTCGAAAGGAGAGTTGTATAGATGGCTCTCCAGGGTCCTGATCAAGGTTGTCAGAATAGTGATCCTGAATCGGATCGGAGCTAAGTTTTTTGGTAGGATTGTAAATCGTAAGATCAATATAGAATCTAAGATCTTACCGGATTCTACCAAGGAAATATTTTAAAAAATTTACAGTGTATTATAACACTACTGCATTTTTAGAATTATGTCTTTTGAATTTTTCTTTACAAATTGTAGAGTAAATGTAAGATCATGTGTTATTTTATGATAATTATAGTGAACATAAAGAGATAAAAGTTCAAATTTTCAATTAAAAGAAAGTATACAAGTAATTATTTATAATAAAACAATAGAATCGACAGAATTGAGTAGGATCGTACAAAAATTTTGATCATGATCTTACAAAAGTTTGGCTAAAATCGTAAGAATATTAAGATTCTACCATAGAATCGGATCGGTCTAATCAATCTTGGATCTTAAAATTTTAGGATTGTATGACAGAATCGAGATTCTGACAACCTTGGTCCTGATGCAGTTCAGAAAGTTCGTTTCGCTGTGCCAATATCATCATGCATCAACGATGCAACATTAATTCACAGGTATTGCGGGAATAAGACAACCAACCAGACTGACAAGAAATCGTGCAACATCCTAGTTTGCTTAATCTCAGAAATATGACACAATAAATAGATGAAAGGGTATCAACTATTAACATATTACTAGTTGCAGTAGCTAATTTATTTTGGGAAAATGGTTAGACCAGGGATATTCACAGGTATTTCCGACTATACCTATTGTTTTTGTTTTCTAGAGCAAGTGGCTTTTCTTTTCTTTCCAACCGATTTCACCGGTTCATAATTGGTAGAGCTGGCTAGACCCTTGGCAAGCTCCGATTGGACACTTCCACTCGGAGTTGCGTCTTTCGCCGATTCTTTCTTAGGGCGGTCAGAAATTATCTCTCCGACCACTTGCATCTTCTCGGAGGGTTGGGCTTCCTCGACTAGCTAAGAACTTGTTCCCGCTGGCATTGAGGATGTCTCGGTGGTGACCGCTGGATTATGAGCCTGCTTAGTCGTGGCCACCACGGTGTTCCCGATTGGTAGGTCTGCTCCCACCGCTGGTCCCGCAGCCTCGACCTCTCCGACCAGTGGCTCTGGCTCCACTCACGTGGCCTTGCCGCCAACGTCAGGTTCAGCCGCGAGAGCATTCACCCAAGAAATATATTCTCGCCGGTGTAATTTATCCATTCGTCATACCAGAACAGTAGGCTTATAAGAAAAGCTTTCAGAGTCATAATAGTAGCCTACCTCCAAGGGGCCCTTCTCCTTCTCTTTGAGCGCTTGAGCGATGGAAGGGGCACGAGAAGACCCCGCCGCCCCATACGACTTCTTCACAAGTCGGCCCTTCTTGGGAGTCAGCACGGTCTCTTCTTCTGAGCCCTCATTTGGTTGAGAACCATCCACCCCGATAATTTGCATATGCAAAAGAATAAGAATGCAGTGATCGGAAGGTGATCGTTGAGTAAAGGTATTGTTGATTACCTTCAATCTCTCGGTCCTTTCTTCTGGAGAGGTAGCTGCCAAGATCAAAGGTACTCCTTCTTTCTACTCAGGTTCCCTTTCACATATTGCCTTGACTCTTTCCCTTATCTCGGAAGGGGACAATGCTACAAAATCAAAAGGACCATGAGTCGGAAAAGACATGACTGGACAAAAATTCAACCGGCCGGAATCTTTCATGTTCACCTTCTAAGGAGACCCTGGTCGAATCTTTTACGCCTTCATACCATAGCAGATCGCGCAACTTCAGGGGACTAATCCGGCGCATGGTGAAGTCTCTCACTACGTGCCACGATGTCAATCCCCTGTTGTTTAGGTACACTATGGTGTCGACCAGTAGTCGTACCCTTCCCTCCTTTTTAGGAGAGGCCTTCCACTCCGGGCTTTCTATGACGATCCTCCCCTCGAACATCAGACTGTCCTCCCTGGTGATCGACATGTAGAACCGAAGCTTTTTCTATGACGACCAGGAGGACTTCGAATACATGGGGATATACTCTCTAGCCCTCCCGTCGTGGAGACACAGTGAGCTGCCCCCAGGTGTTTCTCCCGCTCTTTCGGATCTTCTGGTCATCCGGTGTAGTACCTAAGAGATCTAGGTTCGTTGGGATTCCCAGGTATGCCTCGCACAGGTACACAAAGATACTAAGCGAGGCGATCGAGTTAGGTGCCAGATTCGCCAGCTTGATCCCATAATACCTGAGCACCTCCATCAATAAGGAATGTGTCGGAAGCCTAAACCCACAATCCACGTATGCCCAAAATATAGGCATCTCACCCTCTTCGCCACTGGGAAACCTTCGCCTTCTGCTGATCTCTAAGGGATCATCACATGGTTGGGGATCAATCTCATCCTCCAAAGCTTTGAGCCTCTTCGATCCCAACTCAGATCTGGAGATGAACTCAGGCATTTTTGTGGATTTAGGTTTAGTTCTAACGGAGATCAAGAAAATTTGGGAACTAGAGTTGTAGTCATCGAGGCGCAGGATACAAAAGTCTCTGGGAAGCGTGGGATATACGAACACCGATTCGGTTTATAAGGGCTCTCCCACAACCAAGTTAAGCAGTTTCGGGAACCGTGCTCAATAGTTATAAACCTTTCGGTTCTACCCCTCTTCCTATTGGCTCTTCAATTTTAAGTGAAAAGACATCTTTACCTTTCTTGACTACCGTCAAATGACCTCCTGACTGGAACATATATTCCGACTAGTGTTTCAATCGAAGAACCCAAAGTTGTAATTTCACATGAAGTTCGGAGGCTAGCTGACGAGGATTAAATAATCCATTAGGAGCCGCTTTTAACCATAATAAAACCCTTAGATCAGTGTTATAATGGCTTATGTTATAACACGTCCCGAGTACCCCCCTAGTCGAAGAACTACTATTCACCTACCCGACTAGCTACTACTTGAAAGCTCTATAACCCAACATATGGGCCTCCCATTGGGCAATGCCCCGTGTGGTTAAGGAACAGAACACATGCGCTTCTATTCCCTTTAACTATTCCACATTTGGCCCTATGCCTTTGACAATTGTTAGATCTAATCTTGACTTCTTCATGCATGCATCAATTACTAAAAAAACGGATTGGGGATTATTAGTGGAGTTAGTGGATAGCTGCCAGATGTTTAAGTGGAGTTAATCTCCTGAAGAGTGAAGGTCATGGGTCAGGGAACGTGGGAGCTAGTCCAAAGGACGCAGCGGCATTTAAGGCTGCATGTAACCAACCGAGAGTTGATGCTTTTAAATAAGAGGAAAAGCAAGAGAAAGATGAGTTGAAGCGCTAAGAAACTCCATATGTAGTACAGTGAATAGAAGAAGTATTCTCTGTGTGTTTTTTTCCCTGTGTGCGTGTCCTCGAGTATGTTATCACCGAGAGATACTAGTTGAGAGGGAATCAATATTATGTGTATGTGTGCAATTTAATTGTTTGAGATCCAACATTTGGTATCAGAGCCTGGTGAATGCCCAAAATAATGCCGAGAAGAATGGAGATCGTCGACCCAGGCGTCGGCATCGAGAAGCGCACCAGCGAAGGAGAGTTCGCGGTGGCGCTTCACTATCTGTGCTCGCAAGGAGCAACTACGGCGTGGGCGATAAAGATGAAGGTATTCATGAAGGCCCAAGGTGTATGGGACGCCATCGAGCTCGGCGACGCTGACACACGCAAGGACCAGATGGCGCTGGCGGCCATCTACCAAGGTATTCCTGAAGACATGCTCCTCCTGTTGGCTGAAAAAGAGACAGCCAAAGCCGCGTGGGAGACGTTGAAGACCATGCACATGGGAGCCGAGCGCGTGAGGGAAGCCAAGGTACAGACCTTCAAATCCGAGTTTGAAGTGCTGCGTATGATGGAGTCAGAGTCGATCGATGACTTCGCCATCCGGTTGACAACAATTGTCAACAAAATCAGAGGGCTCGGTGACAAGATGGAGGAGAGCTACGCGGTAAGAAAATTTCTTCGTGCGGTTCCGCCAAGTTTCTACCAAGAGTCTCCCAATCGAGCGGTTTGGTGACCTCAAGACAATGACAATTGAAGAGTTGATCACCGCTAAAGGCACATGAAGAACGGTGGGTATCTCATGCTATAGGTGCAGGGGATCAGCACCTGCTATTGACAAGGAGCGAGTGGGAGGCTCGATCCAAGAAGAGTTATGGCTTCAATAAGAAAAAGAGCGCATTTGACAAGACGAAGGTGCGTTGCTACAATTGCCAGGATTATGGACATTTTGCAAGGGAGTGCCGCAAGCCGAAGAAGGAGGTGGCTCTTCTTACTCCAGTGGGTGCAGAGGACGAGCCAGCGCTACTTTAAATTCAACATGAAATCTTTATTTTTATTTGGTGCAATTTAGTTGAGTTCGTGTACGAGTATAAGTGCACGATTGCATTTTGAGTCTTTTGGCACAGTAGGTGTATTGCATGTGTCATTTATTTGGTCGTGCACGTAAGAGGTGTGTTACATACGTGCCCATAGTCGTATCGTGCTCATGCACGTAGATGTGTCAGTGCATGATGTAATGTGTGTGTGAGTCCTTGTAGTTGTGTCCAAGTTCTCATTTGTGTATGATCTGATGAGAGTCTCCGTCGCCGTCAAGTTGTGTCATCGGCGAAAGACAATTGGAGCTGAGGAAGAAGTCAAAGTCGTCGGTAAGGTGTGTCACTGGCGTCATGGTCAACAAGAAGAATGCAAATATGTCAGGAGATCAGACTTCATCTTGTGAGGTTTAGCAAGTCAAGATTAGGGGGAGATTGTTAGATCTAATCTTGACTTCTTCATGCATGCATCAATTACTAAAAAAACGGATTGGGGATTATTAGTGGAGTTAGTGGATAGCTACCAGATGTTTAAGTGGAGTTAATCTCCTGAAGAGTGAAGGTCATGGGTCAGGGAACGTGGGAGCTAGTCCAAAGGACGCAGCGGCATTTAAGGTTGCATGTAACCAACAGAGAGTTGATGCTTTTAAATAAGAGGAAAAGCAAGAGAAAGATGAGTTGAAACGCTAAGAAACTCCATATGTAGTACAGTGAATAGAAGAAGTATTCTCTGTGTGTTTTTTTTCCCTGTGTGCGTGTCCTCGAGTATGTTATCACCGAGAGATACTAGTTGAGAGGGAATCAATATTATGTGTATGTGTGCAGTTTGATTGTTTGAGGTCCAACAACAATAACCCCCTGCGGTTATATCATGAGACTCTCCTTCATTGACAATAACCGATCGATGGTTATTGATCGAATTTCTCCCATTGACAACAACGGCTCACTCAGGTGGATGCATAGAATCGACAAGGCGCCAGTTGGTGCAAGCAGCTGACACCTCTTCGGTGCTATTTAAGCCCTGCTCAAAGGAGACATCACAACGACAAGAAGACATCAGGAGGACAAGGGGATTGAGATCATACACCACATTAGTGCAAGTAGCATACACCCCTATAATCACTCATTAAAGCAAGTTGTAATCCCGACATAGCAATAAAGATTGTCCCATTTTTTCTCTTCATTTTTCTATGAGGCTTGGAGTACCATACTATTCGTAAGATCGATGATTTGATCGTCGACGAGTAGTTTGGTGGAGAGAATTATGGGAGCAGTATTTAAGTTGTGCTAGGACAGGAGGTAGTTGTTGGTATGAGAGATGAGGGAGTCGAGGATAGTTTCCAGGAATGCACTGGACAATGGATGGAATCTTCATTATTCTCACAATTCACTAGGCCTTTTCAATTACCAGCATTAGCATACTAATTAAAAGCCACATACAAAATTATACCCCTAAAATCACCAAGGCACTGTATAGGTTCGCATTTTGTGCTTACTAATGTTCTAGCTGCTGAAGGAATAAAATGTTATGGCCTTGGAGAAAAGTTCAGCAACAAAGTCCCAACAAACTTTAATGGTTCCAGGAAGGAAAGGAGAACTGCAATCACGCCCTGGCAAAAGAAATTTATATTAAATTTCACCTCAGAAAACAAGAAAATCTATAAATACCCTAGGAAATGTTTCACTTGTTTGTGAGTTTTTTTTTGGTGTGCACTCCTTTTTGAGGTTAAACAGTGAAGCACAAAGTGTTATACCATACTAGCCTGCTAAGAAACATAATACACAGTTTTTTAAAGCAACACAATAGACAGAATTGTTACAAAATAAATCACCTTGATTTAACCACACACTCTAGGTTGTACTATCTCCCTCCACACTGATTGTACTCTCATATCGCCCAATTCTCCCACCTAATCCAAATTTCCCACCAATTGCTGAGGCACTCGCTGAAGCCCAGACTGTTGGATAGGTGCCATCATGGACAGGAAGTGACACCAAATCTTCTTCCTTGGTGAAGTAGTTTGTGTAATGGCCTTGCTTAGACAAATTAAGGCCTGGTCGAGGTGACCCTGGACCCCTGTAGTGCGACGGCATGTGGATGGCAGCCGCGCTGCAGGGGCAGGGAGGGAGATAGACTAAGAAACTTTGATTTATTTCTTGCTTCCCTCTAAAGCTTAGGCTCCTCCCGTTAAATAGAAAATATCTCCTAAATCTAAGATATAAAGGTAACTAAGAAAGGTATCAATCTAGAAAATATGGAAATAGATAATTATATGAAGCTACCTAACAATCACTCAATCCTGGGGATTGGACGCGCCAGCTACAGCTGCTGTTGCTGAAGCTTCCTTTGCTGCTACTGAAGTTGACACATCACATTTGGCTAGTGGACAATGATGATGGAAGTGGAGATGAGTATGCAAAATTGTGGGCTGAGATGTGTAGCAAGTGTAGAACACAATTATGTGGAGGCCATTTGAAAAGAAATCATGTTCTCTTTTATCCATCATGAGTGGCTTTGAGGAGTAGCCAGTGAACCAAAGAAATCTACACTTCGATGGTCCAACTAGTCTGGCACCCAATTTGTCTAGATAAAGGCCACAGTAGGATCCACACCAACTGCCTCTTGGTTTTGTTATTTGTGTAGTTTTCAAGATTTGAACTCTGACTTCTTGTGTTGCAAGTCTTAAAGATAGCTATACCAACTGCTTGTCCAAATTTTTTGAAAAATGATGCCACAAAATGAAGTTGGGCTTTGGAGTTGATTGAAATTGATATAATCATATAAGTGCCAAATTTGGCAACTCTATGCAAATTGTAGGTAGTTTTGGAGCATCTATCACGTTTCTTGAATCAAATATGATGTATTTGGTAGGGCATACTAACCAAACAAATTCACACGGGTTTGGGAAATTAGCATATACGTTGGAATTTCATTGCTTTCTCTGAACTGTAGTGATTACAAACTAATCAGAACTACTCTTACCATCTTTTTTAGTATTAGATAAATTTTGCACAGACAATATATTACAGTAATAGATGGAATATTTCTGTCATTATACTTTGTAAAAAGATCTCATATATTATGATGGAGACAACCAATTCCCATGGACTAATTTTAATGCACATATAATTTATTTCCATAGACCATAACAACCTAAGCATGGATAATGCAGAAGAGACATGAAAACTTCTTAGAGGCCACAGATCTTATGCTCTTAATTCTAGATATTTGACAGTTCTGTTTTGTATGTGATAGTTCCAAGTTGTGTTCTATCCAGGGTTCCAAATACCGGAACTAGGCACAATCCCGGCCAGGGGCCGGTATCGGTTACCAGCTGGTAACCAAAAAAACCGGGAAAAAACCAGTTGAATTTCAGTTTTCAAAATTTGAAATTGAAATCGGTAACCGGAAAACCGGCCGGTTACCACCCAAAAACCGGAGAAAAACCGCTAAAAACAAAAAAAACTACTAAAAACCGGTTTTTCAAACTTGAAATGGGAAATTCCTAATACATTCATGGCAAAAAAACATGAAGTCAAGCACGGGAGGTGCATGCATCTTCCTAATACATTTCATTAGTGTTAAACAATTTAAACATCATTAGGAAAATCAATTTTAACATTCAAAATTTCAAATTTGAATTAAATAAAAAACCGCCGGACTAATATATTCATGGCAAAAAGTATGAAGTCAAGCACAGGAGGTGCATGTATCTTCCTAATACATTCCATTAGTGTTAAACAATGTAAACATCATTAGAAAAATTAACTTTATTTGAATTAAATAAAAAACCGTCGGACTAATACATTCATGGCAAAAAACAAGAAATCAAACACGAGAGATGCATGCATCTTCCTAATACATTCCATTAGTGTTAAACAATATAAACATTATTAGGAAAATCAACTTTAACATTCAAAATTTCAAATTTGAATTAAATAAAAAACCACCAGACTAATACATTCATGGCAAAAAGTATGAAGTCAAACACGGGAGGTGCATGCATCTTTCTAATACATTTTATTAGTGTTAAACAATGTAAATATCATTAGGAAAATCAACTTTACATTCAACATTTCAAATTTGAATTAAATAAAAACTGCCGGTATTTCAAATCCCGGACCCTACCGGTATAACCGGCCGATTACCGCCGGTTTTCGGAACCATGGTTCTATCACCTTTACATTTGGCAGAGAGTAAGCAACTTAAAATTCATTCATTTACTGGTTTCAGCTGATCCGAAGAAGACAGAACATTTACGTGCTCTGGATGGATCTGCTGAAAGGCTGCAGCTATTTAAAGCAGATTTGTTAGAAGAAGGGTCCTTTGATGCCGTAGTTGACGGTTGTGAATGTGTATTCCATACAGCTTCTCCTTTCTACAATAACCCAAAAGATCCTCAGGTTTGTATGCTATTCTCAGTTCTTGTTCAATAACTTGCAATTGCATCGGAAGCAAAAGGGGAAAAGTTAGTTATTTGAATGACGTTTATAGTCTACTTTTTTGCCATATCATTGCTGCTTCATTTTATTGGGAGTTTCATTTGCATATTGTCTTCCTTTGGCCCCATTTAGTTGAGGCATCCAGGGGATACAGAATTAAATAGTAACAACCTTTAGGACTTGTTTTTCTCCCCCACTGATAAAAATTTCAGGTTGGTTAAAATTACCATCTTTAACCAATGTTGTACTCTCTAGGCTGAGTTAATTGATCCAGCAGTGAAAGGAACACTGAACGTTCTAGCCTCCTGCAAGAAAGCTTATTCTGTGAAAAGGGTGATTTTAACATCATCAACGGCAGCTGTTGTATTCACTGGAAAACCATTGTCTCCGGACGTTGTGGTTGACGACACATCATTTTCCATTCCAGAACTTTGTGAAAAAGCAAAGGTACTGCATATTTGTTGCGAAAAGAACATTTGTACCATGTTTTCAACAGTTCATAATTTACTATAGGTATATGCATTTTAAGATAGTACATTCTGTTGGTTAATATGTGTCAGTTATCCAAGTTTTTTTATACATAAATGATCATCTTTCTTTTGGATAAAATACTGGGATTCATCCAAAATTATGTCCATTGTCTGTGGCTCAACGCTTAATTTAGTTGTTCCTCCAAGACTCATATTTTGTATCAATAAAACTATATTTCACTTTTACTATCGCAACCCTTATGTATGTTTTTCTGGAGGGTGGAGACAATTGACTAGTGTAGTCATTCTAAGGCTTACAACCCACAAGTCATTGGTTGACATTCTGGACAATATTAGTGAAAAATCTACATAAATAACCTACCCAACTTATGATTGGTGAGAATCGAATTCTGGTCATCAACCAGAGAGACAGGGTACTGTACCGCTAGGCTATGCTACACTTGGCAACTCTTATGTATGTTAATTATGTACGAACTTTGATTGGAGAGCACTTTCAAATAAATGGATTCTCTAGTTTTGTTTATAACTGTATTTTGATGGTAGTGTGCTATCTTTCTTGCCAGTAAGGGTTTTGGGTGTGTGTGCTATATTTACTGTCTGTGACTGTCAATTCTACTGTGCTCCCCTTTTTGAATCTTTTGTAATAAAATTATCATGGTAGACTTGCTTGAGTTAATTGACTTCCTTTATCTGAATGTACATGTTATCCCTCACTATTGAAGGCTCCAATTAGTATGTTTCCCTTTTTAATTGTTTGATTAGTTTTACCTGCACATCAAAATTTGGGCCAACTCCTTGTCTGTATCAGGAATGGTATGTTTTGTCAAAGACCCTGGCAGAGCAGGCAGCATGGAAGTTCTCAAAGGACAATGGAATTGACTTGGTCACAATAAACCCAGCGATGGTCATTGGTCCCTTACTGCAGCCCACACTCAACACCAGTTCTCAAGTAGTCCTGTACCTAATCAGCGGTATGTAGTTCCAACGAGTAAAATTTTTTACTTGCGTAAATGAATGCTGCTTTCTGGTAATGAGTATTGGCTCATGGATTCTGAACTGCGAGTTCCATGAAATTTGATAAACACTAGCAACTTCGCGGCCAACTGAAGGTGGATGTGATCCTTTCACAAAAAATATAACAAAATAATAACTTCCAGTTTGTACACTGGGTGTGGCATTAATGAAGCACTACGGGTAGACTAGGCAAGTACAATTTCAAAAATTCTACCATGTAAACAAGGAGTTTTCGCTAGTAATAGATCATGGGATTACCACTAAACGCGTAGACTCGTAGCGAAAGTAAAGTCGATGTAACGTGTTGATGCAGTCGTACTAGCCGCACGTCTCCTCCTTCAGATCCTCGTGATCGTCACAAGTTGCGGATCGTCCTAGTGCTGAAGTTTCACATCAACACCTTTAAGATATCCACACGTACGGGACAGGAACACCACGTGTTGGAGTGCTAGTGCCGGCAGCGTGGTATTAGATGAGGAAGGTGTGACGTCTAGAGTTTCGAGAATTCTGAATTCTCTCTCCGTCACACAACCCCTACACCACTGTGCCCTCTATTTATAGGCATTCATAATGGTCCTCGATATTAGAGTTTGTAATCTTGTTTTCAGTTTGGTAGTCATAGTCGTGTACGACTTGGTAGTCGAAGTCGTGTACGAGTACGTCTCTATCGGAGTCGGAGTTCATGGTCGTAGCCGAGTACGACTTTGTGTCCGAGTCGTAGACGAGTCAGCTTCATGGTCGAAGAGCAGGGTATAAAATGCCACACCATTGTACCGAGAGGAGCAAGCGAGAGCACCAAATCGACGAGATGTAGTCGCAGAGGGGTGTCGGGAAGGGGGCGACCTGCGTGGTTGTAGGAGCACTAAGTGGAGGAGATGCAGTCGCAAAGGAGGTGCAGAGTATGGAGCAACCAGTGTGTTCGTAGGCGGTCGGTGTGACTGTAGAGTTTGGAGCGACCAGCGTGGTCGTAGGCGATCGGCCTAAGCGACTGGAGTGGTCGTAGGCGATTGGTGTGGGCAGCCAGTGTAGTTGCAGGCGGTCCGTGAGATCGCAGGTGCTGGAGACGTGGTCGTAAAAGAGTTACGACCACGGTCTCGCAGGAAGACGTGGTCGTAAGGGTACGACTACAGCAAGAAGACGTGGTCGTAAGTCGTTACGACCACAGCGAGAAGACGTGATCGCAAGTTGTTACGACCACAGCGGAGAGACGTTGTCGTAAGTCGTTACGACCACTACAGTCGACAGAATCACTACGTAGTCATAAGGAGTTACGACTACGGTGATCGACCGTGGTCGAAGGAAATGCAGTGTAGAGGCAGTGAATGTGGTCGTAACTTCAGCTGAAGTTTATGACTATGTGGTTGGAGCAGCGAGGAGTGGTCGAAGAGGTCACAACGTGATCGTAACGACTGTCAGCGTGGTCAGTAAACCATCAGAGTGGTCGTAGCAACACAGGAGGTGGTCGTAGCCATTACAACGTGGTCGTACGACTACAGGAGGTGGTCGTAGCGACTTGAAGGAGGTCGTAGAGATCCTGGGCACAGTCATAAAGGCTGTAACAAGTGGTATCAGAGCATAGATGACAAAGGTGAAGGCTCATGGGTGAAGCATCGACTAGGAGGCGTGGGGGACGCTGTAGACGATGAATGAGAGCGCTGAACGTGTGGAGGAGGTGCTAATGGTCCAAGAGAGAGGAGCGGGAGACTCAAGCACACGAGTGCAGGAAGAAGCGGAGCAAGAGAGAAGATCGGAGTGATCAAGAGGAAAAACAAGATTAAGGAGGTGATTGTTAGAGTTTGTAATCTTGTTTTCAGTTTGGTAGTCGTAGTCGTGTACGACTTGGTGGTCGAAGTCGTGTACGAGTACGTCTCTATCGAAGTCGGAGTTCATGGTCGTAGTCGAGTACGACTTTGTGTCCGAGTCATAGACGAGTCCTCTTCATGGTCGAAGAGCAAGGTATAAAAGGGCATGCCATTGTACCGAGAGGAGCAAGTGAGAGCACCAAGTCGACAGGATGTAGTCGCAGAGGGGTGCCAGGAAGGGGCGACCTGTGTGGTCACAGGAGCACCGAGTGGAGGAGATGCAGTCGTAGAGGAGGTGTAGAGCATGGAGCGATCGGTGTGGTCGTAGGCGGTCGGTGTGACCGTAGAGCTTGGAGCGACCAGCGTTGTCGTAGGTGATCGGCCTGGGCAACCGGCGTGGTTGTAGGCGATTGGTGTGGGTGGCCAGTGTGGTCGCATGCGGTCCGTGAGATTGCAGGTGCTGGAGACGTGGTCGTAAAGGTGTTACGACCACAGTGAGAAGACATGGTCGTAAGTCATTACGACCACAGCGAGAAGACGTGGTCGTAAGTCGTTTCGACCACAGCGGGGAGACGTGGTCGTAAGTCGTTAGATCACAGCGGTCGACAGAATCACTACGTGGTCGGAAGGAGCTACGACTACGGTGATCGACCGTGGTCGAATGAAGTGCAGCGTAGCGGCAGTGAACATGGTCGTAACTTCAGCTGAAGTTTATGACTGTGTGGTTGGAGCAGCGAGGAGTGATCGGAGAGGTCACAACGTGGTCGTAACGACTGTCAGCATGGTCGGTAAATTAGCAGAGTGGTCGTAGCAACATAGGAGGTGGTCGTAGCCACTACAACGTGGTCGTACGGCTACAGGAGGTGGTCGTAGCGACTTGTAAGGAGGTCATAGAGATCCTGGGCACAGTCGTAAAGGCTGTAACACTCGAACTTGAGGCCTATTAGGAACTCGTAGCCCACATGAACTCAGATCACCATCTGAATTATATCCCAGCCCCTTCAGTGTGCGACCCTATAGATTCATGTACACCTGGACATGGCCCGAGTATTCCTACTCATTCACTAATCGGTAACGGCCCCTAGCAGGGCATGCCGACTCTCAAGTATACGTAAATATCATATCGGACGAACCTTATCAAAGCTCATATGCATTTCCTTTTGCCTCACAATATCGGTCAAGCTTAAGGCGAGTACGTGCCATTCTTGTTGGTTAGCTCGACCACTCTTTTTGATCACGTGATTCGAATTCCCCGACTACAGTTAACTCTTTAACCGCAAGTAGCATGACCATGCATTTTTAGAATCCAATCACTCGAGAGGCCATAAGCATTGTAAATGAGACCAACTAATGACATAAGAATGCAACGTTCTCGCAGTGTCTTATGGTGGGTCGATCCAACCCCATGTTCCCTAACATGTGTCCATATTATTGGTTTGATATCTCTATATCTATGATCCGTGAAACACGATCATCAACCAATACATATGCTAACCTTATTCATATGTGTCCATATGTTTTCGAATAGGGATCGTTTAAAAAAATCATCACAGAAATATAGAGTTTCACAATCAAGTCACATACTCGATAATAAATATTAACAATATTATTCAAGGAACAAGATAACATATTATTCAATAGATTATGAACATAACGAAACAACGTGTAGGATCGGATAGGCAACAGAGGGGGGTGAATGGTGCCTTCAAATTCTCCCCAAGTATCCACTTAACTCTTTCCTCCAATAGCTACTGAGCTATGAAGATAAGAGTTGAAGTCTCACAGAAAACAGACTACCAGAACGCCGAAGCTAGCTAGTCGAAATCAGAAACCGCAGTCGAGAATTACCATGTGGTCGTAAGTCATGACTGCGTGGTCGATAGCAAACCGAAAACAGGTTATCCGACTACTCAAAAGCGTAACGCAGTCGGTAGTCGAAGTTTCCCGAGACCAGAAAGCAGAGACAGGATGAAAAGAACAGACCAGGTCGAAAGGGTAACTTGTGGTCTTATGCTCGACTATGTGGTCGATGCTCGACACACGGTTGTAGATCGCCTCAGTCAGCAGCCACAGAGACCAGACAGTCGTAGTCGTAGGACAACTACCGTGGTCGAAAGACTCTCTGGTCGACAGCCTCAGAGACTGGAACCGACGAAGTCGTAAGCCAATGTGTGGTCGAACGATCAACATGGTCGGAGAGAAAGACGTGGTGAAATAGAAACAGAGGAGGTCAAAAAGGCGCACGACGCAAGATCCGATTTTTGAATAACTTTTGATTCACGGATCAATTGGTCATGAGACTTCAAGCACAACAAGACCACGTCCTCAAAAGATTGCTCTGATCTTTAATTGAAAACTTATCAAGTCTACAGAGATCTTTCGGGAAAATTACCAAGAACGCACAAAACTAAGACTTCAAAAGAAAGGGAATAATCAGATCATGCGAATGGAATCAAATGAGCCAAGAAGGCTTCGAGTATGATTTCTCATCACTAGGCGAGCCAGATTATCAAAAGGGCAACCGAGAGCAAAGACTCAAGTCAAGAACCAAAAGAGCGAAGAGAGGAACAAAGAAATAACTGAAGCAATAGAATCAACTCAACTCTACCCACGCGAACAAACATAGAAGTAGATCAAGAGATAATATATTGCTCAGGAAATTGATTCTACAACCATTCCATCGGGAGGAACAAGAGCACACACGCTCCAACCCAAAATACAAGAAGGGGCGCCGCCCATCCCTATTTATAGTCACATGATACCGGGGATGACCCATTAATCCCTGCGAACAACCGGGTTTTCCACACACGCTTTACCCGTTAATACAAACAGACAATCGTGCTTTAACAGTGCTTTAACCGACACTTTAACAGAGAGTAGTTTTCTTTGCAAACTTAGAGCATTTCTCCAAAATGTCCCTCCTGCACCTTCCCGGAAACTTCCCGTTCCCTTGCTGTCCAAGTCTTGCAGCCACCTTGCAAGCCTAGTCATCCTTCGGCATCCTTCCAACCGTTTTGGACCTCAATACTTCTCGTGCTTAGTCCAGGTTCATCCATTCCTCGCCATGACTTAACTCCAAAGTCCTGCAACCATCAAAAATAAGCAACACATCACATAGCACCGCACTAAAAGCATTTCATCCGTCTGCATATATCGGAAAAGCAAACCAATGAACAAACACAGCAATACACCTGGTCAAAAACACCTGCGACCACTCGAATGCACTGCTCGAGAGGTGGTCGTAGCCCTAGAACACTTCACAGCTTCCTACGACCACCCCGCAAGCCTTTACGACCACACAAAAGGTCGTTACGACCACTACACAGGTTGCTACGACTTTACCGCACATGGTCGCTGCGACTTACGACTAAGACGGCGCGCTACGACTTTACCGCATATGGTCGCTACGACTTACGACCACTCAGACGGCGCACTACGACTTTACCGCACACGGTCGCTACGACTTATGACCACTCAGATGGCGCGCTACGACTTTACCACACATGGACGCTACGACTTACGACCACTCAGACGACACGCTACGACTTTACCAGATTTGGTCGCTACGACTTACGACCACTTAGCGGTCGACCACGACCATCGACGAACGGATCTCGACCACCAAGTCGTAAAGCCGACTGCGACAACGTGGTCGTAAAATCGACTGCGACCAACGTGGTCGTAAATCCGACTGCGACCAACGTGGTCGTAAGTTCCTGTGCCGACCACGACGCAGCCGACAACGTGGTCGTAATTGCTGCTGCCGAGCTACTGCCGACCACGAATTTGAAAAGCAATTTGCCGACCAAGTCGTAAAGGCTTAAACCACAAAAACCAAACTCAATCTTTCTAAAACAAGGTCAATTACTCATCACAAACATAGGGTCACCTCCACATGGTCTCTCACAACGTGGTCGAAACGACTTAACCATCTCTATGATCGTCTTTAGGGCATATTTCCAACAGTTAAGGGCCCTATTCTCTTAAGCACGACAACTAGACGTACTTGAGTGCATCGAGTGATTACTTAGCACCGAGTTACTTAATGTTTCCTGAAGAGAATTAGCTTCAGTTGTCTGACTCAACATTATTGAAATAAGTAATGTTTCATCGTTCCCACTTTTTTCAGGGTCACCTGTGTATCTTAATTACAGCTTTGGCTGGGTGAATGTGAAGGATGTTGCTCTGGCACATGTCCTTGCATTTGAGGTCCCTTCAGCAAGCGGAAGATATTGCATGGTTGACAGAGTTGTCCACTTCTCGGAGGTTGTCAAAATCATCCATGAAATGTACCCTTCTCTTCCAGTGCCTGAGAAGTAAGTAATTAAATATCTCCTATGTTGTTTGCAATCAATGACGACCTGAGCCCACTCCTTTTGGAGCCATTTTTTTTTCATCAGTAACGCCGCTATGGAGTTTTAGTGTTTATTCTTCATTCATATTTATGAATTCCTTCTGATAAATTATCATATCAACCTTGTCACATTACATTTCTCTTCTCCTTTCCCCTTTCCGCTTTGTCTCATCTATGTCTTAACTAGCCAGTAATATATGACGATACAAAAAACTGTATATTACAATGCATGGTACTAAATTGCATAAAGCTGAACATCAAAATTTCATAATTCCATATCAACTTTTCTTTAAGAAAAACAATTTTATTTTTATGAACAGGTGCGCAGATGACCAGCCATTCTTTCCAACATACCAGGTCTCAAAGGACAAGATAAAGAGCCTGGGGATCGAACTGATCCCATTTGAGACGAGCCTCAGGGAGACCATAGAATGCTTGAAGGAGAAAGGCTTTGTCAGCTTCTAAAGTCATTCCTTCCATCCTTGAATAAACACGAGCAAATTAAACAAGAAGGCCTACAGGAGTAATATTCAGTGTTGAAACATACTGGCAATGCTTGTGCTACCGCCATATTTGGTTTTCGCTTTCGCCATCTGATGTCAGTGTCACTCAATAAGGTCACATCAGAACATACATACAACCTTCCGTATCCCTTTGTAGTGGTCTTCTAAGAGGTTCTTCATATCTTCCACGCTGAATGATGTGCTTATTATTTGGTGAATTTTGGTTGCTTTCAGCAAGTACATTCCTGATATGCCTGTGATTATTTTACTATTTGGGCACCGAGAGAATTATGGTATTTTTGATAATTGGTTCTCCTTAGAAGAAGAATTGACACGATTGTGATCAGGAGATTGTATAACTTTTTTAAAAGGGTAGCTGTCACTGACATGCGGCTCAAGTGCAGGTAACCCAATGGTACGATTGCCCAGGTTCGTAAGGGCAGCTCTCTGGGTAATGGGAGAAAAAAAACTAGTTAAAATGCTCCACGACATTTCATTGACAAAAATACCCTGTAAACTGAATCCAAATCCAAATAGCCCTGTCATTACTGATTAGGGACTTGATAGTAGTTGGGTAACAATAACACAAATCATTGTGTGCATATACCTTTGTTTGGTAGCTCTTCCAGCAGCCCCATGCTAATCTCTTGTACCTATAATAGTAGGAGCATGATCAGTCAAGTACCGAACCATTTCTGGTATTTTTCTGGCCAATAAGGCCTTTTCCCCTCCTTGCGTTTTTGAAGTATTCTACATTCACTAGCATGGAGGTAAAAATCTGAAAAATAGCAGAAACCGACCATGCTGGATAATGCATGCCCATCGTTTCATCAGTGATAGCTAGTCAGCTTTCACCGGTTTTCAGAATCATGCCCATCGTTTCATCAGGGCCATACATGACCATCTCATCGAATTCGGACAAATATAGGAAACAACAATGGAAACACTCCACCTTGAAAACACCACGGTGGAAGATGTACGGCAGCTTGAATTCATAACGGTGGAAGAAATACAGCAACTTGAATTCAGAACGGTGTAAAGCTAGACAGAACCTTTCACTGCCTCAAGCACCACAATACAAAGGATCCCAATCAGTAGCAATACAATAACAAATAAATAAATAAAACAAATACGATCATATATAAAAAAGTGGGAGACCTAGAGTAGTACAAGTGGGGGAAATCTAAAACGTAGAAGTGCGTAGTCAAGCTGGGACTCCAGATGAACCCACCCAGAGTATGGGCATCCATAAATGGCCAGTTGTAACCAAAACTTAGGAGGTGGGTTTTTTTTAGGTTAATGGTTTATGATTTAAATATTTAAATGCTGAGTATTTGTAAAAGGTAGTAAAAACATGAGCTGGTTTTAAACTAAATCGAACCCATCCAAAATCTTTATAACAGTCACGTCATTTAAAAAATCAAAGTGACGCATCTTTTTTGTTTTTTTTTTTGACTCACTGACACTTGCATTTCAGTAGGAGTGTAACTGATGTAGATTCTGCTTCGAACACTTTCAGCTTCAAGTTTCTACTTTATAACTTATAGTTTTTCATTTTTTTTCTGGTTTTTTAATTTTTTTAGAGATTTTTATCTTTTCTTTTTCTATTATTTATTTGTATTATTCGTATTGATATAAATTTTTTATTTTTTATATTTAATTATATAAAATAAACTAACTATAATACAAAATAAATCATAAACTCTAGCTTATAAACCACTTGGAGCAGTAAGATCAAACTATCTTTATGATTGATTACGACTGACAAAAGATGAGTTGTTGACGCATAGCTGCGCAAATGATCGTCAGGAAATAATTACTTAGTGTACTGATTAAAAGTCCAGGAAAATCATTTCCCCATCGTTGAAACTGAAACCACGAGTGCATATAAAAATGCAGAGCATGGAGAAAAGATACTAACTTGCTAGCAACTTGCAGCTAATAAAATCCAAACGAGACCAAAAAAACTAACAAAAAAAGAGCCAAAGAGTCAAGCTATCACAAATCTTTACCTCTATTTTAGTTAAAAAAAGGGCAGAGAGAGAGAGGACAAGGAACACCACTGGTCGTGAACTCGGCATCCAGGCTTCACCAGTGTACACACATCTTGAGGAGTGACGTCGGATTTGGCACGTACGTGCTATGCCAGCGACGCGAGGTGCTGCAGCGCCCGGGGCACGGGCGGCACGTAGACGTCGACGACGCCCTCCAGCCCCTGCACGACCTGCGCCATGGTCGGCCGGTGCGCCTCCTGGTCCTGGATGCACCAGCACGCCACCCTGCACGCGCGTTCGAGCTCCTCATCCCTCACGTTGCCGCGCAGCCGAGTGTCCGCCACGGCGGCCACGTCCCCCTCCGCCACCTTCCCCGCGGCCCAAACGGGAAAGAACAACGACCCACGCCGCCCCGCCACCGCCTCCGCGTCGCTGGTCTTGCTGTCCCCGCCGGAGCTTGATCTCTCGGCGTTGCGCCGCCCCGAGATGAGCTCGAAGAGCACCATCCCGAAGCTGTACACGTCCGCCTTGGCGCTGATGGGCAGCCCGGAGATCCACTCCGGCGCGAGGTACCCAAAGGTGCCCCGCATCGTCGTGAGGGCCCGGCTGAAGTCCCTCCCCACCAGCTTCGCCATCCCGAAGTCGCCGATCTTCGGGCACAGGTCCCCGTCGAGCAGTATGTTCTCCGGCTTGATGTCGCAGTGTATGATGCACTCGCGGCAGCCCTCGTGCAGGTAGGCCAGCCCTCTCGCGACGCCGACCATGATGCTGTAGCGGTCGCGCCAGCTCGGGCACGGCCCGCCCCTGAAGAGGTAGCCGTCCAGGGTGCCGTTGGGCATGTACTCGTAAACGAGCAGCTTGTCGTCGGAAGAGGAGCAGAACCCGAGGAGGCGGACGAGGTTGACGTGCTGGATGAGCCCCAGCGTGTTGACCTCCGTCCGGAACTGCTTGTCACCCCGCCGGAGATTTTCCAGCTTCTTGACCGCCACTTCGGTGCCCCCGTTCTTCAGCACGCCGCGGTACACCGAGCCGAAGCCTCCGCCGCCCAGCCGCTCCGAGAAGTTCCTCGTGGCGGCATGGAGGTCGCCGTAGCTGTACACGGTCAAGGAGGAGCCCTTGTCATTTGCCCTATTGGCCAGTCGTCGTTTCCTCCTGGATAGAAGAACCCAGGCTAGTAGTGCCGATGCGCCCAACGCCGCGAGGCAAGCCAGAACGATGCCAAGAACAAGCCCCAAGCTACCCTTCTTCCTGTTTGGTATGCGCATGTCTCGCAGTCCTGATTCCGATAGCCGGAGATACAGGCTCGACCCCGAGCTCCCGGCGTCCGCGTACAGCTGGTGAAGATTGAGCAAGTCGCCGTGCCAAACGGCGCACCCGCCGCCACCGCCTGAGAAGGTGTAAGCCTGGCAAGAGCAGTTCTTTAGGCAAGCTGACTCGCACTCTGCTCTGCTCTGAGCGCTCACGGCGAGCGAGTCGTCGGGGAGCTTCACGTCCGGCAGCTCCAGGAACCCGTCCGTCGACCCGTTGCGCGCGCACCGGAGCGGCGCGTTCCTGCGGCACCCGCCGCTCCAGTCGCTGAGCCCCCAGTCCCGCTCCGCCGCCGGCGCGAATCCGGGCGGGCACCGGCACGACGGCTGGCTCCTCTGGTCGCAGAAGCCGAAGGCCCCGCAGACCGCGTACACGTCGCACAGCACGGTGGGCGCGGCCCAGAAGAACTGCCAGCTCTTGCTGTCGGTCACCCAGATGTACTGCTTGGTCTGGCCGGTTTGTTCGAGCACCATGCGCGTGATGGTCGCGTTATTGTAGAGCACGCTGGTGACGCGCCGGTACGCCGGCGTCTCCACGTACGTCACGTTGAAGAGCACGTTGTTCACCGCCTCCGGCAGCCTGGCGAAGACGCGCCCCGTCCAGACGCCGCTCCGCCAGTAGGCGTGGGACCGGTTCCACAGGTAGAAGAACTCGCTGCTGCCGTTGGGGTCCACCGAGTTGGTGAACATGCCCGGCGCGGGGTCCTCGGCGTTGCGCCACGACGTCAGCATCTGATACTCGCCGGTGAGCTTGTTATCCCCGAGCCACGCCTCCGGCACCAGCGTGTCCGTCGGGTGGTCGAAGCTCTGCCACAGCACGTTGGAGGAGTTGCCGCCGTCGACAAGAACCAGGTTGCCGTTGTCGCAGATCACCACAGTGTTCGACCCCGGCGACGCGGACCCCGACGGAGACGACAGGTTAGACGACCACACGATCCCCGGCGCGGCCGAGGGGTGGCTGAGCCCGACGAGCTCGAGGTTGCCGTCGTCGGGGGACACCCGGACCTCGGCGGAGTCCGCGCTGGACAGGGGGCTCGCGCGGTTGGCGACCCAGATGACGGTCCGCACGGGAACGTTCTTGTACCATATGCCGAGGTAGTACCGGCCGGAACCGCCCGGGCTGAAGAGGCCGAGCTCGAACTTGCCCTGCGCCGAGACCGCCGTCTCGTTGCCCCGCAGCGGCTGCCGCGTCGAGATGGTGTCCGTCGCCGCTGCAGCCGGACCAAGAGCGCAGCAAAACGCAAGAACGGCGAAGGTGGTAACCATTGGTGACATGTTTGGAAAGATTGCACGGTGGAGCACTGTTTGTTTTCAGATGAATTTAGGAGGGATGGAGATTGGCGATCGCATCTATGTACGCAAGAAAACAACAGGTGGCCGCGTAGCGATCTGATCTCGCTATTGACGCTTGCTTGTTGGACTTTTTAGCGGGGTTGGGCGTTGGTTGTGACGGTATTTATAACTAGTTGTATGTACAGAATATTTATAGAAATAGTATTTTTATCGTTCGGTGGGTAGATGGTAGCGCTAGGAAGACGATGCGTAGGCACCTATCGTCCTGTGAGCAGACGGCTGGCGCACCAGACGGTAGGTGATTAAGTCGGCTTAATTACTGTCTAAATTTGTAATTTTATATCATATTTGTTTAAATTTTTAAATATAGCAAATAAGGTCAAACAATTACGAAATTTTATGCACAGAGCCCTAACACAAAGTACTTCATGTGTAATTTTTTTCAATTTTATCCCCTCTGAATATTTCTAAAAAATTCATACGATTTCGATATTTGTATGAATTGTTACATATTACAAACGAGCTCTAAAAATTATAAATTTTTTTGTGGAGCCTCCCAACATATTCGACATAATTGTGTATTTTTTGGGTAATTTCATGTACTCTGAATTTATCACGTTAATTCATGATAATTTAATCGTAATTAGCGATATCCGATGCTCAGGCATCTTTTAAAGTGTGTGACCCCTGTCCTTCGCACATATGTCTGTCCGTTGCTGTTATCTTTTCTTTTTCACCGTGTCCTTCATACAATTGTCACTATGCCCGTATCATCCCCCTCACGCGCTCCCTCGTCCGCATTAATGTCATTATATCTGTACCATCCACCTTTGTCTGCTTCCTCGTCTCCATATTTGTCAGTGTTACCATACTGTCCCCCTCACACAAAGTGATGTGCATCGATAAAAAGTCCTTAATTTACGGAGAGAGTGCATCGGATTCTCTTTGTGCTCAGCCATAAATACGAACATTACGCCAATCCGTTGAGATATGGTATGCTACAAGTGAATATTTGAAACAAGAAATGAATTCGAATTTTCGGATAACGGATCCTTCTAATCCAGTCTATCTAATGTCTTTTTCAGGAGCTAGAGGAAATGCATCTCAAGTACACCAATTAGTAGGTATGAGAGGATTAATGGCGGATCCTCAAGGACAAATGATTGATTTACCTATTCAAAGCCCGACGAGCTCGAGGTTGCCGTCGTCGGGGGACACCCGAACCTCGGCGGAGTCCGCGCTGGACAGGGGGCTCGCGCGGTTGGCGACCCAGATGACGGTCCGCACGGGAACGTTCTTGTACCAGATGCCGAGGTAGTACCGGCCGGAACCGCCCGGGCTGAAGAGGCCGAGCTCGAACTTGCCCTGCGCCGAGACCGCCGTCTCGTTGCCCCGCAGCGGCTGCCGCGTCGAGATGGTGTCCGTCGCCGCTGCAGCCGGACCAAGAGCGCAGCAAAACGCAAGAACGGCGAAGGTGGTAACCATTGGTGACATGTTTGGAAAGATTGCACGGTGGAGCACTGTTTGTTTTCAGATGTATTTAGGAGGGATGGAGATTGGCGATCGCATCTATGTACGCAAGAAAACAACAGGTGGCCGCGTAGCGATCTGATCTCGCTATTGACGCTTGCTTGTTGGACTTTTTAGCGGGGTTGGGCGTTGGTTGTGACGGTATTTATAACTAGTTGTATGTATAGAATATTTATAGAAATAGTATTTTTATCATTCGGTGGGTAGATGGTAGCGCTAGGAAGACGATGCGTAGGTACCTATCGTCCTGTGAGCAGACGGCCGGTGCACCGGACGGCAGGTGATTAAGTCGGCTTAATTACTGCCTAAATTTATAATTTTATATCATATTTGTTTAAATTTTTAAATATAGCAAATAAGGTCAAAAAATTATGAAATTTTATTCACAGAGTCCTAACACAAAGTACTTCATGTGTAATTTTTTTCAATTTTATCCCCTCTGAATATTTCTAAAAAATTCATACGATTTCGATATTTGTAGGAATTATTACATATAGCAAACGAGCTCTAAAAATTATAAATTTTTTTGTGGAGCCTCCCAACATATTCGACCTAATTGTGTATTTTTTGGGGAATTTCCTGTACTCTGAATTTATCATGTTGATTCATGATAATTTAATCGTAATTAGCGATATCCGATGCTCAGGCATCTTTTAAAGTGTGTGACCTCTGTCCTTCGCACATATGTCGGCCCGTTGCCGCTATCTTTTCTTTTTCACCGTGTCCTTCGTACAATTGTCACTATGCCCGTGTCATCCCCCTCACACGCTCCCTCGTCCGCACTAATGTCGTTATTTCGTGCCATCCACCCTTGTCCGCTTCCTCGTCTCCACATTTGTCAGTGTTACCATATTGTCCCCCTCACACAAAGTGATGTGCATCGATAAAGAGTCATTAATTTACGCAGAGAGTGCATCGGGTTCCATTTGTGCTCACCCATAAATACGAACCTCTTGTAGTTGGGCATCGATCATCTCAGCCGCTCAGCGCAGAAACTCATTCTCGCGGTCGTCGCTCAAAATTAAGAGTGCGTAGCTAATTATTTTGAGAAGCAAGTGCATATCTCATTAAGGACGAGATAGGAGGATACAGTAGTGCTGATTGCTTCTCCTGAAAGACAGGTAATTTTTCGGATGGGTAGTCAAGTTGTCGGTAATTATGAACTGTTCGTATGTAGTTACATGCATATAATCATTTTTGTTGTAACACTTACTGCGGATTTGGTTGTTATGGCTTTAGGTAGTCGTAGACATGAAACACTTGACAATATTCTATGGTGATGGTCTTGTACGGGCTGGACCCAATTGGTTGGACCTATCAATATACCAATACAAGGTGCTCCAAATGAGAGACTCAGCGTCATGAATATTCATGAGGTACAAAGCTGCATCCGAAGGGAGTTCACCACGGGGGCAATGGCGATGAAACTTGCCATCGAGGGGATCACCTGCACTAATGGCGCGTGGGAGCTCGTGAAGGTGAATGGCACTACAGCACGGAGGCAGTACATGCAAATTGCCTCCCAACCCGAAGCGGCCATTTGTGGGAGGCCGATGGTGTACCTAAGTTTCGCGTGCCAGGAGTCGAAAAACGTTGATGAGCTTGACCCCTTGACAGTCGGGGAACCACAAATGGAGCTTCAAGATGATACCACTGAATGTGTTGTATCGGAGAGAAGACTTGCCCCTGATTTCGTGCGGAATGATGGGGTGGCATGTGGTGGTCAGCTCAAATTGACTGCCACGAGTATCTACCGAACCAGCCACTCGGGTTGGAGTCCGGCGAGGACACTGACCCAGACTCTGATGATACCAATTACAACGCACAGTAGACGGCTGGTCCACCTGGGGGAATTGTGTCATCGGAGGTGCTCTATGTGTCCTCTAGACTCGATGATGTCGCGGTGCGTTCCCTTGTACTACCGCAAGAAAAAGGGTCCCGTTGGGGGTTTCAAGCTGCCACCCTCCTGTTGGGCAACGCTTCCCTAGCAAGGCAGCTGTGCAACAAGCTATTGCACGGTACGCCTTGTCTATCAACCGTACATACACACACACAATAGACACACACACACACACACACACATATATATATATATATATATATATATATATATATATATATATATATATATATTATCGTATATATATATCTCATCGCTTAAAAGCATGAGTTGGTGGTCATCGGTGCATTCTCCCTCAACTCTCTACAACCGTTCAATCTCATCATGAAGCATCTGGACCATCCTTTGCTACCGACGCAGCCAGCCCCACAACGAACATAGCAGCTCCCACGACCCCATGTTCTCCAGCCCCCAAAACCAGCACCCGTGACCCCAACCTCAACTACCCTGTCCCTCCCACTCTCACCTCCTCCCGTTTCCTCCCCGCCCCTCTTGAACCCTAGACACTATCGCTTAGTCCTCCTCTTTCGCCTCTCCGACGGAACCGCTTGCGCCATGGGTGCCCCCCCCATTTCCCTCCTTCCGTGCCCTCCACATCCTTGGTGTGCTCCCTTGTTCCCACTGTCGTTCCACGTCTTCTCGTCTCCCTCTTTTTCATACAAAAAAGAAGTATATACACAAATCATGCTATAAAAATAGGATTTTGACAAAAAAAATTTATGAAACTCATTTTGGAGTATCTTATAACTATTATTAGAGTATAATCAAGTAGATAAGGAGATATAACAATACTATTAGAACAAGATATGAGAACTAGGAGTATGTACTCCTAGGAGTATGGAATCATATCGCTCTATCTATGTGTGTATATATTCACAGGCACCATGGTCTAAAATATGTATTTTTCCTATGTACCATGTATGAAAAAATTTGAAATTTTTTGGATATATATATATATATATATATATATATATTTCTGGGCACCATGGTTTAAAATAGATATTTTCTCTATGTATCATGTGCAAAAAAAATTAAAATTTTTTAGATGTCGAGTTTAACCAATTTACTAACTAGTTTAAATAAGTTTGAACTGAAATTGAATTGTAGTTGTCAATTTTATGATAGTTTGATTGTAGGTATGTGCATATATATATATATATATATATATATATATATATATATATATATATATATATATATATATATATATATAGGAAGCCTCTTTTCTACACCGGGTGTAGTTACTCCCTATGTCGTATCTCACAACGTTAGAAGTATCTCGCATAACGGAGGGTATGTACATGTAGTATCTGAGTATTTAAGACCATCTAGGTGGTATGAACAATTTTTCAGAGGTGGTATGTACATTTTTTAGACATACTCCTTTTATGTGTGTATATGAAGGTATTTCTAAAATATGGTAAAACTATGGTTTCCTTGTAATTTTTCTTGTGGTTCACATGGAGTATCTTATAATTACTATACGAGTATACCTAAAGTGATAAAGGAGTATTTTATGTTTGTTTAGGTGGTATATTAGAAGTGGGAGTAACTACACCGGTGTGAAAAGATTTTTATATATATATATATATATATATATATATATATATATATATATATATATATATATATATATATATATATATATATATATATATATATATATATATATATATATATATATATATAGTACAGAAACTCAAAATGCATCCGGAGTGTGCTCTCTGGAAAAAAAGGCTCCGCTCGGGTTTCGGTGCTTCCGGTCGCCGGTAGTTCCGATTTTACTAGCGGTAGTTCCGACGTTGAAAACTGCGGTACTACCGCTCGTCTAGACAGAGCACAGATTTGGTTCTTAAAACAAATTTTTAATAAATGCATGATCCTAGTTGATCCAGATGGCACATATAATTTGTTATCAAGCTACTTGCCATGATCTCTCTTTATGGTAGGATTATTTAACCTACAATCCGGTCTTCCACCTTTTCTCCTAAGACCGGTAAAATTAAAAAGAAATCATATTCTACATATACCTTTGTCTTGAGCCATTCTTGATCTTCACATTTATCCTTTGGCTTGCATCATGTCACCCATATATGGACTTAACATTTAAACACTCATTAAACATATTAGTCCCATATTCACATAAATTCATTAATTACCAAAACTATTTTTAGGGGCCTAGATGCTTTCAATCTCCCTATTTTTGGTAATTGATGACAATATACCTTTTATGTGGGAAATAGTGTTTTGAATATACCACTTGTTTGACAACTAGTTGTATATTCTATTGCGACTTTTAAAAGAGAGTAATTCTTGCAATAGATTTTATTTTGGCAATATGCGAATTATTTCCCTTTTTCAAGTCAAGGAGTAGGAAAACTCCCCCTAAACATGTGTATATAATTTAAGAGAATAAAAACATCACACGTGAGACAAAATGCTTGAGACAAAGAGATATCATATCATGGAAATAAATGATCATAAGAGATAAATTCATTACATCCAATAATCATTCATAAGCATCCAAAAGTAAACATAGTGACAAGGTTCATTACATTCATCCAACGAGAACGAAACATAGTTCATTACAATCAAAAGCATAGTAGATAAAGCTAAGCTCAAAAGCCCCAAACTATCCAATCTTCAATCTTCTCCCCCTTTGGCATCAAGTACCAAAAAGAGCTACTCCTGAGGTGCGGCAGGAGAAGGATCGCGATGGCGGCGACGAGTGTAGCGCATGGGCGACGGAGGTTGAGACAAGGACTGCTCAATGGCTGCAACACGCCCATCCAAAGAGACCAATCTCCCGTCAAAGGAGTCCATGCGAGAAGAGATGGAGGCCAACTGGGAAGACACAGAGGCGAACCACTCAGCCTGAGAGTCTTTCATCTGAAGGAGAGCAGCGTAAATCTGAGAGAGTGAAGCCACATCGGACTGAGGTGCTGCTGCTCCTGCTGCTCCGGCTGCTGGTGCTGCTGCTGATGATCCATCTGCTGCCGTATCAGGCTGCCGTGCTCTAGTAGATGTGGGAATGGGAGGCTCAGGTTTGGGCTTGTATGGCTTGTGCCTTCCATTGTAGCTACCTCTGAATTCAAACTTTCTCTCATTTAGCGCAAAGATGTAAGGAGCATAGTTAATGCGCTTAATCCTATCATTCTTGGAGGAGGCAATCTCCCTAATGATCAAGTCTACCACATCAAACTTCTGTGTGGTTGATTCCATGTAGTCTATGAGATTCCATGCGTGTCCTCGAATGGCATCAAAATTTTCACTCTTGGGAAAGATAGTGTGGTTGATTATCCTATTGACAATGCTAGGAATAGGAAGCAAACAAACCAACCTTCCTGGAATAAATTTCTCACCGGTGTTGTAGTAGATGGATGTTGCTGAAATGTCAAGGGCTGGCTTGTCATAGACCTTCTCATAAGCACTCAGCTCAGCCCTCAAAGCAAGCTCAAACTCATGTTCGGTTGCTTCCAATTGTCGGCACACAATCATCCAATGAGGTGCTGGAAGTCAAGTGAGATGTGGACTGTGGCATAGAACTGACGGATTATCTCCTCATTGTACGTGCCGTCATACTTGTCAATGGTGACCAAATGATCCCAGTCTACACACTTATGATCAGCAAATTGCCTGCTCTCTCCATAATGTTGATCAAAAATTTGTTCCTGAAATCTGGTGTGTAACTTTGGATTAATGGAGTTGGAGGGGAGCTCATACTGATTCCTATGCCGCAGCCTGGCATACTCGTCAGCAGTGATCTTTCTGAGATTAATCTGGGGATCCTCCCTTTCAGTCAAGTCTTCCTCGGACTCCTCCATAGGAGAGCTAATCTGCTGTTCAGATTCTGTCTCTGAATCTGAGGCCGTAGCTGGTCCCTTGCCCCGTTCTTGTGCTGCCTTTTGAGAGGCTTCAGAAGCGACTGGAGCACCTGATGATTCTCCTGAATGGCCGGTAGAAGAGTAGACTCTCCGGCTCGGATTCCTTGTCCTAGGCATCTAAAAGCAAAGAGGAACAGTATTAGAGCCAAGAGAGAATGGATCAATTTAGATTTAAAAAGAGTGAGATGAAGTTCTTTGTTCGTCGTGGAAATCGAATACTGCTGGATTACGGGGCCGGTAGTACCGTTCGGCGGTAGTACCGCCCCTGTCGAGCGGTAGTTCCGCTCCCCCTAACCGATTCTAGGTCTAAGCAATGTGCAGGAATTTTTGGTGTTTTCTTGGATTGAATCCATGGAATCGATGCGCAAACACCTTTAGACACCAAAACAACTCATTTGCCCTAGATTCAACCGCAAAAATCAACCACATTTGTTCAAACCTAAAAAATTGACCTAGGGTTCAAAAAGAGATGAAAAAGGAGGGATTGATCCGAAATACCTTGAGGGACGGAGGAGATGAACCCTTGGGAGATGAAAATACTCAAAAACTCGACAAAAAACCGGAGGGATTTGGAGAACCATGGGGCGGTTTTTGGGAGTTCTTGGGAGGAAGAGAGAAAGAGTGATAGGGCGGCGTGTGCGGGCACAGGAGGAAATGCACGGGCGCTGGAGAGAGAAGGTAGTTCCGCAGGTAAGCCCTAGGGTTCGGGCAATTTTCCCCTTTTTAAAAAAAACTCAAGTCAAAAGCGGTAGTACCGCCTTCACGGCCGGTAGTTCCGCTCAGAGGAAGTTCCGCAGGAGACAGAGGTAGTTCCAATTTTTCTGGAACTTGCAGGAATTGGACTGGAATAAGATTAGATACAAATGATCCCTAGTTTTTGCACTCAACTAAAATCTTTAAGGATCATTATGCATTAGATATACCAAAATAATAGCTTCAAACAGTTTTTGCATTAGATCAAATCAAAAGTACTTTTCATAAGAGCTTTTGCACAACAATTTTCAAGCTACTTCAAATGAGCATACATTTAAATGTGCCGTAAATTTATGCAATGTTGAAATAATCTATGACATTTAATTCATTCCTCAATTTGCAAAAACGACTTTCATCTAAAGGCTTGGTGAAGATATCCGCTAATTGGTCTTCGGTCCGGATGTGGCTAATGCAAATATCTCCTTTACCTACATGGTCCCTCAAGAAATGGTGGCGAATATCTGTATGCTTGGTTCTTGAGTGTTGGACTGGATTATTGGAGATTTTGACCGCACTTTCATTATCACACAATAAAGACACTTTATCAAAATTAATTCCAAAATCCATCAAGGTTTGCCTCATCCATAACAATTGAGCATAACAACTTCCGGCGGAAACATATTCGGCTTCGGCGATTGAAAGTGTTACGGAATTTTGTTTCTTTGAGGACCAAGACACTAAGGATCTTCCTAAAAATTGACAACATCTTGAGGTGTTTTTTCTATCCACTTTGCAACCCGCATAATCAGAATCCGAATATCCAATTAATTCAAATTTAGCACCTTTAGGATACCAAAGCCCTATGTTATGAGAATATTTTAGATATCTCAAGATTCTTTTTACGGCTTTTAAATGACACTCCTTTGGAGAAGCTTGAAAGCGAGCACACATGCACACACTAAACATAATATCGGGCCTAGATGCGGTAAGATAAAGCAAACTACCAATCACAGATCTATAAAGTTTTGTATCTACCGACTTACCTCCTTCATCGAGGTCTAGATGCCCGTTTGTTGCCATAGGTGTCTTGATGGGATTTGCATCTTCCATGCCAAACTTCTTGAAGAGATCTTTGACATGTTTTGTTTGACTTATGAATGTCCCATCTTTGAATTGCTTGATTTGAAGTCCAAGAAAAAAGCTTAGTTCACCAATCATTGACATCTCAAATTCTCTAGACATCATATCACCAAATTCTTTACAAAAGTCTTGGTTAGTAGAACTAAATATAATATCATCAACATAAATTTGGCACACAAAGAAATCATCATCAATATTTTTTGTGAATAAAGTAGTATCTACTTTTCTAATTTTAAATCATTTTGAAACAAGAAAAATCTAGAATGCGCTCATACCATGCTCTAGGAGCTTGTTTTAAACCATATAACGCTTTTGAGAGCTTGTATACATGATTGGAAAATTTTAAATCTTTGAACCCCGGAGGTTGTTCAACATAAACTAGTTTGGAGATAGTTCTATTTAGAAAAGCACTTTTAACATTCATTTGAAATAATTTAATGTCAAAGCTAGATGCAAAAGCAAGCAAGATTCTAATTGACTCAATTCTAGCTACGGGTGCAAATGTTTCATCATAATCTAGACCTTCAACTTGAGTATAACCTTGAGCAACTAACATTGTTTTGTTTCTTACCGCAATTCCGTTTTCATCTTGCTTGTTTCGGAAGACCCATTTTGTACCAATCACATTTTGCTCCATAGGCCTTTCCACCAATGTCCAAACGTCATTTTTAGCAAAATTGTTTAATTCTTCATGCATGGCATTTATCTAATCCGGATCATCTAGAGCTTTTTCTACAAATTTAGGCTCAAGAGAAGACACAAAAGAGTAATGTTCACAAAAAAGCTACTCTAGAGCGAGTTTGAACACCCTTACTCACATCACCCAATATTTGGTCAGGATGATCTTTAGCAATTGCATTGTGGATTTTGAAAAAATGATCTTGTTGGTCTTTTGCTTCATCATCTATGACTTGTATGTCATTTGTTATGGAGAAAGTAGGTGGTTCAACTTGTCTCGATGAGGTAGGTAATATTGGATCCTCTTTTGGCTTGATGTCACCAATTTGCATATTCTCCATTGCTTTGCGTAGGCCTTCATCTCCTTTCCTTTGCTATTGTCCCCAAAGGTGATTTTCTCATTGCTCCCGCTCTCAAAGGTGGTGAACATTTTTCGGTCTCCGGTCATGTGTTGAGTGCATCCACTATCTAGCACCCAATGCCTTCCACCGGTTCTGTAGTTCACCTACAAAAGAGAATCAAGTTCTTTTAGGTACCCAAATTTATTTTGGTCCTTGGAGGTTAGTAACCAAGATTTTGAACACGCAAATAGATTTTTTAGCACCCAAAATCAAGGTGCCAATGAAATGAGCAATATTATTTCTATTTTTAGATTTTCTAAGCATGTAGCACGAATCATATAAGCCAATGGTTTGAATCTTACCCTTAGAACTATTTTGTGACTCATGTCCTAGATCTCGACATTTTGTACAATACTTACCATTTTCCTTTACAAACCTTGTGGGCTTGTATGCCGATTTCTTACCTTTCTTGGGAATGTACCCAAGTCCTTCTTTGTTGAATGAACATCTTTGATCACTCAACAATTTATTAAGAGTTGCTTTTCTCTTGCAAGCTCTTTCTAAACTTTTGTTCAATTTTAACACTTGTTCCTTTAAATCTTTATTTTTATTAACAAGTATACCATCATGAACAATAGTTAAAGCGGTTTTGGAATCAATATTTGAAGAACATGGCATAGCAAGAAAATTATCACAAGATGTAGACATGCTAGATTTAGATACTTCTACACTACGCATTTCATTTAGAATATCACAAGTAATTCCAATGCTAGTGCAAGATTTCTTTTGATTTTCTTGGATAAGTAGATCATGAGCTTCCTTTAGCTCCTCATAAGATTCCTGTAGAGATGTGTGTTCTCTCTTCAAAACCTTAAATTTTGATTTTTCATTTTCAAGAAACTCATTTAATTCAATAAGCATGTCCATGAGATCATCATATGAAGGTTCATCATCATCAAGCATCTTTACCTTCTCTCCTTTTGCCATAAAGCATGTAGTAGTAGAGAAGAGTGATTGAGCTTCCTTGATTGCAATGCCGACGAGCCCCTTCTTCTTGGGAGACTCATCTTCACTTGAGTCGGAATCGGAGTACTCCTCTTGGGAGTCTAATTCTCCAATGTGGGCTTCATTTTTGCCATCTTTGTGAAGCTTCTTGAAAAGCTTCTTCTTGTCATTGTAGCTCTTCTTCTTTGATGACTTCTCCTTGTTATGTTTCTTGGTGGGGCATTGAGAAACGATGTGCCACTTCTCGTCACATTCATAGCAACGGATGTTGTTATAATGCTTGTTGGAGTAGGAGTGCCCCTTCTTTGTCTTCTCATAATTTGCGTTTCGGTTTGAGAGCCTTCTCATGAACTTGTTCATCCTTCTCACTAGAAGGGCAAACTCTTCTTCAGAATCCTCCTCTTCATCTTTGGATTCCTCACTCACCACCGCCTTAGCTTTGTAGGCGGTAATCTTCTTGCCCTTGGAGGAGGATTGTTCCAAGAGCTCCTCCTTGTCCTTCTTGTATAGCTCGTTTGTAATGAGATTGCCTAATAGTTGCGTCGGTGTCATCCTTGCCAACTCCGGTGAGTTGAGAAAGAGTGTCACCAATATCTCATACTTCTCCGGCAAGGCCCTAAGCATCTTTCTCACAATGTCAAGATCGGAAAGGTTAGTTCCTAGACCTTTGAGCTCATTCACAATGTTGTTAAGTCGTGTGTACATCTCATTGATGTCCTCATGGGGCAACATTATGAATGTCTCATATTTTATCCTAAGCCTATGCAATTTTTCTTCTTTAACCGTGGATGTCCCTTCGTGAATTTCCGAAAGGGTTGTCCAAATAGTATGAGCCGTTTCAAGATTGCTCACCCTATTGAACTCATCCGCGTTTAAAGCCCCAAATAAAGCATTCATGGCATGGACATCTAAATGAGCGTTACGCCCGTCTTGTTCCGTTGGGTGCAATGAATCAAACGGCATGACGTAGCCCTCATTTACAATTTTCCAAACATTTGGACTCATGGCCTTTAAATAAATTGACATTCTAATTTTCCAATAAGCATAATTTGATCCATCAAAGAAAGGTGCCTTACCTATCGCAAAGCCCTCACTAGCCATCCTTTCTCTCTCGACGGTTAAGTCTAATAATGAGAGACTAAGCTCTGATACCACTTGTAGGATCAATGATACCGACTAGAGGGGGGTGAATAGGATGTTTTTAAATTTTTCTTGTCTACCTAATTAATTCTCTAAAATTTTAATGGCACGAATGTAAGACAATTAAACCTACACAATTCTAGTCAAGTGAATAACTATACTAGCTCTAAAACAAGCAATTCAATTACAATAAGGCAAATAAGAGCTAGAAGAAAGCAATAGAGAGATGTACACAATCGACGTTTTACCGTGGAATCGGAAACTTGCCGGTTCCCCCTAATCCACGTTGAGGTTAGCCCGGACGAATCGGACCGGCTCCATGGATTAAGCCGAAACACCTCGATCACTAGAGGTAGCTCTTCCCCTCTCCGGGTAGGTGAGCTCCAACATTCACAAGAAAACCGGGTCTTCTCACAATCTCCTTTGAGAAGATCACCGATCAATCCTCCGCCCAATCGTCCAGGTGCCAGCAAACACGAAGAGTAATAAACCAGGGGCTTCGCTTGATTACAAACAAGTGCCAAGGATCAACTAATGAATGCTATGCACTTTTTGCTCAACCACCTCAAATGAGTGCTCAAGAGAGAAAAGCGGTGTGAAGTGAATGCCCAATACTCAAGAATGATTGGGGAGCGGGCGGACGAACTAGATCGATTGGGCTAAGCAAGATCGGACGGCCACAGAGCGTGGCAATCCGAAGGCTGAGGTTAGACGGCAACGAAAACGTGGACGGCTGAGGGGAGTAAATGCACGCGGGAGCAGGTGAACAGCAGAGATGGGCAGCGGCGCGTCGCGCGGAGGAGGGAGAAGTGGCTGGGACAGACGAGTGGGGCCAAGGGAGGACCGGGCGACATGGTCAAGGAAGACGTGGCGCGACCATAGGCGACTGGCGACGGCGAGTCGGAGCAAGGCGCGGCGCGGCGGAGCATCGCACGCGGGCGAGTGCGTTCGCAGAGAGAAGGCGGAAAGGAGAAAGGCGCCAGCAGAAAGAGAAGGCGCATTGCCGAAAAGGGAAAGCGGATTTCAACAGGAATTTTCGAATTGGGAAAGGATACAAAATTCACCCAAAAATTCAGAAAAAATCACAAAATGTTTGAAAATTTTGGGGCATTTCAGTACATATTGGATTGCACCGAGTTGTGTGTGCTACCTGATGATAACATCACTTCCTTAGATACACACAACACTCATCCACCAGATGAAACTTCCTTAGATACACACAACACTCATCTACCAGATGATAGGCAAGGAACAATGACGAGGGCACGCGCACGCCAATTGAATTATCAGGTGAGCTCGTTCCTAGGCTTGTATAATTTAGTTTCTGAGAATGGGTTGCTGCCTGATGCATGTGATGTGATTGTGCTTAGGAACATGGGCAAGGACCAAGGAAGGGCACATGGAGACAAGGACATGCTTGGGATGAACATCGGAGGTCACCACATCACTTTGAGGCCAGGACAACCAAGAATGAAAGTTGTGCATGTTCTGCAATCCAATTCGACCTCTAGAAACAACGCTAATTTCAAACGACCATAGAAGATGCTTGCAGAGTCCAACTGAGGTGATTTTGGACTTGTTCGAAAGCTCTTAACGTTCTCTTTCCAATGGTTCTAGTCTCACATCAAAACTCCACCTAAAAACAGCGTAAACTACAAAACAATTCTGAATCAGTTCCAAACCTAGGCCCTGGGTCTTGTATCAGTTTGAGCCCGACTGAAGAGTTGTAGTGGGATGTTCCCCCACTCGCACGGATGTGCCCTACGTCCCTGGCACCATAAATTCTGCCAGCGGCGCCGCTTTTAGGTTTTAGGCTTATTTAGATAGATTTTCGTTCAGAAAACATCAGTTGTGTACTTGTGTCGACTAGATCAACTACTACGACTTCAAACCTCTTCATTGTTCAATGAAACTTCGTATTTCAGATTGCGCTTATTTCTTTTTTGCTTGATTCTCGATTGCTTGCAGGAAAGTTCAACCGTGTTGGACACGGTTGGTAACGATCAGGGTGTGGTGTAGCGATTGCAGGACAGACTTTCGGTTCGGTCAAGTAGCCTCATCGTCAACGTCATATCAAATAATCGTAGTTATCATTCTCATCAGAAAATCGGACCAAAATCTCTCATCACTACCTTTCTTGTACTGACTTTACCGACGGCCAGCTCGAGCTGCAGTTGCAGCTTGTCGAGTTCGCCGAGTGTAGCGAGAGATGACAGGTCTTCTTCAGCGTTCCTCCTCAAGCTGGCTTCAAGCTGGTCAATCTCATGCCTCAGCCTTGCGATCTCCTCAAACATTTGCTGCATGAATCAAGAGGATGATAAGTCAATTTTTGGAACCAGAACTTCCGTTGGGAATGTTATGTTGCCATTGCCAATGTACAAACGTACCTGATCACCATGGTTTCTCCTGGAGTTGTGCGTTGGTGGTGGTCTCGTGCCGGTAAATTTTTTTAGAGGGATCAAGAATGTTACTACAACATTGGATGCAAATAAAGCTCATGTATGATCAATTGCAAGTTCCAATTGGTGGGTACCATCATTTGAATTATGTTACAGCTGAATGCTGATGCACGTGCAAGGAATGAATAGCTTCAAGTATTTGTTACCACATCAACCACAGGTTGAATTTGAAAAATTAATCGATGTGATCATAGGCGACGCTTCATTTGATTATGATATTTGTGTTTTTCTTTCAGGTGAGCATGCGTAGAGCAAGAATGAATTCTGATATCAAGAATACAAGATACCACAAAAATTGAAACCAGATGCGAAAGAACATTTCTGAAACATCAATCGTGTATGAAATTAACTTCATCGTGAATGCCAAGGAGAACATCTCCCTATGTACTGCTACCTAGGATGGCCAAGTTGTGTTCCCTGCTTCAGCTGCTACCAATCAATTTATGCATGCAGAACAATAATTATTAGTAGGGTGCCAGTTAGCTTTCCGCTCGTACTAGGTTCTCCTTAGAAAAATCAAAAATTAATACGAACACATAGTTTGTGCACTTTTCTCACTACTGTCTTATTTCGGGGATAAAACAGAAGGGTCACAGATACATCGCACATCTCATTTTTTTGCTCCCATCACACGCACGTATCTCTTTCTCACTTTTTTCACTGCTCGACCCCTCATTTAAAAGCTATTTTTTTTGGTCGTTACTATTTATTTTCAACTAAAAGTCATAAAACACAGTAAAAAACTATAGGTAAAATCAATACAAACGCACCCGTGTCAAGATTTCTCGTGCAACGCCAATTGAAGCATTATGCTCATCCAAACAAATCCAAAACCAATATTCGGAATCACCAGTTCACCACTCACGTACTAATCACGTAAAAGAACTGAAAGGTAAACAGAGGCAGAGTGAAATCAAGAAATCATAGCATCTTTCTTGGCAGAGAGAAATAGGTGTGGAAATTTACTGCGGGCTGCAGTAGTCGAAGAGCTCGCCCCCGCTGGAGAAAATGACGCCGCCGACCTGCGCGTCGCACAGCACGGCGAGCTCGCGGGCCTTCTTCAGCAGCCCACCGCACCGCCTCGAGAAGGTCGCCTGGCTGATCATCGCGTTCTCGATCAACTTGATCTCCTCCTTCCCACGCCTCGTTGCTACCTTACTGTGGAACTCAAAAGGCCGCAAATAAGAGTAGAAAACAATCATAGTAGGAGAGAGCAGGAGGAAACTAAAGGAGTACTAGTGTTTTTTTTGCGCTTCCTCCGGTGTTCTGTTGTTTTACCTGTCCTTGTGAGGCACTGCTGAAACGCTTCCTTCATTGTTGGATTGATCAACTGACGAGAGCAGCAGAAGCGCATATAGAAACCAACAGTAGTGTCCCTGCCTGTGACGATCTACATCATTACCATAGAATAATAACATCGGTCAACAGATTATTATTCGTTTTAGCCGATAGAACATCGCTCTAACGAATAATAAGTCATCAGAGTGCTACAACAGAACAATAATTAGAGACAACATGATATTACCAGAATATCGCCACGCAGGGCTAAAATTTATGTCAAAGCCTCCGGGGCTAAAATATTACAACATTCCCTCAATCTTCACACGGAATGTCCACCTTGAACCCATTGTAATCTGAATCATCGGTATTTCATCCAGGCTGAACTGACATATTCCTAAACAAAGGAAGATAATAGCAAGGGTGAGTACAAAAGTACTCAGCAAGCGTTATTAGCAAAAATGCACAAATGCTTATCCTCAACACCTTTAGGAATATCAATTCCTACCTCAATCTCTTGCTCATTTCTTATCCTTTCTTTCTCATTTTCTTTCCCCTGACTTATAGAAAATAAGGTTTGTTGGTTTTGAAAGAATTCCAAATTATTAATTTAGAAAACTACTGAGCATAAGCATTAACAGTAAAAACCTCCATAAGTTTCCGTAATTCTCCTTTCCCGGAGACAGGCATGAATTCATGATTTGGATAGCATTGCGCAAGCTTGTATCACTTAACCCATCACCACTCTGATCCTGTTGGCTTCCCGGATCTCCGCAATTCCTTAGACGCGCGCCGGATCGATGCATGACGCTCACATCTATCTCAGTATTATATCTCCACCCAGTTACTCACAAGCGGTAGCCTGGAACGGTGTGCCACCCTCACGCAGACCCACCGAAAGTGACATAACTGTTGGCTGGGGTGGTTTCTGACCCTCACCCAACTGATCAGTCTTGGGTTCTTGCGATCCGCCTCCCTCACTTCTGGTCTACTTACCAGTTTTGGGTTCTGCGCGGCTGTGGATCCCCCACTCCGGTACAGGTCCGACTCTTGTGGGTTCCTCCCCTAAATAATACTTACCCATGTGGAGAATATAATACCTCAATAGAGCTACTAGCATGTCCGTCAATACGGGATGTTGGTTGATACGGTGTGGTACGGTCTGTTCACACGGAAGAAGTTTGTAATTCGTTATATTCTATTCTTATGCAGAGGTCCCAAACCTGCCCACGTGTCATCTGCCCTGGCAACCTCTGCCCACCTTCTTATTTAACTAAATGGCCAACTGCTCCATCAGTTGCCATTCAACTCTTTTCTTTTGTCTCTTAAATCCATTGCTCGATTTAAATACATTTTCTTTCTTTCATGCAAGATGATACTAGATTAATACAAAATACTTGTTTTACGAAATATAATCTGAAGATTTGATCAAAGGAATGCTTGGCTGAACTTTAACCATATACTCGGATTCAAGTAGGATCAGGTGAAGTTGTTCCCGTAGCTTGGATTGTCGCCTGCAATTAAATACGCCGACTACGACTTAATTTACAGAATTATAACAAAGTACAAGGTGCCGATGTGCTTGTGCTCCTAAGATAAGGCTTCGCTCAATTTAGCCTAATTGCAGTAGTCAAAATTCATTTCGGTACACTACTCGTTGTTTGACATTATCGTATTAGCGTTATGTGATATGGTTTATTTAGTAGGTAAGCCTGGCGTTTTATTGGTTCCTAGCAATTTTTCGATTATACCGGATTAGCTAGACGCACGTACAAATGTACCCGCGAATATTAACCTTAGACGATTTCGCATATGCAATTACACTAATTTAATTTATTTTAGTTGCATATGAATCTATTCCTTTCTCTAATTCATTTTAGGTCTTAAGGTTTATCCTTTCTTCTCAAGACAGGTTCTTTTCTCGCAACCAGTACACGCGTGATTCTCTAAGTTATCGACACCAATGAAATTAACTTCTAAGTAATTAATTACTTAAATTATACTAAAGCGCCTCCATACAATCTCTGAGTTTTATTTTAACTAGCTGCGGATTGTTACAGCTTTATGCTATTTAAATTATTAGGTCCAAGTTATTCGGCGTGTATGATTTTATAACCTCGCATACTATTTTAAATTGGAGCATGCTATTCTAGTTGTCGCAAACAATTTTAAATCTTCTAATGGAATCTAATAAAAATGATTACTTATTAGTGATTTCCTATAATTTAAAGTAACTAAATTTACATGCGCAACAGAGTGATCTAAATGGTATTAGCTAAGCTATTTCGCATGCATGCCCTTTCCGGCCTACATGTATCATTTAGTTTAATTTTTAAAATCTAAGAATATTGACTAGAAAGGTTCCATGATTTAACACCATTCAAGTTAAATAGGTATTTAGTTACAATCTTGAATGATTTAATTGGTAATACCTTAGTTAAATCGGTACACGCTACATTTTTAATCTACAAAAGACAGTTCATTCATTCTAATCGTCGAGGATATTGATTAATGGGTTACCCTGATTAGATAGATTTAACCAAACGATCTGGGTATTTAAATATGCAACCAAAGGGTCTAAACTATAGTCCTTTAATTAATATGCACGTGTACAAGTTTAATCGACGACACACGGATTTAATATACCTGCGTACTAGTTTTAATCCATTGACAGGATTATATTTATTACAAGAACTTAGGAAATATCCCGGGTTTCTATGACTTCATCTATGGCGTTGATGAGATAATAAGGCATAATCCAATGAGCAGATCCTAACGTATGCTTGCAGGGTTTCTAATATTTCATTCTGCTGATAATCAATTCAATGTTACTTTATGTGCATAACGATCTAAGGTATTACACACCCAAAGGTTATATTAATTCTCAGTTAGTTTTTAATTGACGTCTATTACATTGATGTAGTTAAAATTCATTTACAGGGTTCCGACGTACTTGTTAATTTATTTAACTTTGACAAATTTGCTATAGCAAAGTGGTTACAATACATGTTTATGAGTATTCCTAAATTTAGCAATCTATATGCACATTTTTATCTTTTCTATTTTATCTATTTTCCTCTTTTCCCCTTTTCTCCTTTTCTTTTCTTTCCGCCGGCGCTCTCCTTTCTTTTTCTTCCACCGACGCCTCGCTTCCTCCCTTTCTTTTTTCGGTCGTCTCGCCTCCTCTCGCTTGATCCAGATCGGATCCACCGCCGCGCCTCGGGCTCTTCGGTGCCACGCGGCCCCGGTCTCTCCTCGACGCGAGCGCCTCCGTCGCCGACCCTCTCTGTGCCTCCTTCTCCGGCCCGGCTTCGCACCGTTGCTCCGCCGTCCTCGAGTTGCCACACGGCTTCGTCGCCGCCGGCTCCTCCCCTGGGCTGAGTGCCTCTACTGCCGGCTTCCTCCTACCTCTCCTTCGTCCCCTCGCACCGCCGGTCCCAAGCGGCGCCGCGCCGCACCGCCTGGGCCGTCCTCGCCTCCCCGGGGCCGCCGTCTTTCTTCTTCTTGCGGATCCGTGGCCTAGGGCCCGGATCTGGTGCCCTCTCCCTCGAATTCGACCCGATCTGAGGTTGATTTGGTTGCTAATTTATTTTGATTCTAATGGTTTTTGCTCTCGATTTGCTAGGCATGGAGGTGAGTTGCCCTTGTGGGTCACAGTTGGCTACGCCGCCCGTACACCGGGGGAGTGCGCGGTGGCGGCTAGGGTTGTGGCTACGCCGGTGGTAGCACGCCGCCGCCTTCCTCTTCGGTGAGCCCTTGCCTCTTCCTCTACTCTCCTCTTCTACCTCCAGTGGTCTTCTCTATGATGATTCATGGTTGCTAGTAGTACTACTTGACTGCTACTGGTGGTTTACTACTCTATTTACGCAAGATTTGCTATTAAGAAATTATGCTATGGCTGTGAACAACTTGTGGGTCACCTGTGTGGATTTGTGGTGGTTTGCTTTGGGAAGAAATCACAGGTTGCTTGTGGTTGTCGGCTTGTCGCCCTCTTGGCTTGCAGCTGTCGCCCTCTTGGTGGGGTGGGCGTCGCCTGGTGGTGCCTCCTTCCTAGGGTTGGCGGTCTGGGCGTGGTGGTCTGGCCTCCTGCCGTCGCTGTCCCCGTGCTCCTGGTCGTCCGCCCGGCCTTCGCCTTGCTCCTAGTCATCCGCCCAACCTTCGTCTTGTGGCCTGGCTTCTTGCCCCTTTCCTACGGTGGCTTGGTACTCCCTGTGGCTGGATGGTTTGAGGGTTTGGGGATGGGGATGGGAAGGGATGGACTGCTGGAGCTGTGGGCTTCTTCTCCCTTCTCTATGCTCTCGGTTGGTTTGGGGAATGAGAACATAGGCAGTAGTGGCTTGCTCTGCCGTGATATTTCTTCTCTGCTCTCTGTTGGCTGTGTGTGATATCTAAGCTTGTGGCTGTGCTGAGCCTTCTCGATGTTGTCTTGCCTCTCGTGATTGTGGTCTTCTTGGTTGGTTATGCCCCGTGGCTTCTTTGGTGGTTATCCTCTATGGCTTGGCCGTGCGCTTTAGAGGCGTGTGTTGTCCTTACTTGTCTCTCTGAGAGTGGTGGTCGATATTTTTGGGGTTTTGGGCATTTGACCGGTTGCTATGATGATTGGGCTCAATAACAGGTTTGTTTATGCCGAATAATGACCCTACGGTTGTGAGAGGTGCCGACTGGCCCCCGGACGGTCAGGTATCTCCGTGAACGGATTACCCTGCCCGAACTTAACCTCTAGGGCTCTGACGGCTATTCCTATCTTCTTTCCTTCGCTTATTCCTATTCGTTCTTTTGTTCGGTCTTTTCCGGTATTGAAATTAATGTTTCGCTCACAAATGAACTATCGGTGTGGTGGCGGTTCGACGACAGATTCTAATGTATGAAATGATCTGAATGTATTTGGACTCTCTCTTAATATTAATATCTAGATGATACTGCATGTTATCTAAATGCAATTTCTATTCTTTGTTAATTCAGATGTAATTTAATATGTATGAGATGGACTTCATGTAAATTAGATCATGCAATTCTTGGTTAAATACAATTATATTGCAATTGCTTAGTTTTTGAGATGATTATTTGGTTGAGATATAAAATTGTATATTTGTTGTAATTTGCATTGTCGCTATTTTGTAATGCAAATTGTAATATTTTTATTTGGCTTGCTACCAGTTTTAATTGTCGCTCAAAGGATGTAATTGATTTTACCATATACGGATTGTAATTAATTACTGTTGTACTACGGACTGTTTATATATTTTAATTGGATTGAAGGCTCTTGCGCAATGTTATAATTTGCTTGCGTCCTCGTCGTTGAAGTACTAAGTGTATTGCAGTTGTTTAATGTTCGTTGAGCTCAATTTACACAACTGCGTCGAAAAATTTAAATTTCTCCGTATTTTAGATCATTAATTTCTTAATTAATTTTATTTAACATCGTAACTCGTTATTTAGGGTTAGCTCACCACGTGCGTCGTTACACTGCCTCACGAGTCACGTCTAAGAATATCGCAACGGCTTAGATATGTCCTTACAACGGCATAGATATGTCCTTCAGTGATTCTCAGGCAGCAGAAATAGGCGTGCCGCAGGGCTTCACGCCTGCCTGACACGCGACCCTACCCCAAGGAAATTGTGCTAGAAGTCACTGTATTTTTGGGCAAATGCTAGGAGTTGTGCGATTCAATATCTTTACTCGCTACAGTGTGCTAGAAGTCACTGTGTTATTGGGCAAATGCAGAGAATGTTCTTCTTTTCGAAACGGGGAACCCCAAATTTCATTTAGCAATGACAGATGGTGAGTTTTTTTTGGCTATGTCTTATAATTTATGATTGAAAATTTTAAATTCTGGACTGTTCGTGATATACGGTACGCAGAGAAAAATAATCGTATATGATTTTAATCGGTATAACTGAACTCAATACAGTTTGTATTATAATCTACCTATAAACCTTATATTAAAAAAATATACTATTTGAAAAATAGATACTGTAGCATAAATTAAAAGTTGAGTGGTAAGTGCTAAAAAACCCACCGAGAGATTGCCTGTGGTTCTGCCCATCAGCAGCAGGCGCAGGTCCCTCGCACGGAAGGGCAGCATGCAACATCAACAATTGAAAGCGCAGCGCCCTGGCATGGAGAAGAAATAGAGAAGAAAACAGCAGCACATGTGTTCGTGCATTGTCTTTCGGCGACTTCTTTGATTCGGTGGTTTCTTTTTCTTGTCTTCTCTCTAGCATTAGCACACGAAGGAAGAAAGCACGGGAGCAAAAGGAAATTACCTCTTTCTGCTCAGGCTGGTGCGACAAAGAGTGAAAGCGACGTGCTACAGTAAACGAAAGGCGCAAGCGATGCACTGAATTGTTTAATCTGCTGCTACAGTAACAGAGCACTGTAGCTAGTACTGTTGCTATAGAGCTGCTCTTTTCCTTCGAAGCTGACAGCTTTTGGCTTTTGTTACGGTACCTAACTTTTAAATGAAATATTTTCTCAAGACGGGGTCTACAAGTTAAACGATATACACGTTAAAAGTCTAACATCTGTACCATCCAAAATCGCAAGTGAGTATCTCTCTCCGTAATCTATACCGTAAACAGCCAAAATTCAAAAATTTCAGCCAAAAACCATAAGCCGCAGCCGCTGCCAAATAGACCCATAGTAATTTGCTGTAGTACCGAAAAAATTATTTTTTCTCTTTGTTGTCTTTTGTTTCTTTGTATTATTGCTGTGTTGGTAGGTTGCACTATTAGAAAATTAGAGATTTAAGAAAAAAGTTTTTGCTATGGATTACAATTATTCACCCCTCTCTGATTGCCATTGATGATTCTACAAGTAAATATATTTGTAGAGTTGGATTTTGATTTTACAAAAGTTGTCAAAGTTATGAGTTGCTATCTGAGTAATAGGTGACTGGTATGTGGTGTTGGTCAAACCGCTGGACGTATGCGGTCATACCGGCCATTGGTTGACAATCTGGCTAGTATTGGATATGCGGTCACACCGGTTTCTTGTTACTAAGGATGGTTTAAGTCAGTTTAGGCCAGTCAGACTGTCCATTGGTTGACGGTCTGATTGGTGTGCGGTGTGACTGCCTTGGGGAGAGCGATCAGGTTGGTAGTTGCAGTTAGAGAATAGTAAGCGGTGTTCTCATGTTATTTGAGTGTGTGCATGATATGTGAGCTGTTAGTGGTTGTGTTACGTTATGTTGCATGATGCATTGTTTTGACTAACATAAGTCAACTATATATAACTTGTGCTAAGATGATTGCTTGGTTTTTGGATATGCAGGTTGTTTGGAGAACGTTAGCGGTCGATAATAAGTGATATGTAATAGGCAGGAGAGCTAAGATCCATACGGTTGGGTAAGTTCGAGTGAAGTTACGTGGCTCAAAACGGGAAGCACATAAAAAACAGGGGATTGTGAAGAAACGAGTTGGTGTATGTGGCATATCAAGTGACTTGGGTCGGTGCAGGAGACGATATGGTGGAGACTAGATATGTGAAGACTTGACGACAATGTCATTGGACACTATATGCTATGTTTCAAAGCATACGGAGATGATTTGATGTGAAGATGAAGTGGGAGCCAAGAGAAGGTGTTTAGAAGTTTTGTCAGGGGTATTTTAGGTGTTTACCAAAATACTGGGTTGAGCTTTGGACAAAACCGCGGGCGCAAAGAGGTGCAAAGGAGAAGCAGTTTATGTTAAGGTGAGCTGGGATGGCTAAATAGATCAATCGCTAATGGTTTAGCGGGTTGAGTCCTATAAATGCTTTGAGAAATGTGTGTGAGTATGTAAAACCCGTGTTAGCGGGGTTCATAGGTCTCTCCATGTGCTTAGTAGGTCGATGTCCACTAAGAGGTTCAAGTCATATGAGAGAGGAGAGGGGAGAGCTAGGGTTAAGATTTTTTGGCTAAGTCTTGGGTATTTTCTTCTCTCCCCCTAAGGTTATGTTAGAAAACTTGAGTAAGGGTGGTGCTTTGAGAGCACATTGTAAACATCTATGTACTTATGAATCACTTGCTCTACTAGTAATAGATCAACTATTTTATCTCTTCTTGGTGTTTCATTTGTTCTTCTTTTGGTTTTCATGTTTTTGAGCAAGAAATTTGAAATCATGATCTATGTGGCTTTAGCCTGAATCATTAACCAAATTATCTTGCTAGGATATGTGGAAGTAGTCTGGAAGACCTCATAGCTTAAATCCCTACAAGCAAAAAGTAATTTGGATTTTATGATTTTTTAGTATTCTTGAGGTCTAGGATCGATTTCATTCAAAATGATGGAACCAAGTCAAGGACCTCGTGTTTCCTGCCTTGATGTGGTTTTTAACATCCTAATAAGGTGTGTTCAAAGTTTTAAATTATTTAGAGTTATGAATAAAAAATTACGACGAATTTTAGATTTGAAATCGTGTTGATTTTCAGTTCTGTACTGAGGAAGAGGTCAGATCGCCATGACGAGAGGTTAGACCGCACAGAGATCAAACCACCAACTAATTAGCAATTAGACCGTCTGGGCACATAAAACCTTATTTGGCTTGAGTTTTTCTTGGAAATTTCATTATAAGTGAATAGGGCTTTCTATTCATATAGCTTTCCTTAGTTATTGGAATCCATGAGGTGGAGTAATCTGATTTTTTAGGCTTTCCTAGTCTTTGGAGTAAAAGATTAACAATACACGTAGAAAAATTTAGAAACTATCATTTACCCTCTCTGATTGCCTGCATCAGTCCTACCTTGGATGATCGCCTTATAAAAAGAGGCAAATAAGAACATCCATATTGCTAGTCTGTGGTCATTGCTTCAGTCTACCTAGACAGATGTTTTGCCCATCCTAGCAGACAGGATGAGCTTAGCAGGTTATTGATGATTTTTGGATTTTGCACGAACGCTTATACGAACTAATCGAATATTGATAAGTTGATAAGCCACTTCAAAAAATCTTGAAAAGACGACGAAAAAATTGTCCAGTTTATTTGTTCAAAAGAAACTATAAATTATAAGTCATAACTTGAAAAGAACATGGTCTTAAGGTTTTTTTTTTGCAGGGAGGAGTACTAATGTGGCTACTCATATTTGAGCGAGGCAAGCATCTTCGAGTAGGGAATGGTGCGGAATGTAATCCTCCTGTTCATGAATAAAACTCTAGCTCCTGATTTTTTAAAAAAGGAACGCTGTAGGGGAGAACAGCGCTACCACTACCGTTGGGTGGGGAGTTCTTTTAAGCTGTGGTTTATATTTTTTGGCTTTTGATTTTTGAGTTCTGACTATTCACCTGAGATATTACGAAGAGTGAGATAGTCACATGTGATTTTAGTTGATATAACTAAAGTCGGTATAATATCTACTACAATTAGTAATAAATCTTGTATTAAAAATACACTATTTAAAAATAAATTCTTATAATAAAGCACAGAAACTAAAAAGCATAAGTTGAATCAATCCAGCCGCTCGTGTGCCTCCGCTGATGGTAACACTTTGTCGCCGTCACCACGAAGGCACAGTATTGCTGCCGCACTCACCGTACGGATGAGCGCTACTGGCTTGGCAAATTATGTGATCCAAATCCTTAGGATTTAATTAGTTTAAACCCTAATGAATTCTAGAGTAATTCCGTCTTCCAAACGTGTCCTAAGACGAGTTAAGCCCAACCCAAAACTATCCAAACATCAAGGCTTGGTCTGATGAAGTATCCAAATCCAATTATATCCAGTACTACCCCAAGAAAGACATGGATCGTCGTGTCTGGGAAAATGGCAAACACCGATCAAGTTGCTACCTTGTGAAACTGCAGCCGCTGAAGAACCGAAACCACATTAGAGCAGCAAGCAGGCCCTGCTGGCCTAGCTAGTAGTAGTTTGTTGGACGGTTTAGCCCTAGTACGTTGTGATTTTGAAACATGAACGCTGCCCTGTTTGTTTGGGCTTCAGTTTTTGGTTTTTGGCTTCTACTTCTTAATTTCATTATTTTTTGATTTTTTTTATTTTTTATCTTTTTCTTTTTTCCTAATCCTTTGTATTGTCCATGATGCAATAACATTTTTTTTTAAATTTTAATTACACCTACAAGGAAAAAAAAAGCCTACTACAGTACTAAACAAACAGTGGGAAATAAGCCAAACTGAGAGCGGCTGAGCTGGGGACGAGACGACGATGGTGTTTGCAGTGACGCCTACGAGCAGTGAACTAACAAGTGGAGCACACAAGCTAGAGGGCCTGTTTGGCAAGTCAAAAGTCAGGTGGCTTTTAACTTTTACTACAGTACCTAACTTTCAAACGGAGTATTTTCTCAATATGGGATCTACAAGTTAAACGTAGTATACATTAAAAGCCCAACATCTGTACCAGCCAAAATCGTAAGTGAGTATCGGTCTCTCCGTAATCTGTACCGTAAACAACCAAAATTCAAAAATTTCAGCCAAAAGCTATAAACCGCAGCAAAAAAGAACAGACCCAGACTGAAACGCACTTCGCGTGCGGCTGTAGCAACGAATTCCTCTTTTGCGCACAACAGGAATCACTCTAAGGTTTTTTGGTTGCGACGAATTATTTTTGTCTGTATTTTTTAATATGGTAATAGACGTTAAAGATATCGATATAAATAACATCTATAGTTTTAGATATAAAAAAATATTTAAAAGAATTCACTCTAAGAGACTACCTGTTTTAATGTTGACTTCCTTCCGAATAAGCAAAAAGCAGTAGAGGGGGAAAAACATGCCTCTTTACGAGGCACTTACTGAGCAGCGAACACACTCCTTTCGTTCACGATAAAACCCCATCTCAGCGCGTCATCTCCTCGCACCGCATTGCCCCCTGGCCGTCCGAGTCCGACTCTCCAGCCAAGAAGCAGCAACAGGAGGGAACGAGAACGAGGGAGGCAGATGAGCTCGGCGGCGGCGGCGGGCATGGGGAAGGTGGTGTGCGTCACCGGGGCGTCAGGGTACATTGCGTCCTGGCTCGTCAAGCTGCTCCTCGAACGCGGATACACCGTCCGCGCCACCGTGCGGGACACCGGTGAGCGCCGACGTCTCTAATCTGTTCCCATGCCGCTCATTGGATTGTTTCCTGTAATTACCGGAATGTTTGGTGGAATCGTTGTGATGTTTGGTTGGTTCCGACGCGGAGCCGACTAATTTGGGGACCAGATGTCCCATCCCGATCGGTTTCAGGGTGGTAAATTGGAATCAATTTGGCATTCTTTCTCTGTCCCCCTCTGTCCCCACTCCCCAAGCCAGTGATGTTCTTCCTTGATAATCTCAAAAGGGGAAAAAATACAGGGCCCTAATTAAAGGAAGATGCTCTCGACGCTACGTTATATACTGGATTAGCCGATCAGGATCTTGCTGTTTGGGGCGATGTTGGGGAAACATCGATGTCTCACTACTGCAAGGATTTTTCGGTCTAAGGCACTAAGCAGCATGCGTTCCGTCTTGTGGATAAAACTGCAGAGCTGATTGATCATGGTAGTGTTGCTAGCGTTCAAGTTGCTTACTAGTTTCTTATTGCCCCGATAAGTAGTCTGCAATCATCTTTTTGTTAGCTTTGAGATGTTAGCAATTCACATTGTTAGGAGAATTTTGAATTTCATCTCTTGTAGTTGGTAATGCTATGCAATGCCTTTTTTTAAAGAAACATATGAAATGCCAATTTACCTTTTTATTTTTTCAGCTGACCCAAAGAAAACATCGCATCTGCGTGCCCTGGATGGGGCAAATGATAGATTGCACTTGTTTAAAGCTAGCTTGTTGGAAGAGGGCTCTTTTGATGCTGCAATTGACGGTTGTGAGTGTGTGTTCCATACGGCCTCTCCCTTTTATCACAATGTCAAAGATCCTCAGGTTAGTAACTTAGTATTATGAGTAGTTCATGACCATTCAGTGCAAATCCCAATTGTCATGTTCCGATGTTGATCTCAACATACAAATAATCACATGTTGATCTATTTATTTTTATTGAAGAATCAGAGGAGTATTGATATGTAGAATTTTTGTGTTTCTAGGTAAAGTTACTACAAGAGCTCTAAGGATAATGAGTATTAATATATACTGAACTTCTGCACTGTACTTAAATATATGCATTGTTCTTCTGCATGACGCTTAGGAACCAGCATGTCCTTCAGGTTTTTGCAATACATGTCCTTCAAGTTTTTGCAATCAGCCAATTTCTTCTGTGGATATGTTGCGGCAGTGTGCTTTAATATGCACTATTCTTAGTATTTCTTTCCTAATCATGCATTTGGCTAAGGATTCTTAGGATTGCACATTTTTAATTCCAAGGTTTCTCTTGGAAATTGTCCACCAAACACGATGCCCCCTTCTATTTGTTTATGCCTTATGCATGTATGCCCCACTTATAATTTTTTCCAATAAGTAAAATAAAAAAATTAATAAGTAAAATCCAAAATTTCCCAGCCAGAGCAATATTGAACTGCAGAACAAGATTTCCAACTTTTTTTGGACAAACTAAATGTTTAACAAGCGAGCTCCTTAACAATCTACATCATGATTACACCTTGTTGGAGTTGGACCAACTGTCAACCTTTTAACTTTTCTGGAAGTAATAGAATTTTATTAGTTCATTAAGGAGTTCTGTGATGTTTTGTCTTATATGGGTGTCTTTCAGGCTGAGTTACTTGACCCAGCAGTCAACGGAACACTTAATGTTCTGGGTTCCTGCAAGAAAGCTTCTATTAAAAGAGTGGTCGTAACATCATCCATCGCTGCTGTTGCCTACAATGGGAAACCAAGAACTCCTGATGTAGTAGTTGATGAGACATGGTTTTCACTTCCAGAGCTTTGTGAAAAGAATAAGGTAATGTGCCTTTATTGTGCAAATAGCACCTTGGTTGTTTGGCATATATGGAGTGGCAAGTCACATAATGGCATAAATAAATATCGCTTATTCTGGTTGCTCTATATGTCTGCCACTGCCACTCTACCTGCGTTCAGATGCCCTTGTTTTGTTTATTTGCTGACTTTTTCATATGAATTCTATTTATTTAAAAGGTCTCTGTACAGGAGACATGTATTGTGCAGTACACCTCTAATGGAATTTGGATAGATTTGTTTCTTAGGATAAAGGGTCATATCATCGTTGTGAATACTGTTTGTTTTCATAATTGCAGACCAGTCTGTAGGTTGAGGCCTACAAAAAATACATAATGCATAATGAGAAGTTCAGGTAGAGAAAACTCACTGTCAATTGATCTCGTTCTATGTGTATTTAGGTTAGATTTAGGTACTTGGTTAAATCGACACTTATGTCATTATGTGATAGTTAGTCATTCTCTGTCCTTTGCTACTAAAGTACTAAACAATTGTAGAACTGCCATCAGCCCATTGGTTAGTCTAGACGTTGTGCTGAATATAACATAGTATCAAATGAATGTTGAAGGGATATTTTTTTCACTTTAGTACTACTCCCAGATAACTGGTGCCTACACTTGTCATTATCAGTACACGATTTTAGTTTGATTGGGATATATGTCTGATTCCTTATAATGACTATAAGCTTAGTTATAATTTCTGCCTTCCAAGAGTTCTTCCAACATTTGTTAATCTGACTTGACAAGTGGAGATGAGAACAAAGTGGAGATGAGAACAAAGTTTTTTGCTTTTTCTTTTTACATTAATGATATCTGGAAGTTTGTTTCCAGTTTCTTTTAGATATCCATTTTGAATTTCTGTACTTGGATTGTACAGTATTTCTGTTCTCTCTTTTTTTCCCTGACTGTTCATTGATTCATTCTGCTTCAGCAATGGTATGTCCTGTCCAAGACACTTGCAGAGGAGGCTGCTTGGAAGTTCTCAAAAGATAATGGTTTGGAAATAGTTACCATAAACCCAGGAATGGTGGTCGGCCCCCTGTTGCAGCCTACACTGAATACTAGTGCTGAAGCAATCCTGAAGCTAATCAACGGTATGTGGCTTGACCAATTAAATTTCCTGAAGTGAAATGTATCTACAGTAGAATTCTTATGCGGTTTATGCCTACACTCATCTTGCATTTATCATTTGTTTGAGAAAAACACCTGTTCACCATCAGGACAATTGTGTCTAGTACTCAAATAGAAGGTACAAACCAGCTCACAGTATTCCAAACTATGTTAAATTATTGTTATTTTCATTATTTTATTTTTTTTGGAAACTGATGCAAGCACTGAGATATTGCCATACTGGAAGAATTCTACTTTTAACCGTTCATCTAACTAATAGTTGTGTATCCTAAAGCCGCCGGTTGCATTCATGGTCATGGTAAATTACGTGAATCTTCTAAGCAATGTGAATAAGAAGGCTATGTTAAATTGGCTTGGAATGTGTTACTCCGTTTCTCAAGCTTGTAGCAGCCACATAATCGGGACATTAGGTTTATTTATGGCCTATGGTACCTTCTCTATGTTTTGCTGTGTCTTTATCCCCATTTCTTTGGGCACTTGGGAGTTGATCTTTATTTCTGTGTCAATATTATTGACATATATGCATCTAGCAGGGAAGATATTAGGGTGATTTATATATGTAAAAACACGAACCAAATAAATGCTTATGACTGAAAAAATTGTCCAAATTACAGCAGTTATAACAGAGAAGTGCGCTCTATCAAGAAAACCTTTCTGTTTGGACTCTTGGCATGAAATAGAAGAGATGTAATCCAAGCCCTTCTCATTTTCTTGCAGGATCATCTTCTACATACCCTAATTTCAGCTTTGGATGGATAAACGTTAAAGATGTTGCCCTGGCACATATCCTTGCATATGAAGTTCCTTCAGCAAATGGAAGATATTGCATGGTTGAAAGAGTTGCTCACTACTCGGACGTTGTCAAGATTATACGCGACATATATCCCAACATTCCACTGCCAGACAAGTAAGTTAGTATTCTTTGCAAGCATTCTCTTAAGTGACTCCCTGTGGAGTCGAATCCAGGACAGTTATTGTGTTGGATATTATTTGTTTCTTAGTTTGTTCTTCATTTTTGTTGAGGGACTAAATCTTATAAATTTTTGTTGAGGGACTAAATCTTATAAATGTTTCCCTATCATGCCACAGCATTATAATAAAAATTCACTGTATGGGGTTCAGTACGTGTTCCCACTTTTCTGTTTGCCCAGATCTCAGAATGAGTGACAATACTCTCTTTTTTCAGGTCTGCAGATGACAAGCCATTTGTCCCAACTTACCAGGTATCGAAGGACAAGATAAGAAGCTTGGACATCGAGTTGATTTCCCTGGAGACAAGCATCAAGGAGACTATCGAGAGCTTGAAGAAGGGATTTGTTACTTTTGAGTCGAGCCATCTGTGAAACAGCAGATAGCAATTCTTGATGTTGCATAGCATAGCTAGTAGCAGACACAAAACTTCGCATGAACAAGGTATGTTTTGTTTACATAAAATGGATGCAAATTGCGGTTTGCGGATTTGTGGAGTTCCCTTCAAACTAGGTACCTGTCTGGCCGGGATAGTTCCTTGGCCTTTCAAGGAGACACGTACTTCCTGGTTTTATGGAACTACTGGGTATCCATCTGTTTGTGTTTTCCAGTTGATTGCAACCTGATCCCTTATGCGGTCGTGCCTGTCGATGGATTAATGATGAAGCCATGACCATGAACACGTTAGCTACTCGTGAGAAGTTCTGTTCAAGGAAGCCGTGCTCGTCCATTTTATTGATTGAGGCCCCTACTATTTGTTTCCTTAATTTTCCATTATATTGATTTTAGAATTGCTCCGCATCATGCCCACCGCGCACATACCCGCATCTCTCCACCACCAACTTCCTTTCCCGGTGACCCATGGAATTTATATATATTTAACAAGTAATCTCCACTAATTACAATCAGTATTATTTCTCTTCTTTATGCATCCACATTATCCGTATTATTCACAATCTTTAGATGAAAATTAAGTATCATAGATGTATCTCATTTGCATTGTCTCTGAACTTTTTAGCTCTTGCCATGTTCCACATGATTTGTTTAAATATTACAATCAACAAATTGATTTCTACATATTTCCGCTGCAACACACGGGGTATCCTTCTAGTATTTTTAGATAGGATTTCCTTTATTCGTTTTAAAATACTTTTTACGGTATAATTGATAGAAAAAATAATGACAACGGGAATTGGGGGGTATAAACAGTCCATCCTCCTTTAGTTAGATGATGCCCTTCTAAATCATAAAAGTACACTTTGATTTGCACGTAAGGGTTATCCCTTGCTCCATCTCCACCTTCTTTCGACTTGTGTATTCCCTGCCGTGTTTTTTTGGGTGCAGTATTTGCATAATTGCATCAGGTTTGTGTTCATTATTGAGGGCATGTACTATGTGGTAGTTGCTAATCGGCTAATCCCTTATAAATGACCCTATACTTCCTCCGGTTACAGAAAGAGTGACGTCTTATAATACCTGCAGTTAAATCCTATTAACTTTGACTACATATGTTGTTTAAAATATATGATTTGAATATATAAAAATGGTATGAGTGAATTTAACATAAAAATATTTTCATAATATTGTACTTTTACAACTTTTATCGAATATATAATAAGAGAATTTAGTAGTGAAAGAAGCGCCTTGTTGACTTTAAAAAGTAAAAAAAAAACGTCACTCGTTTGTAGGGAGTAACAAATAAAGTCTACCCGAGTTATATGATATAACAGAGAAGAATTATTGTTCATTAGGTTGATAGGAATCTACTCTGATAGGAACAGGAGCTGGTGACAATGATAATTAACAAATAAGAGATTCAAATAGCCCAGCAGATAGCACACTAAGGCGCTGCACGTAGCATGCCAGTTTCTTTACAGGGAAAAAACGCACTCGAATGTCCATCTGCAGCGAATCACATTTGTTAATTTGGAAGACTATCCGTAGAGAGGAAATTGATCCACGTCACATAGACACAACACTAAAGATAGTCTTTGATATGTCTCTATATGACCTTACATGCTTTTACTTCTTGTATGGGCCATTAATATTCTAGGAGACATCAACTAATGATAGAGCATGTGGCAAGTTCCCCGTAAGTTATTGATGAGCAATTGACACTGAGAAATGAGTTGAATCTAGAGTTTTACAAAGGGGTTGCAAATTCTAGAAAATTTAGGTGTTGTTAGGTTGATGGTGGTCTGATTAGCCTATAGGGGCGGTCTGACTGGCCATAGGGAGTGGTCAGACCGATTGATATGGATCAACTAGTAGGTTAGCTGATGCGCAAGGGTGACACGATCTTCACACAAAGAACAACTAATCTCTCTCTTCTCCTAGCGGCAACAATGGGAAATAGGATTGTGGCTAGGGAAGTATTTCCCAACCGATCAACAACTCTTCTTTCTCTTCTTACGACGACAATTGAAACTAGGTTTTGGCTAGGAAAGTGTTTCCCAACCGATCAACATCCCTCTTCTTCTCCTTGTGCCAATTGTAGATGGATGCTAGGGTTGAGCTGCACTAGATCAACAAGAACGCTGAAATAGAAGCAACCAAATGGGTCTCCCAAAACCATGAGCAAGGACTTGATCACGAATTCAGAAGAATGAACCTTATAGGTTAATTTTGTAACTCAAGAAATTTAGCATTTAATCTACGAAATTCACTCAAACCCTAATTGGAAAAAACCTCAACACGCACTCACAAGTTTGCGCCACAATGACTTTTCTGTTCTTACTTCTCGAAGCATAAACATAACTATTTTGCCCTTACATAGGGTATGCCCCTTGGCCTTATATTGGTGCTCATGGCACGACCAACACACGCACAACTCACATACGAACGGCCCAAGGCTGACTCTGACTCAAACTCAACTAGACTCCTACGTATTCAACTCTAATTCATAAGAACTAATGTATGTTTACAATGAGACACAGACTCTCTAAATAAAGAAGCTATCACATGGAATGGAAACAGACCCACAATTTGCAAACCAATTTGATTCATAAGAAATAAGGACTAGCATGGAACCAATCCAAATCTAATAGGTTTCTGGCTTCTTCTCTGGCTTTTCCCATGTGATGTTGTACTGGCTCCTTCCCTGGTTTGGGTCGTTCTTCTAGCTCCTTTCTTGGCTCGGCATTAATTCCTAGCTCCTCATGGCTTCTTCTTTCTTTATCTACATGGCATGCACATGATGCCCCACTCAGACTCCCCTTCATGCGTGCACAAGGAATCCATGTTCCACATGCTGCATAACAATTAGCCTTTCCTCTTTATTTGCGCACATGACTCGCAGCCCCCAACCGATCCTTATGCACCTCACATGATTTCCACGTGCCAACACGGCTTCCATGCGTCCCATGTGCCTACACTGCTCCCATGCGTGCACTCACTTCCTCATGTAGCCATTTTCCACACCAAGTGCTTAACATGCGGTCGTTCATACTCATATGTTAGGTTTATTTTCCCTCTTCCTTGGCCGGCCTTCCTATCCTCCCTCTCAACCAAAGCATATTTCTCCTTTTCATCACACAAAATAGCACCAAATTGAGATGTAATCCCTGAATGTGACATGGTAGCACAAATCAATGTAGCAATGGTGCTTGGGACTGCATCACTGGTTTGGCCAAAATGGTTATGGAAATTGACGAATTTTGGGAGATTTGATCATGAGATGATCTTGGAACTCTGATCATGGTTATATTGTGTTGCATGTTTATGCTAACGTAGGTCAAGTTGTGAAGAATTTGTCTGAAAATGATTTTTTGGTCTTTGAATGTGTAGAGAAGTTTGAAGACAACTATGGTTAATAATAGGTGACCGAGACTAGGTCAGGGTGGATTTAGGTCCAGAGTGGAAGGAGGTTGTGTAGATGGTTGGACTCAAGCATGGCACATGGTAAAGTCAAGGAATGAGTTCAAGGGAAGGTCGAGCAACAAGTTGGATCAAGTGACTTCATCAGTTCAAGTGAGACGTGGTCTGGTGGGCGCCAGGAGCGAAAGAGACTAGATGATGGGAGGAAAGCCATTGATCTACCTACACGTAGTGTGCATGGTGGCTTGCATGACAAGTTGAAGATAGAAGCAAGGGAAGGTGTCTGGAAGCTTCATCACGGGCATTTTGGGAAATGCCCAAAGTAACTTGAGGCCTATACCAAACCATGGCATGGAGAGGTGCAATGGAAGTGGTTTAGGGTTAGGCTAGGGTCACACATGTGGAGTGGATCAAACACTCAGGTGTGAATGGGTTGCTCCTTGTAAGTGCTTTGAAAAGTGTGCGTATGAGTGAAAACGTTGGTATTATGGGGTTAACGGGTTCCCCCAAATCCTTAGTGGGTTTAGACCAACTAAGGGGGTTGGTTTGCCTATATGAAGAATGGGGAGGAGAGCTTTGCAAGGAAATGATTAGGCTAGTTCCTCCTCGCCTTCATGGTGTTTGTAAAGATTGGGGCTCGCGGAGTGCCCTTTGTAACCAATAAGCTATAATAAATCATTTATCTTCACGTAATAGATCAAGTTCTTACAATCTTTGTGCTATTGTTTCTATTTGCTTGTGTTCTTTATCTTGCTTGTGATGGTTTGGTTCCTTTCGTGCTCCTCTTGATTTTTATATGATCCATGAAGTGCAAGGAGCATTAGTAGATTCTTGGAATCAATCTTTGCCCATACAGATCACTCCTACAACAAGATCAAGTCTTGCCTGGTTCTTACCTTTCTTGATCAAGATTTGTGATTATGTGATCGTGGCATTTCTAGCCCAAATCTATGCTTAGATTATCTTACTAGGACATGTAAGAGATAATCTAAAATTTCTCATAGCTTAGATCCTCATAAGCAAGAAGTAATATGCACTACTACAAAACAAAACTATATTGGACACATCATCACAGACGGTTCATGGGGAACCGTTTGTGCTGTAATTATTATAGACAGTTTTACAAGCATGGCCATGTACCATTTGTGATACGCTACTATTGCAAATAATTCTTGTTAATAACCGTCTGTGATTGTTCACAGACAGTTATTAATACGAACCATCTATGATAATTGTAGACATCATATATGGTTTTTAATTAGAATCATATGTGATAATTCATAAATGGTCATGAATATGAACCATCTATGGTAGTTGCATATCACAAACGGTTTGTGGTTGGAATCATCTATGATATGTATTTGTATTCATGAATGGCGCGCGCTTTGTCTCACCGATGCACGCCTTTCGATCATTTCGGCTCCCTGATGTGTCTCTTCGTCTCACACGTTGGATGTATTCCTTGTTGTATAAAAATGATCGTCCGCCACCAAAGATTAATCCCCACATCGCTCATCTTCCTTGTCTCTCAAGTACAAATAAATGACTCCTTACTCTTCCTTGTTGCTAGCATTAATGGCCAACCTAGCTATCCTGGACAAGTACCTTGCCGGTCATACATTGGCGAATGCTACGGAAGGACACTATGCCAACAGTATCCTCCCTCTTATGTTCCAGGATTTGCCAAAGCAGTTGAAGGCCATCTTCCGCTGTCTTGACATCCTCCTCCACCGCGTCTTCCAATTGGTCTCCCACCTCTAGCGAGCTAACCTCGCCATCAACGTGGTCCTCCACAATGATGTTGTATGTCTCTAGGAGGCTTGCCGTCGCTTGGAGTGCTTAGTCAAGGCAGCGGGCAACCGAGTCAATCTTGCCAAGATTCCTCAAGAAAGGAAAGAGAGCCTATGAGCTCAATTTGATGATTGTTCAGTCGAAAGGTGTTTGGGAGACACTCGAATGAGCGCGTCAGTAGGTGGACACATTTTAGGATTTGTTCACTGATGATCTTGAACTGTCCAATGCCGACCATGTCACCTATGAAGTTTTGAAGACGGAGATTGCATGCTACCTCCATCACTAGAAAAAACTTTGAAGCAGTTAGGTCTCTACTTTTTTTGTTATTTTTTGTAAGAAGCTATTGGCCATGTTGTTTGGGCACCATATGTAAAATCAAGCAGTTAAATTTGTATTTACTCTCTTTTATATATGTAAACGGTCTCGGTATAGCGACATGACGACATTACTGACCGGTAAAAAGGAACTAAGTAATATATATTTACTCCTACTAAATTTGAATTTATGTATATGATAATGAATTTAGAGCCCTATTTATCACAGATGGATATTCATATGAACTATCTGTGATAAGTAATTATCATACACAGTTTATAATAATAACGTATATGAAATATTCTATTATCAATATGCTTCTTGTTAAGAACCGCCTATGAATTATCACAGATGGTTATTAATTAGAATCATCTATGATAATGGGAGATCACAAACAGTTCACGGTTGGATGTGTTTGGGATACGCTACGTTATTAAATGCCTAGCCAGTGGGGTCCTGACAGATCTATTTTTATTGTGCTGCATTGAAGGACGTGGTCGGCTTTGGAGAGTTTGGTGAAAGCATGCCGCTTGCAGATCTAGCTTGTAGATCTATTTGTTCTTAGGGATTAGAGGTTAGTATTTGTTTCTAATTATATGCCTTGTTATGAAGAGAGGTGATAGCTAGGTTTAGATCTAGCTTAATTGGTAGTTTGCTCCAATTTAAGAATGGTTCACTATTCCTAATTTACTTCAATATATTCTTGCTTGATATATACATGGCTTTATGAATAGTACATACCTAGCTACTTAATTTAGATATGGATAATTTATTATAAGGTAAGTGTCAATTGTGTGTAAATATTAGGCTGCTAACCATAGTAGCGTTAATAATCTAATTTGATACTAATTTATTACATGCGTAGCATAGATGGATCGAATCTAGATGTACGTTGAGAATCATGTGAATGAAAATCATATTAATGGCATGTCTGCTTTTAGAAGAGCGGCCGAGTAGGATATGTTGAAGAAGGGAATGAACTATATGTATTATCTATGCATTGATTGTGATAATCTGAATATGTTTACCAACTCAGCGCAGATTGAAGCTCACTTGATTCGAAGGGCTTTCAAAAAAGGGTATACATGTTGGACCATTCACGGTGAAGAGAACATTATACATGAAGGTAATTATAATATTGTCGAGGGAGACAACGATATGCTGATTGTGAACTGTGCTTTTGATGAGGATAGGTTGTGTGATGACAATCTACATTAGATGCTACACGATGCAGAAAGGAACTATAGTGAGAGAGAGTTTGGTAAATTCAAATGCTTGATGGAGGACTCGAAGCAACATTTGTTCCCGGGCTGCAAGCCGCAATACACAAGGTTGTCATATGTTTTTGAACTTCTGAAATTGAAGGCAAGTAATGGTTCGTTTGACAAGAGTTTCACGGTATTATTAGCTCTCCTAGTGAACATCCTTTTAGAGGGAAATGCGTTGCCGAGAACCAGATACTAACCCAAAAATGTTCTTTATCCATTAGAAATAGAAGTAGAAAGCATACATGCATGCCTGAATAAGTGTATCCTCTACTATAAAGAGTATACAAAATTACATGTTTGTCTGGTGTGCAAAGTATCCTGATACAAGTATAAGAATGACTCCAATGACGGCAAGGGCATCGAGGTGAAGCAAGGATCTCCTGCTAAGATGTTATGGTATCTACCTGTAATTCCCCATTTGAGGCATTTATTTCTGAATCGAAATGATGCAAGATTGCTACTTTGGCACTCGGAAGAGCGTAAGAAAGATGAAATGATAAGACACATTTCACACATTTCTGATTCTGCCCAGTGGATGAACATTGATATGATGTTTGCAGATTTTGGTGCAAAACTGAGGGATGTAAGGTTGAGTTGAGTACAGATGGAATGAATCCTTTCGGTAATATGAGCAGCCAACATAAAAGCTGGCCCATGAATATATGGATGTACAATCTTCATCATTGGCTGTATATGAAGCGGAAGTACATTTTGATATCACTATTTATCCAAGGCTGAAGCAATTTAGGAATAATATTGATGTGTACCTAGCACCATTGGTGAAAGATCTTGTGATAATGTGGAACGAAGGGGTACATGTATGGGATGTGGACAACGAGAGAACTTCACTCTGCACGCCATGTTGTTCTGCACCATTAATGATTTTCTTTCCCTTGGTAACTTGTCGTGGTTGGGTATGAAAGGAGCCAAAGCCTTCCGTACTACTTAGATTATACTGAGAGTGTGTGGTTGAACAACTCGTCAATACTAAGTACATGTGTCACCGTAGGTTCCTTCAAGGTATCACCCATATTGCAAGATGAAGAAACAATTTGATGGAAGTAAAGAGGATGACTCGGCACCAATGTCTTTAGCAGGAAAGAGGTCTACGATATTATCAAGGATATCAATGTTGTGCTTGGAAAGGGACGTAAGTTGAGGACCCGTCAGAAAAACATGTAGAAGAAGAGATCAGTATTTTGGGACTTGCCTTACTGGGTGTAATTAGAAGTTCGCAATTGCATCGATATTATGCACATAGAGACATTGGTCTCTTACTGAACATTTGTGATAAAACAAAGGATGGTGTCAATGCACGGCGTGACTTGGTCTCTATGAATATCAGGACTGAGTTAGCACTGATAGAGACCGATAAGGCCAGACGTATCTTCCCCCAGCTTGCTACACTTTAAGTCCGAGAGATCCGAACTGTGTCAATGCTTGCATGGTGTGAAAGTTCTATCAGGTTACTCCACTGCATTGAAGAAACTTTTTTCCATGCAAGATTTGAAATTAATTGGCATGAAGTCTCATGACTGTTATTGGCTAATGACACGATTGCTTCTTGTTGCAATTAGAAGTATTTTGCTGAACAAGGTTTGAGCGACAATCATGAGGCTGTGTTATTTCTTTAATGCAATTGCTCAGAAGGTCATCGATCCTGATGCACTAGATGCTCTACAGACCGAAGTGGTGATGACTCTATGTCATCTTGAGATGTATTTTCCTCCACCATTTTTTGATATCATGGTCCATCTCATTGTGCACGTTGTGAAAGAGATAAAGATATACGGCCTTGTGTTTCTACATTATATGTACCCATTCGAGAGGTATATGGGAATTCTCATGTCCTATATACCCAAACGATCTTGGCCAGAGGGCAGCATCATTGAAGGTCATGCAACTGAAAAGGTCATTGAGTTCTGCATCGATTACATGGCTCAGGTTAACTGATAGATGTGCCTCTATCTCGTCACGAGGGGAGGCTAAAGGGTATCGGCACCATCTAAAGGAAAGCAATAACTCCTGATGTAGATACGTACATTCAAGCCCATTTTATGGTCTTGCAACACATGACTAAAGTGTCCCTGTATATTGAAGAACACAAGGGCATGCTACGCTAAGAGAATCTAGACCGGTCGAAGGATTGGATCATGAGATAGTATAATCGTCGGTTTAACAAATGGCTGAGGGTGCGATTCACTGAGAGGTCATCAAGTGAAATGCTGCAATGGTTGGCAAAAGGGCTAAAATTTACAATTGTGATATGGCAAAGATACGATATTAATGGATACATATTTTATACAATAGATCAATAAAGAAAGATCACAGTCCAGAACTCAGGTGTCTGCATAGATGCATTTCATGAGCAATTCAGTACCGTTGCTCCAAACTCCTACTATAGGCTTATAGAGGAGATTTGGGAGCCTGATTACGTAATTTTCAAGATCCCTTTCTTTCGGTGCCGTTGGGTCTAACTTTCATAGGGTATAAAGGTCGATAAGTATGTCATCACTACTATAGACCTCGAATGCGTAGGATACAAAGATGAACCATTTGTATTCACAAGACAAGTTGTTCAAGTTTTTTATGTAATCGATCCAACAAATAAGAAGCGTCACATAGTTCTTCATGGAAAAAAAGAATTGTTGGAGTTGAGAATGTTGTGGACAAGGAAGAGTACAATCAATTTGATGAGTTGCCTCCATTCGGAGGTGGCATCAGGCTCGAGGATGAACCAAGGGATAAAGCAAACTATATGCTTGTCGATCATTATGAAGGGATTTATTTAAAGAAAAATAGCCAAGTGGAATGATCCCACATGGCGAACACCTATTTGAAAATTATGCCAATGTAATTAATAAACTCAGTATGTAATTAATGAATTATTCTATTATAATTGATTTAGTAATTTAGAAATAATTACATCTGTGATTGTGTATGCTTGCTTGTTTTCAGTAAGTATGGTTAGCATTTCCTGAGGATAGCCAAAACCTAATATATTGTGTACAGAAGGAACTATCACAAGTGGTTTAATAGCATAACCGTCTGTGATAAGGTTCAACATCACAGATGGTTCCATCATAGAACCGTTTGTGATAATGTACAACATCACAGATGGTTCCATAATAGAATCATCTGTGATATGCTACACATCACAGACGGTTACATAATAGAACCATCTATGATATTAATATCACAGACAATTATTTAATAGAACCGTCTATGATAGTTCTATAAATACGGTTACTAGGTTTTGCGCTCTTACTCCTCACTCGTGCACCCCTCCGTCTCCTCGTCCCCCACAGTCACCGCCGCCACCGGAGAACCCGACGTCTCCATCCTCTCCTTCCTTACCTAGCATGGTGGCCCCGTCACCCTTCTCTCGACGTCACCTCTCCTCCCGGCGCCACCTCTCCTTCCTGTCGCCTCTCATCCCGACGCCTCCTCTCCTCCTGAAGGTATGTGTTATAGATTTATCCATATCTATTAATGTGTGTTCATGAATTCTCTCCTCCCCCGTCGCCTCTTCTCCCGAAGGTATGGATCCCAAATCCCACTTTTTACATCTTGTGCGTTATATTCGTCCATATATGTTAGTATCTTTTTTACGTGAAACCCAAAAAAGGAATGGAGAAATGGATGTGTCGGGCTGGAAGTGGTAAAGTTGTTGGGGGTGGTCTCGGTGTGGTCTTCACTAGGACTGTGCACTTTCAAACCGAACCGAAAAAACCGTACCGAAAAAACCGAACCGAACCGGTCAACTCGGTTTGACCGGTATTCGGTATTCAGTTCGGTACCTGAAAAAGTGGTGTTTCATTGATTCGGTTTTTTTGGTAAAAACCAAGAAAAAACCGAAATTACCGATCAAACCGAACATCCCATGCATCAACTCGGCGACGGCGTCTCACGTCTGCGGTCTTGGCCCACCAAGCACGAGCGATCACGATCGACGACGGCCCGACGGGCCCGACGCACGCGCAGACGGCTACGAATTAAGTGAAACCCTAGCCGCAGACACCAGACGGCCTGACGCGCAGTCGCCGCTCGCCCGCCTCGCCAGATCCGTAGTCGCCGCTCGCCCACCTCGCTAGATCCGCAGTCGTCGCTCGCCCGCCTCGCCAGATCTGCAGCTCTCATCGTCTTCAAACCCTAGGCAGCTAGGCGCTCGGCGCTCCGCCCGTCCGCCGCTCCGAGCCTCCGACCTCTGGTGCTCCTCCCCCCAGTCCCAGGCTCGGCCGTCGGTCGGTCGGGCTCCGGTGCTCCGCCTCCTTCGGTGCTCGCAGACTCGTCAGGGCTCCCTCTCCCAAGACGCCGGCGCCAAGCCCCGCGTGGATCCACCGACAGTAGCCGTCGAGTCGTCGACTAAGTACCGTGTCGACTAAGTAGTCATCTTACATTTTAAGTGCCATGGTGGAGCTTGGTCTGTTGCTCATATCTGAAGCTTCCATAGACGGTTGGTAAGTGAAAATATTATGGTGTGTTATCCGTTAGTCATCTTACATTTGTAAAGCTTGGAGGTTGAAATTAGCCTGTGAGTGAAATTAGTCATCTTACATTTGTAAACCTTGCAGCCTACAATCACAGGAGAGATTAGTCATCAAATGTTGTTCTTTTTTGCCTGTGCTTTCTTTTTTATGAAAGAAAGGAATACAAAATTATAAATAATCGGTCCATGTAAGCGAATGGCATGTTATATTGTAACTTTCAAGTACATGATATACATTTAACTTGTACCTTTAGGTGGGACTATTGTCTTGCTCTTGATTTGTTGGTTGATCGTGGAGTTACGTGCAAGCGATTAAAGTTGTAAGTTCATGAAAACTTCTCTGTATTTTGCTATTAATTATTCATGTCTATCAACCTAATACTTATTGTACTTCTGATCACTTGACTTCTGTAATTCTGTGACAGAATGACTGAATGAGTGATCTATGATCTGTGAATGAGGCAGTCAGGCAGACTGTGTAATTTCTAAATAGAATGTAGTTCTGTGTAGACTGTAGTTCTGTGATAGAAATAGAATGAGTGATATGTGAATGTGATGATCTGTGAATGTGATGATCTATGAGTGAATGTGATCTGTGAATGAGCTTTTGAATTTTGATGTTGTGCGGTTGTGGGCTTGTGGCGCGAAGCCCGTAATCGCTGGTCGCCGATTAGTCTGGAACTCTAGAATGGAGTTACTTATGGAGATTAGCGTTTAGTAATTCGTGCAAACTTTGGTAAAATTGGTATTTACCGATACCGTACCGAAATAGGATGGTATTTACCGATACCACATCGTATTCTATAAAGTACCGTATTTCCCGAATTACTAAAACTGTATTTACCGAACCGTACGAACCAAAAAACCAAACGAACAGTCCTAGTCCTCACGTGGATGAAGATGTGGATGATGGTCCTTGTCGTTGTCAAAAATGTTGCCTTGATGCGGTCCTCACGGTCGGCCTTCTGGGTCTCCCCTCCTCCGACTCTTCTCTTCTTATTTCTATGGATAGGCTGCTGGTTCAAGTAAAATAAGGGTATGAAACACTATGAGTCGAAGTAGTAGTTGTACAAGAGGAATATTACAACACTATACACCTGGGCTTCAAACAGCATGAAGCAAATTAATTTGCTTCATACCTTTTTAAGCACAAGTGTATGATGCTTTAGTGTTCATCTTGTAGTTGTTGAGAAATACCTGTCCCCTCCTCCAACTCTTCTCTCTTTACTTGTATGGGTGGGCTGCCGATTCAAGTAAAAATAGGGCATAAAACACTGTGAGTCAGAGTGGTAGTTGTACAAGAGGAATATTACAGCACTATACACTTAGACTTCAAAAGGGTTGAAGCAAATTAATTTGCTTTAGCGCTTTTAAGCCCATGTGTATGGTGTTTTAATGATCATTTTATAGTTGTTAAGAAATACATGTCCCCGCCTTCGATTCTCCTCTCCTTACTTCTATGGGTGTGATACTAGTTCAAGTTAAAAAAAATGGCATGAAATACTATGAGTTAGAGTATTTGTTGTACAAGAGGAACATTGCAACATTATACACTTGTAGCAATAATATATGTCACTGAATATTCTTATTTCTTGTAAGATCAACCATGTGCCAATGTTTACGCTCATAGCTCACTGTAATTAGTTTTTTCTTGTAAGAGAGATGACATCATCGTCATTGCCATAGACATTGTCAAATAGGTCTGATCTCTGAAGACCCAGGAACTAAGCATGGCAGAGGAGTATCGAAAAGGCTAGAGGGCCGAATGACCAACACAGTGGTGTCTCTAGATGGGGTCTCTCTACAACCGAAGAAAGCAGATGCAACATTTTTGACTACCTGTGGGATAATTGCAAGGCAATGGGTCCTCATCACTGTAGTAAACTAGAAAGCTTTGACAAAAGATGAGAAAAGTGTGCTGTGGACGGGAATTTCAAACTTATTCGAGATCCCCAAAGAAGTCCAGGGACTCGTGCGACGGTAGTTGCTCCTCACGATGGGAAAAACATGGAAGACCTTCAAGAGCACACTTATCATGAAATACATGATCAAGGATCACACGCCCTTCACGCGGTATCCTTTTGTGTCATTGAAAACACGAATATGGTAAGCAAAAATCTGTATTCGAAAATATTCGTATTCGTATTCGAGAATATTCGTATCCGTATTTGAGAGTATTCGTATTCGCATTCGTATTCGAGAATATTCGTATCCGTATTCAAGACTATTCGATTCGTATTCGATCCGTTTTTAGAACCCATGAAAAATTCGTACAAATTTTGTGATTCAAAATTTGAATTTAGGTGGTTTAAAACCGGTAGCCCGTCAAAAACCGATGAAAATCGGCAAAATAGCTAGGAATCCGTTTTATCCGATATTCGTATCCGAGAAAATCCGTATTCGAAAATATCCGTATTCGAGAATATTCGTATTCGTATTTGAGAATATTCGAATTCGTATTCGTTTTAAAAATATGGATTCGTATTCGTATTTGATACTATTCGACCGTATCCGATCCGTTTCCACCCCTACGGATGAAGACGATGACCGAATTTCAATAGGAAAGTGCGTCACACAAGGGTCTCTAGGTATAAAACACTCACCCCCATGGACTAGGCACCGCTATGTACATGGGTAAAATCCTACAATAGAGGGTACAATCGAGGATCGAGGATGGGTAAAAGAGTCAGATCATCAGCCACGTCTTTGAGTGTCTCTCTTTCAAAACCCCCCAGATGAGAAAGTGTCTCAATGCCTGGTAAGATATATTAAACTACCTCGTTATTAATAGATCCATAACTTCATGGGTCTAAAATAACATAATTGCCTCTTACAGTAAACATTGATTAATGAATCTTCTGAAGGATTCTTCCAAGCAGTTAGGGAGAGGGATATACTATCCACGGCCTTGAGAAACAAGGAGCACCCAGGTCGCACGTGAGGCCTAGGGGTTTGCATATCTTGGAGGCATGGATTCTTAAACGACTTCGTGGCGTATAGGAGTAGGAAGAGATACAAGGCTGAGCGCGAGGAATGTATGAAACAATACTTTGATGCAAAACTTGTGGAGATATCTGCCTCACTTCGAGAGAGTCCATAACTACTTGCAAGCCACCCCTGTTATTGTGGTACCCAATCCCCCTCAACTGTGGGGGAACCCCGGGCGAGGGTCGACGCATGTGTGTTCTGTACTTGTCCCACGATCAGTAGCTAGTACACATATTCACAACATTGAGATCACATCCGTATACATTGAATATATTTAATTTATGACAAGAGGCTGAATACAATAAGGTTTGATAGCATATGGCCGACTAGCCAAGAGAATACCAGAGTCAAGAGTAAATTGCAGCGGAAGACACATAACTAAGCAGAAGCATCAATCCAATGGTATGCCACCATATCCATAGGTAACCGACTGGGGGATTAGGCCATAGGAAAACCATCGTCAAACTCCCCTAAACTGGGGCGAAGTACGCGTCGTCTGCCATGTATCCTTCTTCATTCTCTGATCAATTTAATTTAATCACTTTCCTCTCCCTAGTAAAGTTCTTACCTTTCTGAAGTGAATTGAGGCCAAAAGAAACTTACACTTGGTGGTGGCTATAATAACAAGTGATGATCAAACGGATTTAAAAGTGACTCACAATTGCACGGCAAAGGATATTTTGTGGAGCTTGGTTAGGAAGTATTTATCCTACACGATCTGATTTCTCGATGTTGTAAAATTAAGTAATAATCCAAGTTAGAATACTTTGCCTAAGTGCTGATCCAAAAGATTTAAGTGAAGTATATGAATGCACACACAAAGATCAATGTGAGTCGATGCAAACAAAGGAATGAGCTAACTAGAGGCAATCTGAAATTAAAGATTAGATAGCTCATTTTGCACCAAGTACTAGGAGAGACACTAGCCAATTGCAATGATATGGATGTAAGGGCACAAGATTGCTCAAAGAAATTAAATACACAAGCCGAAATTATATATTAGAATTAGCTAACCCCAATTTGGCCAATGCTCACTTTCCCATTTTTTTTGTCGGCTACCTTCTTTCTTTCTTTTTTAACTTGTAGTTGGCACTAAGGTTTAGCTTTCCCTTCCACAAATGAATAAAATTTCAGCGGGTGTAAATTAATATCAATAACAACCCTTAATGCAATTATCAAATACTAATCTCAAAGATGAACGGAAAAATTAAGGATATCTTTAACAAAAACAGCCATATTTTTTTAGCAGCACTGTTCACGGTACTGTACCAGTACTGTTCACGCACTGTAGCGATCGGAATTTTTTTGAATTTTGTATTGGACACAATGATTAAGCTACGCAAATAAACACAAACGATCAGCACGTAAACAAAATTTCTAATGGATCAAGACATAATAAAACTCACGAAAATAGCAAATGCGAAACTAGGGTTTGGATTTTTTTTGTGTGTTTTCAGTTTATGGACTATAGGACAGTAAGTAATGAACAGAAATTTAAAGGGATAAGATCCTACCGAGTAAACTGCGCTCTGATACCAAGATGATACAGGGTCGCCCGATCTTCTCGATGTAGGTGGATACTCACGGGAGTCTTGATGAATCGTAATGATCCTCCAATGCCAATGCAAGAGACGAACACTCTTTAATCCGCCAAAACACACTCGTGTTGATTTCACCGACCACCTAGCGAAGATCTATCGTGCACCCAATTTCCAACGGAAAGACTGAACAATCTTGATTGAAGAAAATCACTCCTAATTCCCTGTGGAACTTCGGTAGCAATGCTAAACTCGAACAAACTTTAGTAGATTCATTATTCTCAAACGTGGTCCCTTACAATGGGGGTCTAACCCTCAATATATAGTTCCTTGTCCACCTCATGGCTGGCCAAGAGGTCCTAAACCAACTCCAACTCATCCCTACATGTATTTGGAAACAAACTCACACAAAGGAAAAACCTAAAATTAAGCCGTCATAATGTTTCGGTCATAACTTTTTATCCGTGATGAATATTAAGGTGGGCTAGATCCATTGCGTAGCCCTTGAAATTATCTTTCTAACGAGTACAAGAACACCTGAATCGGACTCCGTTTGTGAAAGTTATGGACTTTTTAGTAACTGCCTGTCAGGCTGTCCCGAACAGAATCCGAATTGAATCCTGAGTTGAATCCGAGTTTGAATTGGATTGAGCACGTGGGAGATCCGAATTTGGCTTAAAAATCTTATCCAAAACTTGTAGTTTAACTCCTTGTGCTCCTCCCTTTTGCTCTCCCAAGTCTTCACATGAATCATACCTAAGAATACATAAAATAATAGCATGATGTAGTATTCCAAGTTCATCATCAATTAAAAAAAAAACTCCTTAAGAAACAAATTCACCTGACAATATTTAATGCGGCTCAATACTTCTTTCCAGTAAAATAATGTATTTGACTGAAAAGTGCTAAGTTTGTGCGTATCCGCATCACGACCACTATGGCTTGCGACCACTATAGCTACCGACTACTGTGGCTTATGACCACTATGGCTACCGACCACTGTGGCTTATGACCACTATAGTTACCGACTACTGTGGCTTACTACCACTATGGCTACCGACCACTGTGATTTACGACCACTATAGCTTCCGACCACTGTGGCTTACGACCACTATGGCTACCGACCACTGTGGTTTATGACCACTATATCCATCGATGTTATCTTATGACCACTATCACTACCGACCACTACGGTTACTGATCTTATGAGTACTATTTTGATACTTCGGACGTTCGAACCGCTATGGTACTTGGATGTTCTGACTACCGACTACCGATCACGGCACTTCGTTCACATAGGTCTTCAACGACGTCGATCCTATCGCAACTTCGGTCGTACCGTTCATATAGAGCTGATACTGCCGATCTTCACCCACGTGGGTCTTCCAAGCATGGACTGGGTTCTGTAGCTTACGACTACCTACCGGGTACTATTCCGTATGACTACCGACTAGGTTATGTGGCTTAAGACTACCGGCCACATTCTGTAGGTTTTGACTACCGACTACATTCTGTAGGTTTCGACTACCAACTATGTTCTGTTGGTTTCGACTATCGACCAGGTACTTACGACTATCGACTGGGTACTGTAACTTATGACTATAGACCGGGTACTTACGATTATCGACCAAGTACTATAACCTGCGACTATTGACCGGGTACTGTAACTTATGACTATCAATCGGGTACTATAACTTATGACTACCAACTACGTTCTGTAGTCTTCAACTTCTAACTAGGTTCTATAGTCTTCGACTACTGGCTACCGACTGGGTTCTATAGGTTTTGACCACCGACTACATTTTGTAACTAGGATGATGAGTCCAGCTATGGTTGAAGGTTACGACTGTGCCAGCAGTCGAAGATGTCGACCATGTCTGCGGTTGAAGATCTAGACTACGTGTGAGGTAAAAAATTTCGACAATTGCAAAGGTCGAGATTTTGACAATGGCAATGGTCGAAGACTTCAACATGGTAGCCATCGAAGAGGTCGATATAACGACAATGCCAGCAGTCGAAGGTCACAACCACGAAGTAGTCGAAGATCACAACCATGCCAGCGGTCGAAGATCTCGACAACGCCAGTAGTCAAAAATCACGACCAGGCCAACAGTCAAAGAACATGACCAGGCAAGCGGTCGAAGATCACAACCATGCCAGTGGTCGAGGATCACAACAATGCAAGTGGTCAAAGATCACGACTATGCCAATGATCGAAGACCACGACCACGCCAGCGGTTGAAGACCACGACCATGCTACCGATTGAAGACCACGACTATGGGAGCAGTCAAAAATCACGACCACGCCAGCGGTCGAAGATCACGACTATGCAATCAGTCGAAGATCACGATAGTGCTACCAAATTTTGACTTTGATGGCTACAGTTCACTTTACTCACTTCGATCACTACGATTTTCTTTTAGAGTTTGACTACTTAGTTTCCTTATTCACTTTGATTGCTTTCGGTTCTTCTATTCATTCTGACAACTATGGTACTCCTATCTGTCGAGATAGATACAGCTCGTCGCCAACGAGGGACTCCTCGATGGATGGGGCATGAGCTAAAACAAAGCCAGAATGTCCGTCCGTATGCCTAGGCAAAGAATTGAGGCCCGACCTGGAGTATAGTGTGGTTGATGGCATGGTCCTGTAGTGGCGGAGGTAGGGGAAAGGCCCTATGGGGCTATGAGCTACTAGGGCATGATTGGGTGCTAGGGGAGCTTCAAGGGGGCATAGAGACTCACCGAAGATGATGACAACACTCAAGAAGGAGTGGAAGAGGCTGGCGTCAGGGACCTCATTGGCAGTGAAAGGGTCTATGGCGACAACAATGTCTGGCAATAGAGAAGCTACAAAAGGGGTGCACATGAGCTTTCATGCATGCATGCAGAGGTACGGGTGAAAGAAATAGTGGTATGGCTCACCGGAGAGAGAGTCTTACAGCGGCGTCTAGTCAGAGATAAAGAAGATGACCTAGCTTGGGTGTTTCTCTGCATGAAAGGTCAATCAAATGAGTAGAGTGCTTAAGAGGTAGGAACATTGTGACTGAGTTGGGGAGGTGAGAAGCTCACTAGAGAAGCTAGCACATGGTGGCGTACTTGCTGGCGTTGCGTATGACTTCAATTTTCTTGAGGTTCTAGAGAGCGAAGTGCTTAAGGATCATGCACAAGAGACCAAGAGGGCGAGCTGAGGAGGAAATGGTACAATCGGAGGGGTTTTATAGGCACAGAAAGGAAACTGAGCAGAGCGGTCAAAACTCACCATGGAATGTGAGGCGTGGAAGGAGACAAGAGGAGAGATACGCATCGTGTATGAGGCGATGGGTAGGAGGGGTTGGCAGCGGCAGAGGAAAAATTGCGAGCACGACACCTAAAACTAGGGGCAGCTCAAGCCACGATCACGGTGGAGCTGGCATATATGTGGGAGGTGGAAGATGATTGCTACCAGCAGGACCAGTGTGTCAATGAGCGAAGAGAGATGGCCTGATGGGATCATTTGGGAATACACTTGACATGTAAAGGGTTTAGGAGTAGTGTGTTCGAGTACTTGCATTACGAGTACTCATGGCAGGGCTTGCTAGCTGGTTTAAGCTTCTCGAGTAAGAGCAAGCTAGTCAGAGCTCTCAAGGGCCAACTTATTAGTTGTGATGCAAGGCTGGGCTTAAGGCTAGGATGTATAGAGGAAAGGTGTGGTGCAAGGCATGTTCACGTTGCACATGGGCTATCAGTAGAGAGGAGAAACAACAAGCATGCTATTCAAAACGATGAGCATGGCATCAAAATCAGTGGCCTGTATTCATGCAGGCTGGAGGTGGAAGAAGGGTACTACAAGTGGGCCACACTAAGTAGTGTGAGGTAGAAAGGGTGAGGTGAGCTGAGAGGTTTGGGCAAAAGTTAGACACATCAGATGAGCTCGACAGACTAAGAATCTTTGTGAACACTCCTGACAGAGAGTTGATGATTATGTAAATTTTCAGAGTATTATCTTCTCTTGATTTTTCTAGAAGACTTTATTAATATACTTATTTGCTTTAGATAATTTCAAAACTTGCTTTGATATTTATTCTTGGTGCCACAATCTATACTTGTGGCCTTTTTAAGATGGTTTTCACGATGAGTTTTCTCATGCCACCTTTTAATCATCTTTTTAGTTTTTTATAACTTGGTTTAAATTTTTGATTTGCATTACATGAACTTTTGATTTTTCAAATTCAAACTTTTCAAAGATATTCCAATAAAAAGCCAAGGGAAAAAGGCATTCAAAAAGTTTAAAAATTTTCCTATTTTTGCATGCCCTAGAATTTGGGATATTACATCAATGTCAGAGTCGTTGCGCGTCCATGCCACTTTTTGAACATAGCGATGCCTACTTACCTATTGATGACATCCAGATAATGTACATTATTAGAATGCTACATAGATAGACCTGGTGGATGCCTTACCTCATCGTGTATTGTTATGTTGGAAGCCACACCATGCATCCTCAGAGTCAGGCTTGTTGGCTCCATTCCCATTGATGCTGGGCGGCAGTGGCGTATCCATGCCCGCTAGGGACATTGGTGCACAGTGCCTAGCTAGAGACCGGTTTCACGAAGTTCTAGGTAGACATGATTAATGAAGTTTTAGGGCTGTCCCGCTGGAGAGACCCCCAAACAGAGAAATCATGGCTCTAAGGGATACCATCCACACATTCGTCCAGTGGCCCAAGAGGGACATCACCCTGGACCCTTCCATGCCACGATCTCCACACGACCATACCTATCAAATAGAACCCTCTATGACTCTACCTCAAGCTCCACTTCAGAAGGCCATCACATTGGCTCCTATGGAGATGACACCGAAGATGTACCACAATAGCCCAACCAAAGAAGACTATAAACTGCCTGTTGAATTCTGAAAGTACCAGCTCGGAGTGTCATTGGTCCCTGAGTCACAATTACCCAGCCTTAGACTGGTTTGCATGACTTTTTATACCTCGTATATGTAGAGGTCTAACAGGAAGCCAAACCGGCAAAGTGGATTCTCCGTGAGATACATTAGGCTCATTTCCTTCACAACTCCAGCTACTTCGTTGTGACCTTTGAAGACTTATTCTTACTACTCAACCTCAACGAACTCGACAACTCACTTCAATACTGGACACTATAAGTGTACTGTATAACGAAGTTGTACATTCATGTAATGCCATAAATGTCATAACTCATTGCTTATATATAGATCCATGATCCAACGAGTCTAGCGATGGCAACAACTAGTGGGTTTCCTTGACCCATACTTGATCTCTGAGCAATCCATTAATGATTATTCGTCCAAGATCACATAACGACGGGATTGCTTGCTCACAGTGACAAAGACTATCCTGGTACCTATCAACCAGAGATAAGTGCTTCACTAGTTGCCATACAAATTTATTTGTACTTTATACACAACATGAACATAGGATTAATCGTTATGGTGACATACATGACTAGGTCTCACTGGATTCTAATTGTGATTGTACCAAAGAGGAGCACGGTAATTGATGAGGACATCCCTTCCGCGGACACAACTCATCCACAGCAAGTGTTTCAAGGACCACATACTCGAGCTCGTGCTCGTCAACTTAATTACCAGGTGAACTCATTCCTAGGTTCAATGTTACTGAGAATAGACCGCTACCTAATGCAAGTGATTTAATTATGCTTAGGAACTTGGGAAAGGATGAAGGAATGGGACATGGAGTCATGGACATGCATGGAAGGAATAATGGAGGTCACCACGTCACTTTAGGACCAAGTCAAGCACGAATTCGAGTTAGACACGTTCTGGAATCAGATTCGGACTGCTGCGATGGTACCAAGTTCAAATGGGCATAACTTCCTCATACGGACTCCGTTTGGGACGTTCTTGTACTTCATGGAAAGCTTAGGAAGTCTACTTTCCAATGTATCCAACCTCATCTTCAAATTCCATCTGACCCGGCCGCAATCATCAAAAGAGTCTACATTGATTTCTGAGTCCGAGTCAAAAAGGGTGCTGCGCCATCACCACTTGGGCCCATGGGCCTTGTAACCCTAGGGCGTGCACTTGGACGTCACCCTGGTCATTCTCCCTATAAAGGATCCACCGCCACCGTTGCTAGGACTTGGATTTCGTTAAGTTTATGTTTAGCCATTGTGCAAACTTTGCTAGGACTTGGATTTCGTTAAGTTTATGTTTAGCCATTGTGCAAACTTTGTTCTTCAGTTGTGTCGGACGACCACCTGTCAAGACAGCTTCGAGATCCAATCTTTGTTATTCGCAATACAATTTATGCTTCATTTATATTCGCAATATCAGATTGCCTATGTCTTATTCTTGCTAGTTCTTCGATTGCTCGCAGGGATTGAACTTTGTGTTCAGGTTGATCACGCCTCTAGCGAGGTCAATAACACTTCGGAGTTGGTTCAGCGATTGCTAAGGCGCAAGCATCGTCGTACGGTTGTAGTCGGATCGTGAGAGTCGCCTCCACCAAAATTGATAGTTATCAATCTCATCGAAAGATCGGACACCTTGTCTTCATCAGTAATATCCCTTGATTCCTTACTTAGGAGCAACCACGACTTTAGCTATTTGCAACAAGCAATTAACATGTATACTCATTTCCTCCATACATAACTTTATTGTAGTCTTTACTTCATTTGCAATGGTCGAGACTAACTTTTTGGAATGACAAAGGTCGTTCATCGCTTACGTTGCACGGGAAGAGAGACACGAGGAATCCAGTACCACAATGCAATGCAGGACGCGATTTCTGGTATCCGCTACAACACAACAATCCTATATCACACTTCATAATAATGCCTCTAGAACTGATAATAACTATGTATGTAATTCTATTTTTGCAATACCACCAACAGCTATAAGGCAACGTATGTGAATTCTACATTTGCCACCATATGTAGAAAATCATAGACACTAAGACGAATGATCCAGAGATTTGTCAACCTGCCAATAAATATTTCATGATTATCAATTTATATGTATGTATGTATATGCTAATGACTTTAACATTTCGACGAAAGTACATTCGATCTTGACAAACTCACCGAAGTTCGAGAACAACTCTCCAAATTCTTGATGGTAGAAGTCATAAAGAAGAATGAAGAGTTCCACCCTGGCGATGATGATTAGATGTTCAAACATTTGATACAATTATAATCATTCAATTGTGCTTAATTAAACAATTTATTCAATTGTACTTCATTCAGTTGTTTAATTCATTTGTATGATCTGTGTAATGATTATCGTGTGCTATATATGTGATCTGCTTGCTTATTTTTAGAGGGCATGGCTAGCATTTTGCTGAGGCTAGCTAAAAAATAGGAAACAATTTAGCTATTAAAATAGCTATCTTAGACGGTTTATTGCCGTTTGTGATATAGGATATATCACAGATGATTTTTTATATTGGCCATGTGTGATATGTAAAATATCACAGACGGTTTGTGTTATTAACTATCTATGTTATGTTAGATATTATATATAGCTATGTTTAAGAACCGTTTGTGATATTTGTCATACTAGCCTAAAAATAGGAGAGCAGTCAGATTGGCCTCCCTTTGGTGGTTAGGCCTGTTGGCCAATGGTCAGACAGGCCCTAGGGCGGTTAGATCGTCCACCAGCAGTCAAACCAGCCCCATGATGGTAGTCTGACCGGTCTGGTATCTAAGACCAGGTTATTGCATCTTTTGGTCCCATGTCTTTATAGGTTTTGTGTAGAAGGAGTAATCTAAATTTGATGACTCTCATAGTTATTTGAATGAAGATTTTGAATCCTTGGGGAAAAGAAGCTTTCGTAGTCTTTCACCCCCTTTGATTGCCAGCATCGGTCCAACAACGTATACAATAGTATTTTCAACTATCTAATTTCTTGATTCATGTAGTTTGGATTATCTAATGCAAGACAAGGCTTGGGATAGTTTGCACTTCTCTCTCCTTAACCTCACTTACAAGCTGATACGACATACCTTTAGAAACAATTGTAGTGTACTATTGTATATGCCATAGAAGCATCTCCAATATGCCACATCTTTAGAAACAGTTGTGGTGTACTATTGTATATGCCCAAAGAGCATCTCCAGTAGTCACACATTAGTTGTCGATTAGCCCGCCATGTCACCAAAATGCTTAGCTGGACGAGGGAGAGGCGTGCCATCACGTGAGGACGTGATGACCCTTGCACACAAAACAAGACATAAGAGATGATGGATTTGTGCTATTGGAGCTGTGTCATCCTCTGTCCACATGGTTTGTGGGCCCACCAGTCGTGGTTGATGATGGAGGGAGGCGCCCCGGGGGCAGCAGTGGATGAGGGGAAGACGAAGGCGAAGGGAGGCACCTCGATGGTGACAGTGGACTAGGGAAGAGATGGTGGTGGCAGACTCTATGATGATGCAAAGAAGACGACGACATGTGGTCAAAGGGTAGCATGGTCCAGATCTGCCCGAATCTGGAGGACAGTGGCCCAGATCTAGCTTGATATAGCCATGATGGCACACAGGCATGGGAGGAGGCCATGGCGATAGCAAGGGGGTGGAGGCTAGCACGGTGGAGAGGGAGGTTGGCTTAGTGGCAGGAGGAGTAAAAGAGGTCGGTATGAATGGCATCAGTGGTGAAGGAGAGAGGGGTGGGAATATTAAAAAACTAACAAGGGGCCCACTGGAAAGAAAAAATGGAAAATATTGATATTGTGCTATTTGCTAGAGACAACTTGTTCAAGATGTTGTATTTAGGATTGTCTCTTGTTGATGTGAAAAATGATATGACAAAATTAGAAACAACACTATTGTACATCTCTTAACATAAATGATGGGCTAGGATCCCGCCTGATCCAGGACCACCTAGTTTAAGCATGGTTGTGAAAACTTATCTTGGTCGGACATAGCTGGTTAGGCCAGGTCACATTAGAAAAAAAAATATAAACCCCTACATCTGTTTTCTCGAGCCATCTCAATGGCATTTTTGCTGGTTTATATGCTTGCATATTGGTAATGCAAGCTAAGGTTGGTTAGGTTAGGTGTTCCACCAGACCTGGCCAAATAGGTCGTCCGACATGGCTTGACGTGGGCTCGGCTAGGCATGACCCATTTAGATATGGCCTAGTTGGCCCAGCTAACTAAATGGGCTATGTTGTACTAGCCCATGGGCTTAGCCTCGGACCTAGCCATGGCCCGAGGATGTCATGGGTCATGTTGTGCCAGCCTAGGCACTTTAGCCTGATGGGCTTGGGCCCATGTATCCCATTGGCAGATTACAACGACCTGTTGGTCGAATCGTTGCCATCTGGTTCGCCCCTATTGGCTTGATCCTCCTCCTCAATCTTGACTCTGGGCCACCCTGCTCCTCCCCATTAGTCCTCTCCTCATCACTGCTTCCACCACTACATCGTTGGCAATGGCTCGCTAGCTCCACATCACCAGCTAATCCTGTAGTCCCTACTCCTCCTCCTTCTCCTCTCTCTCTCTCCTGCCCTTTTGCTACCCTCCCTCTCTGCTTCACTACTGACGAGGAGGATAAGGTGACACACCGGTCTAGATCTAACAAGGTGGCCCGTAGTTGTGTCCCATGGCAAACCGACGGGATTTCAAGGCTGCACTTCGAAGGCGTGTTCCGGCCGGCGACCATAGACCCACACAAATAGCGGTTGCAGTGGCTGGCCGACTTGGCCTAGATCCATATTTGGATCTATTTCCTCATCACCACTAACTATGGCTACTGGCTCCACGTCTCTGGCTACAATAGTATACACACTCCTCATCTCTAGATATGGCTCCAAGCTTGTTGGGACTGGATTTCCGAATCTGAACCCTCTGCATATTACTGCACTAGTCCCAGGTCAAAAATAGTGCACACAGTCAAACAGTGATAATTACATAATCAAAGATGGTTTATTACAATAATAGAGTACCTACATTATGGCCCCAAAGAGGCTATAAAGCCTCACTAAAATGCAAAACTCAAAGCAGAAGCAAATAAAGTAAACTCCAAAGATAGTCCATCAATTTGCCATAGGCAATTGACTGCGGAAGCACAACCTAGGCCTCCGAGAAACCTTTGTTGAATCCGCACACAAAGAAGTCGTAGTCTCCTTCTGTGTCTTTGTACTCCTCTGAGATGATTGCAATGTGAGTACATAGAGTACTCCACAAATCTTAGAAAAAAAATACAATTATATGAAAGCTTAACAAAGGAAGGGTAATATAGTTCTTTTTTATAAAGCAGCATTTTTAGTTCAATTACCAATATAGATGTCAAAAGTATCACTTTAACAAAGTAATTGCAATAATTAAAACTAACATAAATTTTCTAGTGAAGGTTCCAACCACCTATACTAATAGACAGGCTCTAACCGCTAAGATTTAAGAACTATGGGTTCCATCCACCCACACTCCTGAGAGTTTCAACCACTTCTGGGTTCCTAAACTTTTACTTTGAAACAAAACCAAATATCTACCTTGTGAAAGCACACATTGCTTGCCCTTGACTGTGGTCATAGCTATTCGAATAGTTTTATACTCTGTAGAGATTATACAACTGTTATACCCATTTAGACTTATGTTTATATGGTAGTACTCAGTTTGGACAATCACAAGCATCGGTTCTTAATTGACTAGAGCGGTACATTCACAATGATCACGTGCTACATCCACACCAACCCAAATCTTACCATCAGCCCAAGTCTAAAATCATCTTTACCATTTTATTTTACTTTAAAAACAACAGCAATACCTATCGCCATAAAGTTATTTGAATGAAAAGATTAAAGCATATGGTATTAATTTTCCATCCCTAGGGTTATAATGACTAAATAGCTTGTCTAAGCAGTTCTACCATTTTTAGAATTATCAAACCATATTATAATTTCAATACTGAGACAAGAGAATCCTAAAGTGATAAAGGCACATAGATTTCAACATCAAATGAGGATATAACAATGTCGGTATAACTAATGACTTTATTATTTTATGTGAAATAATAATGCATGTAAATTTAAACTAGTAAATAACTTTCATAAAACTTAGATCAATATGTTCAAGGAAGACTTGCCTTCAGTAGCTGGGGTCTCTTCTTGTTGGTTGAAAACTTCTTCGATGACGTCGGGTTCTACACGCAAAATGAGAAATATAAGTAAATAAATAAATAAAAATAACAAAAATATATACTGGAAGAAATATTAGGATTTTAGATGGATTTAGAAACACAAATAACTGGATTCGGAGTTTGGACGATGGAGAACGAGCGATTGAAAGATCAAACGGAATGCAAATTCTAGAAAATTCATAAACAAGGGAATATTCCTCAGAATCTTCTTTTTACTGGGTTTTTGACTTGCAATAGAGTATGCCGCGTGGGGCCAATGTCATAGACTTGAATCAAATGAAGAAGAAGAACAAAGATGCACTGGAGCACAACACGAACACATGCAGCTCTGGCTGTGGTGCTCGCCGGTGAGGGAAGGAAAGGGAGACATGGCAAATGGGCAAAACAGAACCGCGGGGTCCCAAGGAAGGTAGGGGAGCAGGTGGTGCGGTGAAATGGCGAGTGATGGTGGTGGTGGCGGTGGCACGTGGAACGGCCTGCAGCGTGGGCTGTAGAGGCGGCAGTGTTTCGGCGTGGAACACGGAGAAGTAAGGTGAGCACTAGCACAACATCGACCAAAGGTCTGCGATGGTGCACTTGGTTCAGTCGGAGGACGAACGGATTGGCCTAGCCACGGTGAAGTCCATGGAAACTAAAGGGTGCTTTGGTGCGGGACCTCCTCGCCAATGCTCTTGTCAAACCGAGGTATGGAACACATAGAGGGTGTGATGGTGATCGTGCAATAGCAAAGAGTTGGGTTTTGGCTCATCGGACGTAACGAATCGACGATGAGAAGCGATTTCTACCTAGATTGGGAGAAACTCGATTCAAGGCGATAGGAAGCACTAAAACCAATTAATTTGACAAGGAGGTGAATGATACACACAAACACGATGTGACATGAAAGAATTATGAAAAAGCTCACAGGAGTGCTCAGAGCGTGAGTTGGAGTGACGAGCAATTTCGGGATCGGAGGATTCTCGGTGGCGACCGTGTTTTGGGGTTTGAGGAGACATGGTAGGGGTTGGGAAGGGTTACGAGGGGTTAAGTGGGTCGTATGCTTGGGCTCGAAAGAGTTGGAAATGGACTCAAATTTATGGGATTCGGTTTTGAGTCTGTTCAAAAAAGTATGGGATAAAAGGCAAATAGGTGAACGAATCACGAAGGGGGATGGAATGAATGGATTCTTTGCGTGATTTGGTACAAATTTTATTTTTGTGAGGCGTCGAGATAAGGCTCAGTTGAGAAGTTGGCTTGGATGGGAAGCAAGAGGCACATGCTCTGTTGGCTGTTCGGCTGGCTGTTCCTGGGAAGAAGATGATGAGCAGTGCCACAATAGTGACTGTAAGGTAGAGAGAGAAAGAAAGAAGAGATAGATAGAAAGAAAGAAAAAGGAAAAGGAAAAAGAAAAGAAAAGATGGGCTCTAGAAAAATAGAACAGATAGTTTATGAAATTTCGAATTTTTCAAAATTTAAATTCAAATTCAGAATTTCGGTTGGAATTGAAATTTTGATATTTCCTTCCATAACTACACATAAAATCTAGGCACTTTTAAATAATTAATTTGAAATTAAATTTTTAGAAAAGATGAATTTTTGGGATGTTACATGGCTCAATGTCATCGGCTCTGCACTGACGACTAAGGGTTACAATGTGGCGACAACGTTGGCAAGGGCTGCCTAGGCTGGCAACCATGCCTAAACTGGCTTGGCCGTACCGTGCCCCGGTCCGTGCCGAGCTAAGCATGGTACTATTAGTGCCATGCCGAGATATTGGTCTAAACACAACTTGGCTGGTTGTGATGCGGATACGCATATGATTAGCACTTTTAAGTCAAATACATTATTTCACTGGAAAGAAGCATTGAGCCGCATTAAATATTGTCAGGTGAATTTGTTTCTTAATGAATTTCCTTCTATTTGTGGGAACGATATACTACCTTATGCCAAATTCTTGTTTATTATTAGGTTTGAATATTATGATGATTCCGGGGCCAAAGTTATGGAGAAGCACAAGGAGGAAAGAAGCCAATGCAATGGGAGAGCAAAAAGGGAGGAGCCCAAGGACTTAAACTACAAGTTTTGGATAAGATTTTCAAGCCAAATTCGGACCTCCCACGTGCTCAATCCAATTCAAACTCGGATTCAACTCGAATTCAATTCGATTCGGTTCGGGACAGCCTGACAGGCAGTTACTAAAAGGCCATAACTTTCACAAACGGAGTCCGATTCAGGTGTTCTTGTACTCGTTGGAAAGATAATTTCAAGGGCTACGCAATGGATCCAGCCCCACCTTCAAATTCGTCACGGATAAAAGTTATGACCGAAACATTGTGACGGTTTAATTTTAGGTTTTCCTTTTGTGTGAGTTTGTTTCCAAATACATGTAGGGATGTGTTGGAGTTTGTTTAGGACCTCTTGGCCAGCCATGAGGTGGCTGTGGTACTATATATTAAGGGTTAGACCCTCATTGTAAGGTAGACCACGTTTGAGAATAATCAATCTACTAAAGTATGTTCGAGTTTAGCATTGTTGCCTAAGTTCCATAGGGAATTATGAGTTACTTTCTTCAATCAAGATCGTTCACCTTTCCATTGGGAATTGGGTGCACGATAGATCTTCGCTGGTGGTCGTGAAATCAACACGAGTGTGGTTTGGCGGATTAAAGAGTGTTCGTCCCTTGCATTGGCATTGGAGGATCATTGCGATTCATCGGGACTCCGTGAGTATCCATCCCACGTCGAGAAGATCGGGCGACCCGTATCATCTTGGTATCGAGCCGATTTACTCGGTAGGATCTTATCCCTTTAAATTTCAGTTATTACTTATTGTCCTATAGTCCATAAACCGAAAACACAAAAAATAAATCCAAACCCTAGTTTTTGCATCCGTTATTTTCGTGAGTTTTGTTAAGTTTTCGTCCATTAGAATTTTTGTTTACGTCTTGATCATCGTGTTCCTTTGCGTCACTTAATCTTTGTGTCCAATAAAAATTCAAAAAAAATCCGATTGTTTGCATGCGTGAACAAGATTGCTACAAGATCAGTGAGCGATCTTTGCTCTGATCTTGTGTGAAAAAAAATATCCACCCTGTGGCTGTTTCTGTTACATATATCCTTAATTTCCGTTCATCTTTGAGACTAGTCTTTTGATAATTGCATTAAGGGCTGTTCTTGGCATTTAATTTACACCTTGAAATATTATTCTTTTGGGAAGGAAAGCTAAACCTTAGTGCCAACTACAAGTAAACAAAAGAAAGAAGGAAATAAAGAAAGAAAGAAGGCAATGACAAAAAAAAAGCGAGAGCCACGACTTGAGAAAAAAAAAGGAAGAAAAAAAAAACCATTGGCCAAATCTAGGATGAGCTCTTAGTCCATAAATTCAGCTTGTGTATTTAATTCCTTTGAGCAATCTTGTGCCCTTACATTCATATCATTGCAATTGACTAGCGTCTCTCCTAGTACTTGGTGCAAAACGAGCTATCTAATCTTTAATTTCATATTGCCTCTAGTTAGCTCATTCCTTTTGTTTGCATCGAGTCACATTGATCTTTGCGTGTGCGTTCATATACTTCACTTAAATCTTTTGGATCAGCACATAGGCAAAGTATTCTAACTTGATTATTACTTAATTTTACAACATCGAAATCGATCTTGTAGGATAAATACTTCCTAACCAAACTCCACAAAATATCCTTTGCCGGGCAATTGTGAGTCACTTTTAAATCCGCTTGATCATCACTCGTTATTATAGCCACCACCAAGTGTAAGTTTCTTTTGGCCTCAATTCACTTCAGAAATGTGAGAACTTTACTTGTGAGAGAAAAGAGTGAGAACGAGTGATTTATACTAATCATCCATATACCTTGTTATTGCTTTGTGTTGTCTTTGCACAATCTAACTATGTCAGGTGGAGAAGACAACTATGGTGATGAGAATGAAGTTAATCTTAATGCCCCGGTGACTCGCTTTAAACATCAGGCATTGAGAAGTACATTGCAACAAGAGCTCCAATTAGGCACCTTGCTAAGCACGTACAACTTAAGGCAGATATGAAGGATTTCCACATTGAAATCAATCAACAAATGAAGGTGTTACACAAAACATCGTGAATGATATTGTGCAAGCACTTCGTCCACAACAACAAAAAGATAGCTTTGTTCCTTTCTATGGCAATCGATGATCCGAGGAGTATCTTGAGTGGGAATGGCAAATGGAAAAAGTGTTTAGATTTGAAACTTTCAAAAGAACAAGAGGTGATGCGTGCCACAAAGGAGTTTGAAGACTATGCTTATAGTTGGTGGCAACAACTAATTGGAAAATAACTCATTAAATCTTGGTTAGATTTGAAGGCGTTTATGAGAAGCGAGTTTGTGCCATTCTATTATGCTCAGGAATTGCTTCACCATCTGGAGAATATCACACAAGGGAGTAATATTGTCCAAGATTACTATTTTGAACTGCAAGATGCGATGCGTCGTGCGGTGTCACTAGTCCATCAAGGAGAAGGCATACTTTAGAGGTGGCTTGAATTTCGAGATCACCGCTGCACTTCAACATAAATATTTTAGTAGCATGCATGATCTTGTGAATTATGCTATTATACAGGAGAAGAGACTTATGGAGAAACGTACAACACGGTTCAATCCATGTCCATACTTGACTCTTATGGTTCCACTAGTGTGACACATGAGAAGATGACCGAGCATGGGACTTTCCCTTTGGTAAAGGAGACATCTTATGCTGCCCCAATGATACATACAAAAATTGAGATGCATCAAAACCTATGTGAGAATGAGAGCTACATAGCCAAATTGAGTGAGAGTGTTAAAAAGAGCGAGCTGTGTGATTCCACCATATGTGAGTTTGAGAGCATCCAAACTGAGAGTATGAGAGATACACCAAAAGAAAAGAGAGAAGTAGAAGATGGACAAACCGAGGTTGATTTTGAAACTAACACATTAATATCTACTTCTAGTGTTCTTTCTCATATTGTACAAAGTTGATATTAAAGAAGAGAAGTCAAATGTTCAACAAGCGGCACCATTGGAGATAAATGATGAGGAGATAATCATAGTTAAAGATGAAGTACTTGCTGATCCGTTGTTACATCATGATGATTTAATACCTACAACACCTACATCAACTGAGAAGAACAATAAAGGTAACAATATTGGTGCTAAAATTAGTTATGAAACGGTGAGTACTTGTGAGAACTCATCTGTTCATTCGAAAATTCCATGTTCTGAAATTTCTTTGATCAAATTACATAATGTGGAATTAATTACTCATAAGGAAGTTCTTTCTAGAATATCTCCTGATGATTCTTTATATTATATTATGTTCGATGACCCTAAAGAGCTATCTAGTGTCATTGAGAATGTTGCTGAAATTGCATGTTTAAAATCACTAGTTAGTTCCTATGCCTATACATGTAAGTTCAATTTGATCGGAGATTATGGTGTAGATGACAACTTTTATGTTTATCGAATATGCATTACATGTGATAAGCTTGCCGAGTTGAAATTGCATATTTTGGACAAACAATCTTTTATACCATGTCATGATCACGATGAGATGAGGTTTAACAATAGTGCTTGTCTGTTTACAAAGATTTCTTGTGCCTACTTGTTCCTCTTCGATGAACAATCATGTACAGATAATCGAGTAGCGCAATTGAAGCAATGAAGGCAATTAAAATTTTATCTTCCATATTTGAACCGTTTGATCCGGTTTTCCCATTAATGACTTGTCCACGTACTTCGCAAAGTCGAGGACGACTTTTTCTTATGGGAGGGAGAATGGTGTGAATGAAAACATTGCAATGTATGCATTTGATAGCTATTGTAGTATCAATTGGTTTGTGCAAAACAGTGAGAATGAGAATGACACAATAATTGATTCATACATATACCACGCACATGTGTTGTTCTTTTTGCTTACTACACCTCCGTGTGAGAATGTGAAAGACGAAAGGGTGTAACCGACCAATACATATACCATGCATACACGTTGTATTCTTTGTTTAGTACAATTTAGTTATCAAAAGCGAGGACGGCTTTTCTTGAAGAAGGGAGGATGATGCGGATACGCATATGATTAGCACTTTAAGTCAAATACATTATTTCTTTGGAAAGAAGCATTGAGCCGCATTAAATATTGTCGTGAATTTGTTTCTTAATGAATTTCCTTCTATTTGTGGGAACGATATACTACCTTATGCCAAATTCTTGTTTATTATTAGGTTTGAATATTATGATGATTCCGGGCCAAAGTTATGGAGAAGCACAAGGAGGAAAGAAGCCAATGCAGTGGGAGAGCAAAAGGAGGAGCCCAAGGACTTAAACTACAAGTTTTGGATAAGATTTTCAAGCCAAATTCGGACCTCCCACGTGCTCAATCCAATTCAAACTCGGATTCAACTCAGAATTCAATTCGGATTCGGTTCGGGACAGCCTGACAGGCAGTTACTAAAACGGCCATAACTTTCACAAACGGAGTCCGATTCAGGTGTTCTTGTACTCGTTGGAAAGATAATTTCAAGGGCTACGCAATGGATCCAGCCCCACCTTCAAATTCGTCACGGATTAAAAGTTATGACCGAAACATTGTGACGGTTTAATTTTAGGTTTTTCCTTTTGTGTGAGTTTGTTTCCAAATACATGTAGGGATGTGTTGGAGTTTGTTTAGGACCTCTTGGCCAGCCATGAGGTGGCCAGGGTACTATATATTAAGGGTTAGACCCTCATTGTAAGGTAGACCACGTTTGAGAATAATCAATCTACTAAAGTATGTTCGAGTTTAGCATTGTTGCCTAAGTTCCATAGGAAATTATGAGTTACTTTCTTCAATCAAGATCGTTCAGCCTTTCCATTGGGAATTGGGTGCACGATAGATCTTCGCTGGTGGTCGTGAAATCAACACGAGTGTGGTTTGGCGGATTAAAGAGTGTTCGTCCCTTGCATTGGCATTGGAGGATCATTGCGATTCATCAGGACTCCCGTGAGTATCCATCCTACGTCGAGAAGATCGGGCGACCCCGTATCAGGTTGGCTCGCGCCGACACGGCCTATATAGTCGTGGTTATGTCATGTCTGAATCAGACCAATAGTACCGTAGTTCGGACTGAGCCACTGATCCATTTGGATAACTCTAGTTCCAACTGTGCACAAATTACCCATACAACTACAGCGCGAAACTTAAACCTATAATTTACAGATGCTAGGATTTAAGCCCTCCCCCAATCAGACGCGTAAGTGTTTAACTAGCAAGCTACAGTTGGTTGGTATTTCTTATGCGTATATTATTAGACTATTAGAGTGTTGTTTAGGTCTTTTTCCAAAATTCAGTATCGAAATTTTCGCTCATCTTTTTTAGACGAGAATTTCCCTCGTTTTCGCAAAACACGAAACTGAAAAAGGAAAAAATTTGAAGCCTAAGGCTCCACTGCTCAGCCGGGCCGACAAATAAGGCCCAACCACAGCCCCCCCCTTCTCCCCGAAACCTTGTCACTCGCCTCCCTCCCTCCCGAAACCCTAGCTCCCAGATCCCTCCCCTCCGGATCTTGGCCTCCCTTCCGGCCGCGCTGCAACCCGACCATGGCCACCGGCGGCAACCCCAACCCGGCCGCCACCCCCAACCAGCCGCGCCTGCCGCAGCAGCTGCCGGGCGGCGGCAGCTCCCGGCGACCCCACTCACCCACCTCCGCCCCAACTCCCTTGCTGGCTCCCCTTCCAGGGCCTCTTCCACACCCCGCCTCCCCACAACCCCGCCTTCCAGATTCACATGGGCACTTCCTCCTCCCCAGACCCCCTCATGGCCGCCGCTGCCGCCGCCGCGGCCTCCGCCAAGCGCCCTCCCCAGAAGCCCCCGTCGCGTCCCCCGGCCCCCACCTCCTCCGCGGGTGCGGCGGCCTCGGCCGCTGCGTACAAGGCTGCCGTGGTGGCCGCTAACTCAGGCGGCGTCGACCTCACCCCTGCCGCGCGGCGCAACAAGAAGCGCAAGCTGCCGGAGAAGCAGCTCCCCGACCGCGTCGCCGCGCTGCTCCCGGAGTCCGCGCTATACACGCAGCTGCTCGAGTTCGAGGCCCGCGTCGACGCGGCGCTCGCGCGCAAGAAGGTGGACATACAGGAGGCGCTTAAGACGCCGCCGTCGCTCCAGCGCACGCTCCGCATCTACGTCTTTAACACCTTCGCCAACCAGGCGCCGCGCACCATCCCACCGCCCAAGAACGCCGAGCCGCCCACCTGGTCCCTCAAGATCATCGGTCGTGTGCTCGAGGATGGCGCGGAGCTGGACCCTGCGAGCGTTGTGCCGAAGCACAACCCAGTGTATCCGAAATTCTCCTCGTTCTTCAAGAGGGTGACGATTGCGCTTGACCCATCTTTGTACCCGGAGAATCCGCTGATTATTTGGGAGAATGCACGGTCGGCCGCACCGCAGGAAGGGTTCGAGGTGAAGAGGAAAGGGGATAAGGAGTTTGTTGCAAATATCCGGCTGGAGATGAATTATAACCCCGAGAAGTTCAAGCTGTCACAGCCGCTGTTGGAGGTGCTCGGGGTTGAGGTGGATACTCGTGCAAGGGTTATCGCTGCTATCTGGCAGTACATCAAGGCGAAGAAGCTGCAGAACCCAAGTGATCCTTCGTACTTCATTTGTGACCCTCAATTGAAGAAGGTCTTCGGGGAGGATAAGATGAGGTTTGCGATGCTGTCACAGAAGATATCGCAGCATCTCGCTCCTCCACCGCCCATCAACTTGGAGCATAAGATTAAGCTATCGGGGAATGGCGCACATGCCAGTGCTTGCTATGATGTGCTGGTGGATGTTCCTTTCCCACTGCAGAAGGAGATTGCAACATTTCTCGCCAATACCGAGAAGCACAAGGACATTGAGGCATGCGATGAGGTGATATCTGCTTCGATCAAGAAGATCCATGAGCACCGCAGGAGGAGGGCTTTCTTCCTTGGGTTCAGCCAGTCCCCAGTGGAGTTCATCAATGCGTTGATAGCATCTCAGAGCAAAGATTTGAAGCTGGTTGCTGGTGAAGCGAATAGGAATGTTGAAAGGGAAAGACGTGCGGACTTCTATAACCAACCATGGTAAGCTCAAGCAATGCCTAGGCTTTACTCATTGTGTTTCCTGCTTGAATAGATCATATATCCATATGCTGACTAAATGATTTTTCCATTCCACAATGAAATAGGGTTGAGGACGCCGTTATAAGATATTTGAACCGCAAACCAGCTGGCAGCAATGAGGGCCCAGGTGCTGGTGCTGGCGGTTCTTGAGGAGAGGATTAGTGTAGTGCCCTTTCGGTGTAGAGATAAATTATCTGTTCTGTATTAGTAAAATTCAGAGATGTTAGTGACAGGAGATTTGTTCGCTGTTGTGAAGGATCTTGGCAGGTTTGCCTCCTTTGTCTGTCTAAATGAGTTAGCTACAGTATGCTTGTGTTACTGGAAATATGTTTAAGTCGGTCTATCTACTGAAAATATGTGACCGCAAGGTTGCTTTGTATGATGCTGAATGGATTGTCATTTGTAATTGAGTCAACGAGGAATATATGGAGGGGACCTAAGAAAGTGCACCTTTTGCATTTGAACATGGAAGTGGAGGGAAATGGAGTGAGATAGTCCCTGTCTTTAATGCCTCAAGGTTTAGTTATAAGGGCATCTCTTATAGTACATGTTAGCTGTTGGTTAGCAATGTCACATAGGATTTATAGCTGAGGTGGATGATAGAGAAAGGAGAGAGGGAGGTTGTCCTCTTTGAACTCAATCGACGCTTCACGCGAAACAAGATCTTAGAGATGACACGAGTTGTTAGAGGGGTATCGTCGTTTCATAACATGTTTTGTATATTGAGCATAGATTTGGCGAGGAGTCGTTGATTTCAGTTGCGCGCGAAGGGTTCTGTTGGTGTGCTACTTTCTCCATCGTCTTCCCCTCTCCCCTTCACTTGCGCGCGAACCATTCCGTTGGTGCGCCTTCCCATCTGTACTTTCACTGGAAGGATTTCGTCGGCGCATCTCATCCAGTACCCCCTCACTTTCGCGCGGAGGATTTATCGGCACTCATGTAATCCCCCCTTCCTTATCCTCATCCCTTCTCCCCTTCATTTGTGCGCGAACGATTTCGTTGGCACGTCTCATCCCGTCTCCCCTTCACTTTCGCGCGAAGAATCTGTGAAATCCCTAACCCTTCCTTTTACATTTCTCCCAGCTCCTCGCTGCTAGTCGCCTCCACCTTGCCCAGGAGCGATGGGCCGCGAACCTCGGATTGTGGCTCCACTGCCGCAAGCCAATTCGAGGATGGGTGCCACCACATTTGGAGATTCCGTAGATGTTGTCGCCCCTGTGGAGTCTATGGGTACCTTTGCAGCCCATGGTTGGTGGGGCTCACCTGTAGCCGGATCTAGTTCTTCTCGTCGTGTGGCCCGTAAAAATGGGGCTTCTGCTTTCTGGTATGATATGTTCTTCATCTCTTTCTTCCTTTCTTCACTTGAGCACACAGGATCTATATTGTTTTGAGTGTGGTTTTCTAGTTAGAAATGTGTGGAGATCGTAGCACTATATTGTTTCATTTGATTCCAATGAAAATATGCCAGAGGGAGTAATGTTCTAAATTCAAAAATGTACTGCAAATAAAAATATATGAATATGTGTTGTTAGATAGATAGCAAGTCCACTAAGGTATAAGTTATGATTTAGAGATGCATGCTTATAAGATGAAGTAATCTTATGGCTTATGTGAAGATGCAACATCTACGAATTCAACAATAGAATAAACATGTTTTAAGTTTCATATTAACAAGAATAGTAGCCTTTTGCATTTATAATTTGAAGTGTCTGAACTTAGTTGAATCAGAACTCTGAAGAGAACCCAATAAATTCAAATGAACTTAAACTAACTAAACCAAAAATGTGAAGCAAGTCAGCACATAAGAAGAAAAAAAGAAAACCCCTAACCATAATGTTCTAACTTTCGGCTTGTTTGTCATAGTGATGAGGAACCTGCTAGAAAATCATTGCCAGCCACAAAGCTTGTTTGTCATTTATTAGCACTACTTGTAAAGCATGATTTTTGTAGCTAACATAGTGTTTGCTTTTTTGTCATTTATTTGCAATGGAATGGATTTGTACCCGCTTGGTGGTTTCTGTAATTACTTCCAGAATTCATCGAATCCCCCTTCCCCAGCAAATTCATCATCAGTATCCTCCATTCTCGATACCACAACCATCAGCAGTCAATGTGAGCCCATCGCTTTTGAGTCGGGCACTCCATTGTCAGCATCTGGTTTGCGAGCCCAGCCATTCGTTGATGTTGATAGTGCTGACAACAATGTGGAAGACAGGACTGGGAAGTGGTTGCATTGGACATAAGATGAGGACTTGAGATTGGTAAGTTCATTTTTCGTTTGAGTATCTAGATAAATAACATTTGTAGTTTAGCATGTTTCCATTAGTACTAACACTAATTTTACATAATATTGGTCAATGCTTGGTTGAACAACTCAAATGACCCTATCAATGGTGACTGCAAAAACAATTATCAATATTGGCGAGAGGTCACTTTTGTGTACAATAGCACCAACTCCAAAAATAGAAGAAGAGAAGTGAAGCAAATCAAGGACCGTTGGCACCGAGTTAACAAAAAGGTATGCTAGTTTGCTTCCTCTTGGCCGAAGGCTAGCCGAATTTTTGCAAGTGCACAGTTAGATGATCAGTTGATGGACTAGGCTTTGAAATTCTATGAGGATGGACAATTCATATTCATGCAGGGGCGGAGCTAGCAATAACGCAAGCCTAGGCGGCTGCCCGAGGTACCCTCCAGCGAGAACCCAGCCCCCCGTTCGCCGTGAGCTATCCCATCCACATGTCGGCATTTGAGACGAAGAACAGGAGGAGAAGGCAAGAAGAAACGAATGAGGAGGGAAGCAAAACTGTGTATGAACCAGCCAACCCACTAGCCCAATTCACATTCTCCTACACACTGGCACTACACAGGAGAGCTCAATTCATAACCCTAGGCTGCTTGGCTCTCTTGCCTATGATTGGCTTGATCTTTTGTTTTTTACTTCAAATCTTCAACCCTCGCTGAGATGCTCTGTTTTACCTGTTTAACCTTTTTTTCTTAGCTGGCAGCTTTATTGTTCCTCACAAGTGGTATTACATTCATGGTCCAGAGCATAAGGGGAAATTCATCATTGGGAAAAGTATACCGCAAAATATGTTTTGTCTTCCCTCTCTGCAAATTCAGCACAAAAGTAAGTCACCTGGGTGCGATCATGAGAAATGTTAGTAAATTAATCGCTAACATGATGAGAAGTGTAAGTAAATTAATCATTAGACTCACTAATGACTAATCCATCTATTTTGATAGGTAGCTGCTTTATCTTTTGTTCAAATTAGTATATTCAACTTGGTGCCATATACTCTTATTTGGTGGTTACAATATAGATTGTGTATGTCTTTCTTTGCTATTGGATAATACCGTTGGTTGATACCGCCCAACCTAAAGTTTATTTCTGGATCTGCCACTGTGTTCATGTACTGTTGGAAGGCTGTCCATGATCAGCCAAAGTGGCATGCCTACATGGAGAACCTCAAAAAATTTAAGAAGAGATGGTTTTCAGAGATTGGGGAGGTAGTGGAGGACTTGTCATGTGCTGAACATGAAGAAGACATTCCGTGTCCACAAGGGACCAAGGCTACTAAGGTTGAACGCAAACTCAAAGGCAAAGGCAAAGAGAATAGGAAGGTGGTGGCTGCAATAGAAGCTATTGATGAGGTTGAAGAAAATCTTGAGAAGTTCATGAATGCTTAGTCTGAAGCTAGCAAGGGTCGTGGTGATATGGTTGAGGTGCAACAATGTAAGTCTGCTGAGAAGTTGAAATGAAGAGGCTTGCTACTATCGCTGCAAAGGAGGAGGAGGCTAAAATGCTAGATACCTATAAGGCGCTCCTCATGCATGACACAATATGACATGAAAGCTGAGCATATGAAGGCATTGAAGTGTACGAGGAAGAAGTTGTTTGGTCCATCAGACTCGTGTTGATTTCGCCGACCACCAAGCGAAGATCTACCGTGCACCCAATTCCCAACGGAAAGGCTGAACGATCTTGATTGAAGAAAATCACTCCAAATTCCCCATGGAACTTCGGTAGCAATGCTAAACTCGAATAAACTTTAGTAGATTCATTATTCTCAAACGTGGTCTCTTACAATGGGGGTTCTAACCCTTAATATATAGTACCCTGGCCACCTCATGGCTGGCCAAGAGGTCCTAAATAAACTCCAACACATCCCTACATGTATTTGGAAACAAACTCACACAAAAGGAAAAACCTAAAATTAAACCGTCACAATGTTTCGGTCATAACTTTTTGTCCATGACGAATTTGAAGGTGGGGCCGGATCCATTGCGTAGCCCTTGAAATTATCTTTCCAACGAGTACAAGAACACCTGAATCGGACTCCGTTTGTGAAAGTTATGGCCTTTTTAGTAACTGCCTATCAGGCTGTCCCGAATCGAATCCGAATTGAATTCTGAGTTGAATCCGAGTTTGAATTGGATTGAGCACGTGGGAGGTCCGAATTTGGCTTGAAAATCTTATCCAAATCTTGTAGTTTGTGTCCTTGTGCTCCTCCCTTTTGCTCTCCCAAATCTTCACATGAATCATACCTAAGAATACATAAAATAATAGCATGATGTAGTATTCCAAATTCGTCATCAATTAAACGAAACTCCTTAAGGAACAAATTCACCTGATAATATTTAATGCGGCTCAATACTTCTTTCCAGTGAAATAATGTATTTGACTGAAAAGTGCTAAGCTTGTGCGTGTCCGCATCATCCTCCCCTTCTTCAAGAAAAGCCGTCCTCGCTTTTGGTAGCCTGAAATTGTACTAAGCAAAGAATACAACGATATGCATGGTATATATATTTGTCATCAACACTTCTTTTGCTTAGCATATCAAGAACATCTGAAGGCGTAGTAGATAAAAAGAACAACACATATGCATGGTATATGTATGAATCAATTGTTGTGTTATTCGCATTGTTTTGCACAAAATAAGTAACACAACCGCAACCATAGGATGTATACACTGCAATATTGTCTTTCATATCATTCTCCTCCCATGAGAAAAAGTCGTCCTCGACTTTGCTAGGCACATGGACAAGTCATTAATATGCCAAACCAAATGAAGTTGTTCAAATATGGGGAAGAAAATTTTTAGTTCCTTCCATGCTTCAACTGCGCTTACTCGATTATTTGTACATGATTGTACATTAAAGAATGAATAAGTAGGCTTATGAAATTTTTGAAACATGCAGCATTATTGTTGAAACTCATCTCATTGTGATCATGATATGGCACGTAAGATTGTTTATCCAACATATGCAATTTCAATTCAACAAACTTATCACAAGTAATGCATATTTCGTAAACATAAAACTTATCATCTATACCATAACTTCCAATCAAATTGAACTTATATGTATATGCATAGGTACTAACTAGTGATTTTAAACATGAAATTTCAGCAACATTCTCAATCACACTAGATAGTGCTTTAGGATCATCAAACATGATATAATATAAAGAATCATCAGGAGATATTCTCGTAAGAACTTCCTTATGAGTAATCAATTCCACATTATGTAATTGAGCAAACAAATTTCAGAACATGAAATTTTCATTCGATATATGAGTTCTCACAAGTACTCACCGTTTCACAATTAATTTCAGCACCAATATTGTTACCTTTATTGTTCTCCTCGGTTGATGTAGGTGTTGTATGTATTAAATCATCATGATGTAACAATGGATCAGCAAGTACTTCATCTTTAACTATGATTATCTCCTCATCGTTTATCTCCAAAGGTGCCGTTGTTGAACATTTGGCTCGTCTTCTTTAATATCAACTCGCACAATGTGAGAAACAACACTAGAAGTAGATATTAATGTGTTAGTTTCAAAATCAACTTCACTTTGTCTATCTTCTACTTCTCTCTTTTCTTTTGATGTATCTCTCACACTCTCAATTTGGATGCTCTCAAACTCACATATGGTGGAATCACACACTCGCTCTTTTAACACTCTCACTCAATTTAGCTATGTGGCTCTCATTCTCACATAGGTTTTGATGCATTTCAATTGTTGTATGTATCATTGGGGCAGCACAAGATGTGTCCTTTATCAAGGAAAGTCCCATGCTCGGTCATCTTCTCATGTGTCACACTAGTAGAACCATAAGAGTGAAGTATGGATATGGATTCAACCGTGATGTACGCTCTCCATAAGTCTCTCTTCTTGCTTAATAGCATAATTCACAAGATCATGCATGCTACTAAAATATGTATGTCGAAGTGTAGTGGTAATATCAGAATTCAAGCCTCCTTTGAAGTATGCCATCTCTTTGAATTGCTAGTGACTCTCTGCACGACGCAACGCATCTTGCAAACTGAAAATAATAATCCTGAATCAGACACTCCCTTGTGTGATACTTTCCAAATGATGGAGTAATCCCCACTCATAATAGGATGGCACAAACTCGTTTCTCATGATCACTTTCAAACCTTCCCAAGATCTAATGAATCGTTTCGAGATAATTGTTGCCACCAACTATAAGCATAGTCTTTAAACCGTATAGTGGCTCGCATCACTTCTTGGTCTTTGGGAAGCTTCAACTCTAAACTCTTTCTCCAATCGCCATTCTCACTCAAGATACTCCTTCGATCTTCACTTCCATAGAATGGAAGAGACAAATTGTTGGGTTTGGAATCGCACCATGAGGAACGAAATATCAAGATTCATTCCTATTTGGTTCATACCGAGAGAAACGAATTGTTGAATATCCTGTCATGGATAGTTATGCAACATATATATATGTGGAAACACTCAATCTCACTATTTTCTCTCCCAAGTAAAGTTCTTACCTTTCAAGTGAATTGATGCCAAAAGAAACTTACACTTGGTGGTGGCTATAATAACAAGTGATGATCAAGCGGATTTAAAGTGACTCACAATTGCACGGCAATGGATGTTTTGTGGAGCTTGGTTAGGAAGTATTTATCCTACAAGATCTGAATTTCTCGATGTTGTAAAATTAAGTAATAATCCAAGTTAGAAAATATTGCCTAGGTGCTGATCCAAAAGATTTAAGTGAAGTATATGAACGCACACTAAAGATCAATGTGACTCGATGCAAACAAAGGAATGAGCTAACTAGAGGAAATCTGAAATTAAAGATTAGATAGCTCGCTTTGCACCAAGTACTAGGAGAGACGCTAGCCAATTGCAATGATATGAATGTAAGGGCACAAGATTGCTCAAAGGAATTAAATACACAAGCTGAATTTATGGACTAAGAGCTCATCCTAGATTCGCCAATGTTTTTTTCTCTCTGTTTTTTTTCTTAGCAATTTTTTTTCTTGTTCTTCTTCTTCTTCTTTTTCAAGGGCCGAACTAGGTTTAATTGTCTCTTTGATTTTGCATAGGTCACAAATATTCACAAGATGTAGAATACTCAAGAGCAGCCCTAGATGCAATATTCAACAACTAGTCTCAATTGATGAAATAAAAATAGCAGAATTTTTTTTTTTCGCGGCACTGTAGCATCACTTGTTCACGGTACTGTACAGACTGTTCACGCATCGTAGATTTCGGATATTTTGTTTGAATTTTGGATTGGACACAAAGATTAAGCTACGCAAATAAACACGCACGATCAAGACGTAAACAAAATTTCTAATGGATCAAGACATAATAAAACTCACGAAAAAATAGCAGATGCGAAACTAGGGTTTGGATTTTTTTTTTGTGTTTTCGGTTTATGGACTATAGGACGCAAGTAATAAACTGAAATTTAAAGGGATAAGATCCCACCGAGTAAACCGCGCCTCGATACCAAGATGATACGGGTCGCCCGATCTTCTCGACGAGGATGGATACTCACGGAGTCTTCTGAATCGTAATGATCCTCCAATGCCAATGCAAGGGACGAACACTCTTTAATCCGCCAAAACACACTCGTGTTGATTTCACGACCACCAAGTTTAAGATCTCACCGTGCACCCAATTCCCAACGGAAGGTGAACGATCTTGATTGAAGAAAATCACCCAAATTCCCCATGGAACTTCGGTAGCAATGCTAAACTAGAATAAACTTTAGTAGATTCATTATTTTCAAACGTGGTCTCTTACAATGGGGGTTCTAACCCTTAATATATAGTACCCTGGCCACCTCATGGCTGGCCAAGAGGTCCTAAATAAACTCCAACACATCCCTAGGAGGCAAGAAAAAGCTTAATCTTATTTTAGACCAGTCAAAGATTTGCAAGTTCAATCGGGGTCTAGGATATGATTTACGTGAGGATGTGAGGAAGCATCCACCTGTCGTGCTTACACCCGTAGCCGCAGGTGTGTTCGAGGTCAAGCCCAAGAACAAGAATGTTCAATTTAAATCGCGGGCTTTGTCCAAAGGATTTCGACGACAAGGTGACTTCACCGCAGCTTGCCCCCTCGGCGGCCATCTCATGCTACCGCCTCTCGTAGGCGGAGTATCATTGCACCTTCTGTCAGAAGGATGAGCATTTATTTAACCATTGCTTTAAGCGCTCCAAGATCGCGCGTAGAGACCGTGTTGAGTCTCTTAGGCGTATTCGTGGTCGCCCTGCACCTTGAGTGCACCTAAGACCAACACGAGGTCTAGGCTTGCTCTTGTTGGTAGCTTTGGGCAAGATCGAGGACTTGGTTCTTCCGAAGTTTTCTTTTCGTCCTCATGCTCCCTCTCGGTCGTGACTTCCGATGCTCGAGGGTAGATCTCGCTTCCCATCGAGATGCCTACCCGGCGTGATCGACTTGTCGCCGGGCGCCGACTCGCTCTTCCGTAGGGTCGGACCAAAGAATGCCTTCAGTGTCTACACACACACTTCCGCTTCTTTGAGTGACAGAGCGCGAGGGTAGATAGAGGTCAGTCGTGCTTGATTACTTCATCTGCTCGACGTGTTACTCAGTATTGGGTACCAAAATCACTCTTGATTTATCCCAAGATCGAGACTTTACTCTGCTTGACTCGTGTTCACGGCGAGGAAGGAAAGGTTTGGCTTGTAGACTCCGGTGTTCACGACACATGACCGGAGATTCCGCTGGTTTTCTTCCTTGCCCGTGCTCCGGTGATGAGATGATCACCTTCGAGATGCTTCATCCGCGTCATCGCCAAAGGTACTATCTTGCTAATGATTCATTTATTTTGAAAGATGTTGCTTTGGTTAGTAAGTCTGCAGACAATTTGCTTTCGCCTCTCACCACCGATGACGATTTCAAGTGAGCTTTAAGAAGAACAATTGCAAAATTCTTGATTCTTCGTGTAGTCTGGTTTGCAGGATTTCTCGCCGGGAGGATCTTTCGTGCTGATTTTCCGAGTCTTCCGGTGATCCTCTCCGTTGTTTAGTTGCTTCGAGTCCCGCGACCTTTCCTTCGGCATAGGAGACTTGGTCATATTGATTTGACCATTTGACCCGAGTTAGCGGCCACGATCTCATTCGTGGTCTGCCGAAACTCAAGATGGTCAAAGATCTGGTTTGTGCTCCATGCCAAGACGGCAAGATGGTTGCCGCCTCTCATCCTCCCACACAGTTACTATGACCGATGCACCGGACGTTGCTCCATATGGACACGGTTGGACCAGCTCGAGTGCAGTCAACAGGAGGGAAGTGGTATGTTCTTGTCGTGGTCGATGACTTCTCGAGGTATTCTTGGGTGTTTTTCTTAGCCTCGAAGGATGAGACGTTTACACATTTCCGAGGTCTTTTCAGTAGGCTTTCTGTTGAGCTTCCAGGTGCCTTACGAGCGATCCGCAGTGACAATGGCACGGAGTTCAAGAATTCCTACTTTGAGAGGTTCTGTGATGAGACAGGTGTAGAGCACCAGTTCTCTTCTCCGCACGTCCCACAGCAGAATGGCGTCGTGGAGAGGAAGAACCGTACCTTGGTCGAGATGGCCAGGACGATGCTCGATGAATATTCTACACCGCGGAAGTTTTGGGCTGAGGCTATAGCCACCGCGTGCCATGTTTCTAATTGAGTTTTTCTTCGGGCACACTTGCACCGCACTTCTTACGAGTTGAGATATGGGGTGAAAGCCCAGTGTTTCTCACTTTCATGTGTTTGGTTGCAAGTACTTTATTCTGAAGTCCAGGAACCTAGATAAGTTCGAGTCACGTTCTTGTGATGAGATCTTTCTAGGCTACTCGACTTCGTCACGGGCCTATAGGGTCTGGAACTGCGAGTCTAGCAAAATGGTAGAAACCAGTGAGGTGACTTTCGATGAGGCCAGTCCAGGGACTAGGCCCGATATCTCAGGTTCTCTAGAGCAGTCCGAGACCATCTTTGTGGATGATGAGGATGATGGAGACGAGGGTTGTCTACCTGATCCAGTCCCTCATCCACCCCCTTGAGGTGCCTTCTTCCACCGCACCTCAAGGTGATCAGCCCATGCCTACAGCTTCCTCTGGAGCTAGTGGCTCTGTTCCTACCCCGTCAGGTCACGAGGTAGAGGCCACTTCTTCATCTCATCCTTGACCTCCAAGACATCCAAAAATCTCATTCTTCAGAGCAGATGATTGGGGACCTCTTTGAACGAGTCACACGCTCCAAGTCTGGCGTGTTACTTTTCTGTCTCCACAATGCCTTCGTAGCTTCCTTTGAGCCCAAAGACGTTTGTCATGCTTTATCTGACGAGTCTTGGATCAATGCCATGCATGAGGAGCTGGAGAGTTTCAAAAGAAACATGGTCTGGACGCTTGTTGAGCCCCCTCGAGATCACAATATCATTGGAACCAAATGGGTGTTCAAGAACAAGCAAAGTGAGGATGGGGTAGTCATTCAAACAAGGCTAGACGGTTGCACAGGGTACTCCTGTGTTGAGGGTCGGACTTGAGGAGACCTTTGCCCCTGAGAGGCCTTGAGGCCATTAGAATTCGCTTGCCTTTGCAGCTCAAGGGCTTCAAGCTTTACCAGATGGACGTCAAGAGTGCCTTTCTCAATGGCTTCATTGAGGAAGAAGTCTATGTCAGACAGCTTTCCAGGTTTCGAGAACCCCAATACCCTAGTCATGTCTTCAAGCTTTCCAAAGCGTTGTATGGACTTAAGCAGGCCTCTAGAGCTTGGTATGAGAGACTTAAGTCCTATCTATTGAGACATGATTTCGAGATAGGTAAAGTTGACAAGACCTTGTTCATTCGTCGGCTTGGCAATGACCTTTTGCTCGCCCAATTTATGTCGATGACATTATCTTTGGCGGCTCTTCTCATGCTCTAGTTTCACAGTTCTCGGATGTCATGAGCACCGAGTTTGAGATGAGCATGATGAGTGAGTTGACTTTCTTCCTTGGCTTCCAAATCAAGCAGACTCGGGAGGGTACCTTCTTGCATCAAGGCAAGTACACTCGAGACCTCCTGAGACGCTTCGACATGAGTGACGGTAAGACAGTGTCAACTCCTATGGCTTCTACAGCCGTACTAGACCCAGATGAGGACGGCGAGCCAGTCGATCAAAAGGAATTCAGAAGCATGATTGGCTCTCTCTTGTACCTCACTGCCTCGAGACTGGATATGCACTTCTCCGTGTGTCTTTGTGCTCTTTTGCGATAACACGTCTGCGATTAGCATTGCTAAGAACCCAGTGCAGCATTCTCGGACCAAGCACATTGATATTCGATATCACTTCCTTTGAGACCATGTAGAGAAGGGTGACATTGTGCTTCAATTGCGGAGAGTGACCACCGGTGGTCGATATCTTCACCAAGCCTCTGGACAGCTCGAGGTTTTCAGCTCTGCGGCGAGAGCTTGGGGTGGTTTGTCCTTACGGACTGTTGTGAGGGGGAGCTTTGGGCTTTACTGCTTTATCATATTCTTTATGCTTCTGTATCCTTACTGTTGCATCGCATACGGGTGCATCGGGTTTAGTCGTTCTAGCATAGGTTCGAGTGGTTCTCTTACCGAATTGCTTAGACTTCTTGCTCTTATCTTATGCTTTCAGGATAGCTGTTTCTTATCTCACTAGGTTGAGCTCACTCACTTCTTTTAGGTTCTAGCGAGGTTGGGCCACCTCGGGCAGATGTGGCACGTGTTTGCTCTCTAGTGTGTGTTTTCCGTCACCGATAGTCCCGAGTCATATGGGGTAGATGAGAGTCAGCCCGAGCCATAGTATCCTCTATATCTTATCTAAGCTTTAAGGACTGCCCCGTTGGATTTTATTTGCCAGCTTCTCTTGTTGATGGGAACTTCTAGATCTTAATGTTGACATAACTCAACTTGAACTAAAAGTTGCATCACATGTTGATGGGGAGTTGGATTTTATTGCATGTCATCCACATTGTAATATAACTACATGGAGCCTTGATTATTATCCATTGATGATATGTTTAAAATGCTTTACACCTTGCCATGACTTGTGCTTAATTGCTAGATTTATCATGACTTTATATGTGTAAACTAGCTTTTGCCATGATAAGTTAATTAAACTTGCTCAATTTGAACTAAAACTTGTCATGTTAGCACTCGAGACTAGTCTTTCTTGAGCTATCCTTTTATGATCCATGCCATGTCAAATAGGCTTAGTTGAGCGTTGAATCTCTATTGAGCCTTAGATTGAGCTGTTTTAGTCTCTTGATGATGCATAGGCTAGTACAATCATTTAAAAAGCAAAAAGATCTCTTTTGTGCGAAAAAACTGATCTCACCAATTCTTTCTTATGAGACGGCTTGCCGTTGCACTAGGCATGAACTCAGGGGGAGTTTTGGATGACCAAGATCATTTCCTTAAGCTTTTCGCTTGGAATGATCGCATAAGGCTTGAGATCTAGCACAAGACTTAACAAAAATCTGGTTGGACATGACCATAAGTTTCAAAAGAAAAATATGTCATTTGTGCTTAATTTGCTTAAGTTACAACAGAACCAAGTACTTGAACCAATGTGTCATTTTTGAGTATATAACACTCTATTTGGACTCGATATTAGATTCTTGGTTCCGCTTAGCTTGATTGACATGGCTTGCATCATCCTTGGATATCTCTAGCTAGACTTTGCTTATTGATGACTTGACATGTTCATAAAATGCACTAAAATTCATATTGTCATCTAGTAGCTTCTAGCTGGCTTATACATATTTTGCCATGATCTAGATAGTTCTTCATTAAGTTATGGTTTGGTGTAATACATTATGGTCATTTTGGATAATTCTCATGGCTCTAAATGCTTAGAATAAACAAACTTCAGCCATTTCATCCATCATCTTGACTTATTCTCTCTTTTGCATTCTTGATGTGTTTATTGCCAAAAGGGGGAGAATAGATTGGAGAAAAAGTCTTTGGGAATCTAGAGCTTGGAGAACAATTTACTCTTTCTTGAGTTGCTCTAGTGATTCCTTCTGTCGACATGGTCATGAGTTTCGTTTCTTTCTTTGGACCATGTTGGACTCTTCAAACTCTACTTCATGCTTTTTCTGGGTTTGTCAATATACTCATCAAGGGGGAGATTGAGAGACCATGTGGAGGTCATCCCGTTGTGTATGATGAGTAATTGACGTCGATTTAGGAAAAGTCGAGTTTGAGTGGTTGGTTCGGACCTATACGTTGTGTGGCGTAACGGGCTCGGTCGAACTTGGTCAAACCTGGTCAACATGTTTAGGATGCATATTCTGTTAATGTGACAGGTTTGGATTTAATTATGCTTACATGTATCGAGCGGTGCTATTTGACGTGTTTCTTGTCTGTGTGACTGCAGGACATCAGGCGGAGTCGTGGTGAGACACGGTGGACCGGACTAGGCGCAGGTGGCGCTGAGGTCAGAACGGTCAGGATGTGTCGAAGACGACGTGGACTCGAGGTGGTTGCGAGGCGTGCGAGGCAAGGAGCGAAGCTTCCGGAAGGTGCGGGAGGGGCGAAACGGAATTTCGTAAAGTCGCACAAGCGGAGACGGCTCCGTTAGGTTTAGCCGGCGTAACGGGTTGGAGACCCGTTAGCCAAGGGCTATAAATAGAGGTGAGGGGCTGCATACCCCTTAGGACACTTGAGAGCTCATTCATCCCTTTGTGTGAGTTGTGTTCCTCCCAAGAAGCATGTAAGGCTCTTGGTGTTCTTGAGGATAGAGAGGGAGAGGATGGATTGAGAGACTTGTAATCATTCCTCTTGTTCTAATGTCCATGTGTATGGGGACTTATCTGTAGTCGTCCCTTTCTAATTTACGAATGATTTTGTTGGCTATTTTCATTGTTTGGCTTCATTTGTGATGGTCTTCAAAATTGCGCTGCCCTCTGTTCTTCTCTGAGTTCATCTCTTCATTAATTCGAAAACCTCAGGATGAAAGAACTCAGGGAATGTAAGGATTCTAATTCTGTCTCTCATGTTATTCTCTCTTCAGAAGAATTCAGTTTTCATGGTTCGCTTTTCATCTTCATATGCATTCTCTCTTCCTGAAGTCATTTGGCTATTTAGATGAAAGACCTGTCTATTTGATCTGAGGAGAGAAGTTAACGTTTGATAATTTTCTCTCTCTGTTGCGAGTTCTCAGTAGTCACTGTTTTGATAGCTTTTGTCAGCTGTGTTATTTCCTTCAGGATTGCCTATCACTCTCCTTGGCCAAAGTTCAGCTTCTTGTTTTAGATTTCAGTCTCTTTTCTGCCTGTTCAAGTTTCGGCCAGAGACTGATTTTTCTGTGACTATTTCCTTTCCTTTCGGCTGCTATTTCAAGTTCTTTGTTCCTTCTTTTGTTTCTGCTGCAGATTTTTGTTCTCAGTTGCAGGCAGCAAAAATATTCACTGTTTTAGGCTTGCACTTCTTGTTGTTTTCAGCGGCAGAATCACCAGCATATTATGCTGTCTTTAACTACAGAAATAGCAGGTTTCTTTGCTGTTTTCAACAGCAGAAACAACAGCTTCTCCCGTTGCTTTTACCGTGCTTTTTCTGCCAAGTCTTGCCGAATAGCCCAGTGCATGGTACAGTTCTTTGCAGTTTTTCAGTGTGTCTCGTTTCACGAAGACGTTTCACAGCAAAGAAAATCACAAAATCAAGACTTACTGTACCTTTTCTCTTTTGCTTTCTTCTTTGATTGCTTTTGGGATGAAGTCCAAATGTTCAGTAGTTTGTGCTTTTTCTTTTTATTCTTTTGCTAATCTTTGAAGTTCTTGCATGTACATCAAACGGTATTATTTTCAGCTGAATTTTTTACTGATTACTCTCTGTTTTATGCTGAATATTTTAGTATCGCATGCGTTCCAGTTTTCAGCAGAATTAAGTTTCTGTGAGTTGCCTCGTTCTGCATTTGTCTGCAAAATCAGTGTACGAATTTTCGGGGGCGATTCTAAAAGAGAACGACATTCACCCCCCCTCTGTCGCCATTTCGGTCCTACAATCAGTGACTCGGATGACATGAAGGCTACAAGTGGTTATGTTTTCACTCTAGCAGGTGGGGCCATTTCGTGGAAGTCTTCTAAACAGATTATCCTTACACAGTCCACCATGGAGGCTGAATTAGTAGCTCTTGATTCAGCGGCTGTAGAGGCAGAATGTATTAGAGAACTTCTTTCTGATCTGCCTGTGCTGGAAATACCAATTTTATCCATATTAACCTACTGCGATAATCAAACCGTTCTGGTTAAGGCGAAGAGTAGGAAGGACAGTATGAAGTCCTCAAAACACATAAAGAGGCGACTTAAGTCGATAAGACATGCCAGAGAGACGGGTGTTATTTCTATAAAATACATCCAGTCTGAAAGGAACTTGGTAGATCCTTTTGGCGCGGAAGGCTATCCTTGCAGCATCTCAGGGAATGGGGTTCATACCCGTAAAAAGGCTCACATCGGTGGTAACCTATCCTAGAAGATCAGAGATCCCATGAACTAGGCTCTAGGACAACAAACTATGTGAGATTAGAGGGCACATCTAACGGGTCCCATTAGCTACAGTGCTCTTTCTGTATGGAAGATTGAGCATTGGCTCTTAATGAACTTGAGGTATATATGACTTATGGAGTCGTCCTATAGGATTCCTCGAAGAGTTCACCTAAGTGAGTGTGATTGTGAGGTCGCAATCAAAGAAAGATAAGGGTATACTTTCTTAAACACTAATGAGCTAGATACGGGAACATGACCGTAATGTCCCAACCCGAGAGGGAAAATGCAAGCCACCCAATACAGAATGTGACTTGGGCGAAAATTCTCACATCAAGGCAAAGTCATCCTTTGTCTGTGTAGAGTCGTACTCCTTATCGCTAGGCTTTGGGTTCAAACCCGAAAGGTACCCATCGTCGAACAGTTGTATATTAAACAAGACGTTTACCATCATTTATATCAATTGATATGTTGGTGGGGACTGTTGTTATGTGGGGCATTTTTGGAACTTCCCAATTGAGAAAAAGGAAAAAAATGCGGTAGGGCCCACCTGTCGGTGAGCCACGCGAGGAGATAAGAGGGAGGAGACTGCATCACCTCCCCGTGCGCGTCCCGTGCGCATTCCGTGCGTGTGTGAGAGCGGAGGCCTGTGCGGCCGTTTCGGCTTCCGCCCAGATCTGGTGATTCCGATGGCGCATGGGGGAAAACGGCGAGTGGAGGGGTGGCGGCGGAGGCGCGGGCTGGCCCGGGTTCCTCGAAGCCGGCCACTCGCGCCACCCTGCGGCTAACACCCGTCTCCTCTTCTTAAGCCAGAGGTCTCCATCGTTGCGGGACACATCTCTCTTCCGATCTGGTTTGCTCTGTTAGATCTTCCTCTCGGTTCTTTTGTCTGTGCAGCGTATTTGGTGCTTCGGCGCCATCTCCGATTTAAGCCTTTTGCTTTCGATTTCCCGTGAACCCTATTGTGGTGTGAGGGGAAACTCGAAGGTTGAAGGCTGACCGAGGGAGGACGGAGGAGGTGACGGCTCCCTGTTGCTTTTGAGCACACTTGGCTGGTGCGTTCTTGTGGCCTTGTGCGGCACTACCTCGACTCCGGCGTCGGCTTCCCGAGGTCGGAGAGGGCACTGTATCTCCGTCAACCACACTTCTCTACTGCGTCAGCACAGAGGGGTGCTAGGTTTTCTGGGACAGCACTTTCGAGTGTGCCTTGCCCTGGTTTTCTGTTCTTCATCGGCTTGGTATTCATCTGGACGACTTTGAGTGCCGTCTGCACTGTGAGCTTATTGATTCTTTTGTAAAAGCAGCAGTGCTTGTTCTTTATTTTCTATTATAAATTTCAAGCATTTGGAGGTGCCATGTTTACTTATGCTCTGTGATGAACTAGTCGATTACTGAAATAGATCTTGATAATAGGATTTGGATTCTGAGCTCTAGAGATTTGTCTTCTACTGCCTTACCTCTGCTGTCTTTCGGCTGTTGAGATTTGTTCATATGCAACTGAAATTTTGCTGTGTAGTAGTTATTTTTGTTGTTCCAGAAGAGGATATTTCCTTTATCTTCAAAGTCCTGGTATATGCTGCATGTTAACTCTGGTAGATGTTGCATGTTAAAATTCTGGAATACAGTCTGATTACTACTTGAAATCTCATTGACTGTGAACATTTATATCGAAAGTCATAAATTGTTGTTTTCTGTATATGATCAGTTGTGACAGTATAAAACATATTTGTGAGCTCAAATCATGATTTCTAGTTATCAGATCTTTAATGAAAAGTTTCGATATTAGCATGAGAAGACCAAGGTGAAAAATCTTGCGCAACTCTATTCTGAGTGCAAATTTGAAGCAATTATTTTGTTATATGCTAGATTTAATTGCTCTTTTGCTTAGAGGACAACATGGCATATTATTCCCAGCAGTCTTGTGGTTATATACATCAGATATATACATTTGTATAAATGGCATGGTGGAATTACATGTTTATATGCAATTGATGTCATTTATAATCTGTTGGAAATGTTTTGAATATATGTTTAATTCAGCTGGAATTAAATTAAGAATTATGCTTACACCGTATTTTTTCATCTGATGGTTGTGAAGTTTCACACGTGTGATTGGATGAATTATAGAGTGCTAACTCTTGCATTAGCATCAGGGATCACTACAATTTTTCAAATATACATAAGTATCTTGATCCTACGTTGAAAAGATCGGACAACCTTGTATCAGACTCGATCTTCTTTCTTGTGCGCAAAGCTTATGTCCCCTCCGTGTTTCTGACTCCGTTTAAAAGTTAGATAATGTAATACAAACTAAAAGTTACCAGCCTTAGAGAAAAAGAATAGACCCTCGATCTCACGTGTGCGTCCGGCTTAGTGTTGAGTACGGATTCTGGATTCCTTACCTCTCTCTCCAAGCCATCACCAAGTCTTTCCTTGTTCTTCTCCGTACGGACGCCAGCTAGATCGGCCCACGCACTCCCGATTCTCCTCGTGCAAAACACGGGCGTCCTTCCTTCATGCGCCCACCATTCACGCGTCTGCACTCGGCCTCGGCCGCTTTTTTCGTGCGCCCGATTACCTTCGCCTTCACGCGATCTCCACGCACACGCTCGCCCTGCACGCGGCCGAGCGCATCGACGTGCCGCACAACACAAGCTATTACTCTTTTCACATGTTAATAACTGTTTCCCAGTTCAAGGATAACGAATTTCATTTCTCACGGAGTAAAAATGGGCGCTAAATTTCTCAATCCAAGAGTTCAGAACAGAAGAAACAAAAGCAGCGTCTTCCTTGACAATTGGCCCTGATTTTGCTGAAAGCAGGAGGTCAAAACCTTAAGACAGAGGAAGCATGCAGTTCAAACATCACACTGTCTGAAAAATACTTCACTGGAAGGCCTTTTCTGGACATTTGCCATCAATTTTGGAATGATGAGGGAAATCATGCGGCATATCTTCGCTTTCGACCAAAGATCTCTCAACGTTTGGACAACTTCCTTGCACAACAAAGATTTCCTTCCGTGTCGATGCAGTCCATCACTAGGAGATAAAACAGAAATAGTTAACCACGATTATTGGCCTATCACTCCACGGGCGCCGGGGAGTGCACGGTGGTGGCTACGGTTGTGGTGACGCCGGTGGTAGCGCGCCGCCGCCTCCTCTTCGGTGAGCTCCCCTATTTTCTACCTCCATGGTTCTTCTCTATGGGGATATATGACTGCTAGTGGTGGTTTACTAAATCTAATAAGCTAGACTCGTTGTTTTGAGAAAAGCATGCTATTATTGTGAGCTATTTGTGGGTCACCTGTGCGGGTGGCTGTGGTTTTGCTTCGGGAAGAACTCAAGTGGCTTGGGGGTGGTCGCCCTGGTGGGTGGATGGTCTCGGTGTGGGTGTTGGCCTCCGGCCGCATTGCCGCCGCCTTGCTCCGGCGTCGCCGTCGCTCGCCTTGACTTGTGTCCGGTTGTTGTGTTGTGTTGGTGGCCACATGTGGTTTGGCTTCTCCCGGGTTTCTTGGTGGTTATTCTCTCGGTGGCTTGTGGTGTGCATGAATCTCTTGATGCCCCGCTGCCCTCCTCTCGGCTGTCAAGCGGTGTGAGCTATCCTCATCGTAGCTCTCTCGTAGCGGTCTACCGATATTTTAGGATTTTGGCCATTTGCTGGTTTTGCTGGTTGCTATGGCAATTGAACTCAATTACAGGTTTGTTTTGCCCGAATGATGAGCTTACGGTTGTGAGAGGTGCCGACTGGCCCCGGACAGTCAGGTATCTCTGTGAACGGATTACCCTGCCCGAAACTAACCTCTAGGGCTCTGACGGCAATTTCTATCTTCTTTCCTTTGTTTATTTCTATTCATTCTTTTGTTCGGTCTTTTTCGGTATTGCAATAATGATTTACCTGCAATTAAACTATCGGTATGACGGTGATTCGACGATAGATCCTAATGTATGAAATGGTATTCTTGTAATTAGGGCTTTCTCTTGATATTGATGTAATCGGATTAATGTAATTTATCTAAATGTAATTTTCATTCTAAGTTAATCCAAATGTAATTTACCAGTTCTAATTGCCGCTCAATTGATGTAATTCATTTTACCAGATATTCATTGTAATCAATTACTGTTGTATGACGGACTGTTTATAAATATAACTTAGTTGAATTACAAATTGTTTATCGTTCAAGTTTATTTATGCAACTGCGTAGAAAAATTTTAAATTCCTCCGTATTTTAGCTCATTAGTTGCCTAATTAATCATGATTAACATCGTAACTCATTGCTTAAGGTTAATTAATGATGTGGGTCGTTTCATATATGTTCTGGAAAATCAGGTCTTAAACATGATCCACTAAATATGTTTGTATTCCCTGCATACAGAAAACTACTAGCACGTCCTGTATAATGGCCTCCATAAAAACTTGAAATGATTAAGAACATAAAGAAAACAATGTACCTTCAGATGGTTAACTATTTTTTTGAGATTCTCTTTATACTCTTCAACTGGAACATGTTGTCGCTCGCTTGTTCGTCCTAAGAGGGCTGCATCATTAGCACCAAAGAATATAGTTGTTGCAAGAGGAGGTGCTAAGCCAACCTGCACAGGGAGTGTTCATTTGCCGCACATCAATCTGTCTGCAAGTATGATTATTCAACCTGACCTGGATGCGACTGTCGTACCAGGGGAAAGATGTGTTGGATCAAGAACAGAGCCCATCTTGTGTTGTACCCACCGTAGCCTCTAACAACAATATCGGCCTGATACAGAGAAGATCACCGGACATCACAATAAGTCAGGAAACGAAGCAAGAAACGAAAATTATTTGCGAGATTGCAAGGATTATGCAAGGGGGAAATGTTCGCAAGCAGGAGGCGCCGCGACAGTTACCATCTGGTCAATGGCCCAGTTCTTTGAATCGATTTTTTGAGCAATCAAACATTATTCCCAGCTCTACAAGCAAGAAACGCGTGTCCGACGCCGGGGGTTTACCTTGAGAGTAGGTGTCGGTGAGGCGCTCCTCACCGCAGTATGAAGGATCGCTCGGTGATGGAGTCGCCGAACAGCACCAGCCGCGGCCGCACCATTTCTCGAGATGCCCCTGCCCAAGGACAAAAGTGAGAGACGCTTTGTGAGAGGGAAGCGTACAGCCATACGGGAGGAGTGTAGAAACTACCTGCGGCGTCGGCGAGGCAGACGGGAGGGTGGCCGGCTGATGGGGCCGCCGTCGAGGGGCAGGATCCGGGCGCTGTCATGGAGCTGAATAAGCGGGCCAAATTCTTTAGACGCGCCAGATATTTCGCAATTCCGATTACCGAAAGACATTTTAAAACCTTTGGAAAATTTGATGTATGCCGCTCTAAAACCTTGCAGTTTGGAGAATGCCATTTAGAATAAAAAAATTGTAAAATGCCATTTCATTTGATCTATGCCATTTTGTTTTATTTTCTCCCCTTTCCCACCTATTTTACTCCTTTTCCATTATCAAGGTCCATTAGACATAAGCCAAATAGATCGTCCGACATGGCACAGCACGGGTTCGGATAGAGCACGGTCTAATTAGACCTGACACGGCTAATACGAATAAGTTCTCGTGTCGTGCTGTGTTGGCCCACGTGTCTGCCCTCCAACCCAGGCATGACACGAAGAAAGATTGGGTTGTGCTAGGCTAGCTTAGGCACGCTTAGCGAAATAGGCCACTGATGGTACGTTGATTTTACTATTAGGCGCAAGTGATTTTACAATCAGTCACAAGTAATTTTACTATCAGTCGCTAAGTCGTAAGTATTTTTACTACTAGTTACAAGTAATTTTACTGTTAAGTCATCCCTCTGAGCTCAAAAGAGTATAGCAACACTAGCACAAATATTTTACTGCTAAACACAAATAATTTTACTATACTACCATAGAAAATACTGTTCGTACCATACCATGCCTAGACTGGTTTGGCCTAGCCCATTTAGTCAGGTTTGGTCTGCACTTCCCAAATTGCCCTCTCTATGTCTACTACCTACTAGACCCAAATAAACCAAGGAATCCTTAAAAAATAATAAACCAAGGGGACTGCTAAAGCAAAGACTTGAACCTCCAAAATTTTGAAACCTGATGCTAAAAATGGTGTCTGATGAACCTCCAAAGCTCCACACGAGTCCGAAGTTTTGAAAACAAAGGTTTCAAGCAAGTAAGTCTCGGAACCAAGTTTCACATGAGCTTTAGGTTTCAAAAACTGAATCCTCAAGTTTCAAACGTGAGTTTCAAGCAAGTTTCAAAACTGAAAGTTAGTGTTTCATTGAGTTTCAAATCTAAAACTTGATGTTTAAAAAAGATTCCAAATATAACTTTCAAAAGTTAGTTTCAGATAAGTTTCAAAACAAAAGTTAGCCACATTCCATAGGAGTTTCAAAATCTGAACTAGCTTTTGCCATGTTTTGGAACATATTTTAGCCAAGTTTCACAGAAATTTCAAATTTTGAACAAGTTTCACAAAAAAAATCTAGGCATCTTCGTCGGCCACCGCACTTGAATGAGCGCATGACGACCATCATGGCCTCTGAGGACACTTGATGACCTCATCCCACGGCCTTGCCCATAGCCCCACGTCACCTGCCTCTGCCCATCATGCCTACTCGGCATCTCACATGTTGACTTGTCACTTGGCCTCACGCAGTCGCGCTCATCGCCACCAAATGCTTGCATGCTACTAGAGCTGGGACTTGGGACTTGGGCCGTGCTTTTTTGGGCCAGCCCAAAGCACGGCCAGCCCAAGACGCCCAAGCACGGCCCGACCCGACGTGGCGGGTCGCGTCTTGGCAAGACGAACGGTGGGCCGTGTTGGGCCTGCAAATCCGAGACGGTGGGCGGCGACGACACGGCCCGACGTGGCGTGCGTGCTTGGGCCAAGACGCAGACGGCGGGCAAGACGGCGGGCACGGGCAAGACGGTGGCACCGGCGGGACTCTGGGAGGTGGGGACGAGGCGGCGGCGGCAGGAGGAGGAGGAGGCGGCGGGGCCAAGGGAGGAGGGGAGGAAGCGGCGGACGGGAGCCCGGGAGAGGTGGGGAGGAGGAGGCGAGGCTGGGGAGGTGAGGGAGGAGGCGGGGCGGGGAGGAGGGGAGGAGGCGGCACACGGGTGGGGAGGAGGAGGAGGCGGCCGGGGGAGGGGGGAGGAGGCGCACGGGAAGGTGGGGAGGAGGAGGAGGCGCCGGGAGGTGGGGAGGAGGAGGAGGCACCGGGAGGTGGGGAAGTCGGGAGGAGGGAGGGGGCGGTGGAGGCTGGAGGCGGCACTGGGAAAGGAAGGGGCGGAGGGGAGGCGGAGGCGGAGGGGAGGCCCGGAGGAGGGAGGGCGGTGGGGAGGAGGACCGAGGAGGGGGGCGGGGAGCTGTGGCGGCGGCGTGGGAGGGAGGACCGGAGGAGGAGCCGAGGCGGGCGACTGGGCGAGGGGCGAGGGCGTCGAGGGCCTCGAGGCGTGTGCGTGGGGTCACCCGAGACCGAGAAAGACCGCGATTTGACGCCACTGACGCGCACGCGACCGACAAAGGGAGGAGTGGGGAGGACGTGGGCCACGTGGCGGCGTGTGACTGGTTGGACGGTGAAAAAAGAAGCCTAAAAAGCAGAGAAAGCAAAAAAACGGTCTGTTAAACAGTCTGTTAAACGGTCAATTAAACGGTCAATTGAACGGTTATGTAACGTTACAATAATCGTCTCTATAAATCACTCCGCTTCACCTTCGGCCTCCAGTATGACTCACAACAGTAATTCATTTTTCACGTAATCACTCCAGTGCTCCACCATTTTCACCTTGAATCACAGCGCAATTCTTCGCATAGCATTCTCTTTTCCTTCTCATTTCTTTATTTATTATAGTTGTACTCTTTATTTATTTATTTGTTATTTCTTATTTTATAAGCATATTTATTGTATTTGTAATTCTTATTTATTAACTAATCATCATGTTACCAAGAAGTCACAGTACCAGGGAACACTCAAGCAGTATGCAGAGGAATCGAAACTCGAAAAGGACAGCAGGACGACTTAGTGTAAGCTCTCGCCGTCGGTCCCCTAGTCCTCCTCCGCCCCCCGTTGATGCTCGCCAGCTCTCGCCAAGCATGGGAGATTACAGCATGGATGATCGTCATATGGACGGTACAGAGGGCTACGAGGAGTACCAGGGCGGTCCAGAGTCAATGGGGACAACAGAATCCAGAGTCCAGGGCGGGTCTGCACGAAGGGCGGATTGCTGGAAGCACATGACCTGGAGCCAGGAAATCCGAGACGGTGAACAGTAGATATCGTAACTTGTACAGTTGTAGGGACAGGACACTTGAACCGCCACTACAAAGCATGCTTACGCAAGATAGCGGCACAGGGCCGAGGCCGAGGGGGAGGAGGAGTACAAACACAACTAAACTTCGAGGCTGATGGCTCTGTAAGTACTTGGGTATACAACCCGCTTAATGCCCGTGAAGAAATTGCTAGATATATTATTTCAGAAGATCAGCCGATTAGGATGGGTGAAAGTCGCGCGTTCGAAAGAATGATCCAACACGGCTTTTGCCCACAGTACCAACATGTTAGTAGGAGAACTACTACATCCGATATTTTACGGATGTATCAAAAGGAACTGGTAGAGTTAAAAGAATTATTCCAACAAGTTCAGTATTCTTTTGCCATAACATCAGATATTTGGACATCATCCCACCAAAGAAGTGCATACCTTAGTGTTGTAGCCCATTATTTAGATGATAATTATAAACTAAACAAGAGAGTCATAGGATTTAAAGTAATAAATGAATCGCACACGGGAGAGGCCATTGCCGAACGTATACTACATGTACTTGATGATTTTAAGATAGATAATAAAATTACTTCTATAACTCTTGATAACGCATCGGCAAACACAACCGCTATGAACATCCTCACCCCAAAATTACAAACATATATTGGTGGTTATGTCCTCCACCAGAGATGTGTATGCCATATCTTGAATCTTGTTGTTCAAGATGGTATGCAAGTAATTGGTCCATATCTGCACAGTATCCGTGATGCTATTCGTTACCTCACAAGTTCTCCACAAGTGATATCCACTTCTCTGACATCTTGTGCAGCTAATGGTAAAGAGCCAAGAAAATTTGGTCTTGACATGAAGGTGAGGTGGAACTCAACATATATTATGTTAAAAAAGTTACAAGGCTACGAAAATGTCATACCGTTTTTGTCAATGTCAATTCTCAAAATAATGAATTGGTAGTTACTAATACAGATTGGCAGATTGCTAATCATTTTCGAGAGTTTTTAAAACCTTTTTATAAAGCAACAAAGGTTTTATCTGGTATTTATTATCCTACCTCTTGCTTAGTTATAGAGTTTATTTGGTTAATTGCAGATAGAATTGCTAAATCTAGGGACGATGCTCTTTTAAGTCATGCCGTCGTTGCAATGGAAGAAAAATTTATTAAATATTTCGGTTCGCTTTCACACTTATATTGTTTTGCTATTATTTTTTATCCTACAAAAAAGTTGGCAGGTTTACAGATAGGTATGGAGGGGATATGTGAATGTCTTGGCCTAGATTATTCAGAAGCTTTCGCACATGTGAAAGAGGAGCTTTTTCGTGTTTTCCGTTTGTATCATGATAAGTTTGGTAGCAGCGGAAGATCGGAGGCCTCACAGCAGACGCAACATGGAAAGACAAGCATGGCATCACACTTGTGGAAGAAGCTAAAGGGCAAGTCTACTTCTTCGTCCTCTCAGCCTCAAGCGGCCTCAAGTGGAATTCTGTCTCGGAGTTGAACCACTATTTGGAGCATGATTTTGCAAACATTGATCCTGATCTTACTGATGGAGGTAAGATAGACTTGCTCGAGTGGTGGAAGAACAACAAGCGAATCTTTCCTGTGCTGTCACATTTCGCACGAGATGTTCTCTTGGTGCCAGTGTCCACCGTCTCTTCAGAAGCGACATTCAGTACGGTAGGGAGAATAATAGAAGAGAGAAGATCATCCCTTACGCCCAGGATGGTGGAGGCAATCACATGTGCCAAAGCGGGAATTAGCCAAAGAGCGGAACAACATCAAGCGGAGGATCCCGAAATCGTACAAGCGTATGCTGACCTAGACATTGCCGAGTAGATATTATCTACGAATGTTGTAATAGTTAGTATATAAATATGTTGTTACTGTACTCTTTTCCTTACTCGGGAAACCCCACTCTGGGACGTAAGGTTTTTAACGAGGCAGTAACATTGTATTTCTAAAATATCAAAGAAATTTCACTTTTCCCGAAATATTTATGTCATTGCGTGCCCATGTTTTTATGCAATTAATTCAATTATTTTAACTAGTTTTAAACGAGACGGGTACGAGAGAAAGGAAGATGACGACCGTCGTCGCCGCCTTCGCGTATAGTAATTTCGGGCTGGGTTTGGGCTGGCACGGCATGATGCGGATACGCGTATGCTTAGCACTTTTAAGTCAAATACATTATTTCACTGGAAAGAAGCATTGAGCCGCATTAAATATTGTCAGGTGAATTTGTTTCTTAATGAATTTCCTTCTATTTGTGGGAACGATATACTACCTTATGCCAAATTCTTGTTTATTATTAGGTTTGAATATTATGATGATTCGGGGCCAAAGTTATGGAGAAGCACAAGGAGGAAAGAAGCCAATGCAGTGGGAGAGCAAAAAGGGAGGAGCCCAAGGACTTAAACTACAAGTTTTGGATAAGATTTTCAAGCCAAATTCGGACCTCCCACGTGCTCAATCCAATTCAAACTCGGATTCAACTCAGAATTCAATTCGGATTCGGTTCGGGACAGCCTGTCGGGCAGTTACTAAAAGGCCATAACTTTCACAAACGGAGTCTGATTCAGGTGTTCTTGTACTCATTGGAAAGATAATTTCAAGGGCTACGCAATGGATCCGGCCCCACCTTCAAATTCGTCACGGATAAAAAGTTATGACCGAAACATTGTGACGGTTTAATTTTAGGTTTTCCTTTTGTGTGAGTTTGTTTCCAAATACATGTAGGGATGTGTTGGAGTTTGTTTAGGACCTCTTGGCCAGCCATGAGGTGGCAGGTACTATATATTAAGGGTTAGACCCCATTGTAAGGTAGACCACGTTTGAGAATAATCAATCTACTAAAGCATGTTCGAGTTTAGCATTGTTGCCTAAGTTCCATAGGGAATTAGGAGTTACTTTCTTCAATCAAGATCGCTCAGCCTTTCCATTGGGAATTGGGTGCACGATAGATCTGCTAACAGTGGTCGTGAAATCAACACGAGTGTGGTTTGGCGGACTAAAGAGTGTTCGTCCCTTGCATTGGCATTGGAGGATCATTGCGATTCATCAAGACTCCCGTGAGTATCCATCCTACGTCGAGAAGATCGGGCGACCCCGTATCATCTTGGTATCAGAGCGCGGTTTACTCGATAGGATCTTATCCCTTTAAATTTCAGTTTATTACTTATTGTCCTATAGTCCATAAACCGAAAATACAAACAAAAAAAATCCAAACCCTAGTTTCACATCTGCTATTTTCGTGAGTTTTATTATGTCTTGATCCATTAGAAATTTTGTTTACGTGCTGATCGTCGTGTTCCTTTGCGTCGCTTGATCTTGTGTTATTTCCTTTGTTTGCCTAAAACAAAACAAAAAAAATCCGATTGCTACAGTACCGTGAACAGTACATCTACAGTGCATGAACAGTGCGCGTGAAAAAAAATTCTGCGCTTTGGCCGTTTCTGTTACCTATATCCTTAATTTTTCGTTCATCTTTGAGACTAGCTGTTGAATATTGCATCTAGGGCCGCTCTTGAGTTTGTTACACCTTGCTGAATATTTGTGTCCTGTGGAAAAAAAAATCAAAGGAACAGTTAAACCTAGTTTGGCCTTTAAAAAAAAAGGGAGACAACTGAAAAAAAAACGAAGAAGGAGAAAAAGAAAGAAAGAAAGAAAGAAAAAGAAAGCATTGGCCGAATTTAGATGAGTTCCTAGTTCATAAATTCAGATCGTGTAATATAATTTCCTTTGAGCAATCTTGTGCCCTTACATTCATATCATTGCAATTGGCTAGCGTCTCTCCTAGTACTTGGTGCAAAACGAGCTATCTAATCTTTAATTTCAGATTGCCTCTAGTTAGCTCATTCCTTTGTTTGCATCGAGTCACATTGATCTTTGCGTGTGCGTTCATATACTTCACTTAAATCTTTTGGATCAGCACATAGGCAAAGTATTCTAACTTGGATTATTACTTAATTTTACAACATCGAGAAATCAGATCGTGTAGGATAAATACTTCCTAACCAAACTCCACAAAATATCCTTTGCCGGGCAATTGTGAGTCACTTTTAAATCCGCTTGATCATCACTTGTTATTATAGCCACCACCAAGTGTAAGTTTCTTTTGGCCTCAATCCACTTCGAAAAGGTAAGAACTTTACTTGGGAGAAGAAAAAGTGAGATAGAGTGAACACATATTACCCATATATTTGTAGTTTTGGTGTCTTCTTTGATACGGGGTCGCCCGATCTTCTCGACGTAGGATCTGGATACTCACGTGGATTTGATGAACCGTAGTGATCCCCCGTTGCCAATGCAAGAGTTAGCACTCTATAATTCGCTCAACCTCACGTGCTGAACTTCACGACCACCGATGAAGTTCTATTGCGCTCCCAATTCCCAGCGGAAAAGGTTGAACAATCTTAATTTCAATGAACTCCCAATTCTCTCAAGCTGGTTTGCCCAACGAAAGAACAAGAGTTTTTCTATTATCAAAGTGGTTCCCTTTACAATGGGGGTCTACCCCTTAATATATAGTCTCAGCCCAAGGCTATCCAACACTAAACTTTCCATGTGGTACTATTCACGCGCACCGTAGCACTGCATCGTTCATGGGCCGACGGTTCATCGCTCACGCCCGCAAACACCGTAGCGCTGCATCGTAGCACGGCCTGGTACTGTTCACGCATTGCACTATTCATGGGCTAACCATTGTTCATGCTGTCCTTGATCTCCATTCATCGCTGACTCTTCAAACCTGAGCACAAGTAAAACATTGCTTTTAGGTAGTATACAATTCTCATTAAAATTAATGACATGTTCATTAAGGAGCAGGATCACCTGGGATTGTAGTTTCTTGGCTCGTGCTCTTGTTATTGGTCCTGTTATTGAAGTCTCATTACTAGCTTTGGCATTACTAGCGATGTCCTCATCATCCTCCCTTCTTGAAAAGGAGTCGACCTCGACTGCACAATCTTGTCCAAAGAAAGGTGATAGATCAGCAACATTAAATGTAGAACTTACCCCATAGTCATCACCGGGAAGCTCAATCTTGTATGCATTGTCATTGATCTTGGCAAGAACTTTAAAGGTCCATCACCACGGGCATCAATTTGGATCTACGCTCATGAAAGCGATCTTTTGAAGGTGGACCCACACTAAATCACCTGGTTCAAATAGCATTTTCTTTCTAGATTTGTTAGCTTTGGAAGCATAAGCACGCACCTTCTTTTCAATTACCTCTTTAGTTGTGGCATGGAGTTTTTCACAAAATCAGCACGCTTAGAAGCCTCCATATTTGCACGTTCTTGTAGTGGGAGAGGAAGTAAATCAAGGGCGTGATTGGTTTGAAGTCGACACCACCTCGAATGGGCTCAATTGAGTTGTAGAATGTACCGCCCTGTTATATGCAAACTCCACATGCGGTAGACAATCTTCCCACTCTTTCAAGTTCTTCTTTATCATGGTACGTAGCAACGTTGAAAGTGTGCGGTTCACCACCTCCGCTTGCCCATCTGTTTGTGGGTGACAAGTCGTTGAAAACAATAACTTTGTCCCAAGTTTGGCCCACAAAGTCTTCCAAAAGTAGCTCATGAACTTGACGTCGCGATCTGAAACAATGGTTCTTGGCATTCCATGCAATCTCACAATCTCCCTGAAAAACAAATCAGCTACATGCGACGCATCATCGCTCTTATGACAGGGAATAAAATGTGCCATTTTAGAGAACCTATCCACAACAACAAAGACTGAATCCCTTCCCCTCTTGGTCCTAGGCAGTCCTAACACAAAATCCATGCTAATATCTTCCCAAGGAGCACTAGGAACAGGAAGTGGAGTATACAAACCATGTGGATTGAGTTTTGATTTTGCCTTATGGCATGTGATGCATCTTTGAACAAACCTCTCGACGCCTCGCCTCATCTTTGACCAATAAAAGTTATCAGCTAACATCATATAAGTCTTCTCCTCCCGAAATGCCCCATCAATCCTCCCGCATGAGATTCCCGCAACAATAACAAACGCACAGAGGAATCCGGAACACATAGCTTATTCATGCGAAAGAGAAAACCATCATGAATATGAAATTTATCCCACCCTTTTCCATCTTTGCAATTAGAATATGGAGCTGCAAATTCATGATCGGAAGCATATAAATCTTTCAAACTTTCCAACCCTGGTACCTTTACTTCCAACTGAGTCAACATCACATGTTTTCTAGACAAAGCATCAGCTACCACATTCTCTTTGCCTTTCTTATATTTGATAATGTATGGAAAGGTCTCAATGAATTCTACCCACTTAGCATGTCTACGATTCAATTTCGCTTGCCCTTTAAATATTTCAAAGATTCATGATCAGAATGTATTATGAATTCCTTAGACCAAAGATAATGTTGCCAAGTTTCTAACACACGCACAAGAGCATATAGTTCTTTATCATAAACAGGATAATTCAATTGTGCACCATGAAGTTTCTCACTAAAATATGCAACAGGTTTTCTTTCTTGCATCAAAACACCACCAATACCTATTCCACTAGCATCACATTCAATCTCAAAAGTTTTTGTGAAATCAGGTAAAGCAAGCAATGGTGCTTTGGTCAAATATTTCTTCAATTCAGCAAAAGCTTTGTCTTGTTTTTCTCCCACTCAAAAATCACTCCCTTTTAGTTAATTCATTTAATGGGGCAGCAATGGTGCTAAAATCTTTCACAAATCGCCGATAGAAACTAGCAAGCCCATGGAAGCTACGAATTTGACTCACATTCACGGGAATTGGCCAATTTCTAATAGCTTCAATTTTAGATTCATCCACTTCAATGCCATGAGCTGAAACAACATAGCCTAGAAACACAACCTTACTAGTGCAAAAAGTACACTTTTCAAGATTGGCATACAAGCATTCTTTCCTAAGCACTTCTAGCACTTGTTTGATGTGTTCAATATGATCTTCCAAGAGCGACTATATATCAGAATATCATCAAAGTAAACTACCACAAATTTTCCAATGAAGTGTCTCAAAACATGGTTCATTAAGCGCATGAATGTACTAGGAGCATTGGACAATCCAAAAGGCATCACTAACCATTCATACAAGCCAAATTTCGTTTTAAAAGCAGTTTTCCATTCATCACCATGTTTCATTCTTATTTGATGGTAGCCACTACGCAAGTCAATCTTAGAAAAGATAGTAGAACCACTTAACTCATCAAGCATATCATCTAACCTAGGAATAGGATGACGATAGCGAACGGTTATGTTGTTAATAGCTCTACAGTCTATGCACATTCTCCAAGTACCATCTTTCTTAGGAACAATAATAACAGAACGGCACAAGGACTAAGACTCTCGCAGACGCACCCTTTGTCCAAAAGTGCTTGCACTTGGCGCTGAATCTCCTTCGTTTCTTCTGGATTTGTGCGGTACGGCGGCCGGTTGGGAAGAGGGGCTCCCGGGACTAAGTCAATTTGATGCTCAATACCTCGAATAGGTGGTAGACCAGCGGGCACCTCCTCCGGAAACACGTCGTCATAAGCCTGCAAAACTTGAGAAACAGCACTAGGAAGAGATGTTAAGTCATTAGTAGAAAGCAATGCATCCTTGTACAACAATACAAGGTGCATCAAAGTGGGGTCATCTTTCATCTCTCTCAGATCAGATTTGGTGGCTATCATGATTAAGTTTTTCTCTCCCTCACTCTTGCCTTTACCTCTCATGTTTGGTTTGTGGCTCTCACTCACTTTTTGTGGAATCACACTCTTTTGTTCTCTCCCTTTCTCACTCTCAACTTGCACTTCAATCTTTTGTACAGTATCATTTACAATTTGAGAAGGAGTCAACGGTAGCAAGACGACTTGTTTTTGTTCCACCAAAACTTGTATTGGTTAGTTCTTCCATCATGAATCACAGCACGATCATATTGCCATGGCCTTCCTAGCAGCAAGTGACATACGTCCATAGGCACCACATCACACTCCACCGTATCACGATAAGTGCCAATTTCAAATTCAACATCCACGGTGTATCCCACACTCAACGAACCTTTCTCATGCAACCACTGGATCTGATACGGATGTGGGTGTTTCTTGTACTTCAATCCAAGTTTATTGCAAAGCTCCTTGCTAGCCAAATTACGACAACTCCCACCATCAATGATTACCTTGCAAAATTTGCCATCTTTGCTAACTTGAGCTCTTGTATGGAATAAATTGCAGCGCTGTTCTTGGGAAGGCTTTGGTTGCACACTCAACACCGTCGGAGCACACACAAGTATAGGACCAACTCCGGGTTCACAATACTCTATGTCTTGCTCCTCCTCATGTGCATCATCATATGTCCCTAAATCAGCATGGTGATCATTCTCTTCTTCACTTGCAGAATCATATTCTCCATTATCTAATATCAACATCGCTTTGTTATTTGGGCAATCCTTTTGCATATGACCACGACAAAGGCATTTGAAGCATTGTATACCGCTACTCTTCGCTGTAGAACCCACAGAAGAGGGAACACTAGCTGTTGGATTTGATGGCTTCCTTGCACTTGGAGTGGCTTCTTCCTTCTTGCTAGATGATGAGCTAAAGCTTGAACCACCACTTTGAGCTGTTCGTTGGCTTACTTGTGATTTGGAACCATATCTTCCTCCGCTGGTCGGTGTACGTGCAGCAAAGGACGTTGATCTTGCAAACTTAGCATCCTCTTGCAATTGTCGTTCGCCTTTGTAGCTTGATGCACTAACTCATAAAGATTGGTATAAGGCTGAAAATTGACAATTCTTTTGACTTGATGGTTCAAACCCGAGAGGAAGCGTGCCATGGTTTGCTCTTCTTGTTCTTGAACCTTGGCTCGAATCATGGCTAGCTCCATCTCCTTGTAGTACTCCTCCACAGAATGTGCTCCCTGCTTCATATTCTGCAATTTATCAAATAGATCACGTTTGTAATGACGAGGAACAAACGGGCTCTCATTTCCGCTTCATCTCTTGCCATGTTGCAACAGGGTTTTCTCCATTCTCAACTCTTTGAGTAATGACTTGTTCCCACCAATCCAAAGCATAACCTTCAAACTCAAGTGATGCCAATCTGATCTTTCTCTCATCCGTATAGTGATGCATACGGAATATTTTATCAACCTTCAATTCCCAAGTGAGATACTCCTCGGGATCTGTTCCACCTGCAAACTTGGGCATGGAAAACTTGAGCCTGCCCAATCCATCATCTTCATTGCGTGGACGACGATAATGGTCATTGTAATGCAAAGCAAAATCACCATCCACTTCCATCGCATGTGCAGCACCACCACGCCCACCACGGCCTCCACCTAGACCCCGACCACGCTCCATGGGCTCCTCCTCGTCCTCCTAGCTGTGGTGGACGCACCACGCTGGCTGCCACTCGGTGTTGCGGTGCAGGAGGTACATGTGCAGCAGCTTCTCCTCCTTGAACACTTGCTTCATCGCCGCCATTGCGAGCTTGTATAAGCCTAGTGAGGGTCCCAATGTCCTCCCGCAATTGGCGCACATTTTCATCAGCTTGTATCTCCATATTTTGCATATCCCTTGCAATTTGATCAGCAAAAGAATCATGCTTCTCGTGGAGTTGATTGAGCCCTTGGTGTAGCTCACGTTGAAAGTGTTCATGAGTGCCCCAAATTGATATTGCTTGACGAATGCCTGAGTTTCATTTGTCCCACCACTCTCATCATGGTGTTCTTCTCCACCTGACATGGTTAGTTATGCAAGAAACAAATAGCTGTGTATATAATAATGCTTTGTGGAAATCACTCAATCTCACTATGTCCTCTCTCCAAGTAAAGTTCTTACCCTTCCAAGTGAATTAAGGCCAATAAAACTTACACCGGTAGAAGTGACAACAGACAGTGATGATCAAGCGAAATTAAGAGTGTTCACTACTTGCACAACAACGGTTATATGGTGGAGCTTGGCATGAGAGTGTATATCCTAGCAATCTGAAATTCTTGATGTTGTAAAGTTAAGTAATAATCCAAGCTAGAATATTTTGCCTAAGTGCTGATCCAAAAGATTTAAGTGAAGTATATGAACGCACACGCAAAGATTAATGTGACTCGATGCAAACAAAGGAATGAGCTAGGCAATCTGAAATTAAAGAATAGATAGCTCGTTTCGCACCAAGTACTAGGAGAGACGCTAGCCAATTGCAATGATATGAATGTAAGGGCACGAGATTGCTCAAGAGGTTAAATTACACAATCTGAATTTATGGATTAAGAACTCACCCAAATTCGCCAATGCTTTTTTTTCTTTCTTTCTTTCTTTCTTTCTTTCCTTCTCTTTTTTTTTGGCTCAACTTCCTCTTTTTCTTTTCTTTCAAAGGCCAAACTAGGTTTAATTGTTCTTTTGGTTTTGCATAGGTCACAAATATTCAGCAAGGTGTGAAGTACTCAAGAGCAGCCCTAGATGCAATATTCAACAGCTAGTCTCAAATGATGAAAAGAATATCAGCAAGATTTTTTTTTTGGATTGGACACAAAGATTAGGCTACGCAAATAAACACGAACGATCAGCACCTAAACAAAAATTCTAATGGATCAAAACCTAACAAAACTCACAAAATTAACAGATGCAAAAACTAGGGTTTGGTTAATTTTTTTTGTTGCAATTTTCAGTTTAATGGACTATAGGCCGAAAAATAAATCAATCTAAAAGTAAGGGTAAATAATCCTACCGAGTAAACCGCGCTCTGATACCAGATGATACGGGGTCGCCCGATCTTCTCGACGTAGGATCTGGATACTCACGTGGATTTGATGAACCGTAGTGATCCCCCGTTGCCAATGCAAGAGTTAGCACTCTATAATTCGCTCAACCTCACGTGCTGAACTTCACGACCACCGATGAAGTTCTATTGCGCTCCCAATTCCCAGCGGAAAAGGTTGAACAATCTTAATTTCAATGAACTCCCAATTCTCTCAAGCTGGTTTGCCCAACGAAAGAACAAGAGTTTTTCTATTATCAAAGTGGTTCCCTTTACAATGGGGGTCTACCCCTTAATATATAGTCTCAGCCCAAGGCTATCCAACACTAAACTTTCCATGTGGTACTATTCACGCGCACTGTAGCACTGTACTGTTCATGGGCCGACGGTTATCGTTCACGGCCCGCAAACACCGTAGCGCTGCATCGTAGCACGGGCCTGGTACTGTTCACGCATTGCACTATTCATGGGCTAACCATTGTTCATGCTGTCCTTGATCTCCATTCATCGCTGACTCTTCAAACCTGAGCACAAGTAAAACATTGCTTTTAGGTAGTATACAATTCTCATTAAAATTAATGACATGTTCATTAAGGAGCAGGATCACCTGGGATTGTAGTTTCTTGGCTCGTGCTCTTGTTATTGGTCCTGTTATTGAAGTCTCATTACTAGCTTTGGCATTACTAGCGATGTCCTCATCATTCTTTGTACAATCTAACCATGGCAGGTGGAGAAGATAACTATGGTGATGAGATTAAAGTGGGTATGAAGGATTTCTGCATTGAGCTCAATCAACAAATGAAAGTGATACATAAAAACATCGTGAATGATATTGTGCGAGCACTTGGTCCACAACAAGAAGAAGATAGCTTTGTTCCTTTCTATGGCAGTGATGATCCAGAGGAGTATCTTGAGTGGGAATGGCAAATGGAGAAAGTGTTTAGATATCCGAAACTTTCCAAAGATCAAGAGGTGAAACGTGCCACGAGGGAGTTTGAAGACTATGCTTATAGTTGGTGGCAACAACTAACTGCAAAACAATTCATTAAATCTTGGTCAGATTTGAAGGCGTTCATGAGGAGCGAGTTTGTGCCATCCTATTATGCGCAGGAATTGCTTCACCATTTGGAGAATATCACACAAGGTAGTAATACTGTCCAAGATTACTATTTTGAACTACAAGATGCAATGTGTCGTGCCGGTGTCACTAGTCCAATAAGGGAGAAGGCATACTTCAAGGGTGGCTTGAATTCTGATATCGCCGCTATACTTCAACATAAATATTTTAGTAACTTGCATGATCTTGTGAATTGTGCTATTAAGGAGGAGAAGAGACTTATGGAGACACGTACATCACGGTTCAATCCATGTCCATACTTCAGCTCTTATGGTTCCACTAGTGTGACACATGAGAAGAAGACCGAGCATGGGACTTTCCCTTCGTAATGGAGACATCTTGTGCTGTCCCGATGATACATACAACAATTAAGATGCATCAAAACCCAGTTGAGAATGAGAGCCACATAGCCAATTTGAGTGAGAGTATTAAAAAGAGCGAGCTGTGTGATTCCACCATATGTGAGTTTGAGAGCATCCAAACTGAGAGTGTGAGAGATACACCAAAAGAAAAGAGAGAAGTAGAAGATAGACAAAGTGAGGTTGATTTTGAAACTAACACATTAATATCTACTTCTAGTGTTGTTCCTCACATTGTGCAGGTTGAAATTAAAGGAGAGGAGCCAAATATTCAACAATTGACACCATTAGAGATAAACTATGAGGAGATAATCATAGTTAAAGATGAAGTACTTGGTGCCCCGTTGTTACATCATGATGATTTAATACCTACAACACCTACATCAATTGAAGGGAATGATAGAGGTAATCATATTGGTTCTGAATTTATTTGTGAAAAGGTGAGTAATTGTGAGAACTCATGTGTTCATTCGAAAATTCCATGTTCTGAAATTTCTTTGGTCAATTTACATAATGTGGAATTAATTACTCATAAGGAAGTTCTTTCTAGAATATCTCCTGATGATTCTTTATATTATATTATGTTCGATGACCCTAAAGAGCTATCTAGTGTCATTGAGAATGTTGCTGAAATTGCATGTTTAAATTCACTAGTTAGTTCCTATGCCTATACATGTAAGTTCAATTTGATCGGAGATTATGGTGTAGATGACAACTTTTATGTTTATCGAATATGCATTACATGTGATAAGCTTGCCGAGTTGAAATTGCATATTTTGGACAAACAATCTTTTATACCACGTCATGATCACAATGAGATGAGGTTTAACAATAGTGCTTGCTGTTTACAAAGATTTCTTGTGCCTACTTGTTCCTCTTTCGATGAACAATCATGTACGAGATAATCGAGTAGCGCAATGAAGCAATGAAGGCAATTAAAATTTTATCTTCCATATTTGAACCGTTTGATCTGGTTTTCCCATTAATGACTTGTCCACGTGATTGCAAAGTCGAGGACGACTTTTTCTTATGGGAGGAGAATGGTGTGAATGAAAACATTGCAATGTATGCATTTGATAGCTATTGTAGTATCAATTGGTTTGTGCAAAACAGTGAGAATGAGAATGACACAATAATTGATTCATACATATACCACGCATATGTGTTGTTCTTTTTGCTTACTACACCTCCAGGTAATAGTAATGTGAAAGACGAAAGGGGTATAACTGACCAATACATATACCATGCATACACGTTGTATTCTTTGTTTAGTACAATTTCAGGCTATAAAAAGCCGAGGACGGCTTTTCTTGAAGAAGGGGAGGATGATGCGGATACGCGTATGCTTAGCACTTTTAAGTCAAATACATTATTTCACTGGAAAGAAGCATTGAGCCGCATTAAATATTGTCAGGTGAATTTGTTTCTTAATGAATTTCCTTCTATTTGTGGGAACGATATACTACCTTATGCCAAATTCTTGTTTATTATTAGGTTTGAATATTATGATGATTCCGGGCCAAAGTTATGGAGAAGCACAAGGAGGAAAGAAGCCAATGCAGTGGGAGAGCAAAAAGGGAGGAGCCCAAGGACTTAAACTACAAGTTTTGGATAAGATTTTCAAGCCAAATTCGGACCTCCCACGTGCTCAATCCAATTCAAACTCGGATTCAACTCAGAATTCAATTCGGATTCGGTTCGGGACAGCCTGTCAGGCAGTTACTAAAAAGGCCATAACTTTCACAAACGGAGTCTGATTCAGGTGTTCTTGTACTCATTGGAAAGATAATTTCAAGGGCTACGCAATGGATCCGGCCCCACCTTCAAATTCGTCACGGATAAAAAGTTATGACCGAAACATTGTGACGGTTTAATTTTAGGTTTTTCCTTTTGTGTGAGTTTGTTTCCAAATACATGTAGGGATGTGTTGGAGTTTGTTTAGGACCTCTTGGCCAGCCATGAGGTGGCCAGGGTACTATATATTAAGGGTTAGACCCCCATTGTAAGGTAGACCACGTTTGAGAATAATCAATCTACTAAAGCATGTTCGAGTTTAGCATTGTTGCCTAAGTTCCATAGGGAATTAGGAGTTACTTTCTTCAATCAAGATCGTTCAGCCTTTCCATTGGGAATTGGGTGCACGATAGATCTGCGCTTGGTGGTCGTGAAATCAACACGAGTGTGGTTTGGCGGATTAAAGAGTGTTCGCCCTTGCATTGGCATTGGAGGATCATTGCGATTCATCAAGACTCCCGTGAGTATCCATCCTACGTCGAGAAGATCGGGCGACCCCGTATCACGGCACGAACGCTGGCACGGTGGGCTTTGGGCCGTGCTTGGGCCTGGCCGGAGACGACGCGGGGCGGCAGTGACGCGCACGATGACATGATCGGGCCGAGCCAAGACGCACGAAGCGGCACGAAGCACGATGGGCTTGGGCGCGCTTGCACACGCACACGCCCAAGTCCCAGCTCTACATGCTACCATGTGCTCGCTCTCTAGCGATGCCACATCAAGGCGGCACATTGGGGGAGGTCGTCGACTGTGGCACATAGAGAAGACGACGAAAGGAGGAGGCAATGAGATCTAGATTTGGATCAAGATCGAGATATAGAGAGCACGCTCAAGAATGAGGAACATACCATACCACTTGAGGGAGTTTAGTTCACATACATGTGTGGCCGCGACGATTCGTAGGCATCGAATCCAATGGTGATAACATGTCCCGTTAGTTTTTGCTCAGAGTTTTTCTCTTAAAAATGAGGTGAATTTACATGCTTTTTGAATATAACAGTGAGTTTAGATTTGGCATAAATGGTTATATTTGTATTTTTGAGTGTTATTTAGGTGATAATGACAAATATTATTATGATATTTTGGTGATATTGACAAATGCATTTGTGAGACTAACCTTGTTTATTGATCATGATATTACTTAGTCTCATTTGGATGAAAAGGTGAAATCATAGAGGAATACATTCGAAATCACATTCTTATATATTAGTTCATTCTTTGGATTCAAAATATAGATTAAACTCCACAAATAGTCCAAAATGAATATGTGCATATGTCTTTGTTATACATACTTGTATCCACAAATAGACTGTAACGGCTAGTTTTTCTGACCGTTGCAAGGAGAGTGGAAGTACCAGCCGTATAACGGCGATATTTCCGATTTCCCTGATTTTTTAGGGATCTGGCTCCAATAGCTAGTTTTCTTGTGTGGGGTATAAATACCCCCTTATAGCTGGTTGGAGATGTGGTTGCTTCAGTCATTTTCACTCTCTTGAGCTAGTGTGAGCTTCTCCTCTCAATTGTGTATGTGTTACACCTTGTGAGCAAGTAGAGAGGTGTTTAGTTGCATGTATTGAATCTAGTGGTGGATCTCGTATCCACTTGAGCTAGTGCATTCGTTGCACGTGGTGAGAGTCATGCAATGGGCTTGAGGTAAGATCGAGAAGGTCGACTAGAGGGGGGTGAATAGGCGGTCTAAAATCTCTTCTAATAATTATTCACAATTCAAGACATTTTCTATTTGTCTAAACTAAGTGAACAATTCGGAAGTACCACTCCACACTACGGAACTATCGATCTCATCGGGGATGAGAAGACACCACACAAGTGTCTCTTTGGAAAAAACGTACCACAGGAAAATTCAGAGCTTCCGAAGTCTAGTAGTACCGCGCAACACACGCCGATACTTCCACCTTCCGGTAGACTGCTCACGCAGAGCTGGTACTTCCGATGGCCAGACGAGCCACTCACACAGAGCCGATCAGACCGCTCACATCCGGTAGTACCGTACAACACATGTCGGTACTTCCGATGTCTAGTAGTGCCGCTCACACAGAGCCGATACTTCCGATCTCCAGTAGTACCGCTAGACACATAGCGGTAGTTTCGATTTTCCTGATAAGTGCAGATATTTGAATAGATTTTGTAAAACATATTTGCAAACTATAGTATCGTGCACATAAGGATCAAACATAATTTCCAACATGTTGCAAAAGACATTTGCAAACTTTTGAAATCATGACACAAAGAATAGGTACATAGACTCCTTATATTTGCAAAACAAATTCGTAAATCTAAGTCACATGCTACAAGGATTATATATGAGCTTCAACCGTTTATAAAACATATTTGCAAATATAAGCCTCATACAACAAAGAGTAGGAAACATGTACTTCAAATATTTACAAAACACATTTGCTATGTATAGTCCTATGTTACAGGGATTTCACATATGAGTTTCAACTATTTGCCAAACACATTCGTAAATATAAGCATCATGCTAAGAGAGCTAGAGCAAGTGAGATTGAGCTATCAACATATGATGAGACTCAAGCTACTAGATATGACCCATCTTAATAGTATGGTAATCTATACTAGCAATCTGGTCTTCCAACCAAACACCAAGACCGGTAAAAGACTAGGAACACATCCTTAGTCCTAACTAGTCATACTTTTACCTTGAACATCCTCTTGAAGCTTGATGATGCACATCACCACTCCAAGTCCGGGTCATCGTCATAACATGCATTAACACATGGTGCATTCACTTATTGAACTCCATCAACACATGATGGGTTTTCACTTTAATTGATGATCAACACACGATAATCTCCCCTTGGACATGTATCAACTCACGATGCATCTTTTTCTTGACGCCTTCAACACATGAATCCATCTTCCATCTAGACTTGATGATCTTCAACACATAAAGTCATCCCAAGTCATCCTCATTTATGAAACCTAACATATTCATCCAACTCATGAAAAATGTTAGTCCATAAATCGATTACCATCAATTACCAAACTTCACCATTAACACATAATGGAGGGATAGACTTAACAATTTTTGCTTTTTGATAATTCATGACAATCCCAACAAATAGTGAGATATAAATATTGAGTGGCGAGTATACAACATGTACACAACACTTGTATACTCTAAGATAAGCTTTAAACAAAGCTTATTTATTCGGTTGTCAATAATCATCCGACCATTAACACATAATGGAGAAGTTAGATGACAACCTGATTGCAAATGAGTATATATAAACTACAAAAGCTATATATACTCAACGGGTATGTTTCAAAGAAAAGATCATAAATATGTGTACTAAAAAAACATGGATCAATACTTATAAAACCTCAAAACATATAGTAAACTCCCCCTAAATACGTGCATACAAGTATGTGTAGTGGACACATGTATATATTCATTTTGGACTATTATGGAGTTCAATCTATATTTTGGATCCAAGGAATGCATTAATATATGAAAATGTGATTTCAAATGTATACCTCTTCGATTTTACCTTTTCATTCAAATGAGACTAAACAATAATATACTTAAACAAACATATTAGTCTCACATATAAATTTGTCATTATCACTAAAATATCATAATAGTATTTATCATTATCACCAAAACCAACTTAAATGGAGCTTGATTTTTCACTTGACTTATTACTCTTGGAGTTTGCCGACTCCTAGACGGCGTTGGAGGCGTCGTGCGTGGTGATCTTCTCAAAGAAGGTTGTGAAAAGACCCGGTAAAATTGTGAAGGTTGGAGCTCACCTACCCGAAGCGAGAAAGCGCTACCACTAGTCGATTGAGGTGTTTTGGCTTAATTCATGGAGCCGGTCCAATTCATTTGGGCTAATCTCAACATAGACTAGGGGAGACCAGCAAGTCTCCGAATACCACGGTAAAAAGAGACTGTATCAATTGTGGTTTATTTCCATGTTCTCAATTTATATTCAAGTAATTTACATACATAGAATTAAATGGATTGCTTGTCATCCTAGGATTGCAAACCTTGACATAGCTTTAAGGTGTTGGTGCACTTAGGTGAACTTATTTGATCTAGGCGCTATTTGTGCTAAACTAAATTGATTTAAGCTTCCACATCGTATACTTGGCTTAAACAAATAGAATAGGTCTTTAAATTGATATTAATTGAAAGAAGAATTTTTAAGACTGTCTACTCACTCCCCTCTAGTCAGCCTCCTCGATCTTATAGAGTGATGTGACCTCAAATGCTTGGCATTTGAAGCCTAGTTTAAAAGTTCTTGGTTTCAACTCAGGTTTCAGGATTTTGGCAAGTTTTAGATTTTAGATTCGAGTTTTAGGCATGTTTCGATAGTGAAAAATTGATTCCAAGATTCAAGTTTTAGTCATGTTTTGGCAAGTTAGGCATGTGTCGGCAATGGCAAATTTTATATTCTAGGATTCAAGTTTCAGGTAAATTTCAGTAGGTTTCAAACTTATTTTTGGCAAGTTTCAAGCTTATTTCAAGCTTTAAGTTTCAGTATTGTGGCAAGTTTTATGCGTGTTTTAGCAATGGCAAGTTTTAGGCGTGTTTTGGCAACGACATTGATGTGGCCAAGAGTGTGAATGCTACATTGATTTGTGCTTCATCCATGCAATTTGAGTTACAAGGCTTAGTAGTGCTAAATTGCACAAGGAGAAAAAAGCAATCGATTATTGGAGAGAGAAGAATATCCTAATTTGTGTGGATGCTTATGTGATTCCTCCTTTGTGCAATACAAATAAGACAACAATGCATGGAATTAGATGTGTGGATGGAGAAGAAAGAAAGCTAGCTTGGCTAAGGAGAAAGACACAAGATCAATCAAGTTCTCATGATTGCAGTTCTGTCCACAAAGTTCATAAAGTTTTCAACACCAATTTGAGGTTTATAATTCACACAAAATACATATTTGGAAAGCTAATGAAGTCTACTTTACAATGTATCAAACGACTCTTGATTGGAGCTTTCTACACAAAGTTCTGGCAACTTTATTGGATGTTGCACGAGCTGTTCGGAGAGACGTGTGAGTTGCCAAATATAAAGAGCCCAATTATTGCAATGTAAGTAAGGGTAAAATCCGATCACACCATGACTTTCCAAAGGTTGAGAAGGACTCCTTTTCGGGTTCCAAACGGATTTGGAAGCCCCCTGAACAAGAAAAGAAAACATATAAAGATTTGAAGTCAGCTCGGATTCGGTTCGGGTCAAACAGGAAGTTCAAAATTAAAATGCCCATAACTTTCATGAACGGAGTCCGATTTGTGTGTTCTTGGACTCGTTTGAAAGATAATTCGAGGCCCCATACAATGGATGAGGTGCCAGTCCTAGAATCCTCATGGTCACATTGCAAATTAAGAAGGAATCTGACAACAGTTATTTTGCTATTTCCTTTTTAGTTCGTCTTGGAATTTATTTCGGCCTTAAGCCAAGTTGTGCGTGAGTTTTAGTCAAGATCGTGTATTGTGAACCTATATAAGGCCAGGGCTTAGCCCTATTTTAACTTAGGATATAATATGATAAGTTTTTCTACTTGTGAAATAAAGGAGAAAATCTCCATGATGGTTGTTGGCAGCCAGATTGCGTGATTGCAAGGTTTCCTCGTTGGAGTTTGCTGACTTGGTGCAAGCCAAGAATAGGAGATTCTTGAGATTGCCCATTGAATCTATAAGGTTCATCTCTTCTAATTCATGTCTTATTGTTGAATTCACGATTTGGGGAGTTCGGCGGATTGCTTCTAGTGTGTGCCTTGCATACTAGTGCGAATTATCCTTATCAAGATAGTTGGAATCAAGACAAGAAGAAGACTCTATCAGCAAGAACAAAAATGAAAGGTACCTCGCTGAACATACCGGGAAATATCGGTCCATCCCTACGCATCAACTAATCCTTAGTTGGTCTGTATCATCGTGGTATCAGAGTGTGGTTGATTGCAGTACGTGCTTGTGTTTCTTGCTGATTTCAGGATGTCGAGAGTGAGTAGAAGAGGATCGAGCAGCTACCATAGCAATGAATTGGTGTAGCACTCGGTGATGATTTACCACCCGCTGTATGGACCCGAGTCAAGGTGCTTACCGGCCACATCAAACACCAGGAGGACGTCATGCGTGCTGATTTGGACCAAAGCATCAATGGCGTGCATACAAGGATCACCGAGGTGCAAGATACGTTGAATGCTCGCCTCACGGAGGGCTTCAACAATCTGGAGGTGACACTCTGGAGGGGCGATTACCGCCACTGGGAGGGGCCAACGCACAGCACAAAGTACCCAATTTTGTGTGACGTGCGCGGTCGCATGACGACGCACGCTACTACGAAGACGATGAGGACATGTCCGATGGTCGTGGAGGCTATCCACGACCACCACGGTGTGATTTTTTTGACCGTCGGGCTGCTGCACATGGAGGACACCGTGGAGGAGGTGTGGAACGTGAGGACGACGGTATTGGTCGCATCAAAATAACCATATCGGAGTTCAAGTGCAGAGCTGATGCGAAGGTTTATTGGAGTGGGAGATGCGTGTAAATCAGATTTTTGACAAACACAATTACTCCGAAGAAAAGAAGGTCCGTGTTGCTTCGATTGAGTTCACTGAATACGCTATTATTTGGTGGGATCAATTGAGTCTTGTAGGTGAATGTCCGCACACTTGGGAGGCGATGAAGCGAGTCATGAGGGACCGTTTTGTACCAGCATTCTATACACGCATGCTGCATACAAAGCTACGACTGTTGAATCAAGGCTCTAAGTCCGTGGATGAATTCTATCAGGAGATGTAAGTGCTCATGATCCATACTGTTTGTGAGTCCGAGGGAGGCTACTATGACAAGATTCTTTGAAAGGCAGAACAACGATGTGTGGAATCATGTTGATTTGATGCAATACGACACTGTACAAGACCTACTTTACCAAGCGGAGCGTGCTGAACAATGGGTAAAAGACAACCATCCCAAGTTTCCCACGCTCATACATCAACTTGGAGGTGCCCAAATCAACAAGAGGGTGAAGGAGGCATAAGTTCTAAGCCGGTTGCATCCAGTAAATCGGTCGAAACTTCGTTTAAAGAAGCATCAAAAGCGACAAGTTCAACGAGCAAGGAGGCATCCAAATCTGATTCTAGCACCTTCTCCACCATTAGAATAAGTCAAATTGAATGTTTCACCGGATGAATTGCCGAGTAGATAGATCAGATCCGGACGCTACCAAAGTTCCTCTAATTCCTCAGCCAGATATTCCCCTTGCCAACCACAGCTTCCGGGGGAGCGGTCTGCTCCCGGGATGCAGAGGTGTCCTCAAGTGTAAGGGCAGGGGTCACATGATGAGGGATTGCCCAAATGCAATGAAGGTGTTACTCACACATGAGAGATATGTCACAGAGGGCGAAAGCGAGGAATCTAAATATGACGATGAGAAATTCAATGATTCTCCACAAGAAGTTGTGTATTATGATCCTAAGGTTGGTCCAACTTTGATGACTCATAAGGTGGATGCTGACAATAAGCTGATTGTTAAGAACGGGCACCGACGTGGTGTTTTTCAAACCCAATGCATGATCAAAGACAAACGGTGCAAGCTTATGATCGATGGTGGAAGTTACAACAATGTGATCAGCAAGGACGTGGTTGATGCACTCTCATTGATCACATGGCATAATCCTAAGCCATACTATATGCAATGGCTTCACAATGTTGGTAAGCTGAAAGTTACTCATAAAGTTCGTGTGCCATTTTCAATTGATGGTTATGAAGACAAGGTGGAGTGTGACATCGTGACTATGCACATGTGTCACATCATGTTGGGGCATCCGTAGTAGTTTGATCGCAATGTTACACCAGGGAGATCCAATCGCTTCACTTTTATGCATAAAGGCGTATTTCAATCTTTGTTGCCCAAGAGAGATGAGGAGATTATTTCTGATATTGTCACCAAGAGCAAGGAGCTTGTGAAGATTACCACGAAACCGAGGATAGTTTTACTTGAAGAGGGAGGGGGTGATGTGACCAAGAGTGTGAATGCTACATTGATTTGTGCTTCATCTATGTAATCTGAAGTTATAAGGCGCAAGAAGAAAGAAGCAATCGGTTATAGGAGAGAGAAGAATATCCTACTTCGTGCGGATACTTATGTTATTCTTTCTTTGCGCAATGCAAACAAGACAACAATACATGGAATTAAAGGTGTGGATGGAGAAGAAAGAAAGCTAGTTTGGCTAAAAGGAAGACACTAGATCAATCAAGTTCTCGTGATTGCAGTTCTGTCTATGATGTTCATAAAGTTTTCAATGCCAATTCTGAGGTTTACAATTCACACAAAACATATATTTGGAAATATAATGAAGTCTACCTTCCAACGAATGAAACGACACTTGATTGAAGCTTCCTACACAAAGTTATGGCAACTTCATTGGATGCAGCACGAGCTGTTCGGAAAGACGCGCGAGACTTGCCAAACATAAGGAGTCCGAGTGTTACAATGCAAGTAATGGTAAAATCCAATCACACTATGACTTTTCAAAGGTTGAGAAGGATTCCTCTTCAGGTTCCATCGGATTTGGAAGCCCTTTGAGCAAGAAAATAAAACATATAAAGATTTGAAGTCAGATCGGATTTGGTTCGGGTCAGACAGGAAGTGCAAATTAAAATGCCCATAACTTTCCCAAACAGAGCTCGATTTGGGTGTTCTTGGACTCGTTTGAAAGATAATTCGAAGCCCCATACAATGGATAAGGTGCTAGCCCCAAAATCCTCATGGTCACATCGAAAATTAAGAAGGAATCCAATAGTAGTTATTTAGCTATTTCTTTTTAGGTCGTGTTGTAATTTGTTTCGGCCTTAGGCAAGGTTATGCGTGAGTTTTAGTTAAGGCCGTGCATTGTACACCTATATAAGGCCAGGGCTTAGCCCTATTGTAACTTAGGCTATGATATGATAAGTTTTTATACTTGTGAAATAAAGGAAAAAATCGACATAATGGTGTTGGCGGCCAGATTACGTGATTGCAATGTTTTCTCGTTTGGAGTTTACTGAGTTGGTGCAAGGCAAGAATAAGAGATTCTTGAGATTTCCCATCAAATCTACAAGGTTCATCTCTTCTAATTAGTGCCTTCTTGCTGAATTCATGGTTTGGGGAGTTCGGCAGATTACTTCTAGTGTGCGCTTTGTATACTAGTGCGAATTGCCCTTATCAAGATTGTTGGCTGCATCAAGACAAAGAGAAGACTCTATCCGTAGGAACTAAAGGAGAAAGAACCTCACTGAACGTACCGGGAAAGATCGGGCCATCCCTACGCATCAACTAATTCTTAGTTGGTCCATATCAGACGTGTTTTAGATTCAAGTATTCAAGTTGTAGGCATGTTTTGGCAAATTTTAAGTTTGTTTCAAGTTTCACATTTATTGTTTCAGCATGTGTTCAAGCATGTATCTATAAGGGCAAGGTTTTAGATTTTAGTATTCAAGTTTCGTTGTTTCAGGCATGTTTTGGCAATTTTTAGGCTTGTTTTAAGTTTCAAGTTTTAGTGTTTTGGCAAATTTTACATTTTAGAATTCAAGTTTCACACATGTTTCTACATGGTTTCAAGCGTGTTTCAAGCTTTAGGTTTCATTGTTTCAACTTGTTTCAATTGGTAGGTTTCCAGCTTATTTCATGTTTCAAATCTCATAGAAATGCAATGATTTGAGCAAATTGTTAGAATTTTGGCCCATTTGTGAAGGCCCATTCATTCCTGAAATTCCAAAGCATAGTATGGTTTAGTCACACGTTGCTTGGGTAAGTGCAAGCAGAGCAATATAAAAGTTGGAGTCTTTTCTACCCTCTAAATACATGTCACACATGGCATGTGATAGATAAGCTTACACATGCACATGCATATTGACTTTTTTGTGTGGGAATCGCATGAGTTATGACTATAAGCGATCGCGCCGTGGCATAGAGCTACTCTTGGAGCATTAAATATACCTTTTATTTTATTGAATCATGCCTTCTGATGAGGATATTTGGCTCGATCTTGATGAGGACATCGCTAGTAATGCCAAAGCTAGTAATGAGACTTCAATAACAGGACCAATAACAAGAGCACGAGCCAAGAAACTACAATCCCAGGTGAACCTGCTCCTTAATGAACATGTCATTAATTTTAATGAAAATTGTATACTACCTAAAAACAATGTTTTACTTGTGCTCGGGTTTGAAGAGTCGTCGATGAATGGAGATCAAGGACAGCATGAACAATGGTCACCCATGAATAGTGCAATGCGTGAGCAAGATGCAGGGCCGTGCTAAGATGCGCGCGCTACGGTGTTTGCGGGTCGTGAACAGACTGCGTGCTAAGGCGCGTGAATAGTACCACATGGAAAGTTTAGTGTTGGATAGCCTTGGGCTGAGACTATATATTAAGGGGTAGACCCCCATTGTAAAGGAACCACTTTGATAATAGAAAAACTCTTGTTCTTTCGTTGGGCAAACCAGCTTGAGAGAATTGGGAGTTCATTGAAATTAAGATTGTTCAACCTTTTCCGCTGGGAATTGGGAGCGCAATAGAACTTCATCGGTGGTCGTGAAGTTCAGCACGTGAGGTTGGGCGAATTATAGAGTGCTAACTCTTGCATTGGCAACGGGGGATCACTACGGTTCATCAAATCCACGTGAGTATCCAGATCCTACGTCGAGAAGATCGGCGACCCGTATCATCGGTATCGAGCGGTTTACTCGGTAGGATTATTTACCCTTACTTTTAGATTGATTTATTTTCGTCCTGTAGTCCATTAAACTGAAAATTGCAACAGAAAAAAAATTAACCAAACCCTAGTTTTTGCATCTGTTAATTTTGTGAGTTTTGTTAGGTTTTGATCCATTAGAATTTTTGTTTAGGTGCTGATCGTTCGTGTTTATTTGCGTAGCCTAATCTTTGTGTCCAATCCAAAAAAAAATCTTGCGATATTCTTTTCATCATTTGAGACTAGTGTTGAATATTGCATCTAGGGCTGCTCTTGAGTACTTCACACCTTGCTGAATATTTGTGACCTATGCAAAACCAAAAGAACAATTAAACCTAGTTTGTCCTTTGAAAGAAAAGAAAAGAGGAAGTTGAGCCAAAAAAAAGAGAAGGAAAGAAAGAAAGAAAGAAAGAAAGAAAAAGAAAGCATTGGCCGAATTTGGGTGAGTTCTTAATCCATAGATTCAGATTGTGTAATTTAACCTCTTGAGCAATCTCGTGCCCTTACATTCATATCATTGCAATTGGCTAGCGTCTCTCCTAGTACTTGGTGCTAAACGAGCTATCTATTCTTTAATTTCAGATTGCCTAGCTCATTCCTTTGTTTGCATCGAGTCACATTAATCTTTGCGTGTGCGTTCATATACTTCACTTAAATCTTTTGGATCAGCACTTAGGCAAAGTATTCTAGCTTGGATTATTACTTAACTTTACAACATCAAGAATTTCAGATTGCTAGGATATACACTCTCATGCCAAGCTCCACCATATAACCGTTGTTGTGCAAGTAGTGAACACTCTTAATTTCGCTTGATCATCACTGTGCTGTTGTCACTTCTACCGGTGTAAGTTTTTATTGGCCTTAATTCACTTCGGAAGGGTAAGAACTTTACTTGGAGAGAGGACATAGTGAGATTGAGTGATTTCCACAAAGCATTATTATATACACAGCTATTTGTTTCTTGCATAACTAACCATGTCAGGTGGAGAAGAACACCATGATGAGAGTGGTGGGACAAATGAAACTCGTGCATTCGTCAAGCAATATCAATTTGGGGCACTCCGCGAACACTTTCAACGTGAGCTACACCAAGGGCTCAATCAACTCCACGAGAAGCATGATTCTTTTGCTGATCAAATTGCAAGGGATATGCAAAATATGGAGATACAAGCTGATGAAAATGTGCGCCAATTGCGGGAGGACATTGGGACCCTCACTAGGCTTATACAAGCTCGCAATGGCGGCGATGAAGCAAGTGTTCAAGGAGGAGAAGCTGCTGCACATGTACCTCCTGCACCGCAACACCGAGTGGCAGCCAACGTGGTGCGTCCACCACAGCTAGGAGGACGAGGAGGAGCCCATGGAGGGCGTGGTCAGGGTCTAGGTGGAGGCCGTGGTGGGCGTGGTGGTGCTGCACATGCGATGGAAGTGGATGGTGATTTTGCTTTGCATTACAATGACCGATATCGTCGTCCACGCAATGAAGATGATGGATTGGGCAGGCTCAAGTTTTCCATGCCCAAGTTTGCGGTGGAACAGATCCCAGGAGTATCTCACTTGGGAATTGAAGGTTGATAAAATATTCGTATGCATCACTATACGGATGAGAGAAAGATACAGTTGGCATCACTTGAGTTTGAAGGTTATGCTTTGGATTGGTGGGAACAAGTCATTATTCAAAGAGTTGAGAATGGAGAAAACCCTGTTGCAACATGGCAAGAGATGAAGCGGGAAATGAGAGCCCGTTTTGTTCCTCGTCATTACAAGCGTGATCTATTTGATAAATTGCAGAATATGAAGCAGGGAGCACATTCTGTGGAGGAGTACTACAAGGAGATGGAGCTAGCCATGATTCGAGCCAAGGTTCAAGAACAAGAAGAGCAAACCATGGCACGCTTCCTCTCAGCTACAAAGGCAGAACGACAATTGCAAGAGGATGCTAAGTTTGCAAGATCAACGTCCTTTGCTGCACGTACACCGACCAGCGGAGGAAGATATGGTTCCAAATCACAAGTAAGCCAACGAACAGCTCAAAGTGGTGGTTCAAGCTTTCGCTCATCATCTAGCAAGAAGGAAGAAGCCACTCCAAGTGCAAGGAAGCCATCAAATCCAGCAGCTAGTGTTCCCTCTTCTGTGGGTTCTACAATAAGAGTAGCGGTATACAATGCTTCAAATGCCTTGGTCGTGGTCATATGCAAAAGGATTGCCCAAATAACAAAGCGATGTTGATATTAGATAATGGAGAATATGATTCTGCAAGTGAAGAAGAGAATGATCACCATGCTGATTTAGGGACATATGATGATGCACATGAGGAGGAGCAAGACATAGAGTATTGTGAACCCGGAGTTGGTCCTATACTTGTGTGTGCTCAAGCGGTGTTGAGTGTGCAACCAAAGCCTTCCCAAGAACAGCGCTGCAATTTATTCCATACAAGAGCTCAAGTTAGCAAAGATGGCAAATTTTGCAAGGTAATCATTGATGGTGGGAGTTGTCGTAATTTGGCTAGCAAGGAGCTTTGCAATAAACTTGGATTGAAGTACAAGAAACACCCACATCCGTATCAGATCCGGTGGTTGCATGAGAAAGGTTCGTTGAGTGTGGGATACACCGTGGATGTTGAATTTGAAATTGGCACTTATCGTGATACGGTGGAGTGTGATGTGGTGCCTATGGACGTATGTCACTTGCTGCTAGGAAGGCCATGGCAATATGATCGTCTGTGATTCATGATGGAAGAACTAACCAATACAAGTTTTGGTGGAACAAAAAACAAGTCGTGCTGCTACCGTTGACTCCTTCTCAAATTGTAAATGATACTGTACAAAAGATTGAAGTGCAAGTTGAGAGTGAGAAAGGGAGAGAACAAAAGAGTGTGATTCCACAAAAAGTGAGTGAGAGCCACAAACCAAACACGAGAGGTAAAGGCAAGAGTGAGGGAGAAAAACTTAATCATGATAGCCACCAAATCTGATCCGAGAGAGATGAAAGATGACCCACTTTGATGCACCTTGTATTGTTGTACAAGGATGCATTGCTTTCTACTAATGACTTAACATCTCTTCCTAGTGCTGTTTCTCAAGTTTTGCAGGCTTATGACGACGTGTTTCCGGAGGAGGTGCCCGCTGGTCTACCACCTATTCGAGGTATTGAGCATCAAATTGACTTAGTCCCGGGAGCCCCTCTTCCCAACCGGCCGCCGTACCGCACAAATCCAGAAGAAACGAAGGAGATTCAGCGCCAAGTGCAAGCACTTTTGGACAAAGGGTACGTACGCGAGAGTCTTAGTCCTTGTGCCGTTCTGTTATTCTTGTTCCTAAGAAAGATGGTACTTGGAGAATGTGCATAGACGTAGAGCTATTAACAACATAACCGTTCGCTATCGTCATCCTATTCCTAGGTTAGATGATATGCTTGATGAGTTAAGTGGTTCTACTATCTTTTCTAAGATTGACTTGCGTAGTGGCTACCATCAAATAAGAATGAAACATGGTGATGAATGGAAAACTGCTTTTAAAACGAAATTTGGCTTGTATGAATGGTTAGTGATGCCTTTTGGATTGTCCAATGCTCCTAGTACATTCATGCGCTTAATGAACCATGTTTTGAGACACTTCATTGGAAAATTTGTGGTAGTTTACTTTGATGATATTCGATATATAGTCGCTCTTGGAAGATCATATTGAACACATCAAACAAGTGCTAGAAGTGCTTAGGAAAGAATGCTTGTATGCCAATCTTGAAAAGTGTACTTTTTGCACTAGTAAGGTTGTGTTTCTAGGCTATGTTGTTTCAGCTCATGGCATTGAAGTGGATGAATCTAAAATTGAAGCTATTAGAAATTGGCCAATTCCGTGAATGTGAGTCAAATTCGTAGCTTCCATGGGCTTGCTAGTTTCTATCGGCGATTTGTGAAAGATTTTAGCACCATTGCTGCCCCATTAAATGAATTAACTAAAAGGGAGTGATTTTTGAGTGGGAGAAAAACAAGACAAAGCTTTTGCTGAATTGAAGAAATGTTTGACTGAAGCACCATTGCTTGCTTTACCTAATTTCACAAAACTTTTGAGATTGAATGTGATGCTAGTGGAATAGGTATTGGTGGTGTTTTGATGCAAGAAAGAAAACCCATTGCATATTTTAGTGAGAAACTTCATGGTGCACAATTGAATTATCCTGTTTATGATAAAGAACTATATGCTCTTGTGCGTGTGTTGGAAACTTGGCAACATTATCTTTGGCCTAAGGAATTCATAATACATTCGATCATGAATCTTTGAAATATTTAAAGGGCAAGCGAAATTTAATCGTAGACATGCTAAGTGGGTAGAATTCATTGAGACCTTTCCATACATTATCAAATATAAGAAAGGCAAAGAGAATGTGGTAGCGATGCTTTGTCTAGAAAACATGTCTCGTTGACTCGGTTGGAAGTAAAGGTACCGGGTTGGAAAGTTTGAAAGATTTATATGCTTCCGATCATGAATTTGCAGCTCCATATTCTAATTGCAAAGATGGAAAAGGGTGGGATAAATTTCATATTCATGATGGTTTCTCTTTCGCATGAATAAGCTATGTGTTCCGGATTCCTCCGTGCGTTTGTTATTGTTGCGGGAATCTCATGCGGGAGGATTGATGGGGCATTTCGGGAGGAGAAGACTTATATGATGTTAGTGATAACTTTTATTGGCCAAAGATGAGGCGAGACGTCGAGAGGTTTGTTCAAAGATGCATCACATGCCATAAGGCAAAATCAAAACTCAATCCACATGGTTTGTATACTCCACTTCCTGTTCCTAGTGCTCCTTGGGAAGATATTAGCATGGATTTTGTGTTAGGACCGCCTAGGACCAAGAGGGAAGGATTCAGTCTTTGTTGTTGTGGATAGGTTCTCTAAAATGGCACATTTTATTCCCCATCATAAGATCGATGATGCGTCTCATGTAGCTGATTTGTTTTCGTGGAGATTGTGAGATTGCATGGAATGCCAAGAACCATTGTTTCGGATCGCGACGTCAAGTTCATGAGTTACTTTTGGAAGACTTTGTGGGCCAAACTTGGGACAAAGTTATTGTTTTCAACGACTTGTCACCCACAAACAGATGGGCAAGCGGAGGTGGTGAACCGCACACTTTCAACGTTGCTACGCACCATGATAAAGAAGAACTTGAAAGAGTGGGAAGATTGTCTACCGCATGTGGAGTTTGCATATAACAGGGCGGTACATTCTACAACTCAATTGAGCCCATTCGAGGTGGTGTACTGGCTTCAAACCAATCACGCCCTTGATTTACTTCCTCTCCCACTACAAGAACGTGCAAATATGGAGGCTTCTAAGCGTGCTGATTTTGTGAAAAACTCCATGCCACAACTAAAGAGGTAATTGAAAAGAAGGTACGTGCTTATGCTTCCAAAGCTAACAAATCTAGAAAGAAAATGCTATTTGAACCGGTGATTTAGTGTGGGTCCACTTTCAAAGATCGCTTTCATGAGCGTAGATCCAAATTGATGCCCGTGGTGATGGACCTTTTAAAGTTCTTGCCAAGATCAATGATAATGCATACAAGATTGAGCTTCCCGGTGATGACTATGGGGTAAGTTCTACATTTAATGTTGCTGATCTATCACCTTTCTTTGGACAAGATTGTATGCAGTCGAGGTCGACTCCTTTTCAAGAAGGGAGGATGATGAGGACATCGCTAGTAATGCCAAAGCTAGTAATGAGACTTCAATAACAGGACCAATAACAAGAGCACGAGCCAAGAAACTACAATCCTGTGTGAACTCGCTCCTTAATGAACATGTCATTAATTTTAATGAAAATTGTATACTACCTAAAACAATGTTTTACTTGTGCTCGGGTTTGAAGAGTCGGCGATGAATGGAGATCAAGGACGGCATGAACAATGGTCACCCATGAATAGTGCAATGCGTGAAGCAAGACCAGCCCGTGCTACGGATGCGCGCTACGGTGTTTGCGGGCGTGAGCGATCTGCATGCTACGGTGCGCGTGAATAGTACCACATGGAAAGTTTAGTGTTGGATAGCCTTGGGCTGAGACTATATATTAAGGGGTAGACCCCCATTGTAAAGGAACCACTTTGATAATAGAAAAACTCTTGTTCTTTCGTTGGGCAAACCAGCTTGAGAGAATTGGGAGTTCATTGAAATTAAGATTGTTCAACCTTTTCATTGGGAATTGGGAGCGCAATAGAACTTCATCGGTGGTCGTGAAGTTCAGCACGTGAGGTTGGGCGAATTATAGAGTGCTAACTCTTGCATTGGCAACGGGGGATCACTACGGTTCATCAAATCCACGTGAGTATCCAGATCCTACGTCGAGAAGATCGGGCGACCCCGTATCAGATCTTTTAATAAGAATGATAACTACGATTGGTTGATATGACGTTGACGATGAGACCACTTGACCGAAATAACCAAGTTCGTCCTGCAATCGCTACACCACCACACCTTTGTCGTTACCAATCATGCCCAACATGGTTGATCTTTCTTGCAAGTAATCAGAATCAAGAAAGAAAGAAATAAGTGTGATCTGAATTTGCAGATAAAAGATGAAGTTTTATTGAACAATAGAAAGGCCTGAAGTCGCCATAGTTGGTCTAGTCGACACAAGTACACAACTGATATTTTCTGAATGAAAAACAATCTAAATACGCCTAAGGACAAAGTGGCGGCCACAAGGTTATAAAGAGGTGGTGGCCAGGGGCGACCTAGGGTTGAGCACCACCAGGGACACACACAACCTAGGCTTAGATCTCAACACTATTACAAGGCCCAAATTAGCCCAATAGGTGACACAACACCTCTCATTAATGATTGTGACGTGTAGACAGAAAATCTAAAGGTAGGACCAGATCCTTTGGAAAGGTCTCATCATAAGCTTATCATCAAGTACTCGAACACCTCCAACGAACTCTGTATATGCCAGTTATGATTGTTTTAAGTCGATGCTATTAGGCTAACTCTGAATTGGTCTGAAATTGAAATAGGGTCAGTTTGGACTTGTTGTGGTAGTAGTGTTGCCCCCCACACGTTGATTCCTGATTAGAATAACTTCACATGAATTAGGTAGCGATCCATCCTTAATAGAGAAATTATGAACTCGTAAAAACGAGCTAGAGAAATTATGAACTCGTAAAAACGAGCTCACCTGAAAATTCAACTATCGTGTATGCGCCCTCGTCATAGGTCTTTGCCTAGCATCTTGTAAATATGTGTTGTGTGTATCCAAAAAAGTGATGTCCTCATAACCTTCTCTCTCCTTTTGAACTAGTCAGGAGCACTGCATAATTACAATTATTTGGTTTTGAATTAGTAGTTACTGGTGGCTTAATTCAGTTTAGGGAGTATCTCGCCATCATCCAGATGTTTTCTTCTAAACAATCATCCAGATTTATGACCGTTAGATTAAAGATCCAACGTCCCTTTTTTTGAAGGTGGGAGAATTCGCACGAATCTTCGTACACATCCAAAGGTTAGAAATCTGGATGATAGTTTGGAAGAAAACATCCGGACGATGTTTATCAATTCTCTTCATTTTAAATCGACAGTTACTAGTGAGAAATTTTCTTGTCCTTAAAAGGCTTGGAGATGTCCAGATTTACTAACCAAATTCCTCCCTTCAATTCTTTCATCTTTCTCCTCTGGTGATTTGTGCTGGTGTGTTGAGTCGTTGAATCTCGCCAACCTTTCTTTTCGGTATGCAATGGGGAAGGAGGGAGAGCAGGATTTTTGAACCATTGCCACATAGAACACATGCACAGGGTGACAATAAGGTTTCTGGGTAGCACATCTGCATGACTTCTTGTTACGCTGCTACCTCTACATACTGCACTACATTGTGTTTGCACTACTTATTCTGCTTCAAGCCCTATTGTAAGTCGCTTGTTCTATCGATCAACTTTGTTGTAATTATATTCTTGCGTATGTTCAAAAGTATAATGAGTTGCCTATTCTAAGTTTTGAGAATTGCATAACTAGTATTTTGTAATATATGTCTCTGCTAATATTTAAAATTAAAATATTGCCTACATTTTCAACATGAGTTTCCAGATTTTATATGTGTTTCATGCTTAAAAAAATCAAGCATGTTTTGACATAGCTTCAGGAACATAAAGCATAACCCACGTACAACACGCACATCAAGTGATTTTATATCCCAAGGTTAACAATTACAAATGACGCCGTTACAAAATGGGTCCAGAGCTAACCAGGGTACAAGAATGTAGAATAAATCTTCACCATAGGTACAAGAATGTTTCTAAACTTTTACAATTCCAACAAAATGGCAAACAATCACTAGAGGTAGGACGCAGCAATTCATCTCAATATTTTCGATATTATCATGGAGGGCAAACAAGTAGGATATAAGCAATCACAAAACATGAATGTCTTGACAAAGGACCCCTCGTCCATTTCTTTCTCTGATAAACTAAAAACTAAATCATTGGTTCATTTACAGTCCGCCACGTAAGGTGCACATGCATCCTTCTGTCTTATTCGCCATGAAACTACTAAGATTACTGCAACGAACTTTTTACGATTTTCGGTGTCAAATGGTTGGATGCATAACCCCAGTCCAGATATAGCATGGAATCATGGGGCAAATTGAGTGAAGCTTCTTAGTGAACTTAGAAGCAACGCGACAACATCCAAACATCCACTCCATTATCCTTGCATTATGCCCACACCACACATCGATGCAACAACATCCACTCTACGCCCTTATCCATCAAGCTGAGCCTTAGCTTATTGCCATTGACTAAATGATTGTTTCATACTTTTAGCATAAATCATGAACAAACAACCAGGGGTGGAAAAAAAAGCTTTGGTTTAAAATTACTTTAATTATATTTGTTAATTAGTTAAATATTAAAATAAGTCAATTTTGAATGAATTTGGATTTTGCTCTGACTCGACTCAGCTTGGCTCATTAGCTTAGTTTTAAAAATACTTTCAAACTGTAAATAAAATGGTATTAAATGAAACCGTGTTAATCTCAGAAAAAGCTTGATAAGATAAAAACTTGATTGGATATCTACTATACACACAACAGTTGCATTGCAATGCAGGCGCAAAGAGAATTGTTGGCTGCACATGGACGTACCCATTCTAATTGAAAATCTATAGCATGGTTATTACAATGTCTACATCCTTGTACGCTAGATAACCTCCAAAATGCGTAGTCAGTAGATTGGTACCGGATTATCCTGATTAAAAAAAAGAAGAGTTATATATGAAAATCGATACTATGCATATCACAAGCAAAAAAATTCAGGGCGTTTTCTGAAATACGCACTAATTTCAGCGTGTTACAATTTAAAACTATCCACGTATTTGATCGAATATTATAGAAAATAGCGTGTGAAAGAGGGAAATAAACTTATGGTTTGGAACGAGCGGTAGTATTTCACGACAAAGTTTGGACGGCTTGAACACACTCTCGCACTTTATGATTTTTCTTGATTTTTAAGTTTTTTTGGAACACGAAAATTTAATAGGGCTTCTAAAAATGAACCTAAAAGTTAAGAGAGACACGCACCTAGTCAGCCCATCTCCCCACAACAAGAAGACTCACGGAGCATTCCACGCCAGCCAGACGTCGCACGGTCGTCGTGTAACCCGAACCTCCGCCGCGTGTCGGCTCTTGGGCCTCATTCTCGACGGCGTCCAACCGCGCAGGCGCCAGAGCAGAGCTGCACAGCCCACACGCCTTTCCCCACCACACAGCCGAACCCATCGCCTCTCCCCGATGGCGACGACGAGCTCCCCTCCTCTCCCCATCTCCACCGTTTCCGTCCTCCCACCACTCCGCCCTTCCCGCCTCCGCTGTCGGCCACCATCGCCACCACCACAACCAACACCCGCGGCTTCTTCCCTTTCCGTGGGCCGTGGTTGCCGTTCTTGGCCCGGCCTCCGCTGCCGAGCCGCCGCCGGCCCCTCGCCGCCGCCTCCGCCTCCCCACGGTAATGCCACTGCTGCGCCCCCTTTCCGTTCACTTGCCGCAACTTTTATATTATGCTCCAATTAATCGCGGTTAGGGATGATGTGATGTATCGTATAAGTTGTAGAGAATTACTTAAGTAAACGTTTCCGATCGGATCTCAGTGCTGGGGATCTGCTGTTCCAAATGCCAATTTTAGGTGTGTCAGACAGCGATGGAGAACGTTATGTATGTTCCATGTAATGGAGCGGGTTCGAAATGAATTGGGTGCTTGACGAAGGTGGAGACTTAGTGGGAAAATTTTGTTCTCTTATGGTGGATAATTAGTGCTTGGAGGATATGTACTTGGTGGAATAATAGTAATTTGAAGTTTGTATGTTTTTCTTGAACTAACACTAACATAAATGCTAGTTTAGAGTTCTTGTAAAAAAGAAAAATGTTACAAAATTTAAAAATAAAATCTCTTTATTCGGTGTTTTCTTTTGGTGTCTCAAGGATAAATATGAGGTTCGTTTGTACTCGAAATCTTAGTAATTGATTTGATACAGGACATGAGCACTGTATCTTGCATTAAAAGTTTTGCTGTTTTTTAACTGGTTCAGCATTCACATACCAGTGCACCGTATCTTTTTAATAGCTAAAGATCATACATGCCTACTGTACAAGCGCGGAGTAGTGGGGTGGCTGTTCGCTTTTACCATTGTCTGTTGTTTGGAAAATTGTTGCGTAAGAGTGGTCGAGAGTGCAGTAAAAATTGACTTATTGGCTTTGATTTTTATTTCACTGAATCATTGGGTAATGTTTCTCTGTGTGGAAAATGCTAGTTGTATAAGATATCTGGTATCCTTTTATTAAATTATCTGCCGTTGGCCTCATGTCTGGTTTTCTGAAAATATGCAATAGGAGCTAAGACTACAGTGATCTTCTGTAGCCCAAGAATATGTAGGTCTGTCTTGTTTGGCTAACTTGGTAAAGTTCTCAATTTGGAATAATCCACTAGTATAATTTTGCGCAACCATTCGATTGGAAATTACCTTTCCATTTTCTCCAAGAAAATATGTTGGATTAACTCTGAATGAGGCCCCCACCTTATCCTACCCAGACAAGTTTCTTGCGGAAGTTTGAATTCCAAATTTGAGGCTTTATTTTCCTAGCGGATTAGTCCAATATGTCGGAATTTGCACCTTTTGAATTTATTTTGATTGAGGCTCAATATATAATTTGTTAGAGCTTGTTTTATTCAGATGATCAATAACCCTGCAATTTGCTATTCTCACATTAAAATAGGGTCAACAAGTGGGTAGTTTTCCAACCATTTGAAGTAAACTAAATTCAGACCTGAATAGACCAAAAGCAATGGTATTCATCATCAATTAAACCTACACTAAACTATCAATTGCCAACTAGATAGAAGACTACTGTATTCACTAGTCACTGAAGCTGGGTCATCATTGTCCAAGGTTGTCCTCGTCACCCTTTTAGAAGTTTTTGGTAGTAAGGGGGGTTGTCTTGTCACTGTTGCAGTGTTGCTGCATGCAGGAATCTAGTAACCCTAGTAACAAGAAGATTGGATACACCCACCACAGACCTTCTGATGAGAACACCACAATCCTAGAGGATCACAATCGATTTTTCTGGTCCTACCAAACATATTATTCTTGTTGAGAACTCCTTGATTCTTAATCATGGTTTGGTTGGTCTAATTCACCCCATCCAAACATAGCTGTCTTTCCTGATGACTATCCACTTCCCAGAATCCAATGTGCCATTATAGTGTCATTTAGTTGGTTATATAAAAAAATTCACACGAATAATTGCCATAGCAAAACTGCTAGTAGACATTTTACAAGTGCCAGTGGTATTTTGTTACTAAGTATTGATCTCACCTCATCGCTTTGCTATGTAAAATCAAGCCAACCACAAAAAAAAAATGATAGTTCTTTTAGTATTTTAGAGGTATTCTTGTTTTAAGTCATGAAAAATTCCAATCCATCAAAATGAATTTAGTGGAGTCCATTTCCACCGCAAACACCTTATGCTGTTTTTACATTTGCACGAGGACATGTGACCTATTTTCAAAGAGTTCTTTCCTTTATGGGAAAAAGAGCTGTTCTTATAGGTTCATGTTCCTCCTGGTGCCTGTTGCCGCATTTTATGGGCTTAGATGCTTAACGTGAGGGAACATGATTACTTTAAAAAATACTTTACCTTTTATGGGGGATAGTGCTAGTGTATATATACTCGTAAGCTTGTATCCTTAAGAGCGCATTGCTTGATGTTATTTGTGTTAGAAGTGTGGGCTTAATATTCCAATGGGCTAAGAGGCCAAATATATACATGAGACAATATGCAATGAGCCCCTATACAATATGATAACCCTTCAACCTCTACATGTCTAACATCCCCTCAAACTCATAGTTGATAAAAAACACCGAGTTTGGAGAGATAACAGCTGTGATGAGAGCTTGTTTGTACCTTGGTGAAGAAATCTGCTAGCTGAATCTCAGAAGACACATACTGAAGAGCAACCACCTGTGCCTGCACTTACGATCTCATGTAAGAAGCATCAACATCAATATGCTTTGTGGGCTCATACTTCACTAGATCACGAGCAATATTGATCACACCTATGCTATCTAATAAGAAAGGAGTCGGTGCAGAAACAAAAACACTAAAGTCTGTGAGGAGCCAGCCACCATAACCAAGTGATCTCAGCAGTCAGCAACGCCATAGCCCTCAACTCAGACTCAGCACTCGAACGAGAAACTGCAGTCTGTTTCTTAGTCTTTTATGTAATAAGATAGGAACCAAGAAAGACACAGTAGGAGAAAGAGACCGGCGATCAAAATGATCACTGACCCAGATCGCATCAGAGTAGGCCTTAAGCTGTAAGGAGCTAGAACTATGAAAGAAAAGATGACGAGAGATGGTCCCACGAAGATATCGCAGAACGCGAAGAAGGTAGCTATAGTGGATTTGAGTGGGAGCCGAAACAAACTAACTTAAGATGTGGGCAGAGTGGGAAATATCCGGTCTAGTGATTCCAAGATAGACTAGACTACCAACAACATGACGGTATCGAGTGGGATTCTCAAGAGGCTTACCATCAGTGGATCGAAGATGGACTCCAAGCTCCATAGGAGTATCCACCGTGCGCTAATCAGTGAGACTAGCACGAGCAAGATCCTGAATGTACTTCTCCTGGGAGACATAGTAGCCCTCAGGCGTAGAAGAAAACTCAATTCCAAGGAAGTAACGAAGGGGACAAAGATCAGACATCAAGAAGTGCTCACCTAGACACTTCTTCACAGATGCAATATGGTGTGGATCATCTCCAGTGATAATCATATCATCCACATAGAGAAGAAGATGCGTACGACCACGAGGAGAAGTGTGAACAAAAAGAGCAGGGTCGTGATCGCTAGCGGTGAAACCGACAGCAGTGACGACAGAAGAAAAGCTCGCAAACCAAGCACGAGGGGCTTGCTTGAGCCCATAGAGACAGCGACAAACCATCCCATTAGGGACAAAATACCCAGGAGGTGACTGTATATAGACCTCCTCACGCAGTTCACCATGGAGAAAAGCATTCTTGACGTCCAACTGAGAGATGGATCACTAACGAATAAAAGCCACGGCAAGGAGAGTGTGAATAGTGGTCATATGAGCAACAGGAGCAAAGATCTCATCATAGTCACGATCATACTCCTGCTAAAAACCATGCACACAAGACGAGCCTTGTAGCGCTCAAGGGAACCATCTGGGCGAGTCTTGATCTTGTACACCCACTTGCATGTGATAGGAGTGGTACAAGCAGGTAGAGGAATAAGATCCCATGTGCCAGTATGTTCCAGAGCAACAATCTTCTTTGCCATCGCGTGCTGCCACTCCGGATGAGCAACAACCTCATAGTAAGTCGTAGGCTCAGTAAGAGCAGTGGCCGCAAAACTACAGCACTTAGGAGGCCTAACTGAACGACGATCACGAAGATCACGAAGATCATACCGGGGAGTAGAGATTGGAGCAGGACCTAGCAGGGACGGAAGAGGGGAAGGGGCGGAAGAAGGCACACGTGAGGGTGTGTCAGGGCGAGGACGTCGAGAGTAGTGCAGCGGGAAGGAGGGACGACCTCAACAGAAAAGGTAGTGGTAGCAGGAATAAGAGAGTCTGAAAAGGAAGGAACAGATGGAGGTGAAAGAGATGAGGGTGACAAAGGTAAAGTCGAAGGAGGAAACGGAGAGTCAAGAACAATTAGAAAAGAAAGCACATCAGAAGACGCTGAACTGGTGGAGGAAGACCAAGGGTAGTAAGGATGAGACTCATCAAAAGTGACATCTCAAGATATTCTCATTCTACGAGCAATAGGGTCATAACAGCGATAACCCTTATGATCAGAATTGTAGCCAAGGAAAATACACTCAACTGACTAAGCAGTCAGCTTGGTGTGCTCACGAGGAGGAGGAAGAACAAAACAGACACAACCAAAACAACGGAGATGGCTGCACTAAGGAGGCCTACTAAAAAGACGCTTAAGCAAAGTACAACCCTGAAGAGCAGATGAAGGCTGCAGATTGACAAGAGAAGCAGCCGTAGAAACTGCCTCAACCTAGAAATGCGGCGGAACATGAGATGCAAGCATCAAAGCACGAGTGGTCTCAAGTAAGTCCCGATGCTTACGTTCAAAAACACCATTCTGAGCATGAGCACCAGCACAAGAGTACTGAGAAAGAGTACCCTGGTCAACAAGGAAACGACGAAGGGCAGCAGATAGATATTTACCAGCAGAGTCAGTACGAAGAACATGAATGGTTGAATCAAACTGAGTACGAATCATAGTGGCAAAAGACTATTTATCGAGAATAATCATTAATAAAAATAATATAGTAGCGATAACCCCTTTCGAAACAAAGGGGACCGGAACCCATACATCAGAATGAACAAGATCAAAAGGCCGAAGAGACAGAATCACTAGAATGGTATGGGAGATGCAGCTGCTTGCCAAGCTTGCAACCCATACAATGTAAGGAAGTGTCACCAGAAACAGAGCCAATGACACCAGTCCGAACTAATGAAGACTGACGTGAACCTCCGATGTGATCCAAACGATAATGCCATTGGACGAAGGTAGCAGTAGAGGAAGCAACTGAAGCGGAGGTGGTGGAGGGAACCAATTGGCTGGTGGAGGCGGCGGAAGAAAGGTGCAACCAGTCAAGCTCCCAAAGACGCTGCGAGTCACGATGCCTAGGGCTAGTTTCAACCAGAATCCCGGTGCGACGATCCTGAACACAACACGAGTCAGAGTCAAGAATGATACGACAACCATAATCAGTGATCTGACCAGCGGACAGGCTGCATAGCTAGTTTGGGAACATGAGATGTTGCAGGAACAAGAAAGGATGAAGTAGAAAGAGTACCTCGATCTGCAACAGGAAGGGAGGTACCATCTATAGCCATAATTGTATGAGGAAGAACAGGAGCCCTCACAGAGGTGAGGTGAGTAGAATCTGGTGTCATATGATCTTCCGAATCTTCTGAATCTGATCTTTTCTTACATTCAACGAGTAATGTGGGCTCTCGATCAAGATCGATGATTGTGGCAATTTTCTTTGCAAAATATATATCAACATTGGTTGTTGTCCTATTCATGTTTCTCCCGTGTGCATATAGTTTGTAGCTATTTCATCATAAGTTGATTCTTCTTGTGCTTCTACCTGCTCACCGCTACTTCCAGTTGCAGCGGCAAGTCCCTTTAGTTTTTCAACTCCGATGTGTGCGCACACATCTATGTTGATTTCTCCCTCCATGGGAATGTTCAGATCCGGTATGCCCTTTTCTGAAGGTGTCATACTGGTGTCAGGTCTCAACTGGCTCCCCTTCTGGTTCTGAAGAACTTTAGTGATTGGCTGTGTCAAGTCCTTCTTATCCTTTTTCACCAGGCGTCCCCGGTTACTTAGGGTTCGAGGGACCGGAGTTATCGTCCTTTTATTATGAGGCCTTTGGACGGGGTTAGGGATAACTCAACTTTTTTTGGTATTTCAACCATCTTCGGTGCATTGCGTGCAGGCACATGCGACTTGGTTACACTCTGTAAACACTAAAATAGTCAGGCAGTTGGTTTGCTATGCTTGCAAGTCAATGATCTTCTGGACTTTTCTATTTGTTTCACTAGTGCGCAGGTCATATGCATGGATTCCCGTGGCTTGCCACGCAATTTCCCAACATTTTTCATCAAGGGATTGATTTCCTTCCCCTAATGTCGGGAAACTATCATCATCAAATATACAATCAGCGAAACGAGCAGTATGCAAATCTCCTGTCATAGGGTCTAAATACCTGATTACAGATGTTATCTTATACTAACGTATATCCCAGTCTTTTGGAGAAGACCCATTGCAGTACGCTGTGGAGGGGGATAGGTAAATAAACCTTGCATCCAAACCTCCGGAGATGAGAAATTTTTTGTGCTGACCCTTGTGCTAGTTGCATAGGTGAATGGATGTTGTATGCTGATGGTCTAAAGTTGATGAGAATTACTGTATGTAGAACTGCGTATCCCCAATATGTAGTTGGTAAATTACAATTCTACAAAAAATTGTCGGGCAATAAATTTAATTCTCTTGATTAATGCCTCTGCTAGTCCATTCTGAATATGGACATGCAGTACAGAATGCTCAATTGTAATTCCCATTGCAATGCAGTAATCATCAAATGCCTTTGAAATAAATTCCCTGGCGTTGTCCATTCTGATGGACTTTATATGATGATCAGGGAATATATTTCTAATGCGAATTATCTGCAAGATCAGCTTTGCGAAAGTATAGTTTCTCGTAGATAATAAACATACGTGCGCCCATTTCGAGGAAGTATCGTTAAGCACCATAAAATATTTAAATGGCCCTGATAGTGGCTATATGGACCGCAAATGTCTCCTTGGATGCATTCTAGAAATGTAGGGACTTCATCCTTCACTTTTAGAGTAGAAGGTCTAGTAATTAATTTCTCGGTGGCATATGCGGGGCACACAAAATCTTCGTAATTCGGAAAATTCTTTACATTAATATTGTTTCTGTGAATTATTAATTATATTTCTCATTATCCTAAGACTTGGGTGGCCTAATCTGTCATGGCAGAGACAGAAAAGTTCAAAGCTTCTAAATATTGTTTTCAGGGCAGTATAGGCTGCAGGTGCCTTGATATTAGTATAGTATAGTCCGATTTTTAATGAAGAAAGTTTTTTTAATACTCTTTTTCTATTTGCTTCACGTTTCGTAATGAGCAGGTATTCCTTACCATACTCTTTTTCAATCTCAACATGAAAACCGTTGGCGCGAATATCTTTGAATCTTAAGAGAGTTCTAGTCGATTCTAAGTATAATAAGACTTCTTGGATGACCAAAGTTGTGCCCATTGAGAGTATAATTGTGGCTCTTCCTGAACCTATTATATAAGTATTGCTACCGGTGATTGTTGTAAGGCTGTCAGTATTCTTGCTAATCGACTGAAAGAATTTTGTCTCTCTCAAGATGGTATTCGTTGTGCCGCTGTCAGCTAAGTACACTTCCTCCGTAGGGCGCTACACGTGTTCTTCAATCCACGGAGCGATTCGTGCTGATAACGTATTGAGGAACCGTCGCTGACGAGTCCAGTCTGATCGATTCCTCTCCTATGCAAGGAGGCAGATCAATCACAAAGTAATGCAAATAGTAAATTGGAAACATAGATATAGAGAGGAGGACTCCTATTCTTTCTCTATTAGTTTCTCTTTCACGTGTGTACAAAATAGCCAATAGGACTCCTTATATATAGCCTAGTGGTGAGGTGGTGACCAAGCCTTCAAGACTAGGTCTAGGTTTCCCAACAGGTGCAACTTTAGTTAAAATAGAATTATATTAAGTTAGAAATTAGTTATCTTTCATTGGTTAGTGTTGTCCATCAGTACTTGTTTGAACTTCAGTATGTACAAGACACGTATTAATGGCTTGCAACAACCAAAAAATGCTTTCCTTGTGTTGTAATCTAGGAATTGTGTCTGGGAACAGAAAATCTAAATATTGAGCTTTGTTATGTTTAATGTCTAAGAGTTAATACTGTTTGAACCTTCAACCATAAGAGTACTAGAATTGTTTCTGTATATTCTTTTCCTGTTGCGATCTGCCAGTTAGTCTCTCTCTCAAGATTGCAGTTCCGCTTAACGAGGGCATGCATACGACCTCATGTAAATCTTGTTTTCCTTTTCACAGGTTGGCAAGAAAGGTTGTCAAGATTACAGGATAGGGTACGGATATTCTTCGCAGTTTTTTTCTGGATGTCATTGTTTTTCTGGGGAAGTGCTTGGGATGGAAGTAATAACTCAGGAGGCAAGAAGCGCCAACGATTTCGAAAGAAATCCAAGTGAAGATGCTCTAGGAAGGATTAGCATGCCATTTTTACAGCGTTCTTATGTTGAAGAACATGATTCGGGTGCATGGTGACTGTGCATGTTTGGAAGGTGGTTGTGTTACCTAGTTGCATTTCAGCAAGCAGTGTCTTCTAGGTAAATATTGGATTGTTTTATAGGTCATATATTGCTAGTCTTTGATTTGGAGATACAAGCATCATAAAGGGAAAGGTATGCCCGTTTCCTTGATAATAGTAGCCTGAGATATAATTACTGTTGCAAATAAAATTATATGTTATCGTGGTACCTGGTAACTGTTAGGTAGATAAGGTCGTTTTCAGTCTTCAAACCTATTTCTAGCCGTCAAAATCATATTTCTAGCCGTGATCTGAGTTGAATTGGCCTGTCTGGTAGCTTTCAGTGAGACTTGTAGATTCAAAGATTCACCGGTCATCGGCCAGCTCGTCGTGGCGGCTGCGGCGGTTCGATGTGCTTCTTGCATGCTTGAGTTGATGGTGCTCCTTGTTTGTGCGAATGGCCTAACCACTTGCTTTAGATAAGGGAGAGAAACCACTTGCTTTAGATAAGGGAGAGAATTAAGGAACAAAATTGTAACTTCATGACCTGTCAGGCACGCAACAAATGTAACTCTCTTACAAAGGCATTTGAAAACAAGGTTTGGTCATATATTGACAACACAAACATTGTTGTCACACTGTAGTTGTGATTTGTGAAGAAAACATACTGACGTGGTGACATTTGTAGTTATGTACACTACTCATAATAGAGAGTGGCAATTGTCATTTGCCAAAGTGATAACAGCATAATACTTATCTCTGCGATCCAAAAAAAGATAAATATATTAATTCCCTAAATCATTTGTAGACTGTAGCCTATAGAAGTATTCTTTATGGATAAGCTAATATTTGTAACTTGTTAATTTAGGTGGCTGCACAAACATAATTCATATGAAATATAGAGTCAAAATGATCAAAATGTTGACTCGTCTGGATCAAAAGTTGGTTGGTTTTGATATTGTTACGTTGCTTCGATTCACGCCTTCAAAGTCTACTCGGACGAGTGCAACGGAAAAACCAACAAAGCCGGATTTTGAGAACGTGAACGATAGACTGAACACTTACATAATCTGCTATCCCTATATTGCTGACAAACAAAAACAACAAATAAATACCAAAGAAATTTCAAATTGACATCAAATTGAACAAAACCAGCAACAATAGATAGATCTTGATTTTAGAAAAAATTAGAAAAGTTTCATTAAATTGGATCAACGAGGGAGAACGACCCCTCTAAAGTTTATTTTCAAAGAAAAATCCAAAAATAAACAGAGGAGGGAGAATTCTCTCTCTGATAGTGGGGGCCATGATTTTTAAATTAAATTTATTTATAAAAACTCTGAGAATGCCATGTCGGGCCCACAGTTAAATTGAATTTTTATTTTCCTTAAAAAAGCCCAGAGAGACTAACATACGCGGCCCTGGCACTGTGCAAATAGTATATGGGCCCACATATCAGTGGCCTAGGGTTTTAAATCCTGGTTTTAAAAGATTTTAAACTGAAGGGGCCCACTTGTCAGCGACACAAGGCCGAGATTAGAAGGTGGGGTCCACATGTCAGCCACTTTAATAAACCGACGCAAAACATGTCATTATGTCATTAGTTTAAACTAGTGACATGCCTTAATTAAGCGCCTAGCTACAGTGCCCTCTCTCAGCTGAGAGGTGGCGAAGGCTGCCGGTGATGAGGAAGGGGGTGACGACCAGTGGCAATGGCCAAAACAGGCTCTATGGGCGTGCGCACACCCCTAGGAGGGGTGGCGTGGGCCAATTCGGCCCCGGCGGTGACCGGTGGCGAAGCTAGGCGGAGAAGGAGGCGGCGCTCATGGTGTCTCGATGAAGCGGGGCACCAGAGGCTAATTCCGGCCTGGGAGAGCAACTAAGGAGGGGAGGGAGCTCACCGAGAAGAAGAATGGAGCTCGAGACAGAGCAGTCGGGCGGCGGCAAAGACCGTGTTGGCGGTGGAGGGGACTCACACGATGCGGTGCATCAGAGGGGAAGAAGAGGGCTGGTGCGAGGCGGGATGTCTAGTCGGTGCTACCACTACGAGCTATTGGACAGAGGGGTGACAAGTTGACGGAATGGCGGAACATAGGAGTTGGAGGAGACGAAGGTCAACAACAAGCTGCAAAGAGCCAAGGGCCAATTACACGGGATGAGAGGGGGTGGGGAGCAAGGCAATCACAGGGGAGACCCGAGGGAGGCTTGGGGCTCATCGAGTGAGGCTAGCATCGGTGACCGGGTCGACGGCTAGGCAGGCGGATGGAGAGAGCTTGCTGGAGAGGGAGGGGAAGCTGAACGCGGTCTCCGCGAGGGGGGAGATGACGCGCACTAGAGGGAGAAGTCGGGGAGAGAGGAGCTAGCTCAGAGGGAAGGTACAAAGCGGAGCTAGGCTGAGGAGAGGAGGCAGTAGGGGCGAGCACGGGGAAGCAACGGTGGCACCGCGGCCATGCTCTGCCGCGTAGCGCCAGCAGCCGCACGCCAAAAGGGCGGAGACAGATAGGGAAGAGAGAGAAGGGGAGGGAGAAGAAAGCCGAGTGGCCGAGGCAGGCTGAAGGCTGAGAGAGAGAGGGGGTAGGAGGGAAAGAAATGGGCTAGGCCAAGAAGCCTTTTTAAAATTTTTGAGAAAAACCAAAAATCAAACAAATTTTGATAATCAGGTTTGGATTTTGAACGAAGTTTTGAAAGTAAACTCAAATTTTGAATTTAAGCCATTTTTTAAATTGCCACACAAATTTTAAACACCCCCAAAATGGGATGTTACAGTTTTAACAGATTCCAAAGCTTCACTATTTATCTAGTGTTTTTTAAGAAAACACTATAGAACAGATGAATATATAGCAAAAACTTGAAATATTCTCTACATTTTAAGAATGTTAAGAAAGCTTTCCAAATAACTATTACACTGAATCTCCATAGATTTTGATTCTTTTTAACATGTCTAGGCTGGCTAATCATTTATGAATAATCTAACTGTAACACCCCCGGCTTGATATGAATCCAGAATATCACTACTTCCTCCACTTCTTCCCAAATTAAAATATCAGTGAGTTTATATGCTGGTAATTCCATGTTTGCGTGTAAGTCAGAAAAACTTGCGGTGTGTGAAGGCATCTATGCACAGGCTGCAAGGCATTCACATCCACGCTTGCTGAATTCTGGCACAAAGACCAAATAGTATGTAAGATCTGATAATATTCCCCATCATGTTCGGCAACAAGGAGCTAGACCTTTATGGAGACAGGGATTTAGAAAGTGGACAAATATAATGAGGGAACCATTTAGGTCCGCTCGGCTTCATTATTCTTTAATTTCGTTTTTTCTATTTTTTGATTTTTTAGGTTTTTTTGTCTTTCTTTGTATTCTTTTCCGCCCCCTCCCCCCTAATTCTTTTCCCTGGCCGTCACCCCCTCTTTTCCACCCCTGGCCGCACCCTCCCCTCCCAGATTTGCGCCTCCATCATCCCTCCCTTACTGCTGTCCATTGGTGCAAAGGAGGAAGAGAAGGAAGAAGAAGAGAGGGAAGAAGAAGAGAGGGAGGAGAAGAAGAGGGGAGACCTCAAGGGATCCCCTAGCTAACTCTCCCTCATCTCAAATCCCTCTGTTATTTCTGTAATTAGGGTTCTTAGCCTAAGAATTGGTGGGGATTAGCAATTAGATTCCCCGATTAGGGAATTCCTGCTGTCTGTAGATCAATCCACTCAACGCGACTGTTTGCGTAGTTTATACCTACGAAACGATTTTTCCTGCGGGTCTTCCCAAAAGGAAAATTGTAGAGGACGTCGAGACCCATCTACTATAATTGTTTTAGAATTTTTGGCCGCGGGATTTGGGCGTAGGTGGGTCGGGAGCCTCGCTGTCCGTCAGGGGTGCAGATTGGGCCAGATTGCTATTCAGGTGTGAATTAGGGGTAGTAGATGATTTTTTTTGTTTTTGGTCACAATTGAGAAAAATATAGGGGATTCAGTAATATAACTACTGTATAAAAATCACAATTTTTAGAGTTTGTCACTGTGTTTGGGATCCGTTAGAATCTGGCTGCCCAGATTGCCAGAACAGAGAACGTGCTCTATTTTGCGCATTAAGTTACACCTTGTAGGAACAAAATAAAAATATGTGATCTACATGAAAAGTGAAGGTATTTAAGTGAGGAATCCAGACATATATCTCTCTATGTAAAATGTTTAATAATCTTAAAGATACAAAATAGTTAAGCAGCGCTGCTGCAGTGGGTAGAATGTAGAACCGTTAAGCGGCGAGGGGTGTTGTGGGGTTTTGGGGGTAGCGACAACTCTACTTCTTAAGTCGCGTTTTCTATGCTGTAGCATTGTGCTGAGAGGCACCTTTTGGACATGTGATTTTGCTCCTGAACGTGTGTGATTTCTTCGCTTCGCTGGTAGAGGCAAGTAAATGTAGCGGATGTGCTACCGTTTAACTCATTATTCTTATTTCTTGCAAGTCTACATGATTCTCGTAATTTAAAATGTTATGCCATGGTTGCATGTTTTCTAAATGAGGTTATGGTAGCAATTATTGATCAATTGACATGTTTTGGATTAATTGCTCGTAGTCATGTGGTAATTTGTCTAATGTGCTAAACGTAGAATATGAAAATAAATACGTGGTGGATATGTGGTTGTGGATATGTTGATGAGCATGTTGATGCTCCTTGAGGTCAGAATTCATGTTGTTTTATGATCATCATATCATTCATAACATGTCATGACATTTGCATTATGGATGTCGCCACATTTAACCGCGACCGTACCGGTACAGAATCATACATTGTCGTAGTACAATGCACACTCTTATCCCGTTGGAAAAGGGTGCAGTGGAGCATAGCATGATAGCATTCATATGCATTTAATTGTGGATGAAATAATTGCATTCATATGCCAACTGATTAAAAACTTATGAGGTATAACTCGTGGGAGTCTGTGGTGGTTAAATGCTTGTGGACACGAATTGTGGTTGTGGTTGTATGGAATCATAAATGATGATGTATAATTGTTTGTAGTTTGAATAGCCTGTTAAACAGTTTACTTGCTGAGTTTTTATCTCACCCTTATTTTTTCCCCTACAGGTGGTCATTGAGCATGCAAGGGAAGGGTAGAGCGGCACCACATTGATGCACTAGGATCATAGATTTATGCTGTAATAAAGACGAAGGGATTCTAGTCTTTTGTCTAGCTATCTCATCAATGATTACTTCAACTTAATAGTGTTAAATTTGTGAACTATTCTTTTAGTTAATATGTTGGAGGTTGATTTTAATTATTGAATTGTTATCACTATCACGTTTCTCTTAGTTGATTATGCTTCCGCTTATCCTATCTTGTTTAGGAATTATTGCCAGTTTATTTTATCTTGTAATTTGGCTAGTTGTGGAGTGGTTTTAGTGGCATCCCAGAGTAATGTGGGTCCTGGGGTGTTACAATAACCAACACCCTTAGGACTCTTTTTAGCTGTGGCTTATAGTTTTTAGCTCCATGAAACGAACTACATGTTATGGTCTTCCCTCATAGAGATCACGCTTGATGGTCTTCGTCTTTGGGGACATGTTACTGGTGCACGTCCTTCTCCGTCACCACCGGTTTAGCCTCTTCCTAGGCAATCTACTTCTGCACCTCCTGGAGCAGATGAGGCTGCTAAGAAGAAGGCAGAGGATGCTGCTGCTGATGCTGCTGATGAGGCTCTTCAGTATGCCATTGACGCTTTCGAGCGCTGGTGTGTTGATGAGGCCCGTGTTCGTGCCATCCTTGTGGTCAGCGTCGACGACTCCATTCAGCTAGATATCGTTGGTCTGCGGTCTACTCGGATGATCCGGGAGTACTGCGTGAGCGATACCGATGAAGCGATGATGCTCAGTTCTTTTCGCTTCAGCGTGAGTTGGAGACACTTCGCTAGGAAGATTCTTCCGTCGACGACTTCTTCCGAGCTCTGGCTAGTCTCTGGCGACAGCTAGATGAGCTGGCTTCTCCACTGTGCCAGGAGTGCCATAGAGTTCAGAAGGCGGATCATGATCGTCTTCGTCTTTATGATTTTATTTGCCGTCTTTGCCCAGAGTGAGCCTGTCAGAGCTCAACTGCTGAGCCGCTCGCTACGACCGACTGTCACCGAGGCTCTTTCGACACTTCGGGCTGAGGAGCTTCGTCTCGGGTTAGCAGCACAATCTGTTCCAACTGTGCTTGCTGCTCCTTCTTCGACTACACCGATGGTTCCTGCTACGACTACGGTTCCTTCTCAGGTGCCTATTTTCGCTCCTGCTTTTGCACCAACTGGATGTCAATGCAACTACTGCAAGAATTTCGAGCATGACTACCAGAGTTGTGCGGTGCGAAAAAAAGCAGAATAAGGTGCATGGGGTTGGACGATCCAAGGGGGGCAGAGAGACCCTTCCTTCATAAGAGGATAAACCAGCTCATCAGGATCTCAGCGAGGTGACTCTGTTCAGCAGATTTGCTAGGCTCTAATTCAGCAGCTCTCTCATAGCTCAGCGGGTTCTGCCAGTCTAGCTCAGATGTCTCCCCCAGGTATCTCTTGGGTTCTAGATTCTAGTGCCTCTTTCCACATGACACCGGATTCCACATCTCTCACTTTAGTAGGACCTCCTGCCCTCCCTATCTCTATACAGACTGCTGATGGTACTTCATTGTCTATTAGCTGTCAGGGCACTCTTTTGTCCACTAATTTTTTTGTTCCAGTTGTTTCTCATGTTCCCCAACTAACCATGCAGCTTCTTTCAGTGGGACAGCTCACTGACCTTGGTTGTAGGGTTGGTTTTGACTCTCACACTTGTTTCGTTCAGGATCGACAGACAAGGACGATACTTGGGACTGGCCGGCGCCGTAGGGATCATCAGAGTCTCTACATTCTCGACCGTCTTCATCTTCCGTCCATTTTAGTTGCTCCTACCACGTCTTCAGCTGCTCCTACCACTCCTACCACGTCTACTTCCACTGCCACTGCTGCCACCACCCCTGGAGTTTTTGCGCAGTGGCATCACCGTTTAGGTCACTTGTGTGGGACCCGTCTTTCGTCATTAGTTCGTCAGGGTGTCCTTAAACATGTTACTGTTGACACATCCATGTTTTGTCGAGGTTGTAAGCTGGGCAAGCAGCTACATCTTCCTTATCATTCTAGTGAGTCATTGTCTTCTCGTCCTTTTGATTTAGTTCATTCAGATGTCTAGGGACCTGAGCCTATTATCTCCAAAGGCGGACATAAATTCTATGTTATTTTCATTGATGATTATTCTCGTTTTACTTGGCTTTTCCCTATGTCTAATCGTAGTCAATTTCTTGCGATCTATTGTAGCTTTGCCATGATGGTTTGTACTCAGTCTGAGTCCTCTATTCGTACTTTTCACTGTGATTCTGCTCGCGAGTATTGTTCTAGTGCGTTTAGATAATTTCTTTCTGAGCAGAGAAATCTTTATCAATCTTCTTGTTCTGGTACCCATGCTCAGAATGGGGTTGCTGAACACAAGCATCGTCATCTGATTGAGACTTCTCGCACCCTTCTTCTTGCTTCTCACGTTCCACCACAGTTCTAGGCTGAGGCTATTTCTACGGCTGCATATCTCATTAATATGCAGCCTTCCACCGCTCTTAAGGATGTCAGTCCTATAGAGCATCTCTACTCTAGAGTCCCCCAATACAGTCATCTTCGTGTTTTTGGCCGCACTTGTTTTGTCCTGTTGCCGCCTCGTGAACGCACTAAACTGACAGCCCAGTCAGTCGAGTGTGTGTTTCTTGGGTACAATTCTGAGCATAAGGGTTATCGGTGCTATGATCCTTCTACTCGACGGATTAGGATCTCACGAGATGTTGTCTTTGACGAATCTCGATCTTTCTTCTATCGAGATTCGGCTCCTCACACTGCTTCCACCATTGAGACGATCTCCTGGTCATCTCTCCCTGACTCCTTTCCCAGCCTTCTGTACCTTCACCTCCTGTGTTGCCTCCTGCAGCACCGCCTCTTGCTCCTATGGTGCCACCGTCTCGTTTCTCTGAGGTGCACTACTCCAGACGTCCTCGTACTTCACCAGATCCCTCTCCTGGTCTCTTGCCGACACCGACGTCTGATTCATCTGGATACTCCTCGTTACGCTCTTCGTGACCGGGCAATCATTCGGCCTCCTGATCGTCTTGTTTTTACTTCGATAGCTCATGCTCTCTTTGTCACTGAGCCTAGTTCTTATTGTGAGGTTGCTTCTCATTCTGAGTGGCAACTCGCTATGGCAGAGGAGCTTGATGCGCTACGTCATACAGAGACTTGGGATATTGTACCGACACCTGTGCACGCTCGTCCTATCACGTGCAAGTGGGTATACAAGATTAAGACCAGGTCTGACGGTACTATTAAGCGTTACCAGGCTCGTCTTGTGGCTCGTGGCTTTCAGCAGGAGTATGGTGGTGATTACGACGAGACGTTTGCTCCTGTTGCTCATATGACCACTGTTCGCACTCTTATTGCGGTTGCTTCTTGAGAGACCATGTGGTGGTCATCCCGTTGTGTATGATGAGTAATTGACATCGGTTTAGGAAAAGTCGAGTTTGAGTCGGTTTGTTCGGACCTAGACGTTGCGTGACGTAACGGACTCGGTCGGACTTGGTCGAACCCAGTCGAATGAGTTTAGGTTGCATATTCTGATGACTCGACATGTTTGATCTCTATTTACGCTTTCATGTATCGAACGGTGCTATTTGACGTGTTTCTTGTCTGTGTGACTGCAGGACGTCGAGGTGGAGTCGTGGTGAGACACGGTGGACCGAACTAGGCGCAGGTGGCGCTGAGGTCAGAACGGTCGTGATGTGTCGAAGACGACGTGGACTCGAGGTGGTTGCGAGGCGTGCGAGGCAAGGAGCGCGGAAGCTTCCGGAAGGTGCGTAAGGGCGAAACGGAATTTCGCAAGGCTGCACAAGCGGAAGACGGCTCCGTTAGGGTTTAGCCGGCGTAACGGGTTGGAGACCCGTTAGCCAAGGGCTATAAATAGAGGTGAGGGGCTGCATACCCCTGAAGCCACTTGAGAGAGAGTTAGGGTTTTGATTAGTAAAAAGACACTTTGAGAAGTGGTTATGCTTTGAGGCTTTAGTGGGTGAGAGTGGTTGAGGAGGGCAGTGGGTTGTCTCCTCTCTGGGTGTGTCTCCCGTAGCTCCCAACTGTGCATTCTTCATGGGGAGTTCTTGGGATGGAGAGTAGGGGTGAGAAGATGTGTTGAGACCTCATATGTAATCATTCCTCTCTTTTGAATCAATTGAAAATAAGAAAGATTGTGATGAGTTGTCTTCATCCTCTTGCTCATATGAGATGATTTCTATTTTCTGCAATTTTCTGTTTCGCTGGGTTCTCTTGAGTTCTTGAGTTGATTCCTTGATTCTCTAGCTCGATTTTGATCTCTATATGATGGGAAAGACTCAAGGCCATTTGGCCATTCCATTTTGGAGATCAAGTTGAGGATTCAATGGCCTTTGCGATTTCTAGAGCCTTCGTCAGTTGTCCTCTGCTTATTTCCTCTGTTCTTGCCATATCTAGGGTTTTTGTCAATCCGTGATTCCTTCATAACTTGGCATAAAATTTGATATCTAGAGTCCCGAGACTATCTACTATCTATTCTCTAAGTTTCATGAGCAATGGATCAAAATTTGGAAGGAATTTGATTTTTAGTGCTGCTCCCTGCATATTTTCAGTTTCAGGCTCAATTCTGAAATTATTGCTCTTTAGGTTAGTTTCTTTGTTTTCCAGAGCCTTCTTGCTATTTGGTTTGTAGTAGTGTTGCTTTGGGCCTAAAAGATTGAGAGAAGACCCTCAATTCCTCAGGTTTTCAAAGTATGAAACCGAGTTCTTTTTCGAAAACAAGATGGCGTGTCTTCTTGAAAACTCATACCATTTGTTTGTCGAGTTCTTTTCTATGCGTTTCGACCCAAAGATGCGATGATGGTTAGCTTTGATTTTTCAGCAAGCGGGAGGTCCTTTACTCCTTCTGCTCTTTTGTCTCGGCAGTGAATCAGTGGTGTCTTCTTTTGCTGTTGGCACTTAGCTGTGATCTTTTTCGGTTCATACCCACTTCTCAGCCGAATAGCTATTTCTTCTTGTAGCTTGCACTGGTTGATTCGAGTTTCGGTTGGTGTGCGATCCTGTTTGATTAGAAAATCTGTTTTGGCCAGCAAAGTATTTCTCTACTGCGTTAAGATATTGATATTTTGTTGGCTATTTTCGGACTATTGTTAGCGATGCAGTTCAGCAGATTTTCTATGTCCGATTTTGATTGCAGGAAGCATTTTGTGTCTCTTTCTCTGCAGGTTTGATGTTCTTGCTGCTATTTTGTCTGCTGAATTTACTGCTTTGTGCTGAATTTACTGCTTTTCTTCTTTGTGTTTGCTTCTTTTTTTCGCTGAAAATAGTCATTTTTGATCCGATTTTCAGATTAGTTCAGCTCTTATTCTGCATTTTCAGCAGTGCAGTTCTCTGCAGTTTCCAGTCTGCAAAACTAAATTTGTTAGCAGCAAAACTGATCTTGGTTCCTCTGCAGTTTCAGCTAGATTAGTAAAGCATCTTCAGTCTGATTTTGGTTAGTTCCTGTGCAATTTGGCTCAGTTTTCAGCCAGGTTCAAGTGAGCAAATTTAACTTCTTGCTTCATAGCTATTATAGCTATCGGAGAAGAAAAATAGAGTGAATACCGGGGCGGTTTTTAAAAAGGCACCATTCACCCCCCTCTGTTGCTATTTCGGTCCTACAGTTCTGTTCGCCGGATGTTAAGAATGCAGGCGTCTTGCATGAGGAGGTTTACATGTAGCCACCACCCGGGTATTCTGTTCCAAATGGCTATGTCTGTCGTCTTTGTCGTGCTCTTTATGGCCTCAAACAGGCCCCTCATGTCTGGTTTGCGCGTTTTACCTCAGTGATCACCGCTGTCGGTTTCACTGTCAGTGCCCATGATCCTGCTCTATTTATCCATGTCTCACCTCGAGGTAGGACACTGCTCCTTCTATATGTGGATGATATGCTCATTACTGGTGACGATCTCTCATTCATCGCATATGTGAAGAAGCATATCAGTGAGCAGTTTTTGATGACTGATCTTGGCTTGCTTATATACTTCCTTGGGATTGAGGTTTCTTTCACGCCTGAGGGTTACTACCTCTCCCAGCAGAAGTATGTCCAAGATCTTCTTGATCGGTCTGGTTTGATTGATACTTGCACTTCTGAGACTCCTATGGAGCTCTCTCTTCAGCTTCGTGCTACTGATGGTGATCTTCTTGAGGATCCTACTCGGTATCGTCATCTTGTTGGGAGTTTGGTATATCTTGTGAGCACTCATCCTGATATTGCTCATGTTGTCCATATCTTGAGTCAGTTCATGACTTGTCCTACTCATATTCACTACAGTCATCTTCTTCGTGTTCTTCGCTACTTGCGTAGGATCATCTCTCGTCGCTTGTTTTTCCTTAGTTCCACCTCACTCCAACTTCAGGCGTACTCTGATGCGACATGGGCTAGTGATTCTTCTGATCATCGTTCTCTTTTTGCTTACTGTGTTTTTCTTGGCTCCTCCCTAATTACCTGGAAGACAAAGAAGCAGACTGCAGTTTCCCGTTCAAGTGCAGAGGCTGAGTTGAGAGCTATGCAGCTGTGACAACAGAGATTACTTGGTTGAGATGACTACTTGCAGATTTTGGTGTACCTGTGAGGGGACCTACAACTCTTATGACTGACAGTACATGAGCTATCAGTATTGTCCGTAATCCAGTGCAGCATGAGCTCACCAAGCACATTGGTGTGGATGCTTCATACACTCGCTCCCAGGTGCAGGAGGGTGTACTTGCTCTTCAGTTTGTGTCCTCAGAATTACAGATTACTGACGTCTTCATGAAGCCACAGACTAGGACACGATATTTGTATTCTCTCCAAATCAATGTGTGTGATCCACGAAATTTGGACGCTTTTGGCACCTTTCCTACAATCAATTCCCGGAATAGCTCCCGCCGGAAATTATTTCCCGATCTGGCCCCCTGCCGACCGCACGACTCGCTAGGGGGTGACACGTGGCGATCGTGCGGTGGCGGCGACGACATCGAGTCGTGCGGTCCCCGACCGCACGACTCGGAAACGACATCAGAGCGGAGAGTGGTGCGGTCGGCGACCGCACCACTCCATCAATCATCCGCGGTACTGTAGTAGCGGAGTGGTGCGGTCGGCGACCGCACCACTCCATCAATTATCGCCCCGCGGGCTGTCTTCTCACCGCCGAAAGCAGCATCCCCGCGCGCGTGTCAATCGTTCAAGCCCGGCCCCTACTGCGGGACTGCATGCATGTGACTCCTTCGTGTGATAATAGATTGGGAGGCATGTGTATTCCAGTGTGTTCCTCATTTGCGTTTGAGAAAGAGGAAGAGAGGAGTAGCGAGAGAGGAGCAGCGAGAGAGAGCAGCGAGAGAAAGAGAAGAACGGCGACGTCAAACACGAGATTTGGAGCAATTTTGAAGGATCCAAGTTTTCACAATTGTGAAAGTTGTAGATCGCCTCATGAGCTTCAAGGAAAGGTAAATATCATCCCCATGCGTGTATGATGTTATTATGTTGATTAGTCCGTAATTAGCGTAAATGTTATTTACGGAGTTCATGCATGTCATTTTTTGATGCAATGTTTGTAGTTGTAGTGTATTATGTTATGTATTTTATGTGAATAAATTTTGTAGTGTTGTTGGAGTACGATTTAGTTAAACTGAGTATTATGTAGCTTTAATGTTGATAGGTCTTGTTAGGAATAAAATTGTAGGATTAATTTATGAAAGAAGCATATATATAGGACATATGAAATACTGTCATGCACATGGTTTAAAAAAGCATCCTAGTGACAATGTGTAAAATAATTTATACTACTGGTTCAGGTAAATAGCATGAAGCTTGGGCGTTAGTAAACCAACTTGCAATCATTAATCATCATATGAAGCAAACACAAGCATAAAATAATAAGTGAGCAAGTATGGTCTCACTGTTATGCAAAACTATGTGGTACATTTGATTTATGTAGAAATTTATACATAGTACATTACATTGATAATTTCATTTGCATAGAAATTTATTAGCGCCCTCCATGAAAGAAATAAAAATTAGATTTAGAAATGAAGATGAAAATATTACTCCTGTATGTGGTGGGCGGTAGATATTGAATAAAGGTACATTTGTTGCATGTTATATATACTAAGAGGGTTCAATATGGACTTATGTTAGGTACGCCATGGGTGACATCCAAGACTTGTTCGTGTTCTACGGCAGTGGTCTCGTACGCGACGGGCCGTACGGGGCAGACCTGCATAATTGTGACCGGACCGTGATCCGGTCACCCAATCTGAACACCATGAGCCTGGCTGAGCTACGGAGATGCGTGCGTTCTGGCTTCGATCGAGAGACCGCAAGGAACAAACTACGGATGGAGGCAGTGTATGCCGCAGTGGGTGATGCAGGGGAGACAGTGTGGCAGCTTATAAAGGTGACGAGTGACGCCTCATGGACCAACTACATGGAGGTTATGTGCAACCCTGACGCAGCGATTTATGCCAGGCCAATGGTGTATGTTCAATTTGTGGAGAGGACAGAATCATCTGCCATGGGTGGCTCGTGTTGTTGGCGGAGATGTAGAGCTGCATTACCCTCAAGCGGTCATGAATATGATCAAGTAGGAGTGAATGCATCAATGGGAGATGGAGACCTACGGGCGTGGACAATTTTCAGCGAATGAAGGTGCGAGACCGATGGTGGGCCGCCCGAGTTGACCGCCACGAGTACCTTGCCGACGAGGTGGAGGAAGTGGAAAGCGAGGAGGAAGAGTATGTTGAAACAGACAGTTCAGAAGAGGAGGATGAAGGGCAACCTACAGCGGGAGGTGTGTTAGGTGGTGTTGTAACCACGGACGGTGCGTGACGCGTCAAGATTGGACGACATCGCGGCGCAATCCCTAGTTACGCGCCAGGCGGAGGAGGCGAGTGGGGATTCAATGAGGGCACACCGCTTATAGGCGGTGCTTTCGTAATAAGGGTGCTTTGCAGCAAGCTATTGCCACGTATGCCGTCAACATCCGCCGGACATATCGGGTGCACAGGTCGAACCCTGACACGTACATTGTGAAGTGTGTCGACGGCTCCCGCCCAGCAAGGTCCGTGGGCGATGGTTGAGGCGCCGCCACGAATTCGGATAAGCGTGGTGAAGGATCACACATGTGAGCTTGCGGGTCCACTACATAGGCACCGCAACATGACGTCGTCATATGTTGCGGGCGATAAACCATCTTGTTACGGCAAATGTGAGCATTTCTCGAAGGTTCTCATGGCGGATGTGGCAAACACGGTGGGGTTTGATGTCACCTACAAGAGGGTATGGCGGCGAAATGAAGGTCTGCGGCAGTAAGTTTGGGACATATGAGGAGACATATGATTTGGTCCCAAGAATGCTGCGTCAAATTGTAGAAGCAAACCCAGGCAGTTACATTAACAAGCAAGAGCGGGTTCATGAGGCGCAAGGGCCAAATTGTTTTGTGCTTGACAGAGTGTTCTGGGCCTTTGGGCAGGCAATTGAAGGCTTCAAGTGGTGCCGTCCAGTGCTAACGATGGATGGCACATTTCATCTGGCAAGTACAAGGGTACCATCCTGACCGCGGTTGCAGCTGATGCAAATGACCAGTTACTGCCAGTGGCATTTGCAATTGTAGAGAACGAGAATACGGATAGCTGGCTGTGGTTTCTTGCCAACGTGAAGCGGTGTAGTTCAAGATCGCCCGAGGTGTGTGTCATCTCCGACCGCAATGCGTGCTTCTTGTCTACAATGCGAACGATGCAGAACGGGACACAGCCACCCTTCCAGTGGAATGACATGAAGAACCGGTGGTGCATGAGGCATCTTGCGTAAGTTCCTGAAGGTTCCACAGCAAGGAACTAATGAAGATGTTCAAAAAACTTTGTATGCAGAACTAGAGGAGGAAGTTCGAGGCCTTGTGGAGGCACCTTGACCAGGAGACCAGCAAGTATGTTCGGCGTGTACAACAGGATGAAGGCGGGGCCGTGGCGGGAGGATCGGCGAGTAGGGAGTTCACACAATGGGTTAACCCAATGCACCGACTTGGAGATGTGGTCTCTCTTGCATGACACCGGCGGGCAAGGTATGGAATCATGACAACAAATATGTCCGAGGTGTACAATGGAGTTCTAAAGGCGCCGATCCCCGCCTATCACAAAGAATCGTTGAAGAGACTTGAAACCGTTCGGTTGGATACTTTGTCAATAGAGCTATGATGGCGAAGAAACATCCGGACGAAGGCAGAGATTTCTCAGAGGTAGCGCAGGCCTACATGCACAAGAAGATGGAGAAGTCTCGTGCGCATATTGCTCAACCCATGGATGGCTTACGAAGGAAGTTCAAGGTCCGCCTTAGACAGAAGTATATGATGGGGCAGACTAGAGGGGACCGTAAGCAAGTATGCACGATTGATGAGAGAGCATCATGCACCTGCAACAAGCCACAACTGCTGCACAAACCATGCTCCCATGTGTACGCGGCATGCGCGGTATGGCACCAGACGCCCACGCATTACATGTCGAAGTACTATGACATCAAGCACTTGTTTGAAACATGGAGTACAGAGTTCCATTCCTATGGGGTGGACATGCATTACAGGGAACTGTGGCCAGGGCAGGTGAAGTGGGTGCCGAACGCTGTACTGAAGCATGTCGGCCGTGGGCGACGACATAGCCTTCGAATTCGGAATGACATGGATGATAGCCAGCGTGGAGATCGTGTTCGGCGCCCGAAGTGCAGAATGTGCAAGACTGTTGGCCATTCATTTAGGCAGTGCCCAAACAGGCCGACATCAAGTAACGCTCCATAGTCGCTTAGTGTTTTGTAACTCATGGGCATTTGTTGTGCTCATCTTGTGTCTGCGAGCACATGATCATGCAACCTTCAAACTGTGCTGAATGTATGTTATGAGATTATTTGCGTGTACAATTTGGTTGAGTTATTTCCTGGAAGTTATGTTGTCATTTATTTGATATTTCGCTGTCATTTGTTGTCATCTGTTGCATATTTTGTTGTCATTCGCTGCAAAATACGAACTCTTGTATATTATGTTGTCATATGTTGCACACTTTATAGTCATTACGTACATATTTCTTGTCATAACGTACTAATTTGTTTTCATTCATCGGCAGGAGATGGCGTACGAGTTGCTTGAGCCCCTTTGGGATGAGCATCACCGATGCGCAGCGTGGTCATCTGGAGCCGGCCCTCGAGTTTGATCCTTAGAGCCCCGAGAGCACTGGCCTCTAGACCATCGGTACATCCCACTACTGCGAGACACCGGCCTTTTGCCCATTGCTCGCATGGTGGATGTGCCATATGCCTTGATTCGATGCGTCGTTGTTGTCCGCACTCGTCGATCGTTGGAGACCGGAGACTCACACCTTCCACTTCCGGTGGGGCGAGATGACTGTTACACTACAGGACGTGTCCATGCCGATGAGTCTATCCATCCGTGGTGCAAGAAGAGTGCCACCCCAGTAGCGGCGGCGGAAGGTCACCCTAGGTGCCCGGTTCGGTGACCCGATCGATCGGCGTGTGCGGGTGTCACATTCGTGGCTACGACAGTTCATGACCACGCCTGTGGACGCTCCTGAGGGGGGCGTGCGGACGCACCTCGTCGCATACCTCCTTTTTTTGTTCGGGTGGGTCTTGTTTCCTACGACCACTGGAGACTCCGTTCACCCTAGCTACATACACCTTGCGGAGTTCTTGGCGGATGCATGGCCCGGCAGTGCCGCTTGAGACAGTGGGATCTGCTGTTCTTAGCGCCACGTACCGAGGCTTGTGTGATACCGCAGCAGCACTCACGGCCGCGAGCCGGTCTTGGCAGTGTGCTACATGGTCCTACAGTACTGGTCTTGGGAGCACTTTCCTGTTGGGAGGCCTTACTTTCAAAGTGCCGTGCACCCTTATGAGTACAGCCCGGTGTTGTACGATATGGCTGAGGGCGATGACCCCATTAGTGGGCCGACGATGGGGACTCGTTGGACACATGGTCAGCTGCGGTGGGCCAGGGAGAGACCGAGACGAGTATACCCAGAGTTCCATAACCAGTTCGAGACTCTGCATGAGAGCGAGATAGTATGGTTCCCATGGACTGCACAGTTTATCCATAGCACAACCCCCTACAGGTTGTCAGCTCAGTGCCACCAAGACCACACGTATTGGTTGACGACGTGCCACCTCGTCTTCTCCCACTTCGTCGAGCCATACAACCCGTAGAGGGTGTTGAGGCAGTTTGGCCTTCACCAACACGTGCCACCCCTCCCGGGACGGCCACTATCACGGAAGGCCCACCAGTAAGTCATTGCACGGTAACTGTACGCGATGTAGTAGTGTGTTATTTTTTTACTTATTGTGTAATGGGTGTACTGTCTTGCAGGCAAACAGAAGAGGGCACCGGGGGGACGACTGGAGGGGCACACAGCGGCCGTGGACGGACCTGTGGCATGACTCAGCGACCACGGAGGTTGTCGATGAGACTCGGCCGTACGACGTCCACACCTACAGTACGTACCTAAAGTGGTACATTCCACGGACCCGCAGCAAGCTTTATGGACCGCCCTGCATCGTCCGCCGAGATCGCGCACGAGGCTGCCATACAAGCAGAGCTGGACCGTCATCGAGCAGCACGGCACGACGATGCGGTACGAGAGTACTCTAAGTGTGTATGTTTACTACGTTTTAACTCACTAGTTGTTTACTGCAGTACGAGAGTCTTCATCGCATCCAGGACGAGGCAGCTCAGATTCTCCGTCGTGGGAGGGGCGGCTCCATGGACCGACTCCTAGCTTCGGTGCGTACCATCTACGATGACGCACGGTTGGCGATCAGGGCCATGAGCTGTAGTCGGCACAGGGATGATGTACATGCGCGACGCCTCCAGAGAGGACGGCAGGCACCACCGCCGGAGGCACCGCCGTCAGCACCTCCATCAGCACGTCCTTCGAAGTCCGGCGTTCGGCCCAGCGGCGCTCGCTCCTCCTCGCAGCGCTTCGGACCTGCGGTACAACGTTTCGCAATAGTTTGTTGTTCCACTCAATTGCTACTTACGTGTAACCAATGTTTTTCTGCAAAGACTTGCGACGCGATAGCACGTTGTCGCAGACCATCGTCTTCACGGAGGGCGGGGGAGGACCGACAGGATCCCTCTCCAGGGCGTCGGGATCCCTCTCCATGGCGACGGGATCCCTCTCCAGATAGCGACCCTGACTCTCAGCAACAACCGGCGGCGACGTTGCCCACATTCGTGCATGGTGGTCAGTCCACACTGCAGGGGCGGGATGAGTGGTTTGGGCAGACCTACCACGGTTACACAGCCCAGGACTACATGCGTGAGTTGCCTATGTCATCGTCATTCGGACAGCCGCATGCACAGGTATGTACTAACATACTGAACATAACATGTGTATTTCAATGCCATCTAATCGCCTCGCAAAAATATTGCAGACATTCACGGAGCAACAGGGCCACGAAGTTTACGGAGGGCCATCTACGTTCGACTCCCTGTAAATGCCTTACGATATTACTACTCATTATAAATATTTCATACTTTTCATTGCCTAATTCAGCTGTACCATCTCAACAGGACGTAGACACCTCCTCCGATTGGCTGAGCTCTATTTTCGGCCCTTCATCGCAACTCTCCACGGAGTTGTACCCACCACCGCATCCGATGCAGGCCTCGCAGTACGACCTTCGAGACGCACCACACTCCCCTAGCAGGTTCACGTTCTCGGAGGATCAGATACGACGTCAGAGGAGGCGAAGACGAGGTGGACAATGAATTTTTGTGTTTGTAATGTACTTTTGTTGTGTTTGTAATATACTGTTCTTTTCACCTTGCATAATTTAGCCTCCATTCCAATATGACAGCGTACGTACACAAGTTGGCACTTAACGTAACACCTTGCATTACACAAACATACACCAACCCTCCACCAGAAGAAGACACGATAACAAAAAACACTACGAACATAGAGGAGAACAACATGCACAACTACAACTTGACGATAACAATAAACACAAGAAAGAAAATAACACATAACAGTAAATTAATCTTCCACTCCAGTCTGTCAAAACGATGCCACAGCTCGACGGGGTTGCAACCAGCCACGACAACTTTGTCATTCCGAACACTATCGGTCCTAGTCCCCATTTCATCCTCCCACACCCAAAATCGGCAACCGCCGGGGGCTTCCTGCGATTTCACGACAAGAAAAATTTGTAACTTGCATACGATTTCAACGAACCAAACAATCATACTCACCGGTGAAACGGCACCGTAGTAGTGACGCCAGATTCGCGGCTGTGTGTGAAGTTTTACGTGCAACAACCGTGTTGCATTTTGGGCAAATCACCGTGGGTGCCGATGATGAGGTGCTGAACTGACTCATATCGGCGTGCGGGGTATTTAGCACGAATGAAATGTACACACAATCGGAATAAGTAATTCAGGAGGTGAGGGAGAACAATGCGGGGGCTAGGTGAGGAATGGCTCCCTCTTATAGGCTCAGGGGGGCCTAAAGTCATGGAGCCCACAGAATACGAACGATTCACGCACTGCCAACAAGAAACAACACATACATTGCACGTACGCAAAATATGTCAACTACAGGAAAGAAATTAAATACGACATATTACTAACTTAATCACTCTGTCTACTCCAGATCGTAGAAAGTGTTCATACTGGTTCAAGGTACAACCATACACCTCGTTGCCTATATGTCAAACGAGCCTCGTGGCACCCACATGGAGTATTGCTCAGGGGGCCGTCTCGGACGTGGCTGGCCGTCGTGGAAGTGGCACACACATATGCAACTAGGGTTTGCGCAGCAACATGTGGGATCATAAGAGCTTCCTATGTTGACGACCTCCTCGTTGCCCCTCTCGCGTTGCATCTGTTGGCGGAGGTCGTTGTTATCCTCACTGAGAGTCTCGATTCGGTCCTCCAACTCCAATATTCGCTGCCATAATGTATCCACATAACAGACAATATACTGTTCATGAGGAGGGTCAATCCAATGAGAAGTCGCATTTGCCATCCGCAGAAAGGACGGTAAACATGGAGGATCCATAAGCAATAACAAAAAAAGTATTATTACTACTTTCTACCTCAGAGCATGGGCATCGGAAGAAACGTCGCCCGCCATTGAACGGGCCATCCAGGACCTGCACGACAGCGTACTCCTTGTGTCTACATTTCGGTCACGCTGGTTGAGCACGCCGCCTTGGTACCAAGCGGTACTGTGCATCGAAGATCTCCCTCCTTTGGAAGGGAAGGTCTTCCTTCGGTGTCCCAAATTCGACTAGCCCATCTGCTTCCGACATGATATTTTCACCACGGAAGAGAACGTACTTCGTTGTTCGATTTACAGGGTTCTCTGCGTATAATGCCATGGGACCCCAACCGTGCTATTTATACCGAACGGGAATGACTTACTGCAATGACCAAAACTGAGATGGCAGCTTTGCGCAATGACATGACAAAAGAGGCCAGCTTTGCGCAGTGACATGACAAAAGAGGTCAGCTTTGCTCAGTGACATGACTAAAGAGGCCAGCTTTGCGCAGTGACATGACAAAACGGGGCAGCTTTGCTCATTGACATGACAACAGAAGCCAGCTTTGCGCAGTGACATGACAAAAGAGGACAGCTTTGCACAGTGACATGACAAAACGGGGCAGCTTTGCGCACTGACATGACAAAAGAGGCCAGCTTTGCGCAGTGACATGACAAAACGGGGCAACTTTGCTCATTGACATGACAAAAGAAGCCAGCTTTGCGCAGTGACATGACAAAAGAGGCCAGCTTTGCGCAGTGACATGACAAAAGAGGCCAGCTTTGCTCAGTGCCATGACAAAAGAGGCCAGCTTTTTGCAGTGACATGATAAAACGGGCCAGCTTTGCGCAGTGACATGATAAATGAGCCCAGCTTTGCGCAGCGTCCAAAAAAAACACATGCCTACCCTTCGCCTTATAAATTGACGTGCAATGCGTCTGCAAGAGAGTACTACACCATCTAACACTACATCATACATTCCTTCTCCACGTCGAAATGAACAACAAGAATATAAAGAGTTGGCAGGAATTCGCGGACAAGATAAATGAAACTAGGCGGAAGGCTAGGGAGGAGTCCCGCAAGAAGGCAGAATGGGAGGAGACATGCAACATAGCAAGGGCTGCGGCGGCTCGGGACGAACAAGCAAGGGCTGCGGCGGCTCGCGACGAACAAGCAAAGGCTGTTGCGGCTACGAGGTCAGCTCCCCGCAATGAGCGGCCGCGTAGCAACAACCCCATCCCGGACGTCCCCAACGAGCGTTCGCCGCAACTCCCACCTGAGGGGGAGACACCCCCCTTTGTTGGTGCGGGGACACGTGCAAGTTCATCAAATCGAACGAACGCATCACCACCGGTATGCGCATCGGGTTGCATAAACTACTCCGATGAATACCCCAACCGCCGCTTTGACACCTCATCCTAACGGAACCCAGAACGAACACATGCACCATTTTTCCCAATATTTTCTCCTTCACATCACGTACTAACAATCTCTCCCCTCGTTTTGCAGTCCCCGGAGCCCTATGTAGCTACCGCAAATGGATCGATCTTGAGATCCACCCTGCGGACCAATGGACCCTCGACTTCGAGGACTGGAATGTCAAACAGGACAAGGAGTTGCTGCAGGAGGAGCACCGCAGCCACGAGCACACCCTGCGTATACAACGCGAGTCGCAAGCCCATCTCGATGCGTGCACGTGGAGGGAGCGGGAGGCTCGCGAGATGGAACGCGAGAGAAAGAGGGAAATGACGGCTAAGGCAAAAGAGGCCGCGGAGGAGTTCAATGCTGAGCGGGCAAGGAAGGGAAAGTGGCCCCGATCCACACAGTAGGTCGTACGAGCAGTTGGATAGGTTAGTCGCATATCATGCTATATGTTTCCTTATAGTGCCAAAAGCGTCCAAAATTCGTAATCCACCATGAGTTTGAGGGGTGTTAATGATAAGAATAGGAAATATAATAGAAACGTTATTTGTTTCCTTATATGCTTTATATTCCTTATCTATATATGACATATTGTTCTGTATATCCCTTTATACTTTCTATATATATATATATATATATTACCTTTTAAACCTCATGAATGTAAACACGATATTCATAACCGTCTTATCACTTTAGCCAATGGGAATCCACGGGGTTGCTTCGTGGAAGTTTCGTGCTTGACTTGCCGAGTCGTCGTCCACACATCCCTGGCCGTGTCCTCCTCGTTAATGGCTGCTGTTGCCTATTACTCCCTGCTCCCACGCGGCAGTCTACTCTCCTCCACCCACACCATCGCCAACCCACACAACCTGCCCAGCGCACCATACGAGCACACCAGCCGGCAGCCAACTAGCCATGGAGATCGTCACAGGAGCGTTGAGCACTCTGCTTCCCAAGCTGAGCACCCTTCTCACCGATGAATACAAGCTGCAAAAAGGAGTGAGGGGCGATATCAAATACCTCAAGGCGGAGCTGGAGAGCATACATGCTGCCCTTGAGGAGGTGTCGCGGGTGCCGGCGGACCAGCTGGACAAGCAGGCCAAGATCTGGGCGAGGCAAGTTAGGGAGCTGTCGTACGACCTGGAGGATAGCATCAACGCTTTCATGGTATTGGTGCGCGTCGATGCTGCATCTTTAGGCGCTTCATTGATAAGATACCAGGCTGGCTAAGAAAGGCCAAGGCTGGCCGTCAGATTGCCAAGGATACCATGGACTTCAAAAACCTTGCTCAGGAGGTGGCTGAGCGACATGAAAGGTACAAGAAGCTCCGCAATGACATTCTTCTTCCAGGACCTAGCAGCAATACAATTGTCGATCCCCGCATCCCAGGTATGTATAGAGACGCGGCGGAGCTTGTTGGCATCGATGGTCCGATAGAGGACCTAGAAAAGTTATTAATGAAGGAGGATAGCGCGCCGAAGGTGATCGCCATTGTTGGAGTTGGCGGCTTAGGCAAGACCACGCTTGCCTATTCACTCTGTCGGAAGCTTGAAGGGAAATTTCATTGCAAGGCTTTCGTTCCAGCGTCACAAAAGCCTGACCGAAAGAATATTTTAGCGAGCATTCTCCGGCAAGTAAGTCGACAAGAGTATCTCAATACTGACTCATGGCCTGTCACAGAGATCATTGATAAAATCAGAAAATTCCTTCAAGATAAGAGGTACATTAATTCTCTTACGGGCTCTCCATCTCCATAACCTTCTGAAAAGTTACTTTAATTTGCTTTTTAGCTGCCTTATAACTAGTTACACTACGACTATAAATAAATGTACTTTATTTTTCAATTTATTAAATGAGTGTTACATGTTAGAATTATACGTATGAACTTGTTATAGTGCTTTTGAGACGCTCCGTTCTGCCTGATTCTTTATATACAACTAGCTGGGTGACAGGCTCATTCGCGCGGCTAGCTAAGTTCATTAATATAGTATTTCTCTAGTAAACTATACCATCTTCAAAATAAGAACGCATGATATATAACATAACTAAAATTTAATAGGATTATCCCGCTCGGACTGCACTACGGCTTGATCTCGGTCTGCACTATAGTTTGTAGTCATACTTCACTCTTATCTGTTTACAACATTTCCGATCTACTGTATAAATCAATGAGCCAACAAAGATGAAAGAAATTTTGATGAACCAACCACGGACGTGCATTCTTCCTTGTGATCTACTTCTTAAAATTCATTGTGAACAGCATATTCTATCTTCAAATTTGGGATGTCGGTACAAGCCTTGCAATATGTGTGTCCTAATCCAGCCACCTTGCATTGTTCGAGTGAGACAACTTTGAAGCAAAATAATCTGACCTTTTGTGGCTGAGTTCCCATTCCAGCTTTTGTGTTCTTTGGCCGTAATCAACTTATCTTCTAGAATATGTTGATTAGGACCATTATGTCCACTCGTCCCCTTAAATTTGTCCAATCTCCTCTTGATGCTTACCTTCTCCTCCAAAAGCAATTGCCTATGTTGTTCCTTGTGTGAAGAAATTTATCCAACAATTAAAAATAACAAGAGTAGTGTTTTTATACTTTCCATTCTAACACGAATGACACTAATCTCAAAGCATACGAAAAGATAAGTAATCACTATCTATCATTCAGTTCTGCTTTAAAAGTTGTGCAAATCACTTTAAAGAAAGCAGAGAAGCACCTTCCAAATAACAAATATATTCTATATATCTGAAATTTGAAGTTGCATTAAGAGGGGTGAATTGAAACTTGATGTAAAATAAAAGATCAAGAAAGCAAACCAGATAAACACATGCACCTAATTTTTCCGGGGTCTCCAACTCTCGGACTAACAAATTACACTGCTAGGTTTTGTGCTTGTCATGCCGACCAAGTATCAGATTCATTTGCAACTTTGGAAATCAGCTCAGCTATAGCACCCATTCGGGTGACACTGATCCCGATCAAAGCATAAGATGATGAGCGCTCTAAGACATCATTGTATTAGTCTTCAATCCCATGTGTCCAGCTCGACTCGAACTTGGCAGCTTTCTTGTGTGTACTTTGGACTCGAGCCCATATGTACTTACGTTTCCTGGATTCCTTCATCGAGCCCATATGCTTCTCATGCCCATCTTTAATCACACTTGCTGTTAATCCCTTTGTTTGACTCGTGTGCTGCTTGGTCATCTCTCTATACGTGCAGCTTTGGACTTAGTTGCTACCTTCTTGGTTTTCCATCTTTATATGCACGTCCTTCTACAACAAATATCCACTTCTTTCCATCTCCGTGTGATCACATCAATCACGGATAATGCTGTGTCTAAGCATGTTTAAATCGAGTAATAATATACAGCAAAATATCTATTCTTGCAGCCTATTGTTTGACTTGTGTTTTTTAAGGAAACACTATAGAACCGATGAATATATTCTCTAAATTTTAAGAATGTTAATAAATCTTTCCAAATATTTATTATATTGAATGCTCCATAGATTTTGATTTATTGTATTCACCGATTTTTGGAAAAAATTCAAGCCAAAATTTTCAAATAAAATCAATTGAAATTGGTCTAAATCGGTCATAAATAGAGTAAATCAGACTAACTTGGTGTAAAATGAAATATCTAGAGAGCAGTTTGTAGTCTAATCAGAGGTGGCCGGTAGAACTGATTTTTGGTGATTTTCATAACCATGCTACCTATAAAACCTAACACTCCTTTACAACCACAGGTACTTCATCATAGTGGATGACATATGGGATCGAAATTCCTGGGACCTAATCAGTTGTGCTTTCACAAAGAACAATTGTAGTAGCAGAGTAATTGTGACAACCCGGAAAGTTGACATTGGTGGATCATGTCGCCTTGATGCTGATGGTACTACCATTTACGAACTGCCACCTCTTTCTGTTAATGACTCCAAGAAATTGTTCCATACAAGGATATTTGACAGTGAGGATGGATGTCCACCTGAACTAGAAGACATATCTAAAAGAATATTAAAGAAATGTGGTGGGCTACCATTAGCTATCATAACTATAGCTAGTCTACTCGCTAGTAAAAAGACATATTCTCAATGGTGTGATGTACACAACTCTGTTGGCTCTGTGATGAGGACATCCCTTCCATGGATACAACTCATCCGCAGCATGTGTTGCAAGGACCACTTACTCGAGCTCGTGCTCGTCAACTTAATTACCAGGTGAATTCATTCATTGGTTCATATGTTACTGAGAATAGACCGCTACCTAATGCAAGTGATTTAATTGTGCTTAGGAACCTGGGAAAGGACGAAGGAAAGAGACCTGGACTCTGGGACATGCATGGAAGGAATAATGGAGGTCACCACGTCACTTTGGGACCACGTCAAGCAAGAATCCGAGTTGGACACGTTTTGGAATCAGATCCGGACTGCTGCAATGGTACCAAGTTCAAACGGGCATAACTTCCTCATACGGACTCCGTTTGGGACGTTCTTGTACTTCATGGAAAGCTTATGAAGTCTACTTTCCAACGGATCCAACCTCATCTTCAAATTCCATCTGAGCCGGCCGTAATCATCAAAAGAGTCCACGTTGGTTTTTGAGTCCGAGTCAAAAAAGGTGCTGCGCCACCACCACTTGGGCCCATGGGCCTTGTATCCCTAGGGCGTGCAGTTGGACGCCACTCCTAGTCGTTCTCCCTATAAAGGAGCCGCCGCCTCCGTTGCTAGGACTTGGATTTCGTTGAGTTTAGGTTTAGCCATTGTGCAAACTTTGTTCTTCAGTTGTGTCGGACGACCACCTGTCAAGACAGCTTCGAGATCCCATCTCTGTTATTCGAAATACAATTTATGCTTCATTCATATTCGCAATATTAGATTGCCTATGTCTTATTCTTGCTAGTTCTTCGATTGCTCGCAGGGATTGAACTTCGTGTTCAGGTTGATCACGCCTCCAGCGAGGTCAATAACACTTCGGAGTTGGTTCTGCGATTGCTAAGGCGCAAGCGACGTTGTACGGTTGTAGTCGAATCGTGAGAGTCACCTCCCCCAAAATCAATAGTTATCAATCTCATCGAAAGATCGGGCACCTCGTCTACATCAAGTGGTATCAGAGCCCAAGGTTGCTCGGTGAGAATTTCCAGTTTACCATAGATTAGATTGCTTTTCCCTACCTAGAGTACACAAAAAAAAATTTAGCAGTAGATCAATCTGTCCAAACCAGTCGTAGCCTCTCAATTTTTCTTTTCAGTACATTGCATTGTTGAACTTTCGGTTGCATCGTCGTGTCCTTTGCTGGTCTTAGAGTCTAGTTCCTTTAGAGTTTCGAGTTCTATTCACGTTTTGGTTTCACCGTTGCAGTTAGATCCAAACTGCCGCGTGGGTAGAAAAGGAGTAGGACACGATCTCGGAGTTGGTTTCGGAGTAACAGGCAGCCGTATTAAAAGAGCCGCGGCACAAAAAAAAAAGAAAGAAAAAAAAAGAGGAGAGAGAAACTCCCAACTTTTGCATACGACCTCCGATTGAGGCGATTCTTGATCCGTTGGAAAGCAAATGAGAAGATAGAGCGAAAAATCAAGGTCGTTTAGATCCGCGTAAGCCTCCAGGCACATACGCGGCAGCTTCGACCCCAAAAAAGGTCGTTTAGGGCCTCAAAACGGGCCCGCAAACCGAGGAAAAATCAAGTTTCTCGAATTTGCTCAAAATTGTGAGCCCTTCTGCACGTGATTCTAAGGTCCCCTGTCAAGACGCTACCCTTTTTCGAGCTCCAGAACTCCGTGTGCAACGTCATCTAGTTTCTTTCTGCACGGTGTGTCTTCGTTTGTGTTCTAGGCTCGCGTCTCTAGTACGGTCTAGCCTAGGGCCAGCACGGTATCGTCGTTGAGCGATTTTTCAACTTGCATTTTCTGAACTGATTATTGCTACTCCTTGCTACTAAACTTGAGCCTTCCCAGCTATACCTTTTCTACACCGTACAGGCTGAGCTTTACCTGGCAATCGCTCCATCCAATCTTCGAAGATATATTGTCATCACTGGTTGCCGATCGCCCCTGTGTGCTTGGTAAGAATTGGTAAGAATTCGATAAAAGGTTTGAGAGCGAGCGACTTTGAACCACCATACCCTACTTCTTGTTAGGGGCATATTCTTGTGTTTTTGCTAACAATGGCAGGTTTTGGAGAGTTTACTGATCAACAAACATCTCACAGTCCTCGTACGAAGGGCATCATACAACATTTCACGCGTGAAATGAATCATTGTACGGAGGGCCTTGAGGAGGACGTCAGAGTTACAAATGAGCGACTTGCTCAACTAGAGAGCGCCCAGATTGAGACAAACGCAACGCTCGCTGCGATGGAGAGAGCACAAGGTATCACTAACAATTCTTTGGCAGATATTATGGCGCGTCTTGAGGAGATTGTCCAAGCCTCGGCTACTGTTCCCCCTGCTGAGGCGGTAGAGGGACAAGATGAATTCGAGAATTTGGGTGATGCTGATGGCAGAGCTAACCACAACAACGATCGCGCTCGTCGACATTTGCGTTTCGACCAACAAGGTATGCGACGAGAATTTCCACGACGTGAGGTACGTGACCACGATAATGCTTTTGCTAAGGTTAAATTCAATATGCCCTCTTTTAATGGTAAATATGACCCTGATGGTTATCTAGATTGGGAACTAGCTGTTGATCAAAAATATACTTGTCATGATTTTCCCGATAATAGACGAGTTAGGGCTGCTACTAGTGAATTTACCGACTTTGCTTCTATATGGTGGAAAGAACATTGCCGTCAACATCCCAATAACATACCTAACACTTGGGAGGCATTAAAATTGCTTATGCGCCATCGATTTGTTCCCTCATATTATGCTCGTGATTTGTTAAATAAACTACAACGCTTACAACAAGGTGCAAAGTCTGTGGAAGAATACTATCAGGAATTACAAATTGGTATGTTGCGCTGTGGATTAGTTGAGAATGAGGAGGCATCAATGGCTAGGTTTTTAGGAGGGTTGAATCGCGAAATTCAAGACATTCTTGATTACAAAGATTATAACTCCATGACTAGATTGTTTCATCTTGCTTGCAAAGCTGAACGAGAATTGCAGGGACGCCAGACGAGAATGTGATCTAACTATTCTACAGGTCGCACAAATTCATGGCCGATGCGTACACCTTCTTCCTCATCCACTGTGGCGGCCCCACCATTACCCTCCAACAACAAGCAGCGCTCTACTACATCAAATTCAGCGCCAAGAGTTTCCGAAGCACCCAAAACAACACCACAACTTCCGGCAAAACCTTCCTCTTCGGTTGCTTCGACAGGACGAACGAGGGACGTTCAATGCCATCGTTGCAAAGGTTATGGCCACATGATGCGGGACTGTCCAAGCAAGCGTGTATTGATTATACGCGATGATGGTGGGTTTTCCTCTGATAGTGATTTTGATGATGAAACATATGCTATGCTTGCAAATGACCCTGCAGGACATGATGGTAAATCTAACCAAGAGGAGGAACATGTTGGTGCCGAAGATGCCGACAAGTATTTGAGCATTATAGTGCAACGCGTACTAAGTGCTCAAGTGTCTCATGCCGAGCAGAATCAGCGCCATAATTTATTCCAAATCAAAGGCGTTGTCAAGGAACGTTCCATTCGCATAATTGTTGATGGTGGAAGTTGCAACAATTTGGCGAGTATGGATATGGTGGAGAAGCTTGCGTTATCGACTAAACCTCATCCCCACCCATACCATATTCAATGGTTCAACAGCAATGGTAAGTTGAAGGTAACACGGATGGTGAGAGTACATTTTTCTATGGGTTCATACCATGATTATGTTGATTGTGACATTGTTCCTATGCAAGCTTGTTCATTGTTATTAGGAAGACCTTGGCAATACGATACTGATTGTGTACATCATGGTAAGAATAATCAATACTCTCTCATGTTCGAGGGAAAGAAAATTGTGTTGCATCCTATGACTCCTGAACAAATTGTTAAAGATGACCTTGCTAGAGCTAGAAGAGAGAAGGATCACATTGAGAGCGAAAATCAGATTGTAGCAAAAGAGCTTGAGCAACATAAAAAGAAAGCACCTAAATCTGTTCATGACATAAATAAAGAAATTAAATTGAAAGGTGCTTGTTTTCTTGCTACCAAATCTGATATGACTCAACTGGATGCTAGTAATTCTGTTTGCTATGCATTAATTTGCAAAGAGGCTTTGTTTGCATTTGAGGATATACCTTCTTCTTTGCCACCTTCTGTCACTAACATTTTGCAGGAGTACAACGATGTCTTTCCAAAGGACATCCCGCCGGGGCTGCCACCGCTTCGTGGGATTGAGCATCAAATTGATTTAATACCCGGTGCATCATTGCCCAACCGAGCACCATATAGGACCAATCCAGAAGAAACTAAAGAAATTCAGCGCCAAGTTCAAGAGTTGCTTGATAAAGGGTATGTGCGCGAATCTCTTAGTCCTTGTGCTGTTCCGGTCATTTTGGTACCAAAGAAAGATGGATCATGGCGCATGTGTGTGGATTGTAGAGCAATCAATAATATCACCATTAGGTATCGTCATCCTATTCCGAGGTTAGATGATATGCTTGATGAATTGAGTGGTTCTGTTGTCTTTTCCAAGGTTGATTTGCATAGTGGTTATCATCAAATCCGCATGAAATTAGGCGATGAATGGAAAACGGCTTTCAAAACTAAGTTCGGGTTATATGAGTGGTTAGTAATGCCTTTTGGTTTAACTAATGCACCTAGTACTTTCATGAGACTAATGAATGAGGTTTTGCGTGCTTTCATTGGTAGATTTGTGGTGGTTTATTTTGATGATATATTGATATATAGCAAATCATTAGAGGAACATTTGGACCATTTACGTGCTGTTTTTAAGGCTTTACGTGATGCACGCCTATTTGGTAACCTTGAGAAGTGCACCTTTTGCACCGATCGAGTCGCATTTCTTGGCTATGTTGTTACTCCACAGGGAATTGAAGTTGATCAAGCCAAGGTTGAAGCAATACAAAGTTGGCCTACTCCTAACACGGTCACACGGGTGCGGAGCTTTTTAGGACTTGCTGGGTTCTACCGCCGCTTTGTGAAGGATTTCAGCACCATCGCCGCACCATTGAATGAGCTTACCAAGAAGGGCGTGCCATTTGTTTGGAGCACCGCACAGGAGAATGCCTTCACCACATTGAAAGATAAGTTAACACATGCACCTCTACTCCAACTCCCTGATTTCAATAAGACTTTTGAGCTAGAATGTGATGCAAGCGGAATTGGTTTAGGTGGTGTGTTGTTACAAGAAGCCAAACCTATAGCATACTTCAGTGAGAAATTGAGTGGGCCTAGTTTGAACTATTCTACTTATGATAAGGAGTTATATGCCCTCTTTCGAACCTTAGAAACTTGGCAACATTACTTATGGCCCAAAGAATTTGTCATACATTCTGATCATGAATCTTTAAAGCATATTCGAAGTCAAGGTAAACTGAACCGTAGGCATGCAAAGTGGGTTGAATTTATTGAGTCTTTTCCATATGTCATAAAACACAAGAAGGGAAAGGAGAATGTTATTGCTGATGCTTTGTCTAGGAGATATGCCATGTTATCACAACTTGATTTCAAAATTTTTGGATTAGAGACTATTAAAGAGCAATATGTGCACGATGCTGATTTTGCAGAAATATTGTTGAATTGTAAAGAAGGGAAAATGTGGAATAAATTTGTCATTAATGATGGGTTTGTGTTTCGAGCCAACAAGTTGTGCATTCCTGCTAGTTCCGTCCGCCTGTTGTTGTTACAGGAAGCACATGGAGGTGGGTTAATGGGACATTTTGGTGTGAAGAAAACGGAGGACATACTTGCTGATCATTTCTTTTGGCCAAAGATGAGACGGGACGTCGAGCGCTACGTTGCTCGCTGCACTACATGTCAAAAAGCTAAGTCACGACTTAATCCTCATGGTTTATATATGCCTTTACCCGTTCCTAGCGTTCCGTGGGAAGATATTTCGATGGACTTTGTTTTAGGATTGCCTAGAACAAAGAAGGGGAGGGATAGTATATTCGTGGTTGTTGATCGATTTTCTAAGATGGCCCATTTTATACCATGTCATAAGAGCGATGATGCTACCAATATTGCTGATTTATTCTTTCGTGAAGTTATTCGCTTGCATGGTGTACCTAATACTATAGTTTCAGATCGTGATGCTAAATTCCTTAGCCATTTTTGGAGAACTTTATGGGCTAAATTGGGGACTAAGCTATTATTTTCTACTACTTGTCATCCCCAAACTGATGGACAAACTGAGGTTGTGAATAGAACTTTGTCTACAATGCTTAGGGCTGTGTTGAAAAAGAACTTAAAAATGTGGGAAGAATGTTTGCCTCATATTGAGTTTGCTTACAATCGTTCGTTGCATTCTACTACAAAGATGTGCCCTTTTGAAGTTGTTTATGGTTTTGTGCCTCGTGCTCCTATTGATCTAATGCTTATTCCATCTTCAGAGAAATTGAACCCTGATGCTAAACAACGTGCTGAATTGATTTTAAAAATACATGAGACAACTAAGGAGAATATAGAGCGCATGAATGCTAACTATAAACTTGCTGGTAGTAAGGGGAGGAAACATTTAACTTTTGAACCCGGGGATCTTGTTTGGTTGCACTTAAGAAAAGATAGGTTCCCTGAATTGAGAAAATCAAAATTGATGCCAAGAGCTGCTGGCCCTTTCAAGGTGTTAGAAAAGATTAATGATAATGCATACAAGCTTGAACTGCCTGCAGATTTTGGGGTTAGTCCCACTTTTAACATTGCAGATTTGAAGCCCTACTTGGGAGAACAAGACGAGTTTGAGTCGCGGACGACTCAAATGCAAGAAGGGGAGGATGATGAGGACATCCCTTCCATGGATACAACTCATCCGCAGCATGTGTTGCAAGGACCACTTACTCGAGCTCGTGCTCGTCAACTTAATTACCAGGTGAATTCATTCATTGGTTCATATGTTACTGAGAATAGACCGCTACCTAATGCAAGTGATTTAATTGTGCTTAGGAACCTGGGAAAGGACGAAGGAAAGAGACCTGGACTCTGGGACATGCATGGAAGGAATAATGGAGGTCACCACGTCACTTTGGGACCACGTCAAGCAAGAATCCGAGTTGGACACGTTTTGGAATCAGATCCGGACTGCTGCAATGGTACCAAGTTCAAACGGGCATAACTTCCTCATACGGACTCCGTTTGGGACGTTCTTGTACTTCATGGAAAGCTTATGAAGTCTACTTTCCAACGGATCCAACCTCATCTTCAAATTCCATCTGAGCCGGCCGTAATCATCAAAAGAGTCCACGTTGGTTTTTGAGTCCGAGTCAAAAAAGGTGCTGCGCCACCACCACTTGGGCCCATGGGCCTTGTATCCCTAGGGCGTGCAGTTGGACGCCACCCCTAGTCGTTCTCCCTATAAAGGAGCCGCCGCCTCCGTTGCTAGGACTTGGATTTCGTTGAGTTTAGGTTTAGCCATTGTGCAAACTTTGTTCTTCAGTTGTGTCGGACGACCACCTGTCAAGACAGCTTCGAGATCCCATCTCTGTTATTCGAAATACAATTTATGCTTCATTCATATTCGCAATATCAGATTGCCTTTGTCTTATTCTTGCTAGTTCTTCGATTGCTCGCAGGGATTGAACTTCGTGTTCAGGTTGATCACGCCTCCAGCGAGGTCAATAACACTTCGGAGTTGGTTCTGCGATTGCTAAGGCGCAAGCGACGTCGTACGGTTGTAGTCGGATCGTGAGAGTCACCTCCCCCAAAATCGATAGTTATCAATCTCATCGAAAGATCGGGCACCTCGTCTACATCACTCTGGACTTGAAACAAGGTCTGCTGTGGATAGCATACGGAGTATATTATCACTTAGTTACTACGACATGCCTTCCCATCTCAAGTCCTGCCTTTTATATCTATGTGTATTCCCAGAGGATTATAAGATTAAAAAAGAGGACCTCATACTTAACTGGATAGGTGAAGGTTTTGTGCGCCCAGTACAAGATGATGATGACTCGTATGAATTGGGAGAGACATACTTCACTGAACTCATTAATAGAAGTATGATTATGCCAGTAGACATGGACTACAATGGTAGGGCCAAAGCTTGCCGTGTGCATGACATGGTGCTTGATCTCATCACCTCCTTATCAGCCGAAGAAAATTTTGTTACTATATTAGGCAGTGAGCAGTCCTCAACTCTACCAGATAAGATTCGCAGGTTGTCTCTCCAGAGTGGTGAGCGTGCAAACATCATACCACAGGCAGCCAAGAGCTTGTCCCATGTAAGATCTCTTACAGTATTAGATATACGTGGTATTGATTCCGTGTCACCCCTTTCAAGTCTGCAATTTCTACGTGTATTATATGTAAATGATTGGGGGTTTCGTAATAAATATATTAAGGACGTTGGGAAATTGCTTCACTTGAGGCACTTGAGATTAAGAGGAGGTGATGGTATTACTGAGCTTCGTAAAGAAATAGGGAATCTGCGGTTCTTGCAGACCCTAGACTTAAGGGGATCTCGGGTGACTGAATTGCCATCATCCATAGCTCAACCGAGGCAACTGGTGCGTTTATTTGTTGATAGAGGGGTGAAACTGCCAAAGGGGATCGGGAGTATAAAATCTCTACAGGTGCTATCACATGTTGATGCAAATGTGTCTCCAGACCTTCTGGGTGAGCTGGGTAATCTTACCAATCTGAGAGTGCTTAAAATGAATGGTAATTGTTTTAAGTGGGATAAGAGTTACGGGAAAGTTCTAGCCCAATGCATATCCAATATGTGCAGGCTCAAGGTTCTAGATTTGGACGTTTATTGGCCCAATGATTTCTTGTACGGTACATGGTCGGTTCCTCAACATGTTCAGAAATTTCGTTGTGGTTCGTGTTTTTCTATGTTACCGGGTTGGATTTCGTCTCTTTCCTACCTCTCCTCCTTAGACATCTGGCTCAACACGACAACATTGAAGGATATCAAAATGCTGGGAGAGTTACCCTCTCTTCGGTTTCTACGTCTGCGCACGTCCGAAGCCTCTAAAGATAGAGTGGTCGTCGGAACTGGCGTGTTCCAGTGTCTAACAGAGCTGTTTATTAGACCAGGCACCATCCAGTGTCTAAATGCAACGGGACTGATGTTCACACCTGGATCTGCACAAAGGCTTCAACTGCTTGAGCTGTCTTACTTGGCAGTGCGGAACACAATAGACAAATTCGGTGGTGTTGATATTGGAATTGGAAACCTCACTTCCCTTAAGCGTGTAGTTGTTACGATCAGTTGTTTTCGAGCCACGGCCGGGGAGGTGGAAGAAACAGAAGCCATGATAAGGAACGCATGTGGCACTCTTCCCAACCATCCCAGTCCTGAAATTATGAGATTTGGTGAGGAATGTATGTGGACAGATGAAGAGCTAGAAGCCTACAAGGAAAAACAAAGAAGACGGTCTCAAGAAGAGGAGAGTGTACCCGTTCAAAAAAGAAGAGAGTGAAGAGGTATCCACACAAGCAACAACGGTTTAATTCTCAAACTTCTTTTCTTTTCTTTCTTTGTCTGGTATTTCCACACAAGTAATTCCTTTTCCATTTTGTAAATGCAGACGGAGAGCAAAGAGGTACTAATTCATCTATACGAGCAAAAATGGTTTGACTCCACACATTCCCCCTTGTAATTCTGCAAGTTCAGACAGATGAAGTTTGAGGAGCTTGGGGAAAAACTTCTAATGACAAAATCTAACCCCCGAAGCTCTTAAGCATCGTACAGGTATTTTTCTCTCCTACACAGATAATTAATCCTTCAAGATAGTAATGGTTTGACCCTGCTATACACTGTAGTAGTAAGAGAGATAAAATGGTAAAATGGCCTGGTAGACCGGTAGAATGGGAGAAAAGGACTCCAGTTTTTGTGGAGTTTCAGAGTATTCTGGAAAGAACACTAATGCAGGCAGTAGAAATTTTTTCCTTGTTCATTTGTTGAATACATTGAAAAAACTACAAGGAAAACAATGCACACAACTTCAATCCTCAGTTTCGTCACCTAAGAAAACTTTTCTTTTTAGTATGATTTTGTTTTGGCGGGCGGTGGGCTGCATCTGTCACCAGATGGATTTTTTTGTCTTCTATTTTCTGAAACAAATTTTTTTTGTCTTCAACAGGGGCGGAACTGGGCCTTGGGTTAGGTAGGCTATAGCCCAAGGCCCAGAAATACTACTAATACTATCCCCCTCTAGTATATACCTAAAAATTATTAGATTGGCAGCTCAGCTTGAGACCTAAAAAATTATCAGCCTGGCAGCCCAAATAACAATTCAGCCCACGGTAGCCCATCAAGTCAGCAGGCCATCCATTCATGAGACATCCACCAGACCACCAAGACCAAAAGAACTAGAGAAAAAACCCTAACCCCCAACCCTAGCCGCCCAAATCAAATCTGACTTCTGAGCACTAGCCCTCTACTGCATGCGGCCCCATCACCGGCCGCCGCCTTGCCTGCGCACGCCTCCACCACCGGCCACTCCGCCGCTCGTGGACCTGCGCCTCCGCCGCTCGTGGTCGTGGTCGTGAACCTACGCCTCCGTCACTTCGCAGCTCCGCCCTCCGGCCTCCGCCTTCGCCCTCGTGCAGCCTTAGGCCGCAGCCGAGCCCCGAGCAAAGAGTCGAGCACGGCGAGCACCAGGCGAGCGCCGAGCGGGGAGCTCTCAGACGACGAGCGGCACTGCGCCAGGCGACTGAGGCGAGCGCCAGGCGAGCCTGGAGCAGGGAGGACGGCGAGCGCCAGGCGAGCGTAGCTGCGCGGGTGAGCAGGGAGTAGAGAGTGAGACTACTGAGAGTCACGAGACGCTCGGAGATGGGTTGAAATGCTGAATGGCCGAGGCGACGTTATCGATCCGATGGATTTATTTGAACCGATTCAACTAGGGTGAATCAGGTGAAATTATTTTTATGTTTTAAAATAAGTATGAATGATCAGGTGAAATGATATATATTTAATGTTTTATATTTGCTATTTAGGAACTAATTAAAAATATTTAAGGATACAAAGATGAGAAGATTTTAGAGCGTTTTCAAGGGATGAAGTCACGCAAGGAACAACTTTCTCGTGCAAGTGGTAAGTTTATTTCAAATGTAATATTCATGTTTTTTGAATTTATCTATATACATATTTTATTTTATTTTTATGCTGTCTTTGTAGGTTCTAGTTTTTGTCTTACTATCGATGAGGAAATGGTGTGCTAGTCGTATAGGATAGTGAACAAATCTCTATTTAGGATTTGAGGTACTTGATGTATCTTTATTACGCTACATTATGTATGGTTTCATATACTTTCTTTATTGTGATTTATGTGAAAAATTTGAACTCTTCAAATATTGAGTATTAAGCAAAATTTTCATATCAATGATGCATTTGTGACATATTTTTTGTTATATCATAATATAATTTTAGATTTATGGTATACTAGATTACTACTTAGTTCAAATTTAGTCTGAGATGTGCTCAAATCCTCCATCCGTCACTGGTCTTCGACACCAGACGATTTGCTGATTTGGCACCTCAGAGGACATTGGGAGGAAACAGGCATGAAAAACAACTCATCAAGTGTCCTGTGGGCTTTGGCATTTATGATAGGTGAGGCCCCTCCTTCCTTAGCTCTTGAAATCCACACGAATCCATTTTTCGCCTATCTATAAGTGCATGTAAATGCTTTGGAACGAAGTTTACTCACTGGAGTTGAGACTTCAAACGTTGCTCACCTCGGCTGTTCGAAGGATGAATTGGAATACACTTCCCTGCTTTCATGGCTGCCGCACTAGCTTCTCTTTTCATAGTTCTTATCTTACCTGAAGTAAGACAACTCTATATTGAACTGAAATTAATACCTTTTAGAATCTCATGCTCTACCTCTAGATGATGTGTAACGTTTCCTTGTAAAGAAAGCAGAGCGGCTCTTAGTCTCTTACAGACTTACACTGTGCAATCGAAGGTGTTACCCTCCAGTAACCTCTGGAGAGGACGTTTCATGCAAGCATACATCCTGCTTATGAGTACAAAACGCTAGAAAAAACAAATGATTCATGGCCTATTCCTGTCCAAATCTCTACGAAGTTGAACTGTGCTGAAAATTGAACAACCATACTTATTAGTACTACAACTACAACTACCGATGTAATAGTTTTGTTCTATGATTTTGATTTATATAACTACGGTTGTGGTTACAGACCAAACAGAGAGAGTATGATAGTGGAGAGTTAGGGCCACTCAGCGCCGCCGCCACCACTATAGAATGCCAGTGCATTGGTGGCATATGAGACAGCCAAATCCAAGGGAGGTAAAGGATATGTTGTTGTTGATGTTGATGAAGAGACTTGAGAAGTTGAGCCTTCTGCGAAGAAGCAGAAGAAGTGTACCTCCAAGGTTTGGGAACACTACACTACGTACTCAGTGACTGTTAAGACAAAAGATGGTGGGAAGGAGAAATAACTTAGGGTGAAATACAAAAATGTCCTCACAAAGCCCGAGCTGAGACCTCAAGGGACATGAAGGCTTGTGGAATCATTTGGTATTCAAGCACGCCGTAAAGCTAGGTCAACAACTCCAATTTGAGAAGGGTGAAGGTGAAGAAAATAGTGCAATTGTCCAGACTTGCAGGTATGATGCTGAAGCTAGCCTAAGGAAGTTCTATTTGGCAATAGTTCTGCATGAATATCCCTTCTGTATGGTTGAGCATGAGTACTTTGTTGATTTTGTCAAGTCTCTACATCCTAGTTTTTCATTCAAGTGCCACACAACCACTAGGAATGGGATATTGGAAATGTTTGGAGATAAAAATAAAAGGTTGTAAATCTCTTTCTTACCGACTTTCTGCAAGTATGGACATGTGGACATCTAATCAAAGTAAAGATTATATGTACATCATTATGCATTGGATTGATGATAATTGGCATATGCAAGGAAAAGAATAGTTAAATTCATTCATGTCAAAGGGAACCATACATGAGCTAATCTAGCAATTGAATCTGTCAAGGGTGCCATGTCTTGAAACCTTGAGTAAAAGTTAGTTACTCTCGCTCTAGACAATGCATAATCCAATGATAAATATATTAGAGAAGTTGTGATAGAGCTTAATAAGCATTCTTCCTTGATCTATGATGGTGCTTTTTTTATGTGAGATGTTTATGTCACAGACTAAACATCTTCAGTTCAGAATATTAGAGCTGTTATTGTTGCCCAAGATGGCATGAAAGTAATTGCATCTTTAGTTCAGCATATTAGAGCTACTATTGTTATTGTGATGAATTCTCCATTGCAATGGGAGGAATTTTAGAAGTGTGCAACAAAATGTGACTTGGATAATAAATTTAGTCTTCCATATTGTCATAGTGATACACACACCAAGGGACTTTTCATGTTCTCTTGCAACTAGCTCGTAATGTGTTAGCTATTCAATTATCAACCGTTGCTTCAGAGTTGGCTTTTAGTGCTGGTAGGCGTGTTGTTGATCTATTTTGAAGTCAACTGAGCCCAAAGTGGTTGAGACTCTAATTTGTATCAAGGCCTAGATAACTTCTTCTAGGAAAGGTAAATAATAAGTTATTTAGTTCATAGTTTATACCACTTTCAACTTTCGTCTAGTAACTTCATATCATTTTTAAATTTCAACGTCTAAGGAGAAGATAGCATCACTTGTTGATGAATTGGGTTGGAGCTGGAGGATAAATAATATGCTACTACAAACATGAACGAGGAGATTTGAGAGACCATGTGGAGGTGTCCCTATGTTTGTGATGAGTAATTGACACGTGTTCTGATAGGTTGAGTTTGATTTGAGTGGTTCGTGCTTGAGTTACTTTCTATTGATGCGAATGTATGATTACATTATCTCGAGCAGTGTTATGTGATGTGTTTTCTTGTCTGTGATGGCTGCAGGACTTTGAGGCGGAGTCGTGGCGAGGCACGGGATATCGGACTAGGCACAGGCGGTGCTGAGGTCGGAGCGGTCGGGATGTGCCGAAGATGGCGAGGACTTGAAGTGGTTGTGAGGCGTGGACAACAAGAAAAAGGAAGCTTCCAGGAAGGTGTGGCATGGGCATTTTGGTAAAATGCGTAAGGCTGCAAAGCGGAAGCGGATTCGGTTCGAGTTAATGGGTAAAGCGTAGAGTTGTTGGAGTTAGCGGGTAAAGCGAGGTGTAAACCCGGTAATTGGAAGGCTATAAATAGAGAGGTGGTTCTCTAGGTGCCTTAGGGATTTTGCTTTTTTCCCTCCTCCTGCGTGACCTCTTCTTTTCTCTGGTAGTTGGAGTTGGTAGAGCTGATGGCTCATGTGTGGAGTTCTTGTTCTTCTTTCGAGTGTGTTTCTCAGATGTGAGATGGCTGTAAGATGAACCCTATGTAATCTCTCCTGTCTCTATATCTATTTTAAAGATGTGTTTTGTTTTGGGTTTGTCTATTTTCTTGTATCTCTCTGTATTTTGGTTTCAGTCTCCGAAGTTCATATGTTTTGCTCTCTGATATTTCTTGTTGACTGTTGGAGTTCTTGTTCAATTAACTGCAGATCTTGTGTGCTCTGAACTGGGTATATTCTCAAGGCCCCTTGGCTAGCAAATTCCTGAGAGCAAAGATTTCATTTGCTGTTTTCTTTCCAAATGCCATTTGATTGCAGCTTCCTCTGTTTTCCCTTTACCTAGGGTTTACTGTTTCGGTTTACAGAGGAATGTTGATTTCGTGAAGCCTTGGCAAGAAGTTTCTCTAAGCCTTGTGTTTTCTCGATTTGTGGTCTCCTCCTTGTTGTGATCAATAGTCTCCTGTTCAAAAGATTAAGGATCACAAGCTTTTGGAATTTGGTCTCATCTTCTATTCGTTTGAGTAAATTCTGTTCAGGATTTCAGGTTCTTGGTTCAAAGTCTTCTAATTGGGTGAGTTTCTTGTTTTGTCTGTTTTCATTTTTTAGCAGGGTTGCTCTTTGTTGGTACTCTCCTTTCTGAGGACCTTGTGCTGTTTAAAATGAAGTTCAGATCAATTGACTTGAGAAGAGCAGCGCGTGTTTGATCTTCATTCTGTTTTGCTTTTGCTTTTCCTGTCTTACAATCTGCAGCCTATAATCTTTCAAGTCTTTCAGCAATTTCAGTCTTCGTAGTCTGCTGTCCAGTATTTGTTTGACAAAATATGTAATCACTGTACCTCAATTTTCAGACTGCAGTTTTCAGATTGCAGTTGCTGCAGTTTTCTGTTTTCAGTTTTGAGAGTCAGCAGATATCTGTTTCAGACTGCAGTTTTCAGTTTGCAGTTGCTGCTGCAGTCCAGTGCGTGAAGCCTTTTGTCAGTTTTCTTTGCAGATTTCAGTTCTTTATTTTCAGCTAAGTGTTGCAGGTTTCAGCCGAGTTTTGGTTCAATCTTTTTGCTGTTCCCTGCAGAGTCTGTTTTCAGTTTTCAGCAAACTGCAGTTTTCAGTTTTCAGTTTTGCTTTTCAATTTTCAGCAAACTGCAGTTTTCAGTTTTTTGCTTTTCAGTTTTAAGTGAACTGTAGTTTTCAATTTTGCATTTCTTTTCGGTTTGCAAAATTAATTTTGGCTACCACTGAGCAAAATCTATTTTCTTGCTTCATAGCTTCTATAGCTGTTGGAGAGAAAAGTCGCGTGGATACTTGGGGCGAGGTTTGAAGGCACCATTCACCCCCCCCTCTGTTGCCATTTCGGTCCTACAATTGGTATCCGAGCCGGTTAGCTCTTCTGGATAGATCTTAACCGGTCTGTGAGCCATGGCGACAGACAACTATTCCACCAAACCCCCGATCTTCGATGGGATCGACTATCCCTTTTGGAAGAGTCGGATGGAGACCTACATTCAGGCTCAGGGCTATGCGATCTGGCTAAAGGTCAAACCACATTTTGTTGTTCCTGCCGATGAGAACATCAATGCCGGAAACATGGCTGATGTTGAGGCGAATGCTAAGGCGAGGAACATCATAATCCAAGGTCTCAGCCAAAGCGAATTCGATCGTATTTCTCATCTCACGTCGGCCTTCGATATTTAGGTAACCCTCGATGCTTACCATGAGGGCACCACCCAAATTAAGACGGTACGGCAGGATCAGTTCAAGCGAGATTACAACAAATTTGAAATGCTCGTTAGAGAGTCCCTTGATGAGTGTTTTGTGAGGTTTCACAAGATTCTGAGCAACCTCCGAGCGGTCAGTCTAACATACCCGACTCGGACAACGCTCGACAGATGCTTTCGGCTTTGGATTTGCGTGTTTGGGAGATGAAGGTGACCACCATCAATGACACGACCGATCTTTTGACCCTGACTCCTGACACGTTGTACTCACGCCTCAAGACTCACGAGATTGACATAGAGCCTGTTCTTTTCCTCCGAAGCCGGCGGCTTTTGGCTTTTGCTACAATACCTAACATTCAAACGGAGTATTTTCTCAAGACGGGGTCTACAGGTAAAACGATCTACACATTAAAAGCCCAACATCTGTACCATCCAAAATCGCAAGTGAGTATCTGTCTCTCCGTAATCTGTACCGTAAACAGCCAAATTTCAAAAATTTTAGCCAAAAGCCATAAGCTGCAGCCGAAAAGAACAGGCCCATAGTCTCTCGTAGGTTGAATCGCAGTCGATGGCTTTGGTCACCGATCCCAGTCCTGTTTCTGGTGTTTTCTCTGATAATGCTACTAGTGTTTCCTTAGCTTCTCTCTGTGAAGTAACTGATGATCAATTAGAGCAGCTACCAGAGGACCAGTTAGCCCTTCTAGCCAGAAAGTTCTCCCACGCATAGAAGAGAGTGAGAGACAGAAAGAGGAGTGGGTCGATAATCTGTTTCCAGTGTGGTGGCCCCAACCACATTCGGGCCAATTGCCCCAAACTAAAAAAGGGTAAGAGTGATGACGGCGGTGTGAGCAAGAACATCTACACCAACAAGAACCGCAACAAGAAGCCCCCAGCACACACCCAAAGCAAAGAGAAGAAGTTCCGCAACCTTGGAAGGCCAAGAGACTTTTCCACCACGTCCTCACCGCCTTCGACGACATCGACTTCAGCGACATGGAGGGGTGGAGTGACGACGATGGAAAGGACGATCAAGAACCCAAGGATGGCGACGACTTCATCGGCATGTGCTTCATGGTCAACGAGATCGACGTCAGCGACGACAACCTCTACACCGACATCGATGAGGTAGATCCCTCCAATGAACAGCTCAATGATGCATTCCTTAAACTAGGAATATTTTATACTAGATCTAGAGCTAGGGTTGTGGATCTTGAGAAGGAAGTAGATAGACTGTCATGGGAGCTTAGTTCACTTATATCTACTCCCTCCCGTGACGAATGTGACATGTGTTCTTCTCTGCTTGGAGATATAGAGAAACTAAGGACCTCTTATGATAGTCTGACTTCTGAGTTTGACATGGTTAAGGTGGAGAATGTTAGTCTGCTTACTGAACTAGAGATGAGTAGGGTAGCTGCTCTTTCATCCATTGTTGTTGAGACTACATCTTGCACCTCATGTGGGGACAAGGACAGTGCATTTAGATGTCTTTACACTATGCTCCTTGATCTGCCAGAAACATGTGAAAACTGCAATAACTTGAAAATGAACTTAAAAAGGGCAAATCATAAAATTGCTGAATCGAAGGCTTCCTTACTGTCCATTGTTTCTTGTACCAACTGTCCCAAATTAACCTTTGAGCTTGAATCTGTTTCTAAGCAATTTCAAAAAATGGTTGATCATAACAAGAAATTGGCTCAATATGCTTCTAAGGACCCTGTTAGCTCACCATGCAACAATTGTGAAAAATTAAAATCTAATTTGATTGCTTTGGATGAAAAGTATGTGAAGGTAATTAAGGACCTTCTAATGAAGCCACCTACTGATTGTGATGTGTTGCTTTGGTGGGGGAGGAGCCCAAGGAAGTGGTAGAGACGCTTAGCGACGATAACCAAATGGTTAGAAGTAAGACTGTCCCTCTTGCTTCCGACGAAGCTCTCAAAGTTGAGGCCACTGTGCATGCACATGCCATTCCTTCTTCCGCTGTTGATTCTTCTTCTTCTGCTGCTGCTGTCTCTTCTTCCCCTTGCTCTTCTTGCACCGCTCTCTTTCAGGAGTGTCAGTATCTTATGAACACTCTTGAGAGATTTATTGGAGGCAAGAAGAAGCTGAATCTTATTCTAGACCAGTCCAAGATTTGCAAGTTCAATCAAGGTCTAGGATATGATTTTCTTGAGGATGTTAGTAAGTATCCACCTGCTGTTCTCAGACCCATAGCAGCAGGTGTGATCGAGGTCAACCCCAGAACCAAGAAAGTTGAGTTCAAATCTACGGGCTTTGTCCAAGGGATTTCTGACAGTAAGGTGGTTTTACCTGTTGCTTTGACTTCTCAGAAGGCGAAGCCCCATCATGCTACTTCTACCTCTCAGAAGGTGAAGTATCATTGTACCTTCTGTCAGAAGGATGGACACATGATCGTGAGATGCTTCCAGCGCGCCAAGATCACGTGGAGAGATTGTGTTCAGGCTCCTAGGCGTATTCAGGGTCAGTCCCAGACCTTGAGTGCACCTAAACCAACATGAGGTCTAGGGTTGGTCAGCTTAACGTGGATGGGCAGCATCGAGGACTTGGCTTTTCTGAGTTTTCTGATTTTCATCCTCGATATGCCTCTGGTCGTGACATCCGCTATCCTGAGGGTTGATCTTGTTTTCTCCATCGAGATAGCTACCCGCGGCGAGATCCGCATGTTGCTGGTGCTCGAACTCGCTCCTCTGTAGCAGTCAAGCCCAACAACAGCTTCAGGTCTGCACTTAGACCTTCTGGCTTTCTAAGCGACGGAGAGCGTAGGGTAGATAGAGGTCAGTTGTGCTTGACTACTTCTTCTGCTCGTCGTGTGACTCAGTATTGGGTACCAAAATCTGCTTTGGTTTATCCTAGTACTGAGCCATTTCTCTCTTGTTGACTCAGGCTCGCCGGACATGGAAGGGAGAGGTTTGGCTTGTAGACTCCGGCTGTTCTCGACGCATGACCGGAGACTCCTGTGGTTCTCTTCCCTAGTCCGTGCTCCAGGTGATGAGACGATCACCTTCGAAGATGCCTCTTCTGGGCGCGTCATTGCTAAAGGTACTGTGCGCGTTAATGATTCTTTTGTTTTAAAAGATGTTGTATTTCCCAGCTTACCGATGACGGCCTCGAGGTGAGCTTTAAGAAAGATGCTTGTAAAATTCTTGACTCTTCGGGGAGTCTGGTTTATGGGATTTCTAGATATGAGAGGATCTTTCATGCTGATTTTGTTAAGTCTTTTGGTGATCCTCTCATGTGTTTAGTTACTTCTGAGTCCCGCGACCTCACTTTCTGGCATAGGAGACTTGGTCATATTGAATTTGTCCATTTGACTCGAGTTAGCGGCCACGATCTCATTCGTGGTCTGCCTAAACTCAAGATGGTCAAAGATCTTGTTTGCGCTCCTTGCCGGCACGGCAAGATGGTTGCCGCTTCACATCCTTCAGTTACAGTGACTATGACCGATGCACCAGGACAGCTCTTGAGATACTCTAGGGTGTTTTTCTTAGCCTCGAAGGATGAGACATTTACCCATTTTCGGGGTCTTTTTAGTAGGCTTTCTGTTGAGCTCCCAGGTGCCTTACGAGCGATTCGTAGTGACAATGGTACGGAGTTCAAGAATTCCTACTTTAAGAAGTTCTACGATGAGACAGGTGTAGAGCATCAGTTCTCTTCTCCGCACGTAACCTAGCAAAATGGCGTCGTGGAGAGAGAGAACCGTACCTTGGTCGAGATTGCTAGGACGATGCTTGATGAGTACTGTACACCCAGGAAGTTTTGGGCTGAGGTGATAGCCACCGCGTGCTATATTTCGAACAGAGTTTTTCTTAGGGAACTCTTGCATTACACTTCTTATGAGTTGAGATATGGGCGAAAGCCCAGCGTCTCTCATTTTCGTGTGTTTGGTTGCAAGTGTTTTATTTTGAAGTCTAGGAACCTAGATAAGTTTGAGTCACGATCTTCGTGATGGGATCTTTCTGGGTTACTCGACTTCTTCGCAGACATATAGGGTCTGGAACTGCGAGTCTAGCAAAATGGTAGAGACCTATGAGGTGACCTTCGATGAGGCCAATTCGGGGACTAGGCCCGATATCTCAGGTTCTTTAGAGCAGTCCGAGACCATCTTTGTGGATGATGAGGAGGATGGAGATGAGGGTTATCTACCTGATCCAGTTCCTCCTCCCCTTGAGGTGCCTGCTTCTACCACCGCACCTCGAGGAGATCATCCCATTCCTTCCGCATCTTCAGGAGTTTGTGGCTCTATTCCTACCTCGACAGCTCATGAGGTAGAGTCCACTTCTTCTCATGCAGGACCTCCCCGACATATCCAAATAGACCATCCTTCAGAGCAGATGATAGGAGATCTCTCTGAGCGCATCACACACTCAAAATCTGGCATGTCTCACTTCTGTCTCCACTCTGCCTTCGTTGCATCATTCGAGCCCAAGGATGTTAGTCACACACTTTCTGATGAGTCTTGGGTCAATACCATGTATGAAGAGTTAGAGAACTTTAAGAGAAACAAGGTCTGGTCACTTGTTGAGCTCCCTAGAGGTCATAATGTCATAGGTACCAAGTGGGTGTTCAAAAACAAGCAGAGTGAGGATGGGGTAGTCATTCGAAACAAGGCTAGATTGGTAGCTCAAGGTTTCTTGTAGGTTGAGGGTCTAGATGTTGTGAAGACCTTCGCCCCTGTAGCTAGGCTAGAGGACATTAGGATCTTGCTTGCATTCACAGCGTCTAAGGACTTCAAGCTTTACCAGATTGATGTCAAGAGTGCCTTCCACAATGGTATATTGAGGAAGAGGTCTATATTAGGCAGCCTCCAGGTTTCGAGAACCCCAAATACCCAAACCATGTCTTCAAGCTTTCCAAAGCCCTGTATGGACTTAAGCAAGCCCCTAGAGCTTGGTATGAGAGACTTAAGTCTTATCTGTTGAGTCATGGGTTTGAAATGGGTAAGGTAGACAAGACCTTGTTCATTCGTAGGCATGGCAATGACTTTCTACTCGTCCAGATTTATGTGGATGATATCATCTTTGGTGGCTCTTCTCATGCTCTTGTTTCCCAATTCTCCGATGTCATGAGCATAGAGTTTGAGATGAGCATGATGTGTGAGTTGAACTTCTTCCTTGAATTCCAAATCAAGCAGACTCGGGAGGGTACTTTCTTGCATCAGGGCAAGTACACTTGAGACCTTCTGAGATGCTTTGACATGAGTGATGGCAAGCCAGTACCTCACTGCCTCGAGACCGGACATACACTTCTCTGTCTGTGTGCTCAGTTTCAGGCTTCTCCTCGTGTATCTCACTGTCAGGCAGTGAAGTGCATATTTTGGTACCTTCGAGCTACCATAGACTATGGTATCTGGTACTCTTCATCTTCTTGTCTTTCTCTTAGAGCCTACTCCGATGCAGACATTGCTGGCTGTAGGATAGATAGGCACTTACTTGTTTCTTGGTCTTCTATGAAGCAGTCCGCTGTTGCTCAGTCTACCGCAGAGGCCGAGTATGTTGCTGCCGCCAATTGGTGCAGCCAGGTACTTTGGATGGCTTCGACCCTGCGGGACTTTGGGTTAGTCATAGACAGTTGATACGGGGTCGCCCGATCTTCTCGACGTAGGATCTGGATACTCACGTGGATTTGATGAACCGCAGTGATCCCCCGTTGCCAATGCAAGAGTTAGCACTCTATAATTCGCCCAACCTCACGTGCTGAACTTCACGACCACCGATGAAGTTCTATTGCGCTCCCAATTCCCAGCGGAAAAGGTTGAACAATCTTAATTTTAATGAACTCCCAATTCTCTCAAGCTGGTTTGCCCAACGAAAGAACAAGAGTTTTTCTATTATCAAAGTGGTTCCCTTTACAATGGGGGTCTACCCCTTAATATATAGTCTCAGCCCAAGGCTATCCAACACTAAACTTTCCATGTGGTACTATTCACGCGCACTGTAGCACGGTACTGTTCATGGGCCGTCGGTTATCGTTCACGCCCGCAACACCGTAGCGCTGCATCGTAGCATGCATGGTACTGTTCACGCATTGCACTATTCATGGGCTGACCATTGTTCATGCTGTCCTTGATCTCCATTCATCGCTGACTCTTCAAACCTGAGCACAAGTAAAACATTGTTTTTAGGTAGTATACAATTCTCATTAAAATTAATGACATGTTCATTAAGGAGCAGGTTCACCTGGGATTGTAGTTTCTTGGCTCGTGCTCTTGTTATTGGTCCTGTTATTGAAGTCTCATTACTAGCTTTGGCATTACTAGCGATGTCCTCATCATCCTCCCCTTCTTGAAAAGGAGTCGACCTCGACTCTGTACAATCTTGTCCAAAGAAAGGTGATAGATCAGCAACATTAAATGTAGAACTTACCCCATAGTCATCACCGGGAAGCTCAATCTTGTATGCATTGTCATTGATCTTGGCAAGAACTTTAAAAGGTCCATCACCACGGGGCATCAATTTGGATCTACGCTCATGAAAGCGATCTTTGCGAAGGTGTACCCACACTAAATCACCTGGTTCAAAAAGCATTTTCTTTCTAGATTTGTTAGCTTTGGAAGCATAAGCACGTACCTTCTTTTCAATTACCTCTTTGGTAGTGGCATGGAGTTTTTTCACAAAATCAGCACGTTTAGAAGCCTCCATATTTGCACGTTCTTGTAGTGGGAGAGGAAGTAAATCAAGGGGCGTGATTGGTTTGAAGCCGTACACCACCTCGAATGGACTCAATTGAGTTGTAGAATGTACCGCCCTGTTATATGCAAACTCCACATGCGGTAGACAATCTTCCCACTCTTTCAAGTTCTTCTTTATCATGGTACGTAGCAACGTTGAAAGTGTGCGGTTCACCACCTCCGTTTGCCCATCTGTTTGTGGGTGACAAGTCGTTGAAAACAATAACTTTGTCCCAAGTTTGGCCCACAAAGTCTTCCAAAAGTAGCTCATGAACTTGACGTCGCGATCTGAAACAATGGTTCTTGGCATTCCATGCAATCTCACAATCTCCCTGAAAAACAAATCAGCTACATGCGACGCATCATCGCTCTTATGACAGGGAATAAAATGTGCCATTTTAGAGAACCTATCCACAACAACAAAGACTGAATCCCTTCCCCTCTTGGTCCTAGGCAGTCCTAACACAAAATCCATGCTAATATCTTCCCAAGGAGCACTAGGAACAGGAAGTGGAGTATACAAACCATGTGGATTGAGTTTTGATTTTGCCTTATGGCATGTGATGCATCTTTGAACAAACCTCTCGACGCCTCGCCTCATCTTTGGCCAATAAAAGTTATCAGCTAACATCATATAAGTCTTCTCCCTCCCGAAATGCCCCATCAATCCTCCTGCATGAGATTCCTGCAACAATAACAAACGCACAGAGGAATCCGGAACACATAGCTTATTCATGCGAAAGAGAAAACCATCATGAATATGAAATTTATCCCACCCTTTTCCATCTTTGCAATTAGAATATGGAGCTGCAAATTCATGATCGGAAGCATATAAATCTTTCAAACTTTCCAACCCTGGTACCTTTACTTCCAACTGAGTCAACAGCACATGTTTTCTAGACAAAGCATCAGCTACCACATTCTCTTTGCCTTTCTTATATTTGATAATGTATGGAAAGGTCTCAATGAATTCTACCCACTTAGCATGTCTACGATTCAATTTCGCTTGCCCTTTAAATATTTCAAAGATTCATGATCAGAATGTATTATGAATTCCTTAGGCCAAAGATAATGTTGCCAAGTTTCCAACACACGCACAAGAGCATATAGTTCTTTATCATAAACAGGATAATTCAATTGTGCACCATGAAGTTTCTCACTAAAATATGCAACAGGTTTTCTTTCTTGCATCAAAACACCACCAATACCTATTCCACTAGCATCACATTCAATCTCAAAAGTTTTGTGAAATCAGGTAAAGCAAGCAATGGTGCTTCAGTCAAACATTTCTTCAATTCAGCAAAAGCTTTGTCTTGTTTTTCTCCCCACTCAAAAATCACTCCCTTTTTAGTTAATTCATTTAATGGGGCAGCAATGGTGCTAAAATCTTTCACAAATCGCCGATGGAAACTAGCAAGCCCATGGAAGCTACGAATTTGACTCACATTCACGGGAATTGGCCAATTTCTAATAGCTTCAATTTTAGATTCATCCACTTCAATGCCATGAGCTGAAACAACAAAGCCTAGAAACACAACCTTACTAGTGCAAAAAGTACACTTCTCAAGATTGGCATACAAGCATTCTTTCCTAAGCACTTCTAGCACTTGTTTCATGTGTTCAACATGATCTTCCAAACAGCGGCTATATATCAGAATATCATCAAAGTAAACTACCACAAATTTACCAATGAAGTGTCTCAAAACATGGTTCATTAAGCGCATGAATGTACTAGGAGCATTGGACAATCCAAAAGGCATCACTAACCATTCATACAAGCCAAATTTCGTTTTAAAAGCAGTTTTCCATTCATCACCATGTTTCATTCTTATTTGATGGTAGCCACTTCGCAAGTCGATCTTAGAAAAAATAGTAGAACCACTTAACTCATCAAGCATATCATCTAACCTAGGAATAGGATGACGATAGCGAACAGTTATGTTGTTAATAGCTCTGATCTATGCACATTCTCCAAGTACCATCTTTTTGAACAAGAATAACTGAACGGCACAAGGACTAAGGCTCTCGCGACGCATTCTTTGTCCAAAAGTGCTTGCACTTATGCTGAATCTCCTTTGTTTCTTCTGGATTTGTGCGGTACGGCGGTCGATTGGGAAGAGGTGCTCCCGGGACTAAGTCAATTTGATGCTCAATACCTCGAATAGGTGGTAGTCCAGCGGGTATGTCCTCCGGAAACACGTCGTCATAAACCTGCAAAACTTGAGAAACAGCACTAGGAAGAGATGTTAAATCATTAGTAGAAAGCAATGCATCCTTGTACAGCAACACAAAGTGCATCAAAGCGGGATCATCTTTCATCTCTCTTAGATCAGATTTGGTGGCTATCATGACTAAAATTTTCTCCCTCACTCTTGCTTTTACCTCTCGGGTTTGGTTTGTGGTTCTTGCTCACCTTTTGTGGAATCACACTCTTTGGTTCTTTCCCTTTCTCACTCTCAACTTGCACTTCAATCTTCTGCACATTATCATTTACAATTTGAGAAGGAGTCAACGGTAGCAGCACCACTTGTTTTTTGTTCCACCAAAACTTGTATTGGTTAGTTCTTCCATCATGAATCACAGCACGATCATATTGCCATGGCCTTCCTAGCAGCAAGTGACATACGTCCATAGGCACCACATCACACTCCACCGTATCACGATAAGTGCCAATTTCAAATTCAACATCCACGGTGTATCCCACACTCAATGAACCTTTCTCATGCAACCACCGGATCTGATACGGATGTGGGTGTTTCTTGTACTTCAATCCAAGTTTATTGCAAAGCTCCTTGCTAGCCAAATTACGACAACTCCCACCATCAATGATTACCTTGCAAAATTTGCCATCTTTGCTAACTTGAGCTCTTGTATGGAATAAATTGCAGCGCTGTTCTTGGGAAGGCTTTGGTTGCACACTCAACACTGTCGGAGCACACACAAGTATAGGACCAACTCCGGGTTCACAATACTCTATGTCTTGCTCCTCCTCATGTGCATCATCATATGTCCCTAAATCAGCATGGTGATCATTCTCTTCTTCACTTGCAGAATCATATTCTCCATTATCTAATATCAACATCGCTTTGTTATTTGGGCAATCCTTTTGCATATGACCACGACCAAGGCATTTGAAGCATTGTATACCGCTACTCTTCGCTGTAGAACCCACAGAAGAGGGAACACTAGCTGCTGGATTTGATGGCTTCCTTGCACTTGGAGTGGCTTCTTCCTTCTTGCTAGATGATGAGCGAAAGCTTGAACCACCACTTTGAGCTGTTCGTTGGCTTACTTGTGATTTGGAACCATATCTTCCTCCGCTGGTCGGTGTACGTGCAGCAAAGGACGTTGATCTTGCAAACTTAGCATCCTCTTGCAATTGTCGTTCGCCTTTGTAGCTTGATGCACTAACTCATAAAGATTGGTATAAGGCTGAAAATTGACAATTCTTTTGACTTGATGGTTCAAACCTGAGAGGAAGCGTGCCATGGTTTGCTCTTCTTGTTCTTGAACCTTGGCTCGAATCATGGCTAGCTCCATCTCCTTGTAGTACTCCTCCACAGAATGTGCTCCCTGCTTCATATTCTGCAATTTATCAAATAGATCACGTTTGTAATGACGAGGAACAAAACGGGCTCTCATTTCCCGCTTCATCTCTTGCCATGTTGCAACAGGGTTTTCTCCATTCTCAACTCTTTGAGTAATGACTTGTTCCCACCAATCCAAAGCATAACCTTCAAACTCAAGTGATGCCAATCTGTATCTTTCTCTCATCCGTATAGTGATGCATACGAATATTTTATCAACCTTCAATTCCCAAGTGAGATACTCCTCGGGATCTGTTCCACCTGCAAACTTGGGCATGGAAAACTTGAGCCTGCCCAATCCATCATCTTCATTGCGTGGACGACGATAATGGTCATTGTAATGCAAAGCAAAATCACCATCCACTTCCATCGCATGTGCAGCACCACCACGCCCACCACGGCCTCCACCTAGACCCTGACCACGCCCTCCATGGGCTCCTCCTCGTCCTCCTAGCTGTGGTGGACGCACCACGCTGGCTGCCACTCGGTGTTGCGGTGCGGGAGGTACATGTGCAGCAGCTTCTCCTCCTTGAACACTTGCTTCATCGCCGCCATTGCGAGCTTGTATAAGCCTAGTGAGGGTCCCAATGTCCTCCGCATTTGGCGCACATTTTCATCAGCTTGTATCTCCATATTTTGCATATCCTTGCAATTTGATCAGCAAAAGAATCATGCTTCTCGTGGAGTTGATTGAGCCCTTGGTGTAGCTCACGTTGAAAGTGTTCATGAGTGCCCCAAATTGATATTGCTTGACGAATGCCTGAGTTTCATTTGTCCCACCACTCTCATCATGGTGTTCTTCTCCACCTGACATGGTTAGTTATGCAAGAAACAAATAGCTGTGTATATAATAATGCTTTGTGGAAATCACTCAATCTCACTATGTCCTCTCTCCAAGTAAAGTTCTTACCCTTCCGAAGTGAATTAAGGCCAATAAAAACTTACACCTGGTAGAAGTGACAACAGCACAGTGATGATCAAGCGAAATTAAGAGTGTTCACTACTTGCACAACAACGGTTATATGGTGGAGCTTGGCAGAGAGTGTATATCCTAGCAATCTGAAATTCTTGATGTTGTAAAGTTAAGTAATAATCCAAGCTAGAATACTTTGCCTCAACTTCCTCTTTTTCTTTTCTTTCAAAGGCCAAACTGGTTTAATTGTTCTTTTGGTTTTGCATAGGTCACAAATATTCAGCAAGGTGTGAAGTACTCAAGAGCAGCCCTAGATGCAATATTCAACAGCTAGTCTCAAATGATGAAAAGAATATCAGCAAGATTTTTTTTTTTGATTGGACACAAAGATTAGGCTACGCAAATAAACACGAACGATCAGCACCTAAACAAAAATTCTAATGGATCAAAACCTAACAAAACTCACAAAATTAACAGATGCAAAAACTAGGGTTTGGTTAATTTTTTTGTTGTTGCAATTTTCAGTTTAATGGACTAAAGGACGAAAAATAAATCAATCTAAAAGTAAGGGTAAATAATCCTACCGAGTCAACGCGCTCGATACCAAGATGATACGGGTCGCCCGATCTTCTCGACGAGGATCGGATACTCACGTGGATTTGATGAACCGCAGTGATCCCGTTGCCAATGCAAGAGTTAGCACTCTATAATTCGCCCAACCTCACGTGCTGAACTTCACGACCACCGATGAAGTTCTATTGCGCTCCCAATTCCCAGCGGAAAAGGTTGAACAATCTTAATTTTAATGAACTCCCAATTCTCTCAAGCTGGTTTGCCCAACGAAAGAACAAGAGTTTTTCTATTATCAAAGTGGTTCCCTTTACAATGGGGGTCTACCCCTTAATATATAGTCTCAGCCCAAGGCTATCCAACACTAAACTTTCCATGTGGTACTATTCACGCGACCGTAGCACGGTACTGTTCATGGGCCGACGGTTCATCGCTCACGCCCGCAACACCGTAGCGCGCATCGTAGCATGCCCGGTACTGTTCACGCATTGCACTATTCATGGGTGACCATTGTTCATGCTGTCCTTGATCTCCATTCATCGCTGACTCTTCAAACCTGAGCACAAGTAAAACATTGTTTTTAGGTAGTATACAATTCTCATTAAAATTAATGACATGTTCATTAAGGAGCAGGTTCACCTGGGATTGTAGTTTCTTGGCTCGTGCTCTTGTTATTGGTCCTGTTATTGAAGTCTCATTACTAGCTTTGGCATTACTAGCGATGTCCTCATCAACAGTGTTCCACTCTTTTGTGATAACACTTTTGCCATTAACATTGCTAATAACCTAGTGCTGCACTCACAGACCAAGCACATTGATATCAGATTCCATTTCCTTAGAGACCATGTAGAGAAGGGTGACATAGTGCTCCAATTTTTGGAGAGTGGCCATCAGTTGGCCGATATCTTTTTCAAGCCTTTAGATAGCTCTAGGTTTTCAGCCTTACGGGGAGAGCTTGGGATGGTCTGTCCTTACGGACTGTTGTGAGGGGGAGCCTCGTACTTCATGATTATCTTTTATGCCCATGTTCTCATTTTGCTACATTGCATATGGGTGCATTAGGGTTAGTCCTTCTAGCATAGATTAGAATGGTTCTCTCGTCTAGTTGCTTAGATTTCTTCTCATCTTATGCTTGTAGATTACTGCTTCTAGTTGCTTCTCTTCTCACTAGGTTGAGTTCACTCACTTCTTGCGATCTAGCGAGGGTCGGGCCATCGTTGGGTAGACAGAGAACGTGTTTACTCCCTAGTGTGTTAGTAGATCAGCTATTAGTTCTAGATCCATATGGGGCATATGAGAGCCAGTCTAAGCCATAGTCTTCTCTATATCTTATCTATGCTCTAAGGACTGCCTTTTGATTTCTTTGCCAGCTTCTCGTATTAGTTGCTTTGGTTCAGGGGGAATACATTTGGGATTTTCTGGATCTTAATGTTGACATAACTCTACCTGAACTAAAAGTGCATCTCATGTTGAGTGGGAGCTGGATTTTCTTGCTTTTTCATGTCATTCTGCATTGTAATATAACTACGTGGAGCCTTGATTATTATCCTTTGTGCCCTGTTTACAATGCATTACATCTTGCTATGATATGTGCTTACTTGCTAGATTCATCATGATACGTTGATTAAAAATGCACAACTTGAATTAAATCATGTCATATTCGCTCTTGAGACTAGTCTGTCTTTAGTTATCTGTAACACCCCAAGACCCACATTACCCTGGGATGCCACTAAAACCACTCCATAACTAGCCAAATTACAAGATAAAATAATTTGACAACAATTCCTAACCAAGATAGGATAAGCGGAAGCATATTCAATTAAACGAAACATGATAGTGATAATCAATTTAATAATTTAAATCAACCTCCAACAATTTAACTAAGGAATAGTTCACAAGTTTAACACTATTAAGTTAAAGTAAACTTTGACGAGTTAACTAGGTAATATACTAGAATCACTTTGTCTTTATTACAGCATAAATCTATGATCCAAGTGCATTATTGTGGTGCCGCTCTACCCTTCTCATGCATGCTCAATGATCACATGTAGGGGGGAAAGCAAGGTTGAGATAAAAAGTTTGGCAAGCAAACTGTTTAACAGGCTAATTAAACTACAGCAGTTTAATCATCAACATTTTATTTTCCACAATGACCACGTTTATATCCTCAACCTCAAATCACCACCAACAACGGTAAAACAATAGCAAATAAATCTCGTTTGACTACATTAAAACCTCAACCACTACCACCACCAAAGACAATAAAATATATATATGTTATACTTCACTACTTTATTGTTTCTCACATCCACAAAGTGCTATCTAGAATTACTACAAGAGAAGAATCTCATACCACAATCACAACCCCTACCATACCACAAGGGACGAACCCCATTCCACGACCACAGCCACATTCGTCATACCACAAGTAGCTCACATGAGCCAATTTCACATTACAACTATGAAGTTGTACATTCCACATTACAACTATGAAGTTGTATTTGCCTGCAAAATAATTTCACCACAATACATAGCATAGGTATGCAAATGATCGTTCCACAATGCAATGCATATGAATGCGTATGCTCCACAGCACCCTTACCCAACAAGGTAAGAATGTGCATCGTATTACGGCAATATACAATGTTGTACCGGTACGGTCGCGGCTAAGTGCGCCGACATCCAAATATGCAAATGTCATGATATGATATGAATGATATGATAGTCATAAACCACAAGAATTCCAACCACAAAGGAGCATCAACATACTCACAACATATCCAAAACCACATATCCACCACATATTTGTTTTCATATTCCACATTAGCACACTAAAGAAATATCCACATGATTATGAGCAATTTATCCAAACATATCAATTGATCAATAATTGCTACCATCACAACCACAAGTAGTCACTAAGAATACTACCACTTAGACCACAATGTACTCGTAAAGTTTTCTACCCCACCACTATATTGATTCGTCAAGAACATTTCCGCATATCCACAATTAAACCATCAAGATCATAAACAATTGAATTCTTAAAAATACTACCATCTGGGTCACATTAAGGAAGCATGTAACAATGACATAGCACCTCAAATTAAGAGAATTAATTAATGTGAATGTAGAATAATTAACGAGTTAAATAGTAGTACAACCGCTACGTTTACTTGCCTCTACCGTTGAACCGAAGCAAATCACGTGCGATCAGGAGGAAAACCAGCTGTCCAAAAGGTATCTCTCATAGCACAATGCTACATCATACAAAATGTGACTTAAAAATTAAAGATGTAGCTGGAACCTCGAACCCACACATAATCCTCTCCGCTCAACGATTCAACAATCTACCCACTGCAGCAGCGCTGCTTAATATTTTTGTATCTTTAACAATATTAATGCATTTACAACAAATGATATATTTCTGGATTTCTCACTTAAATACCTTCACTTTTCATATAGATCACATATTTTTATTTTGACCCTAACAAAGTGTAACCTAATGTGCAAAACAGAGGACGTTCTCAGTTCTGGCAATCTGGTCAGCAAGATTCTAACGCGTCCCAACCACAGTGTTAGATTCTGGCAATCATGATTTTTATACAACAGTTCGATTACTGAATTACCTACATTTTTCTCAATTGCGACCAAAATCATAAAAATCATCTACTACCCCTAAATCACACTTAAATAGAAATCTGTCCCAATCTGCACCCCTGACAGACAGCGGTGTTCCCGACCCTGCTACGCCCAGATCCTGTGGCCAAACAGAAGATGAGTCTCGTCGTCCTCTACAGCTTCCCGGTGATGACTATGGGGTAAGTTCTACATTTAATGTTGCTGATCTATCACCTTTCTTGGACAAGATTGTACAGAGTCGAGGTCGACTCCTTTTCAAGAAGGGGAGGATGATGAGGACATCGCTAGCAATGCCAAAGCTAATAATAATGAGACATCAATAACAGGACCAATAACAAGAGCACGAGCCAAGAAACTACAATCTCAGGTGAATCTGCTCCTTAATGAATATGGTATTAATTTTAATGAGAATTGTATACTACGTAAAAACAATGTTTTACTTGTGCTCAGGTTTGAAGAGTTAGCGATGGATGGAGATCAAGAATATGTGGCTGTCATCCAAGGAAGCACAAGCCCATGAATAGTGCACCGTGAACAGTACCACTACAGTACGGCCCATGAACAGTGCGCTACAAGACAGCCCGTGAACAAGTGGCGCTACAAGACTTGCGGGATGAATAGTACCATATGGAAAATTTAGTGTTGAATGGACTTGGGTTGAGACTATATATTAAGGGGTAGACCCCCATTGTAAAGGGAACCACTTTGATATTAAAAATACTCTTGTTCTTTCTGTTGGTTAAACAACATTGAAGGAATTGGGAGTTAGTCAAAAATTAAGATTGTTCAACCTTTTCCGCTGGGAATTGGGAGCGCAATAGAACTTCATCGGTGGTCGTGAAGTTCAACACGTGTGATTGGGCGAATTATAGAGTGCTAACTCTTGCATTGGCAACGGGGGATCACTACGATTCATCAATTCCACGTGAGTATCTTGATCCTACGTCGAGAAGATCGGGCGACCCCGTATCATCTTGGTATCAGAGCGCGGTTGACTCGGTAGGATTATTTACCCTTACTTTTAGATTGATTTATTTTTCGTCCTTTAGTCCATTAAACTGAAAATTGCAACAACAAAAAAATTAACCAAACCCTAGTTTTTGCATCTGTTAATTTTGTGAGTTTTGTTAGGTTTTGATCCATTAGAATTTTTGTTTAGGTGCTGATCGTTCGTGTTTATTTGCGTAGCCTAATCTTTGTGTCCAATCCAAAAAAAAAAAAATCTTGCTGATATTCTTTTCATCATTTGAGACTAGCTGTTGAATATTGCATCTAGGGCTGCTCTTGAGTACTTCACACCTTGCTGAATATTTGTGACCTATGCAAAACCAAAAGAACAATTAAACCTAGTTTGGCCATTGAAAGAAAAGAAAAAGAGGAAGTTGAGCCAAAAAAAGAGAAGGAAAGAAAGAAAGAAAGAAAGAAAAGAAAGCATTGGCGAATTTGGGTGAGTTCTTAATCCATAAATTCAGATTGTGTAATTTAACCTCTTGAGCAATCTCGTGCCTTACATTTATATCATTGCAATTGGCTAGCGTCTCTCCTAGTACTTGGTGCGAAACGAGCTATCTATTCTTTAATTTCAGATTGCCTAGCTCATTCCTTTGTTTGCATCGAGTCACATTAATCTTTGCGTGTGCGTTCATATACTTCACTTAAATCTTTTGGATCAGCACTTAGGCAAAGTATTCTAGCTTGGATTATTACTTAACTTTACAACATCAAGAATTTCAGATTGCTAGGATATACACTCTCATGCCAAGCTCCACCATATAACCGTTGTTGTGCAAGTAGTGAACACTCTTAATTTCGCTTGATCATCACGTGCTGTTGTCACTTCTACCGGTGTAAGTTTTATTGGCCTTAATTCACTTGGAAGGGTAAGAACTTTACTTGGAGAGAGGACATAGTGAGATTGAGTGATTTCCACAAAGCATTATTATATACACAGCTATTTGTTTCTTGCATAACTAACCATGTCAGGTGGAGAAGAACACCATGATGAGAGTGGTGGGACAAATGAAACTCAGGCATTCGTCAAGCAATATCAATTTGGGGCACTCCGCGAACACTTTCAACGTGAGCTACACCAAGGGCTCAATCAACTCCACGAGAAGCATGATTCTTTTGCTGATCAAATTGCAAGGGATATGCAAAATATGGAGATACAAGCTGATGAAAATGTGCGCCAATTGCGGGAGGACATTGGGACCCTCACTAGGCTTATACAAGCTCGCAATGGCGGCGATGAAGCAAGTGTTCAAGGAGGAGAAGCTGCTGCACATGTACCTCCTGCACCGCAACACCGAGTGGCAGCCAACGTGGTGGACGTGGTGCTGCACATGCGATGGAAGTGGATGCTGATTTTGCTTTGCATTACGATGACCATTATCGTCGTCCACGCAATGAAGATGATGGATTGGGCAAGCTCAAGTTTTCCATGCCCAAGTTTGCAGGTGGAACAGATCCCGAGGAGTATCTCACTTGGGAATTGAAGGTTGACAAAATATTCCGTATGCATCACTATACGGATGAGAGAAAGATACAGTTGGCATCACTTGAATTTGAAGGTTATGCTTTGGATTGGTGGGAACAAGTCATTACTCAAAGAGCTGAGAATGGAGAAAACCCTGTTGCAACATGGCAAGAGATGAAGCGGGAAATGAGAGCCCGTTTTGTTCCTCGTCATTACAAGCGTGATCTATTTGATAAATTGCAGAATATGAAGCAGGGAGCACATTCTGTGGAGGAGTACTACAAGGAGATGGAGCTAGCCATGATTCGAGCCAAGGTTCAAGAACAAGAAGAGCAAACCATGGCACGCTTCCTTTCAGGTTTGAACCATCAAGTCAAAAGAATTGTCAATTTTCAGCCTTATAACAATCTTTATGAGTTAGTGCATCAAGCTACAAAGGCAGAACGACAATTGCAAGAGGATGCTAAGTTTGCAAGATCAACATCCTTTGCTGGCCGTACACCGTCCAGTGGAGGGAGATATGTTTCAAATCACAAACGAGCCAAAGAACAGCTCCAAGTGGTGGTTCAAGTGTTCGCCCATCATCTAGCAAGAAGGAAGAAACCACTCCAAGTGCAAGGAAGCCATCAAATCCAGCAGCTAGTGGTGTTTCTTCTGTGGGTTCTACAGCGAAGAGTAGCGGAATACAATGCTTCAAGTGCCTTGGTCGTGGTCATATGCAAAAGGATTGCCCAAATAACAAGACGATGTTGATATTAGAGAATGGGAATATGATTCTGCAAGTGAAGAAGACAATGATCACCATGCTGATTTGGGGACATATGATGATGTACATGAGGAGGAGCAAGATATAGAGTATTGTGAACCCGAGTTGGTCCTATACTTGTGTGTGCTCCGACGGTGTTGAGTGTGCAACCAAAGCCTTCCAAGAACAGCGCTGCAATTTATTCCATACAAGAGCTCAAGTTAGCAAAGATGGTAAATTTTGCAAGGTAATCATTGATGGTGGGAGTTGTCGTAATTTGGCTAGCAAGGAGCTTTGCAATAAACTTGGATTGATGTACAAGAAACACCCACATCCGTATCAGATCCAGTGGCTGCATGAGAGAGGTTCATTGAGTGTGGGATACACCGTGGATGTTGAATTTGAAATTGGCACTTATCGTGATACGGTGGAGTGTGATGTGGTGCCTATGGACGTATGTCACTTGCTGCTAGGAAGGCCATGGCAATATGATCGTGCTGTGATTCATGATGGAAGAACTAACCAATACAAGTTTTGGTGGAACAAAAAACAAGTGGTGCTGCTACCATTGACTCCTTCTCAAATTGTAAATGATAATGTGCGGAAGATTGAAGTGCAAGTTGAGAGTGAGAAAGGGAGAGAACCAAAGAGTGTGATTCCACAAAAGGTGAGTGAGAGCCACAAGCCAAACCCGAGAGGAAAAAGCAACAGTGAGGGAGAGAAAACTTAGTCATGATAGCCACCAAATCTGATCTAAGAGAGATGAAAGATGATCCCGCTTTGATGCACTTTGTATTGCTGTACAAGGATGCATTGCTTTCTACTAATGATTTAACATCTCTTCCTAGTGCTGTTTCTCAAGTTTTGCAGGTTTATGACGACGTGTTTCCGGAGGAGATACCCGCTGGACTACCACCTATTCGAGGTATTGAGCATCAAATTGACTTAGTCCCGGGAGCACCTCTTCCCAATCGACCGCCGTACCGCACAAATCCAGAAGAAACAAAGGAGATTCACCGCCAAGTGCAAGCACTTTTGGACAAAGGGTACGTACGCGAGAGCCTTAGTCCTTGTGCCGTTCCAGTTATTCTTGTTCCTAAGAAAGATGGTACTTGGAGAATGTGCATAGATCAGAGCTATTAACAACATAACTGTTCGCTATCGTCATCCTATTCCTAGGTTAGATGATATGCTTGATGAGTTAAGTGGTTCTACTATTTTTTCTAAGATCGACTTGCGAAGTGGCTACCATCAAATAAGAATGAAACATGGTGATGAATGGAAAACTGCTTTTAAAACGAAATTTGGCTTGTATGAATGGTTAGTGATGCCTTTTGGATTGTCCAATGCTCCTAGTACATTCATGCGCTTAATGAACCATGTTTTGAGACACTTCATTGGTAAATTTGTGGTAGTTTACTTTGATGATATTCTGATATATAGCCGCTGTTTGGAAGATCATGTTGAACACATGAAACAAGTGCTTAGGAAAGAATGCTTGTATGCCAATCTTGAGAAGTGTACTTTTTGCACTAGTAAGGTTGTGTTTCTAGGCTATGTTGTTTCAGCTCATGGCATTGAAGTGGATGAATCTAAAATTGAAGCTATTAGAAATTGGCCAATTCCTGTGAATGTTAGTCAAATTCGTAGCTTCCATGGGCTTGCTAGTTTCTATCGGCGATTTGTGAAAGATTTTAGCACCATTGTTGCCCCATTAAATGAATTAACTAAAAGGAGTGATTTTTGAGTGGGAGAAAACAAGACAAAGCTTTTACTGAATTGAAGAAATGTTTGACTGAGGCACCATTGCTTGTTTTACCTGATTTCACAAAAACTTTTGAGATTGAATGTGATGCTAGTGGAATAGGTATTGGTGGTGTTTTGATGCAAGAAAGAAAACCTGTTGCATATTTCAGTGAGAAACTTCATGGTGCACAATTGAATTATCCTGTTTATGATAAAGAACTATATGCTCTTGTGCGTGTGTTGGAAACTTGGCAACATTATCTTTGGCCTAAGGAATTCATAATACATTCTGATCATGAATCTTTGAAATATTTAAAGGGCCAAGCGAAATTGAATCGTAGGCATGCTAAGTGGGTAGAATTCATTGAGACCTTTCCATACATTATCAAATATAAGAAAGGCAAAGAGAATGTGGTAGCTGATGCTTTGTCTAGAAAACATGTGCTGTTGACTCAGTTGGAAGTAAAGGTACCAGGGTTGGAAAGTTTGAAAGATTTATATGCTTCCGATCATGAATTTGCAGCTCCATATTCTAATTGCAAAGATGGGAAAGGGTGGGATAAGTTTCATATTCATGATGGCTTTCTCTTTCGCATGAATAAGCTATGTGTTCCGGATTCCTCTGTGCGTTTGTTATTATTACAGGAATCTCATGCAGGGGGATTGATGGGGCATTTTGGGAGGGAGAAGACTTACATGATGTTGGCTGATAACTTTTATTGGTCAAAGATGAGGCGAGACGTCGAGAGGTTTGTTCAAAGATGCATCACATGCCATAAGGCAAAATCAAAACTCAATCCACATGGTTTGTATACTCCACTTCCTGTTCCTAGTGCTCCTTGGGAAGATATTAGCATGGATTTTGTGTTAGGACCGCCTAGGACCAAGAGGGAAGGATTCAGTCTTTGTTGTTGTGGATAGGTTCTCTAAAATGGCACATTTTATTCCCTGTCATAAGAGCGATGATGCGTCGCATGTAGCTGATTTGTTTTTCAGGGAGATTGTGAGATTGCATGGAATGCCAAGAACCATTGTTTCAGATCGCGACGTCAAGTTCATGAGCTACTTTTGGAAGACTTTGTGGGCCAAACTTGGGACAAAGTTATTGTTTTCAACGACTTGTCACCCACAAACAGATGGGCAAACGGAGGTGGTGAACCGCACACTTTCAACGTTGCTACGTACCATGATAAAGAAGAACTTGAAAGAGTGGGAAGATTGTCTACCGCATGTGGAGTTTGCATATAACAGGGCGGTACATTCTACAACTCAATTGAGCCCATTCGAGGTGGTGTACGGCTTCAAACCAATCACGCCCCTTGATTTACTTCCTCTCCCACTACAAGAACGTGCAAATATGGAGGCTTCTAAACGTGCTGATTTTGTGAAAAAACTCCATGCCACAACTAAAGAGGTAATTGAAAAGAAGGTACGTGCTTATGCTTCCAAAGCTAACAAATCTAGAAAGAAAATGCTATTTGAACCAGGTGATTTAGTGTGGGTCCACCTTCGCAAAGATCGCTTTCATGAGCGTAGATCCAAATTGATGCCCGTGGTGATGGACCTTTAAAGTTCTTGCCAAGATCAATGACAATGCATACAAGATTGAGCTTCCGGTGATGACTATGGGGTAAGTTCTACATTTAATGTTGCTGATCTATCACCTTTCTTGGACAAGATTGTGCAGTCGAGGTCGACTCCTTTTCAAGAAGGGAGGATGATGAGGACATCGCTAGCAATGCCAAAGCTAATAATAATGAGACATCAATAACAGGACCAATAACAAGAGCACGAGCCAAGAAACTACAATCTCAGGTGAATCTGCTCCTTAATGAATATGGTATTAATTTTAATGAGAATTGTATACTACGTAAAAACAATGTTTTACTTGTGCTCAGGTTTGAAGAGTTAGCGATGGATGGAGATCAAGAATATGTGGCTGTCATCCAAGGAAGCACAAGCCCATGAATAGTGCACCGTGAACAGTACCACTACAAGACGGCCCACTTAACAGTGCGCTACAAGACAGCCCGTGAACAGTGGCGCCACAAGACTTGCGGGATGAATAGTACCATATGGAAAATTTAGTGTTGAATGGACTTGGGTTGAGACTATATATTAAGGGGTAGACCCCCATTGTAAAGGGAACCACTTTGATATTAAAAATACTCTTGTTCTTTCTGTTGGTTAAACAACATTGAAGGAATTGGGAGTTAGTCAAAAATTAAGATTGTTCAACCTTTTCCGCTGGGAATTGGGAGCGCAATAGAACTTCATCGGTGGTCGTGAAGTTCAACACGTGTGATTGGGCGAATTATAGAGTGCTAACTCTTGCATTGGCAACGGGGGATCACTACGATTCATCAATTCCACGTGAGTATCTTGATCCTACGTCGAGAAGATCGGGCGACCCCGTATCATAGCCAAATTGAGAGATAGTGCTAAAAAGAGTGAGCTGTGTGATTCCACCATATGTGAGTTTGAGAGCATCCAAACTGAGAGTGTGAGAGATACACCAAAAGAAAAGAGAGAAGTGGAAGATGGACAAAGTGAGGTTGATTTTGAAACTAACACATTAATATCTACTTCTAGTGTTGTTTCTCACATTGTGCAGGTTGATATTAAAGAAGAGGAATCAAATGTTCAACAACTGGCACCATTGGAGATAAACGATGAGGAGATAATCATAGTTAAAGATGAAGTACTTGCTGATCCGTTGTTACATCATGATGATTCAATACCTACAACACCTACATCAATTCAAGAGAATGATAGAGGTAACCATATTGGTTCTAAATTTATTTGTGAACAGGTGAGTAATTGTGAGAACTCATGTGTTCATTCGAAAATTCCATGTTCTGAAATTTCTTTGGTCAATTTACATAATGTGGAATTAATTACTCATAAGGAAGTTCTTTCTAGAATATCTCCTGATGATTCTTTATATTATATTATGTTCGATGACCCTAAAGAGCTATCTAGTGTCATTGAGAATGTTGCTGAAATTGCATATTTAAAATCACTAGTTAGTTCCTATGCCTACACATATAAGTTCAATTTGATCGGAGATTATGGTGTAGATGACAACTTTTATGTTTATCGAATATGCATTACATGTGATAAGCTTGCCGAGTTGAAATTGCATATTTTGGACAAACAATCTTTTATACCATGTCATGATCACAATGAGATGAGGTTTAACAATAGTGCTTACTGTTTACAAAGATTTCTTGTGCCTACTTTTTCCTCTTTCGATGAACAATCATGTACAAATAATCAGAGTAGCGCAGCTGAAGCAAGGAAGGCACTTAAAATTTTATCTTCCATATTTGAACCGTTTGATCTGGTTTTGCCCGTTAATGACTTGTCCACGTACTTCGCAAAGTCGAGGACGACTTTTTCTTATGGGAGGGAGAATGGTGTGAATGAAAATATTGCAATGTATGCATTTGATAGCTATTGTAGTATCAATTGGTTTGTGCAAAACAGTGAGGATGAGAATAACACAATAATTGATTCATACATATACCACGCATATGTGTTGTTCTTTTTGCTTACTACACATCCAGGTAATAGTAATGTGAAAGACGAAAGGGGTGTAACTGACCAATACATATACCATGCATACACATTGTATTCTTTGTTTAGTACAATTTCAGGCTATCAAAAGCCGAGGACGGCTTTTCTTGAAGAAGGGGAGGATGATGCGGATACGCACACGCTTAGCACTTTTCAGGCGAATACATTATTTAATTGGAAAGAAGTATTGAGCCGCATTAAATATTGTCAGGTATGATTCATGTGAAGACTTGGGAGAGCAAAAGGGAGGAGCACAAGGACTAAAACTACAAGTTTTGGATAAGATTTACAAGCCAAATTCGGATCTCCCACGTCCTCAATCCAACTCAAACTCGGATTCAACTCAGAATTCAATTCGGATTCGGTTCGGGACAGCCTGACAGGCAGTTACTAAAAAGGCCATAACTTTCACAAACGGAGTCCGATTCAAGTGTTCTTGTACTCGTTGGAAAGATAACTTCAAGGGCTACGCAATGGATCTGGCCTCACCTCCAAATTCATCACGGATTAAAAGTTATGACCGAAATATTATGACGGTTTAATTTTAGGTTTTTCCTTTTGTGTGAGTTTGTTTCCAAATACATGTAGGAATAAGTTGGAGTTGGTTTAGGACCTCTTGGCCAGCCATGAGGTGGACAGGGTAAGGGAGACCACGTTTGAGAATAATCAATCTACTAAAGTATGTTCGAGTTTAGCATTGTTGCCTAAGTTCCATAGGGAATTAGGAGTTACTTTCTTCAATCAAGATCGTTCAGCCTTTCCATTGGGAATTGGGTGCACGATAGATCTTCGCTTAGTGGTCGGCGAAATCAACACGAGTGTGGTTTGGCGGATTAAAGAGTGTTCGTCCCTTGCATTGGCATTGGAGGATCATTGCGATTCATCAAGACTCCCGTGAGTATCCATCCTACGTCGAGAAGATCGGGCGACCCCGTATCATCGACTCTGTGCCATCTTGTCCGAAGAATGGTGATAAATCAGCAACATTGAAAGTAGTGCTCACCCCATAATCGTCTCCTGGAAGCTCTATCTTGTATGCATTATCATTGATCTTGGCAATCACTTTAAAAGGACCATCACCACGGGGCATCAATTTTGATTTACGCTTCTCCGGAAAGCGTTCTTTGCGAAGGTGTACCCATACTAGATCACCTGGTTCAAATAGCATTTTCTTTCTAGTCTTGTTAGTGATAGCACTAGGGTCCCGATCTTTCGATGAGAGTGGTAGATTCGATTGGGGAAGGAGATGACGTTGACGACCCGACTACAACCATCCAAGGACATTGCGCCTTAGCGATCGATACACCAACTCCAGAGATTGTTCGTGACCTTGACGGCGCGCGATCAATCTAACCACGAGGGTTCTTGTTCCTACAAGCAATCGACGAACAAGCAAGAACAAGATGAACAGCAACTCAATTGCAAATAACGATGTAAGATTCAATCGAAAACAAAAACAACGGTGGGGTTCAAGACAAGTATTCGGGCGGTCTAGCCGACACGCAGCGAGTACAAGGCAAAGTAGCAAAAGCTAACTTAGTCTAAACAAAACCCAAACCCTAGAAGAGGGTGCGGCTGACTATTTAAGGGCCACGGAAGGTGGAGGGTCGGCCAAAACACAAGGAAGCCGAAAAGGACTCGAATTACAAGGCCCAAGGCCCACTTTGACTCGGACTGGAAAAGTGACGTGACTTGTTTTGCAGTTTCTGACCGACTCGGATGGAATTTGGAGGTGCGGCCGGATCCATCTGAAAGTAGACTTCAAGAGCTTTCCAACGAGTACTCACGGGCCCCGAGTAACCTTCTGGATCAAAAGTTATGGCCGTTTGAAGTAGACGCTGTCAAAAAGGCCGAATCCGAGTCAAACTTGTGAACAGGACTTGGTTTGCACTTGATGGTTCCACTTCTATACTTGAGCTCATGTGGTTCTTCCCATGGTTCCTAAGGACAATTAAATCATCACAAGAATTAAGTAGTATTCCATTCTTTGAAACATTTGTATGCAAACTTAGGAACGCATTCACCTGATGGTTAAGTTGACGTGCTCGCGCTCTAGTCATTGGTCCTTGTATCATAGTTTCAGTTTGATGTGGAGTCGGCATGGTTATGCATGGAAAGGATGTCCTCATCATCCTCCCCTTCTTGCATTTGAGTCGTCCGCGACTCAAGCTCATCTTCTTCTCCTAAGTATGGCTTCAAATCTGCAATGTTAAATGTGGGACTAACCCCAAAATCTGCAGGCAACTCAAGTTTATATGCATTATCATTAATCTTTTCCAACACTTTGAAAGGACCATCAGCTCTAGGCATCAACTTAGACCTCCTCAATTCAGGAAATCTTTCTTTTCTCAAATGCAACCAAACTAAATCACCCGGTTGAAAAGTTAAATGCCTCCTTCCTTTACTACCAGCAAGTTTATATTTAGCATTCATACGTTCAATATTTTCTTTGGTTGTCTCATGCAGTTTCAACATCAAGTCAGCACGCTGTTTAGCATCAAAATTTAACTTCTCCGAAGATGGAAGTGGTAGCAAATCAATAGGAGCACGAGGCACAAAGCCATAGACAATCTCAAAAGGGCACAACTTTGTAGTAGAATGCAGCGAACGATTATAAGCAAATTCAATATGAGGCAAGCATTCTTCCCACATTTTAATGTTCTTTTTCAAAACAGCCCTAAGCATGGTAGATAACGTTCTATTCACAACTTCAGTTTGCCCATCAGTTTGGGGATGACATGTAGTCGAAAATAACAGCTTAGTCCCCAATTTAGCCCATAAAGTTCTCCAAAATGGCTAAGGAATTTAGTGTCACGATCGGAAACTATTGTATTTGGCACACCATGCAAACGAACAACTTCACGAAAGAACAAATCAGCAATATTGGTAGCATCATCACTTTTATGATATGGTATGAAGTGGGCCATCTTAGAAAATCTATCCACAACAACAAATATGCTATCCCGCCCCTTCTTTGTCCTAGGCAGTCCTAAAACAAAGTCCATAGAAATATCTTCCCAAGGCACACTAGGAACAGGTAGAGGCATGTACAAACCGTGAGGATTAAGTCGTGACTTAGCCTTTTGACACGTAGTGCAGCGAGCAACAAAACGTTCCACATCACGTCTCATCTTTGGCCAAAAGAAATGACTAGCAAGTATGTCTTCCGCCTTCTTCGCTCCAAAATGCCCCATCAGCCCACCTCCATGCGCTTCCGTAACAACAACAAACGAACGGAGCTAGCTGGAATGCATAGTTTGTTAGCTCTAAACACAAATCCATCATTTAGGACAAATTTATTCCACGTTTTTCCCTCTTTGCAATTCAGCAACACGTCTTTAAAATCATCATCATGAACATAATGCTCCTTAATTGTTTCCAATCCAAAAATTTTGAAGTCAAGTTGTGAGAGCATGGTATATCTCCTAGACAATGCATCAGCAATAACATTCTCCTTTCCCTTTTTGTGTTTTATGACATAAGGAAAAGACTCTATGAATTCAACCCACTTTGCATGCCTACGGTTCAATTTTGCTTGACTTCTAATATGCTTTAATGACTCATGTCGAATGAATGACAAATTCTTTGGGCCATAAATAATGTTGCCATGTCTCTAAAGTTCGAACTAGAGCATATAATTCCTTATCATAAGTAGAATAGTTCAAACTAGGCCCACTCAATTTTTCACTAAAGTATGCCACAGGTTTACCTTCTTGCAACAGCACACCACCCAATCCAATTCCACTAGCATCACATTCTAGCTCAAAAGTCTTACTAAAATCTGGAAGTTGGAGTAATGGTGCATGTGTTAACTTATCTTTCAATGTGTTGAAGGCGCCTTCCTGCATTCCCCAAGTAAACGGCACCCCTTTTAGTGAGCTCATTCAATGGTGCAGCGATGGTGCTGAAATCCTTCACAAAACGACGATAGAATCCAGCAAGTCCTAGAAAACTTCGCACTGCGTGACTGCTTTTAGAGTCGGCCAACTCAGATTGCCTCAACCTTGGCTTGATCAACTTCAATGCCCTGTGGAGTAACAACATAGCCAAGAAAATAGACTCGATCCGTGCAAAATGTGCACTTCTCAACGTTACCAAATAAACGTGCATTACGTAAAGCATCAAAAACATCACGTAAATGGCAAAGGTGTTCCTCTAGTGATCTGCTATATATCAATATATCATCAAAATAGACCACTACAAATTTACCAATGAAAACACGCAAAACCTCGTTCATTAATCTCATGAATGTGCTAGGTGCATTAGTTAAACCAAATGGCATCACTAACCACTCATACAAACCGAACTTAGTTTTAAATGCTGTTTTCCATTCATCTCCCAATTTCATGCGAATTTGGTGGTACCCACTACGCAAATCAACTTTAGAGAAGACAATAGAGCCACTTAATTCATCAAGCATATCATCTAACCTAGGAATAGGGTGACGATATCTAATGGTAATGTTATTGATCGCTCTACAGTCCACACACATACGCCATGAGCCATCTTTCTTAGGCACTAAAATTACCGGAACAGCACAAGGACTAAATGATACGGGGTCGCCCGATCTTCTCGACGTAGGATCTGGATACTCACGTGGATTTGATGAACCGCAGTGATCCCCCGTTGCCAATGCAAGAGTTAGCACTCTATAATTCGCCCAACCTCACGTGCTGAACTTCACGACCACCGATGAAGTTCTATTGCGCTCCCAATTCCCAGCGGAAAAGGTTGAACAATCTTAATTTTAATGAACTCCCAATTCTCTCAAGCTGGTTTGCCCAACGAAAGAACAAGAGTTTTTCTATTATCAAAGTGGTTCCCTTTACAATGGGGGTCTACCCCTTAATATATAGTCTCAGCCCAAGGCTATCCAACACTAAATTTTCCATGTGGTACTATTCACGCGCACTGTAGCACGGTACTGTTCATGGGCCGACGGTTCTCGCTCACGCCCGCAACACCGTAGCGCTGCATCGTAGCATGCCCGGTACTGTTCACGCATTGCACTATTCATGGGCTGACCATTGTTCATGCTGTCCTTGATCTCCATTCATCGCTGACTCTTCAAACCCGAGCACAAGTAAAACATTGTTTTAGGTAGTATACAATTCTCATTAAAATTAATGACATGTTCATTAAGGAGCAGGTTCACCTAGGATTGTAGTTTCTTGGCTCGTGCTCTTGTTATTGGTCCTGTTATTGAAGTCTCATTACTAGCTTTGGCATTACTAGCGATGTCCTCATCATCCTCCCCTTCTTGAAAAGGAGTCGACCTCGACTGCACAATCTTGTCCAAAGAAAGGTGATAGATCAGCAACATTAAATGTAGAACTTACCCCATAGTCATCACCGGGAAGCTCAATCTTGTATGCATTGTCATTGATCTTGGCAAGAACTTTAAAAGGTCCATCACCACGGGGCATCAATTTGGATCTACGCTCATGAAAGCGATCTTTTGAAGGTGTACCCACACTAAATCACCTGGTTCAAAAGCATTTTCTTTCTAGATTTGTTAGCTTTGGAAGCATAAGCACGCACCTTCTTTTCAATTACCTCTTTGGTAGTGGCATGGAGTTTTTCACAAAATCAGCACGCTTAGAAGCCTCCATATTTGCACGTTCTTGTAGTGGGAGAGGAAGTAAATCAAGGGCGTGATTGGTTTGAAGCCGTACACCACCTCGAATGGGCTCAATTGAGTTGTAGAATGTACCGCCCTGTTATATGCAAACTCCACATGCGGTAGACAATCTTCCCACTCTTTCAAGTTCTTCTTTATCATGGCACGTAGCAACGTTGAAAGTGTGCGGTTCACCACCTCCGCTTGCCCATCTGTTTGTGGGTGACAAGTCGTTGAAAACAATAACTTGTCCCAAGTTTGGCCCACAAAGTCTTCCAAAAGTAGCTCATGAACTTGACGTCGCGATCTGAAACAATGGTTCTTGGCATTCCATGCAATCTCACAATCTCCCTGAAAAACAAATCAGCTACATGCGACGCATCATCGCTCTTATGACAGGGAATAAAATGTGCCATTTTAGAGAACCCATCCACAACAACAAAGACTGAATCCCTTTCCCTCCTGGTCTTAGGCAGTCCTAACACAAAATCCATGCTAATATCTTCCCAAGGAGCACTAGGAACAGGAAGTGGAGTATACAAACCATGTGGATTGAGTTTTGATTTTGCCTTATGGCATGTGATGCATCTTTGAACAAACCTCTCGACGCCTCGCCTCATCTTTGGCCAATAAAAGTTATCAGCTAACATCATATAAGTCTTCTCCCTCCCGAAATGCCCCATCAATCCTCCTGCATGAGATTCCTGCAACAATAACAAACGCACAGAGGAATCCGGAACACATAGCTTATTCATGCGAAAGAGAAAACCATCATGAATATGAAATTTATCCCACCCTTTTCCATCTTTGCAATTAGAATATGGAGCTGCAAATTCATGATCGGAAGCATATAAATCTTTCAAACTTTCCAACCCTGGTACCTTTACTTCCAACTGAGTCAACAGACATGTTTTCTAGACAAAGCATCAGCTACCACATTCTCTTTGCCTTTCTTATATTTGATAATGTATGGAAAGGTCTCAATGAATTCTACCCACTTAGCATGTCTACGATTCAATTTCGCTTGCCCTTTAAATATTTCAAAGATTCATGATCAGAATGTATTATGAATTCCTTAGGCCAAAGATAATGTTGCCAAGTTTCCAACACACGCACAAGAGCATATAGTTCTTTATCATAAACAGGATAATTCAATTGTGCACCATGAAGTTTCTCACTAAAATATGCAACAGGTTTTCTTTCTTGCATCAAAACACCACCAATACCTATTCCACTAGCATCACATTCAATCTCAAAAGTTTTTGTGAAATCAGGTAAAGCAAGCAATGGTGCTTCAGTCAAACATTTCTTCAATTCAGCAAAAGCTTTGTCTTGTTTTTCTCCCCACTCAAAAATCACTCCCTTTTAGTTAATTCATTTAATGGGGCAGCAATGGTGCTAAAATCTTTCACAAATCGCCGATAGAAACTAGAAGCCCATGGAAGCTACGAATTTGACTCACATTCACGGAATTGGCCAATTTCTAATAGCTTCAATTTTAGATTCATCCACTTCAATGCCATGAGCTGAAACAACAAAGCCTAGAAACACAACCTTACTAGTGCAAAAAGTACACTTCTCAAGATTGGCATACAAGCATTCTTTCCTAAGCACTTCTAGCACTTGTTTCATGTGTTCAACATGATCTTCCAAACAGCGGCTATATATCAGAATATCATCAAAGTAAACTACCACAAATTTACCAATGAAGTGTCTCAAAACATGGTTCATTAAGCTTATGAATGTACTAGGAGCATTGGACAATCCAAAAGGCATCACTAACCATTCATACAAGCCAAATTTCGTTTAAAAGCAGTTTTCCATTCATCACCATGTTTCATTCTTATTTGATGGTAGCCACTTGCAAGTCGATCTTAGAAAAATAGTAGAACCACTTAACTCATCAAGCATATCATCTAACCTAGGAATAGGATGACGATAGCGAACAGTTATGTTGTTAATAGCTCTACAGATCTATGCACATTCTCCAAGTACCATCTTTTTAGGAACAAGAATAACTGGAACGGCACAAGGACTAAGGCTCGCAGACGTATTCTTTGTCCAAAAGTGCTTGCACTTTGCATTGAATCTCCTTTGTTTCTTCTGGATTTGTGCGGTACGGCGGTCGATTGGGAAGAGGTGCTCCCGGGACTAAGTCAATTTGATGCTCAATACCTCGAATAGGTGGTAGTCCAGCGGGTATGTCCTCCGGAAACACGTCGTCATAAACCTGCAAAACTTGAGAAACAGCACTAGGAAGAGATGTTAAATCATTAGTAGAAAGCAATGCATCCTTGTACAGCAACACAAAGTGCATCAAAGCGGGATCATCTTTCATCTCTTAGATCAGATTTGGTGGCTATCATGACTAAAATTTTCTCTCCTCACTCTTGCTTTTACCTCTCGGGTTTGGTTTGTGGTTCTTGCTCACCTTTTGTGGAATCACACTCTTTGGTTCTTTCCCTTTCTCACTCTCAACTTGCACTTCAATCTTCTGCACATTATCATTTACAATTTGAGAAGGAGTCAACGGTAGCAGCACCACTTGTTTTTTGTTCCACCAAAACTTGTATTGGTTAGTTCTTCCATCATGAATCACAGCACGATCATATTGCCATGGCCTTCCTAGCAGCAAGTGACATACGTCCATAGGCACCACATCACACTCCACCGTATCACGATAAGTGCCAATTTCAAATTCAACATCCACGGTGTATCCCACACTCAATGAACCTTTCTCATGCAACCACTGGATCTGATACGGATGTGGGTGTTTCTTGTACTTCAATCCAAGTTTATTGCAAAGCTCCTTGCTAGCCAAATTACGACAACTCCCACCATCAATGATTACCTTGCAAAATTTGCCATCTTTGCTAACTTGAGCTCTTGTATGGAATAAATTGCAGCGCTGTTCTTGGGAAGGCTTTGGTTGCACACTCAACACTGTCGGAGCACACACAAGTATAGGACCAACTCCGGGTTCACAATACTCTATGTCTTGCTCCTCCTCATGTGCATCATCATATGTCCCTAAATCAGCATGGTGATCATTCTCTTCTTCACTTGCAGAATCATATTCTCCATTATCTAATATCAACATCGCTTTGTTATTTGGGCAATCCTTTTGCATATGACCACGACCAAGGCATTTGAAGCATTGTATACCGCTACTCTTCGCTGTAGAACCCACAGAAGAGGGAACACTAGCTGCTGGATTTGATGGCTTCCTTGCACTTGGAGTGGCTTCTTCCTTCTTGCTAGATGATGAGCGAAAGCTTGAACCACCACTTTGAGCTGTTCGTTGGCTTACTTGTGATTTGGAACCATATCTTCCTCCGCTGGTCGGTGTACGTGCAGCAAAGGACGTTGATCTTGCAAACTTAGCATCCTCTTGCAATTGTCGTTCTGCCTTTGTAGCTTGATGCACTAACTCATAAAGATTGGTATAAGGCTGAAAATTGACAATTCTTTTGACTTGATGGTTCAAACCTGAGAGGAAGCGTGCCATGGTTTGCTCTTCTTGTTCTTGAACCTTGGCTCGAATCATGGCTAGCTCCATCTCCTTGTAGTACTCCTCCACAGAATGTGCTCCCTGCTTCATATTCTGCAATTTATCAAATAGATCACGCTTGTAATGACGAGGAACAAACGGGCTCTCATTTCCGCTTCATGTCTTGCCATGTTGCAACAGGGTTTCTCCATTCTCAACTCTTTGAGTAATGACTTGTTCCCACCAATCCAAAGCATAACCTTCAAACTCAAGTGATGCCAATCTGATCTTTCTCTCATCCGTATAGTGATGCATACGGAATATTTTATCAACCTTCAATTCCCAAGTGAGATACTCCTGGATCTGTTCCACCTGCAAACTTGGGCATGGAAAACTTGAGCCTGCCCAATCCATCATCTTCATTGCGTGGACGACGATAATGGTCATTGTAATGCAAAGCAAAATCACCATCCACTTCCATCGCATGTGCAGCACCACCACGCCCACCACGGCCTCCACCTAGACCCCGACCACGCCTCCATGGGCTCCTCCTCGTCCTCCTAGCTGTGGTGGACGCACCACGCTGGCTGCCACTCGGTGTTGCGGTGCAGGAGGTACATGTGCAGCAGCTTCTCCTCCTTGAACACTTGCTTCATCGCCGCCATTGCGAGCTTGTATAAGCCTAGTGAGGGTCCCAATGTCCTCCCGCATTTGGCGCACATTTTCATCAGCTTGTATCTCCATATTTTGCATATCCCTTGCAATTTGATCAGCAAAAGAATCATGCTTCTCGTGGAGTTGATTGAGCCCTTGGTGTAGCTCACGTTGAAAGTGTTCATGAGTGCCCCAAATTGATATTGCTTGACGAATGCCTGAGTTTCATTTGTCCCACCACTCTCATCATGGTGTTCTTCTCCACCTGACATGGTTAGTTATGCAAGAAACAAATAGCTGTGTATATAATAATGCTTTGTGGAAATCACTCAATCTCACTATGTCCTCTCTCCAAGTAAAGTTCTTACCCTTCCGAAGTGAATTAAGGCCAATAAAAACTTACACCTGGTAGAAGTGACAACAGCACAGTGATGATCAAGCGAAATTAAGAGTGTTCACTACTTGCACAACAACGGTTATATGGTGGAGCTTGGCAGAGAGTGTATATCCTAGCAATCTGAAATTCTTGATGTTGTAAAGTTAAGTAATAATCCAAGCTAGAATACTTTGCCTAAGTGCTGATCCAAAAGATTTAAGTGAAGTATATGAACGCACACGCAAAGATTAATGTGACTCGATGCAAACAAAGGAATGAGCTAGGCAATCTGAAATTAAAGAATAGATAGCTCGTTTCGCACCAAGTACTAGGAGAGACGCTAGCCAATTGCAATGATATGAATGTAAGGCACGAGATTGCTCAAGAGGTTAAATTACACAATCTGAATTTATGGATTAAGAACTCACCCAAATTCGCCAATGCTTTCTTTTCTTTCTTTCTTTCTTTCTTTCTTTCCTTCTCTTTTTTTTTTGGCTCAACTTCCTCTTTTTCTTTTCTTTCAAAGGCCAAACTAGGTTTAATTGTTCTTTTGGTTTTGCATAGGTCACAAATATTCAGCAAGGTGTGAAGTACTCAAGAGCAGCCCTAGATGCAATATTCAACAGCTAGTCTCAAATGATGAAAAGAATATCAGCAAGATTTTTTTTTGATTGGACACAAAGATTAGGCTACGCAAATAAACACGAACGATCAGCACCTAAACAAAAATTCTAATGGATCAAAACCTAACAAAACTCACAAAATTAACAGATGCAAAAACTAGGGTTTGGTTAATTTTTTGTTGTTGCAATTTTCAGTTTAATGGACTAAAGGACGAAAAATAAATCAATCTAAAAGTAAGGGTAAATAATCCTACCGAGTCAACGCGCTCGATACCAAGATGATACGGGTCGCCCGATCTTCTCGACGAGGATCTGGATACTCACGTGGATTTGATGAACCGCAGTGATCCCCGTTGCCAATGCAAGAGTTAGCACTCTATAATTCGCCCAACTCACGTGCTGAACTTCACGACCACCGATGAAGTTCTATTGCGCTCCCAATTCCCAGCGGAAAAGGTTGAACAATCTTAATTTTAATGAACTCCCAATTCTCTCAAGCTGGTTTGCCCAACGAAAGAACAAGAGTTTTTCTATTATCAAAGTGGTTCCCTTTACAATGGGGGTCTACCCCTTAATATATAGTCTCAGCCCAAGGCTATCCAACACTAAACTTTCCATGTGGTACTATTCACGCGCACTGTAGCACGGTACTGTTCATGGGCCGCACGGTTATCGTTCACGCCCGCAACACGTAGTAGCGCGCATCGTAGCATGCCCGGTACTGTTCACGCATTGCACTATTCATGGGCTGACCATTGTTCATGCTGTCCTTGATCTCCATTCATCGCCGACTCTTCAAACCCGAGCACAAGTAAAACATTGTTTTAGGTAGTATACAATTCTCATTAAAATTAATGACATGTTCATTAAGGAGCAGGTTCACCTGGGATTGTAGTTTCTTGGCTCGTGCTCTTGATATTGGTCCTGTTATTGAAGTCTCATTACTAGCTTTGGCATTACTAGCGATGTCCTCATCAACTAAGAGACTCACGCACATAGCCTTTATCAAGCAATTCTTGAACTTGACGCTGAATCTCCTTAGTTTCTTCCGGATTGGTCCTGTATGGCGCACGATTGGGCAAAGATGCCCGGAATCAAATCAATCTGGTGCTCAATCCTCTGACCGGTGGTAACCCGGTGGCACGTCCTTTGAAAGACATCCATGTACTCCTGCAAAGATTAGTGACAGCAGGAGGCATGTAAGAAGGTACCTCCTCAAATGAAAATAAAGCTTGTTTGCAAAGTAAGGCATAGCAAATAGAAGTACTAGCATCCAGCTCAGTCACTTCAGACTTAGTAGCAAGAAAACATGCACCTTTCAATTTAATCTCATTTTTCATCTTATGAACAGATTTAGAGTTTTTCTTTTTATGTTGCTCAAGTTCGCTTGCAACAATCTGATTTTCACCCTATTATGCTCCTGATTTTCTCTCTACTTGCTCTAGCAATCTCATCTTTGAAAATAGCTTCAGGAGACATAGGATGTAACACAATTTTCTTGTCATGATGCACAAAAGAATATTGATTTGTCTTACCATGATGCGTTGAATCTTTATCATATTGCCACGGTCTACCTAACAGCATAGAGCATGCTTGCATAGGTACAACATCGCATTCTACAACATCGTGATAAGAACCAATAGCAAAATTTACTCTCACCATTCGTGTTACCTTCACCTTGCCGCTGTTATTGAACCATTGAATGTAGTAAGGTTGTGGGTGAGGTTTGGTGTTCAACGCAAGCTTCTCCACCATATCGGAGCTCACCAAGTTGTTGCAGCTCCTCCATCAATTATCACTCGGCATGAGCGTTCCTTCACGACGCACTTTGTTTGGAAAAGGATGTGCGCTGATTTTGCTCCGCCTCTCCATTTGTACACTCAACACACGCTGCACAATGAGGCTCTCATAGCGCTCGCATCTTCAGCACCAATGTGCTCTTCTTCTTGCTCCTTCCCACTACCGCATGGTCACCGCAAGCATAGCATATGTATCCTCATCCAAATCACTAGCGAAGAATACTCACCATCATCTCGCAATCAAAACACGCTTGGTCGGGCACTCACTCCTCACATGGCCATACCCTTGCATTGATGACATTGATATCCTCGTTCGTCCGTAGATGCAACGGACGAAGAGCTCTTCGCATGTGCTTAGGCTGTCCCCTTTGTTGCTTCGGATGCCCGAGATGCCGAATTTGATGATGAAAACCGTGGCTTGCTGTTGGAGGAAGAAGGTGTAGGGGGTTGGCTGGATGGTGCGGCAGATGTACGTTGAGACCAAATGTTTGCACGACCTGCAGAAACGTTAGTCCTAGTGCTCGCGCGTCGTCCCTGACTTCTCTTTCAGCTTTACAAGCAAGATGAAATAAACGAGTGATAGAGTTATATTCCTTGTAAGCTAAGATATCCTGAATTTCCCGATTCAAACCACCCATAAACCTAGCCATAGCGGCTTCTTCAGTTTCCTCTAAATCACAACGCAGCATGCCTGTTTGCAATTCTTGAAAATATTCCTCTACGCTTTTACTACCTTGCCTCAATTGTTGCAACTTATGTAACAAATCACGTGCATAATATGAGGGAACAAATCTAGCTCGCATGATTCTTTTTAATGCATCCCAAGTTGGTGGTATGGTGAAAGGATTTTTCTTACAACATTCACTCCACCAAACAGACGCAAAATCATAAACTCACTAGTAGCAGCCCTAACCCTTTTGTTTCCGTGGAATGCATGACAAGCAAATTTCGATCAACACCAATTCCCAAGTGATATAAGCATCAGGGTTATATTTTCCATCAAAAGGTGGTATAGTGAACTTAATCTTACCAAGCGATTCATCATTCTCACGTACCTCATTCCAGCGTGGTTGACGATGACGGTGAGCGTCCTCATCATCATCAATCTCGATGTCACCGCATATTCGTCTCCACCATTTTCGTCCACCCTGCTGCCCACGACACCAGTATTGGCACGAGTACGCTGAGTTGGTGCAGCGGGAGATGCACGGCCCCTCTCATCAAGACGTCTCAAAATCTCAGCAAGTGAAGCGTTGACGGTGCCAATGGAAGCCTCCAATGTTGCAAGCGTAGTGTTGGTGTTGATCTGCGCGGCCTCCAATTGGCCAAGGCGTTCGTTGGTGACCCTTACATCTTCTTCAAGTCCCTCAGTTTGCAGCTTCATTTGGCGCTCAAAGTGTTGTATGATGCCCCTAGTCCGAGGGGAATGTGGCGCTGCCCTCAGGCCCACTGGTTCTCCTGACATTGTTAGAAGACAAGAACAAACCAAGAAGAGAAAAAAAAATAATAATAAAACTGCAGGTTATGTCCTCACAACTACTGAGATGTGGTTAAAGCAAGTCGCACACTCTCAATCTGTTCTGTCAAGCTCTTACAAGTTCTTACCACAACAAGCAGGAGGTGATTGCAGCCGACAAGACAAGACAATATCTCCTGGAAATTGGGTGTATCGCTGCCTCGGTCGCTAGTCCCTGTGAGGTGGTAGCCAAATCTGTGGAGCTATGGGTGGGCTGAGAGTGAACAAAGGATAACTTAGAACCACATTAGTCAAAGCAAGTTGAATAATCGCTCAACGATGATACCGTGCTGGTCCTAGGCTAGACCGTACTAGAGACGCGAGCCTAGAACACAAACGAAGACACACCGTGCAGAAAGAAACTAGATGACGTTGCACACGGAGTTCTGGAGCTCGAAAAAGGGTACCGCCTTCACAGGGGACCTTAGAATCACGTGCAGAAGGGCTCTGTCAATTTTGAGCAAATTCTGAGAAACTTGATTTTTCCTCGGTTTGCGGGCCCGTTTTGAGGCCCTAAACGACCTTTTTTTGGGGTCGAAGCTGCCGCGTATGTGCCTAGAGGCTTACGCGGATCTAAAATCTTCAGATTTTTTTCGCTCTATCTTCCGATTTCCTTTCCAACGGATCAAGAACCGCCTCAATCGGAGGTCGTATGCAAAAGTTAGGTTTTTCTCTCTCTTCTTTTTTTTTTCTTTTTTTATAATACCGCGGCTCTTCTAGATGCGGCTGCCTGTTCCTTCTTGTCTCACTTTTTTTTTCTCTCTCTTTTTTTTCACACGCGAGGCAGTTGTATCCGAATTCGTGTCCTACTCCAAGACCAATTAGGGCAAAATCTCCCGAGTAACCGAATCCTCCTCCTTTTCTTCCCTCCTATGACAGTTCGGATCTAACTACAACGGTGAGTCCAAAACATGAACAGAACTCGAAACTCTAAAGGAACTAGACACTAAGACCAGCAAAGGACGCGATGATGCAACCGAAAACTCAACAAACAAAGACTATGCAGCAATAGCGTAAGGCTCAACCTTGTTTCGGATTTTGGGGAATAGATCGATCTACTATTTTTTTGGGTTTCGGATGAGGTAAAAATTGCAAAGACTAGATAAGATCTCTCACCGATCAACCTTGAGCTCTGATACCAACTGATAGCACTAGGGGTCCCGATCTTTCGATGAGAGTGGTAGATTCGATTGGGAAGGAGATGACGTTGACGACCCGACTACAACCATCCAAGGACGTTGCGCCTTAGCGATCGATACACCAACTCCAGAGATTGTTCGTGACCTTGTCGGCACGCGATCAATCTAACCACGAGGGTTCTTGTTCCTACAAGCAATCGACGAACAAGCAAGAACAAGATGAACAGCAACTCAATTGCAAATAACGATGTAAGATTCAATCGAAAACAAAAACAACGGTGGGGTTCCGAAGACAAGTATTCGGGCGGTCTAGCCGACACGCGCGAGTACAAGGCAAAGTAGCAAAAGCTAACTTAGTCTAAACAAAACCCAAACCCTAGAAGAGGGTGCGGCTGACTATTTAAGGGCCACGGAAGGTGGAGGGTCGGCAGAACACAAGGAAGCCGAAAAGGACTCGAATTACAAGGCCCAAGGCCCACTTTGACTCGGACTGGAAAAGTGACGTGACTTGTTTTGCAGTTTCTGACCGACTCGGATGGAATTTGGAGGTGAGGCCAGATCCATCTGAAAGTAGAGTTCAAGAGCTTTCCAACGAGTACTCACGGGCCCCGAGTAACCTTCTGGATCAAAAGTTATGGCCGTTTGAAGTAGACGCTGTCAAAAAGGCCGAATCCGAGTCAAACTTGTGAACAGGACTTGGTTTGCACTTGACGGTTCCACTTCTATACTTGAGCTCATGTGGTTCTTCCCCATGGTTCCTAAGGACAATTAAATCATCACAAGAATTAAGTAGTATTCCATTCTTTGAAACATTTGTATGCAAACTTAGGAACGCATTCACCTGATGGTTAAGTTGACGTGCTCGCGCTCTAGTCATTGGTCCTTGTATCATAGTTTCAGTTTGATGTGGAGTCGGCATGGTTGTATGCATGGAAAGGATGTCCTCATCAGTTAGCCTTAGAAGCATAAGCACGTACCTTCTTTTCAATTACCTCTTTAGTCTTTTCATGGAGCTTTTTCACAAAATCAGCACGCTTAGAAGCCTCCATATTTGTACGTTCTTGTAATGGAAGTGGCATCAAGTCAAGTGGTGTGATCGGTTTGAAACCATACACCACCTCAAATGGACATAGTTGAGTTGTAGAATGCACCACCCGATTATATGCAAATTCAACATGCGGTAGGCAATCTTCCCACTCTTTTAAATTCTTTTTTATCATTGTCCGCAGCAGCATTGAGAGTGTACGGTTCACGACCTCTGTTTGTCCATCGGTTTGTGGATGACAAGTTGTTGAAAAGAGCAACTTTGTCCCAAGTTTGGCCCACAAAGTCTTCCAAAAGTAGCTCATAAATTTGACATCTCGATCAGATACAATGGTTCTTGGCATGCCATGCAGTCTCAATTTCACGAAAAACAAGTCACTACATGACGCGTCGTCGCTCTTATGACAGGGAATAAAATGAGCCATTTTAGAAAACCTATCCACAACTACAAACACGAATCCTCCTCTTAGTTCTAGGCAATCCTAGAACAAAATCCATACTAATATCTTCCCAAGGAGCATTAGGAACTGGAAGTGGAGTATACAAACCATGTGGATTGAGCTTTATGGCACGTCACGCATCGTTGAACAAACCTCTCGACATCTCGCCTCATCTTAGGCCAATAGAAATGATCAGCTAACATCATGTACGTCTTCTCTCTTCCAAAGTGACCCATCAATCCTCCTGCATGAGACTCCTGCAATAGTAGCAAACGCACAGAAGACTCTGGAACGCATAGTTTGTTCATACGAAAGAGAAAACCATCATGAACATGAAACTTATCCCACCCTTTTCCATCTTTGCAATTAGAATATGGTGCTGAAAAGTCGTGATCAGAAGCATATAAATCTTTCAAACTTTCTAGCCCTGGAACCTTTACTTCCAGTTGAGTGAAAAGCACATGTTTCCTAGACAATGCATCAGCTACCACATTTTCCTTACCTTTCTTGTATTTAACAACGTATGGAAAAGTCTCAATGAATTCAACCCACTTAGCATGTCTACGGTTCAGTTTAGCTTGACCTTTCAAATATTTCAAAGCTTCATGATCAGAATGAATGACAAATTCTTTAGGCCAAAGAAAATATTGCCAAGTCTCTAATGCGCGCACAAGAGCATACAATTCTTTGTCATAAACAGGATAATTTAATTGTGCACCATGAAGTTTCTCACTGAAATATGCAACAAGTTTTCTTTCTTGCATCAAAACACCACCAATACCTATTCCACTAGCATCACATTCAATCTCAAAGGTTTTAGTGAAATCAGGTAAAACAAGCAATGGTGCTTCAGTTAAACATTTCTTCAATTCAGCAAAAGCTTTATCTTGTTTTCTCCCACTCAAAAGTGACTCCTTTTTTAGTTAATTCATTTAATGGAGCAGCAATGGTACTAAAATCTTTTACGAATCGGCGGTAAAAACTAGCAAGTCCATGAAAGCTACGAATTTGACTAACATTGACAGGAGTAGACCAATTTCGAATAGCTTCAATTTTAGATTCATCTACTTCAATTCCTTGAGCTGAAACAACATAGCCTAAGAACACCACTTTGTTTGTGCAAAAAGTACACTTCTCAAGATTAGCATACAATTGTTCGGTTCTTAGCACTTGTAGCACTTGTCTAATGTGTTCAACATGTTCTTGCAAGGAGTGGCTATATATCAAAATGTCATCAAAATAGACTACCACAAATTTTCCAATGAAGTGTCTCAAAACATGGTTCATTAATCGCATGAATGTACTAGGGGCATTAAACCAAAAGGCATCACTAACCATTCATACAACCCAAATTTTGTTTTAAAGGCTGTCTTCCACTCATCACCATGTTTCATTCGAATTTGATGATATCCGCACATAAATCAATCTTAGAAAAGATAGTAGAGCCACTCAATTCATCAAGCATATCATCTAACCTAGGAATAGGATGACGATAACGAATGGTAATGTTATTGATTGCTCTACGGTCTACACACATTCTCCATGTACCATCTTTCTTAGGAACAAGAATGACAGGGGACGGCACAAGGGCTAAGACTTTCGTGTACATACCCTTTTTCCATGAGTGCTTGAACTTGTCGCTGAATTTCCTTTGTCTCCTCCGGATTTGTGCGATGACGGCGGACGGTTGGGAAGTGGAGCCCGGTACCAAGTCAATTTGATGTTCGATGCCTCGAACGGGTGGTAAACCAATGGCACGCGTCCTCCGGAAAAACATCCTCATAATCTTGTAACACATGAGAAACCACACTAGGAAGAGAGGTTAAGTCATTAGTAGAAAGCAAAACTTCTTTATATAGTAATACCAAATGCTCCAAAGTGGGATCATCTCTCATCTCTCGCAACTCAGATTTGGTGGCTATCATGACTAATTTTTTCTCTCCCTCACCCTTTCTTTTTCCACTCAGTTTTAGTTTATGGCTCTCACTGACATTTTGTGGAATTACACACTTTTGCTCCTTCACTTTCTCACTCTCCACTTTCAAATCAACCTTTTGCATGTTATCATATATAATTTGAGAAGGAGTTAAAGGCCTTAACAATATTTCTTTATTATTCCACATGAACTTGTATTGATTAGTTCTTCCATCATGAATCACAGAACGATCATATTGCCATGGTCTACCTAATAACAAGTGACATACTTCCATGGACACAACATCACATTCTACAATATCACGATAAGAACCAATCTGAAAACTAACATCAACTGTGTACCCAACATTCATAGACCCATTATTGTTTAACCATTGAATTTGATATGGATGTGGGTGTTTTTATATTTCAAACCAAGTTTAGTGCAAAGTTCTTTGCTAGCTAAGTTTTGACAACTACCCCCATCAATAATAACTTTGCAACACTTACCATCTTTACTCACCTGAGCCTTTGTTTGGAAAAGATTGCAGCGTTGTTCATGGTTGGGCTTTGCTTGAACGCTCAATACCGAAGGGGTGCACACAAGGATAGGACCGGATTCGGGGTCACAATAACCATCCCTATGTGTTTCTTCTTCGCCTTCTCCCTCATGGCCATTCTCATGCGCCTCGAAATCAGCAAGGTGCTCTCCATCTTCATCACTAGCAGAATCATATTCACCATTCTCGTTATCAACATTACCTTGTTATTTGGACAATCCTTTGCATATGTCCACGACCAAGACACTTGAAGCATTGGATGGAGCTACTCTTGGCCGTAGAACCAACAGAAGATGATGAAGAGGGGACTGATCCTCTCTTTGGAAAAGGAGTGGCGTTCTTGGTACTTGGGGCAGCACGAGCACTAGGAGTAAAACTTCCACTAGATGGATTAGTTTTAAACGAATTGAAACGAGATGTGGTTTTACCTCCTGTAGGTGCTGTACGGGGAGTGTAGGAAGATGATCTTGAAACCCTTATGTCCTGTTGAACTTGCCTCTCAGCCTTAGTGGCTTGATGCACCAACTCCACCAAGTTGTTGTAGGGTTGAAATTCGGCGATTCGCTTGATGGAAGGATGCAAACCAGCAAGGAATCGGGCCATAGTTTGCTCTTCTTGTTCATAAACATTAGCCCTTATCATAGCCATTTCCATTTCTTTGTAGTACTCCTCAATTGTGAAACTCCCTTGCTTCAAATTCTGCAATTTATCAAAGGGGTCACGTTTGTAATGTGTAGGTACAAACCTTGCTCTCATATGGTACTTCATCTCTTCCCATGTAGTGATGGGTGGCTCATTATTCCTCATCCTTTGGTTTTGCATTTGCTCCCACCAAACCAAGGCATAATCATTGAATTCTAGTCCCGCCATATGGATTTTCTTCTCTTGAATAGTTGTGCAAGCGAACACCTTGTCCACCTTGAGCTCCCAAGTGAGGTATTCTTCGGGCTCATGTGTACTTGAAAATGAAGGCATCGTAAATTTGAGCTTACCAAATTTCTCCTCGTGTGGTCGTTCTTCGCCATAACGATTACGGCGGTGGTAGCCATCGTCATGGTGCGGAAAGTCATCGTCGTCAAAGTGAAGTGCTCCCCACCACGGCCTCCATGTCCATGTCCCTCCCGGACCATGAAAGCCGCCCGCACCTCTCCTGTGGAAGGGTGGACGGATGGCGTTGCCACCACGCGGTCTCGCTGTTGCTGTGCATCTTGGCCACCTCGAGCAACGCCTGCTTCCTCATCTCGCGAAGGGATGCCACCCCCACGTTGAACACTACCTTCCTCTTGTTGTTGTCGAAGTGCGCGCACCACATCATTCACAATGTTGGTACGTAGCACGCTCATTTGTTGGTTCATCTCAATGCGCATATCTTGTGTGGTATTGTTGATCTCGCCTTGAGTTGCTCCTCCAAGGTCAAGTAGTGGCGATGAACTCATTTCGCAAAGTTCCCCTCAAAGCTTGGAATTGAAAACGAGTCACCGGAGAATTCAGACCATGCTCCTCTCCCATGTTGTCGTCTCCACCTGACATGGTTAGTAGCACAAGGAAAACACCAAAAACACAAATATATGGGTAATATGTGTTCACTCTATCTCACTTTTTCTTCTCCCAAGTAAAGTTCTTACCTTTTCGAAGTGGATTGAGGCCAAAAGAAACTTACACTTGGTGGTGGCTATAATAACAAGTGATGATCAAGCGGATTTAAAAGTGACTCACAATTGCCCGGCAAAGGATATTTTGTGGAGTTTGGTTAGGAAGTATTTATCCTACACGATCTGATTTCTCGATGTTGTAAAATTAAGTAATAATCCAAGTTAGAATATTTTGCCTAAGTGCTGATCCAATATGTTTAAGTGAAGTATATGAACGCACACGCAAAGATCAATGTGACTTAAATAAAGGAATGAGCTAAATAGAAGCGATCTGAAATTGAGGATTAAATAGCTCGTTTTGCACCAAGTACTGGAAGAGACGCTAGCCAATTGCAAAGAGATGAATGTAAGGGCACAAGATTGCTCAAGAAATTAAATTACACAATCTGAAAATTATGATTGGATTTGGTTAACCTCAATTCGGCCAAAGTTCACTTTCTTTTCTTTTCTTTCTCTCTCTTTTTTTTTGCCCACGCCGTTCTTTTTTTTCTTTTAACGGCTGTCTGTTTTTTTTAACTCAAGGCCGAACTAAGATTTTTTTTCCTTTTGATTTTGTACAGGTCACAAATATTCAGCAAGGTGTAAAAATACTCAAGAGCAGCCCTTAATGCAGTATTCAAGAGCCAGTCTCAATTGATGAAAAAAAAATGTCAACAAGTTTTTTTTTGGGCGCACTGTAGCTCGACGTGAACTGTATGAAATCCTGAAATTACTATAGCAAATCGCGACCGTAATAACCGACATTGTAGCAATGCACGACAAGACCTCAGAAAATACAAGCAGATGGATTTTTTTAGATTAATATGGTTCGGATGAAACAAAGAAAAAAAAGACAACGATTAGGCGACGCGAAGGAACACAACGATCAGCACCTAAACGAAAAATTCTAATGGACTAAAACCTAACAAAACTCACAAAAATAACAGATGCAAAACCAGGGTTTGGATTTTTTTTTGTGGTTAATGGACAATAGGATAAAATAAATCAATCTAGAACAAGGGTAAAGATTCCTACCGAGGAAACCACGCTCTGATACCAAGATGATACGGGGTCGCCCGATCTTCTCGACGTAGGATGGATACTCACGGGAGTCTTGATGAATCGCAATGATCCTCCAATGCCAATGCAAGGGACGAACACTCTTTAATCCGCCAAACCACACTCGTGTTGGTTTCGCCGACCACCAAGCGAAGATCTATCGTGCACCCAATTCCCAATGGAAAGGCTGAACGATCTTGATTGAAGAAAGTAACTCCTAATTCCCTATGGAACTTAGGCAACAATGCTAAACTCGAACATACTTTAGTAGATTGATTATTCTCAAACGTGGTCTGCCTTACAATGGGGGTCTAACCCTCAATATATAGTACCCTATCCACCTCATGGCTGGCCAAGAGGTTCTAAACCATCTCTAACTCATCCCTACATGTATTTGGAAACAAACTCACACAAAAGGAAAAACCTAAAATTAAACCGTCATCATGTTTCGGTCATAACTTTTTATCCGTGACGAATTTGAAGGTGGGCTGGATCCATTGCGTAGCTCTTGAAATTATCTTTCCAACGAGTACAAGAACACCTGAATCGGACTCCGTTTGTGAAAGTTATGGCCTTTTAGTAACTGCACTGTCAGCTGTCCCGAACCGAATCCGAATTTAATTCTGAGTTGAATCCGAGTTTGAATTGGATTGAGCACGTGGAAGTCCGAATTTGGCATGTAAATCTTATCCAAAGCTTGTAGTTTAAGTCCTTGGGTTTCTTCCCCTTTTGCTCTCCCATCAAACGGGCTTCTTTCCTTCTTGATCAACCGCATGGGCTGCTTGATTGAGAAATTGTTGGACAGATATATCATAGCTCCTTGCCCGCATGGACTCTCCTTCTCATGACTCGTGGTAGGTTGGTCCTTCTCCACTTGATCTTCTGTTGCTTCAAATCTGCTGTTGAAGTAGCTTAGCTCTTGCTCTTGTCATAGGTCCTTCCCGAGCTTTATCAATAGCTTTGCCATGCACACTTGAAGTGGACGATGAATATGTAGTAGAGATGTCCTCATCAGTTATCATCAATATTTTATTTTCCACAATGACCACGTTTATATCCTCAACCTCAAATCACCACCAACAATGGTAAAACAATAGCAAATAAATCTTGTTTGACTACTTTAAAACCTCAACCACTACCACCACCAAAGACAATAAAACATATGTATGTTTTACTTCACTACTTTATTGTTTCTCACATCCACAACTGCTATCAACAATTAATACAAGACAAAGGAATATCATGCCACAATCACAACCCCTACCATACCACAAGGGACAAACCCCATTCCACGGCAACCGCCACATTCCTCATACCACAAGTAGCTCACATGAGCCAATTCCACATTACAACTATGAAGTTATACATTTCACATTACATCTATGAAGTTATACATTCCACATTATAACTAAGAAGTTGTATTTGCCTGCAAAATAACTTCACCATAATACATTGCATAGGTATGCAAATGATCTTTCCACAATGCAATGCATATGAATGCGTATGCTCCACAGCACCCTTACCCAACAAGGTAAGAGTGTGCATTGTATTATGGCAATATACGATGCTGTACCGGTACGGTCGCGGCTAAGTGCGGCGACATCCACATATGCAAATGTCATAATATGATATGAATGATATAACAATCATAAACCACAGGAATTCCAACCACAAAGGAGCATCAACATGCTCACAACATATCCACAACCACATATCCACCACATATTTGTTTTCATATTCCGCATTAGCACATTAAACAAATTTCCACATGGTTACAAGCAATTTATCCAAACATATCAATTGATCAATAATTGCTACCATCACAACCACAAGTAGTCACTAAGAATACTACCACTTAGACCACAATGCACTCGTAAAGTTTTCTACCGTACAACTATATTAATTCATCAAGAACAATTCTGCATATCCACAATTAAACCATCAAGATCATAAACAATTGAATTCTTAAAAATACTACCTGTCCAAAAGGTATCTCTCAGCACAATGCCACATCATACAAAACACGACTTAAAAATTAAAGATGTCACTAGAACCCCGAACCCACACATAATCCTCTCCGCTCAACGATTCAACAATCTACCCACTGCAGCAGCGCTGCTTAATATTTTTGTATCTTTAACAATATTAATTTATTTACAGAAAATGATATATTTCTGGATTCCTCACTTAAATACCTTCACTTTTCATGTAGATCACATATTTTTATTTTGATCATAGCAAGGTGTAACTTAATGCGCAAAACAGAGGACGTTCTCTGTTCTGGCAATCTAGTCAGCAATCACATATTTTTATTTTATTTTAATATAGTTCTTAAACCTTAATAAAATTATAATATTATGAAAATGTTTTTAGACAAATCTAGTGTTATCATTTCATATGGCTAAGGTAAAACATCTCTACTGCTTAAAGGAAGGACTTGACGGTCGTACGTCTATTCTCCCCTCACCTCTCCTCAGCTGTCCAATCTAACCACGAAGTAGGATCTCAGTCATCCATATCGTGCCTCTCCTCTCCTCCCTTAGTCTCTCTCAATCGATTGAACAACCTCTCCCCTCGATTTTTTTTTGTAAATAATCTATTTTTTATTTGAAATTATAGAAATATACCAATGCAATTTTTTTTGCAAGAATAACCACCAGTCGCTAAACTGTTGGATGACTGCAACCTCTCACCCAATGGCCGCGTGACATGTAGGCTATCCGTTGGCCATTGGGCAACATAATTGCAATCGCCCGGCCATCAAGCGACTGGGGCCAGTCGCCCAACGGTTGGGAGACTGCAAGATTAGTCGTCTAATCGTTCGGCGACTGGAGGCACATATAAATCGGCCGCTCGGCCGAACCCCCAGCCATTTCTTCCACCGACACCATGCCGTGAAGAGAAAAGGGAGAAGGGAAAGAAAGAAGACAAGAGGTGAGGGAAGAAAAAGAGAAGAGGGGAGAGGAGAGGAAGAGAAAGAAGGAGAGGTTTGGCTACTTTCGCGAGGTAAATTTTTTTGCATGTTGTAGTTAATTTTTTTGTATGAAGTAAATAGTTTGTTTAGTGTATAATTAGGATCTGTAGAAAATTATAGTTGTAGAAAAAGAATAATACAACTTTGCTATGAAGTAAGTAGTCGTAGAAAATTTAGTCAATATAGTTATAGAAAATTAACATCCACAAAAACTTATAGTTATTGAAAATTTAATCAATGTATTTGTAGAAAATTAGCATCCATAGAAAATTCTAGTTATAGAAAATTTAGTCAATATTATGTACAAAATAAGGATCCGTAGAAAATTATAGTCATGTTGTTAGTACATTTATAATTAACTATGAATAAAAAATAATTTCATTAGTACATTGAAAATTCGTGTTTACTATTATAACTGGTATATTGGCATTTAAATCAGTATGTCATGCAAATTGTCAAAACCCCTTAGGAATTAGTTACAGTAGGAGGGAGCTCGAGCAGCGAAGACGAGCAGCATCGGTGCGTGTGGGAGCCTATAGGGAGTTGATTCATATTGGGTCGAAAGAAAGGGAGCGGTGTTGGAGCAAATGAGGATGGGTTATGCTATAAAGGTAGTGTAGTTGGTCATGATAGGCGAATGGTTGTAGAAATGTAAATTACAGTACAATAGTATTTCTATAATATGCGATGCGATTTGACTAGTTGGAACATTCAAAATATTTGCAGACAAACCTCAGTAATGCTGATACCTACTACATTGAAAGTGCATTATGGTGTGGGCACCGTTCGTGAAGGTCCGAATGGTGTTCACTTGAGCAGTTTTGTTCAAGCCACTTTGGTATACCCGAATGGTGAGAACGCTCAAATCACAGATGTGATGCTCTGGTTCACCCGTAGCTTTTCCTCGGACCTTGAGGTGTCCAACGTCATTATACAAGAGCTTTGGAGCCGGTCCCCCATGAACATTATATGGGAGTTGAGAACATTGATGTGCACTGTTACGTCGAAGGGGGTTTGTGTAAGGTTGCCGATGCCGTAGATATGAGTGCGTGCTGCTTGTGCAACTATGCCCAATAGAAGTTGTACAAGGCCATTCCGACAACTATCATCTGGGTGGTACGAGCAACTCAAGCGCCTGGCATGTTGGGCAAGAGGAAGACCCAGAGGCTAGTGTCATAGAGGTTGCAGAGAATGTTGCTTGTGACGAGGCTGATGCAGTACATGGAGGAGAGGAAGAAGGTGCACGGCAAGGTCAGCCTATAGGACAGGCTGATGAAGGGGAGCATATGGAGTACATAGTTCATCAAATAGATAGTGATGACTGGATGGCCTAGGCTAAAGAGGAACTTGTACATGAGGACGACAATGATAGTTCTGATGAGGACAAAGCTCCTATCTCGTAGGAATAGAAGTAGTTTGATACTAAGGGTGCTGCTGCACATGACGAGCACGAATCACCGTGGGAGTATCATGGCACAGAGGTTCGGTTGCATTGAATATTTACTGACAATGTATCATTGTAGCATTCCATCAAGCTGTGCGCCCTGTCCATACAACGGACTTTTTGGGTCGTGAAATCTAGCTAAGAGTAATACACCATAAAGTGTGAGCAGGCCGATTGTTCTTGAGGGTGCACGAACGTAGATCAAAGTATGAGACTCACTAGATTGTTTCGAAGGTAGAGCCGCACTCCTACATTTTCAGTAGTGTTTTGCCGAGGCATCGTAACCTAACGTCCACCTTTATAGCCAATTTAATGTATAGAGAGATAGTGGAGAGAAGGACATCAAGGCTATGCACATCATGCTGGCTATCGAGAAGAAATTAATGTACAAGATTACATATGCGAAGGTGTGGCATGCAAATAGTTTGGGTCTTTCGGGGTGTTGTACGATAACCTTTCTCGTATGCTTCAAGTGCTACAGGACAGGAACCCAGGCATGTACACAGTTGTGAAGGACAAGCCATCTACCAGACAACTAGGTTTTACAGTGTTGCAGAGGACATTCTTAGCTTTCAGTGTGTGCATTGAGGACATTCTTAGCTTTCAGTGTGTGCATTGAGGCATTCAGGCATATGCTTCCCATGATCTCAGTTGGCAGGACCTTTTTGACTGGCAAATATAAGAGCCATATCTTTATGGCCATTGGTATTAATGGCAATAATCAAATTCTACCCCTAGCCATTATATTCATGAAAGTGAGAATCATGACAACTGCTCGTGGTTCCTTTGACATGTGAGGGTTGGAGTTGTCGGTGCTCGTCCTGGTGTGTACGTAATCTATGGTCGCCACGCCGGAATAGTGAAGGCCCCAAGGAGCCCTTCCCATGGCCAGATATGAGGAACAGATGGTGCATTCGTCACCTAGGGACCAATTTTTTCAAGCAGTTCCCCAAGTAACTATTGATGAAGCTGTTCAAGAGGCCGACTATGTAGAACCAAAAGCAAAAATTTGATGCTTTATGGGCGTTGTTGGATGAGCACAATAGGAAGCACATCAACGAGAGGAACAAGGGACCGCCCATGCCTGGGGTGGCACAATCCGAATGCCTCACAGCACTGGTTGAGCCTAACATAGCTGGTCTGAGGAGGAGGAGTTCATGGAACATCAAGTACTTCTCGCAGTGGATTGAGTCTGAGCCATTCAACAAGTGGTCCCTGCTGCACAACACAGACAACACGAGGTACGGCATAATGATGACTAACCTTGCCGATGTGTACATCTGGGTTCTTAGGAGCCTTTGTTCTCAGCCCCTGATCGCCATCGTGGAAGGTGTTCTACACAGCACAATCGGCTATTTCAGGGAGAGGCATGCAAATGCCACACTTCATGCAGCCAACCCACAGACATCGTACTCCTTGAAAATTATGGCATATATGAGGGCCAATTGCGCACGGTGCACATGATGGGCAATAGGAAGCATCGTTTCGACGTGCTCCTCTGGGATTGAGCCGGATTTGGGACAACTCGTTCTCTTGTCACCCACGAGGTATGCCTTCGATATCATGTAAACGAACCTAGCTACTCATGCAACAAGCCTGTTACACAAGTCATGCTCTCATGTCTTCACTACATGCGGGACTGTAGGCATGATCTTTCGAATTTCATGTCCGAGTACTTCTTAATGGAGAGGGTGATGCAGGCGTGGTGTGGTGAGCTTAGGAGGTTCAGGGTTGTGGGAAACCTCGCCACTTTGGATATTGTAGGGAGGACCTGGATTCTGGATGTTGACATGCTAAAGGGTGGGAAGGGTCGATGACAAAGCTATCGTATTACAAATGATATGGATGATGCGCAAGCCGGAGCGCCGAGTAGACGCTACGGGTGCTGCGGTCAGGTGGGGCACACAGCTAGATGATGCAAGGCACCGCTGATGAGTAAGCAGACTAGCATGGTTTCCACAACTAGTTGTTGGAGTGTGCAAAGTTGCTTCATGACTACAAATCATTTTACATTGTAATACGTAGTTTGTTAGTTGGCACATTTGATGTACGTATTGTTGTAGTAACTTTATCATATGTCGCATATACCATTTGTACAACTGTTGTGGTATTCCCCCTTTTTAGTACAGTTGTAAGTATTGTGCTGGTAGCCTAGTATTGATTTGTTTGGTCTTCGACCACTCTGGTCTTTTCGACCAGACTAGTTTTTCTCTGTCAAATGAGTCTCTGTTGATTTATTCTTTACTGTTGATTTTCATAACTTCCCATAGATATTGAAGTAAGATTATGGAATACATGGGGAAAATTAATATACCATTCAACCCCCTCTATTGCCATACTCGGTCCTACAAGTGGTATCATAGTCCAGTTAGCTCTTCTAATAGATCTTAACTGGTCTTAGGAACCATGGCAGCAAACAAGTATTCCACCAAGCCTCCTATCTTCAATGGAGTCGATTATCCCTTTTGGAAGAGTAGAATAGAATCTTATATTCAGGCTCAAGGCTATGCAATTTGAAAAAAGGTTAAGCCCTGGTTTGTTGTTTTTGCTTATGAGCACATCGTGGCTATGAATATCGCAGATGTTGAGGCAAACGCGCAAGGAACATCATCATTTATGGTCTTAGTAGAAATGAGTTTGATCGCATCTCTCATCTCTCATCGGCATATGACATCTGGGTAACCCTTGATGCATGCCATGAGGGCACCACCCAGATCAACACTGTCCGATAGGATCAATACAAGAGGGAGTACAATAAATTTTAGATGCTTGCTGGTGAGTCCTTAGATGAATGCTTTGCTAGATTTCACAAAATATTGAGCAACCTTCGAACTGTTGGTCTCACATAGTCAGACTTGAATAACACTCGCCAGATGCTTTCTGCCCTAGACCTTAGAATTTGGAGATGAAAGTGACCACCATCAAGAACACGACAGATTTGTCAACCTTGAGTCTTGACGTGTTGTACTCTCACCTCAGGACTCATAAGATCGATGTCGTCTCTTGCAAGATGATGTCGTAGTTGATGGCCTTGGTCACTAATCCAGCATCTGCTTATGGACCATCTTCTAATGGTGCAAGATGAGTGATGACCAGTTTGATTAGTTTCCCGAAAGTTAGTCCTCTTAGCCAGAAAGTTCTCACACACATACAAGAGGGTTTGATACGGGGTCGCCCGATCTTCTCGACGTAGGATGGATACTCACGGGAGTCTTGATGAATCGCAATGATCCTCCAATGCCAATGCAAGGGACGAACACTCTTTAATCCGCCAAACCACACTCGTGTTGATTTCGCCGACCACCAAGCGAAGATCTATCGTGCACCCAATTCCCAACGGAAAGGCTGAACGATCTTGATTGAAGAAAGTAACTCCTAATTCCCTATGGAACTTAGGCAACAATGCTAAACTCGAACATACTTTAGTAGATTGATTATTCTCAAACGTGGTCTCCTTACAATGGGGGTCTAACCCTTAATATATAGTACCCTGGCCACCTCATGGCTGGCCAAGAGGTCCTAAACAAACTCCAACACATCCCTACATGTATTTGGAAACAAACTCACATAAAAGGAAAAACCTAAAATTAAACCGCCACAATGTTTTGGTCATAACTTTTTATCCGTGACGAATTTGAAGGTGGGGCCGGATCCATTGCGTAGCCCTTGAAATTATCTTTCCAACGAGTACAAGAACACCTGAATCGGACTCCGTTTGTGAAAGTTATGGCCTTTTTAGTAACTGCCTGTCAGGCTGTCCCGAACCGAATCCGAATTGAATTCTGAGTTGAATCCGAGTTTGAATTGGATTGAGCACGTGGGAGGTCCGAATTTGGCTTGAAAATCTTATCCAAAACTTGTAGTTTAAGTCCTTGGGCTCCTCCCTTTTTGCTCTCCCACTGCAGTGGCTTCTTTCCTCCTTGTGCTTCTCCATAACTTTGGCCCGGAATCATCATAATATTCAAACCTAATAATAAACAAGAATTTGGCATAAGGTAGTATATCGTTCCCACAAATAGAAGGAAATTCATTAAGAAACAAATTCACCTGACTATATTTAATGCGGCTCAATGCTTCTTTCCGGTGAAATAATGTATTTGACTTAAAGTGCTAAGCATATGCGTATCCGCATCATCCTCCCCTTCTTCAAGAAAAGCCGTCCTCGGCTTTTGATAGCCTGAAATTGTACTAAACAAAGAATACAACGTGTATGCATGGTATATATATTGGTCAGTTACACCCCTTTCGTCTTTCACATTACTATTACCTGGAGGTGTAGTAAGCAAAAAGAACAACACATATGCGTGGTATATGTATGAATCAATTATTGTGTCATTCTCATTCTCACTGTTTTGCACAAACCAATTGATACTACAATAGCTATCAAATGCATACATTGCAATGTTTTCATTCACACCATTCTCCTCCCATAAGAAAAAGTCGTCCTCGACTTTATGGGCACGTGGACAAGTCATTAATGGGAAAACCAGATCAAACGGTTCAAATATGGAAGATAAAATTTTAATTGCCCTCATTGCTTCAATTGCGCTACTCGATTATCTGTACATGATTGTTCATCGAAGAGGAACAAGTAGGCACAAGAAATCTTTGTAAACAGCAAGCACTATTGTTAAACCTCATCTCATTGTGATCATGACGTGGTATAAAAGATTGTTTGTCCAAAATATGCAATTTCAACTCGGCAAGCTTATCACATGTAATGCATATTCGATAAACATAAAAGTTGTCATCTACACCATAATCTCCGATCAAATTGAACTTACATGTATAGGCATAGGAACTAACTAGTGATTTTAAACATGCAATTTCAGCAACATTCTCAATGACACTAGATAGCTCTTTAGGGTCATCGAACATAATATAATATAAAGAATCATCAGGAGATATTCTAGAAAGAACTTCCTTATGAGTAATTAATTCCACATTATGTAATTTGACCAAAGAAATTTCAGAACATGGAATTTTCGAATGAACACATGAGTTCTCACAAGTACTCACCGTTTCATAACTAATTTCAGCACCAATATTGTTACCTTTATTGTTCTCCTCAGTTGATGTAGGTGTTGTAGGTATTAAATCATCATGATGTAACAACGGATCAGCAAGTACTTCATCTTTAACTATGATTATCTCCTCATCGTTTATCTCCAATGGTGCCAGTTGCTGAACATTTGACTCCTCTTCTTTAATATCAACCTGCACAATGTGAGAAACAATACTAGAAGTAGATATTAATGTGTTAGTTTCAAAATCATCCTCACTTTGCCCATCTTCTACTTCTCTCTTTTCTTTTGGTGTATCCCTCACACTCTCAGTTTGGATGCTCTCAAACTCACATATGGTGGAATCACACAGCTCGCTCTTTTTAACACTCTCACTCAATTTGACTATGTGGCTCTCATTCTCAACTGGGTTTTGATGCATCTTAATTATTGTATGTATCATTGGAACAGCACAAGATGTCTCCATTACCGAAGGGAAAGTCCCATACTCGGTCATCTTCTCATTTGTCACACTAGTGGAGCCATACGAGCTGAAGTATGGACATGGATTGAACCGTGATGTACGTGTCTCCATAAGTCTCTTCTCCTCCTTAATAGCACAATTCACAAGATCATGCAAGTTACTAAAATATTTATGTTGAAGTATAGCGGCGATCTCAGAATTCAAGCCACCCTTGAAGTATGCCTTCTCCCTTATTGGACTAGTGACACCGGCACGACACATTGCATCTTGTAGTTCAAAATAGTAATCTTGGACAGTATTACTACCTTGTGTGATATTCTCCAAATGGTGAAGCAATTCCTGCGCATAATAGGATGGCACAAACTCGCTCCTCATGAACGCCTTCAAATCTGACCAAGATTTAATGAATTGTTTTCCAATTAGTTGTTGCCACCAACTATAAGCATAGTCTTCAAACTCCCTCGTGGCACGTTTCACCTCTTGATCTTTGGAAAGTTTGAAATCTAAACACTTTCTCCATTTGCCATTCCCACTCAAGATACTCCTCGGATCATCAACGCCACGAAAGTAACAAAGCTATCTTCTTCTTGTTGTGCACCAAGTGCTCGCACAATATCATTCACGATGTTTTTATGTATCACCTTCATTTGTTGATTGAGCTCAATGCAGAAATTCGGCATATCCACCTGATGTTGAAATCGAGTCATCGAGGTATTAAGATTAACTTTAATCTCATCACCATAGTTATCTTCTCTACCTGCCATGGTTAGATTGTACAAAGAAAACACCAAAACCACAAATATATGGGCAATATGTGGAGTTCACTCAATCTCACTTTCCCTCTCCCAAGTAAAGTTCTTATCTTTCCGAAGTGAATTGAGGCCAAAAGAAACTTACACTTGGTAGTGGCTATCATAACAAGTGATGATCAAGCGGATTTAAAAGTGACTCACAATTGCACGGCAAAGGATGTTTTGTGGAGCTTGGTTAGGAAGTATTTATCCTACACGATCTGAAATTCTCGATGTTGTAAAATTAAGTAATAATCCAAGTTAGAAAATATTGCCTAGGTGCTGATCCAAAAGATTTAAGTGAAGTATATGAACGCACACGCAAAGATCAATGTGACTCGATGCAAACAAAGGAATGAGCTAACTAGAGGAAATCTGAAATTAAAGATTAGATAGCTCGTTTTGCACCAAGTACTAGGAGAGACGCTAGCCAATTGCAATGATATGAATGTAAGGGCACAAGATTGCTCAAAGAAATTAAATACACAAGCTGAATTTATGGACTAAGAGCTCATCCTAGATTCGGCCAATGTTTTTTTTTCTCTTTTTTTTCTTAGCAATTTTTTTTCTTGTTCTTCTTCTTCTTCTTTTTCAAGGGCCGAACTAGGTTTAATTGTCTCTTTGATTTTGCATAGGTCACAAATATTCAGCAAGATGTAGAATACTCAAGAGCAGCCCTAGATGCAATATTCAACAACTAGTCTCAATTGATGAAATAAAAATAGCAGAATTATTTTTTTTTCGTGCGGCACTGTAGCATCACTGTTCACGGTACTGTACAGTACTGTTCACGCACTGTAGCGATCGGATATTTTGTTTGAATTTTGGACTGGACACAAAGATTAAGCTACGCAAATAAACACGAACGATCAGCACGTAAACAAAATTTCTAATGGATCAAGACATAATAAAACTCACGAAAAAATAGCAGATGCGAAACTAGGGTTTGGATTTTTTTTTGTGTTTTCGGTTTATGGACTATAGGACAGCAAGTAATAAACTGAAATTTAAAGGGATAAGATCCTACCGAGTAAACCGCGCTCTGATACCAAGATGATACGGGGTCGCCCGATCTTCTCGACGTAGGATGGATACTCACGGGAGTCTTGATGAATCGCAATGATCCTCCAATGCCAATGCAAGGGACGAACACTCTTTAATCCGCCAAACCACACTCGTGTTGATTTCGCCGACCACCTGCGAAGATCTATCGTGCACCCAATTCCCAACGGAAAGGCTGAACGATCTTGATTGAAGAAAGTAACTCCTAATTCCCTATGGAACTTAGGCAACAATGCTAAACTCGAACATACTTTAGTAGATTGATTATTCTCAAACGTGGTCTCCTTACAATGGGGGTCTAACCCTTAATATATAGTACCCTGGCCACCTCATGGCTGGCCAAGAGGTCCTAAACAAACTCCAACACATCCCTACATGTATTTGGAAACAAACTCACATAAAAGGAAAAACCTAAAATTAAACCGCCACAATGTTTTGGTCATAACTTTTTATCCGTAACGAATTTGAAGGTGGGGCTGGATCCATTACGTAGCCCTTGAAATTATCTTTCCAACGAGTATAAGAACACCTGAATCGGACTCCGTTTGTGAAAGTTATGGCCTTTTTAGTAACTGCCTGTCAGGCTGTCCCGAACCGAATCCGAATTGAATTTTGAGTTGAATCCGAGTTTGAATTGGATTGAGCACGTGGGAGGTCCGAATTTGGCTTGAAAATCTTATCCAAAACTTGTAGTTTAAGTCCTTGGGCTCCTCCCTTTTTGCTCTCCCACTGCAGTGGCTTCTTTCCTCCTTGTGCTTCTCCATAACTTTGGCCCCGGAATCATCATAATATTCAAACCTAATAATAAACAAGAATTTGGCATAAGGTAGTATATCGTTCCCACAAATAGAAGGAAATTCATTAAGAAACAAATTCACCTGACAATATTTAATGCGGCTCAATGCTTCTTTCCAGTGAAATAATGTATTTGACTTAAAAGTGCTAAGCATATGCGTATCCGCATCAGGGTTAGAGAGAGAAAGAGAGGAGGTCTGATCATCTGCTTCTAGTGTGGTGGCCCTAACCACATGTGAGCAAACCGCTCTAAGCTAGAGGCGGGCAAGAATGATTATGACGGTACAGGCAAGAACGACTACACCAACAAGAACCTCAACAAGAAGCCGTCAGTTCATGATCAAGGCAAAGAGAAGAAGTTTCTCAATCTCAGCAGGGCAAAGAAGCTCTTCCACTATGTCCTCACCGCCTTCGACAACTTTGACTTCAGCGATATAGAGGGTTGGAGCGACGATGATGGTGAGGATGATCCGCAGAAGGACACCAGGGATAGTGATGACTTCATCGGGATGTACTTCATGGCTGACAAGAATGGCATCAACGATGACGATCTCTACAGTTACTCTGATGAGGTATGTTCATCGTACAACCAGCTCAATGATGCTTTTCTAAAACTAAAAATGCTTTATGCTAAGTCTAAAGCTAGGTGTGGTGAGTCAGAGAATGTGGTAGAGAGCTTGTCACGGGAGTTTACTTCACTTAGATCTGTTTTCTCCCATGACAATTGTGACGTTTGTTCTTCCTTGCTTAGAGATACGGAGAAACTATGGAACTCGGATGATAGTGTGATTTCTGAGCTTGACTTACTTAAGATGGAGAATGTTAGTCTGTTAGCTGAATTAGAGATGGATAGAGTTATTCCTTTTTAGTCTGATTCTGCTTAGACTATAGTCTGCACCTCATGTGAGGATAAGAACAATGCTTTTAGAAATTGTACACATTTCTCCTTGATTTGCCTAAAACTTGTGAAAAATTGTGTCAACTTGAAGAATAATCTAAAGAATGTAGACCATAAAATTACTGAAATGTGTGCTGCTTTAATTGAGCCTATTGCTTCTTATGCCAAATATCCTAAATTAACTACTGAACTTGAATCCATATCTAAACAATTTCAAGACATGTGTGATCATGATAAAAAATGGCTCAATATGCTTCTAAGGCTCCTATTAGCTTACCGTGCAATAATTGTAAAAATAAATTTTGAATTGATTGCTTTGGATGAAAAATATGTGAAGCTATCAAGAACCTACTAGAGAAACCACAACCAGCTTCCTTGTTCTGTGCTGAATTGGAAGAGAAAATAGAGGATATGCAAGAAACCTTTAGGAAGACGAGGCCCAGATGGCTGGCATTACGACTACCCTGTGCGTGTCTCGTGAATCCCTCAAGGTTGAGGCGGTCGTGCATAAGGAGTGACATGCACGTGTTATTCAATCTTCTATTTCTGGTTGTTCATCTTCCTCTTCTCCATGTCCTTCATGTGTTTTCCTTTTTCAGGAGTGTGAGTACCTCATGAACACACTTGAAAAATTTGTCAGATGCAAGAAGAAGATTAATCTTATCTTGGACAAATCCAAGATTCGCAAGTTCAATCAAGGTCTAGGATATGATTTTCTAGAGAATGTGCGGAAACATCCACTACAATTGTTAGAGTTGTAGTCAGAGGTGTGGTCGAGGTTGCACCCAAGTCTAAGAAGACAATGTTTAAGTCTACAGGCACTAGGCAGAGGTTTGCTTCTATTTCTAGACCTTCAGATTCTGTGAGAGGTGAGTTGCGTAGTGTCTCTAGAGGTCAATATTTTGTTTCTGTGACTGGATCTTCTGCTCATTGTGTGGCTTAGTAGTAGGTTCCTAGATCTGCTCTTATTTATCCTAGTACTGAGTCACCGATATTTTCTTCTCATTGATTCAGGATCGTCGGGCTGGGAAGGGAGATGTTTGGCTTGTTGACTCTAGTTGTTCTTGTTGTATGACTGGGGATTCATGTTGGTTCTCTTCCCTAATCCGAGCTCTCAGTGATGAGTCGATCACTTTTAGAGACGCTTCGTCAGGTCGAGTCATCGTCAAAGGTACTGTGTGCATTAATGATTCTTTCATTCTTAAGGATGTTGCTTAATAAGTAAGCTAAAATATAATTTGCTATTTATTTCTCAGCTTACCGATGATGATTTCAAGGTAAGCTTCAAGAAAAATGCTTGAAAAATTCTTGATTCTTCGGAATGTCTAGTTTGCGGGATTTCTAGGTTTGTGAGGATTTTTCATGCTGATTTTATCAAATCTTCTAGTGATTCTCTTAGGTGCTTAGTTGCTTCAAAGTCTCATAATCTCTCTTTTTGTCATAGGAGACTTGGTCACATTGGCTTTGATCACTTGACCCGAGTTAGCAGCCACAGCCTCATTCGTGATCTGCCTAAACTCAAGAAGGAAAAAACTTAGTATGTGCTCCTTGTCGGCAAGGCAAGATGGTTACCACTTCTCATCCTTTAGTCACTGTGACTATGACCAACACACCAGAACAGCTTCTTCATATGGACACTGTCGGTCCACCTAGAGTATAGTCAGCTGGTGGGAAGTGGTACGTTCTTATTGTGGTTGATGACTTCTCAAGGTTTTCATAGGTGTTTTTCTTAGCCTCGAATGATGAGACTTTTAGTCACTTTTAGGGTCTAATTAGTAGGTTGTTTGTTGAGATCCCTAGTGCCTTACGAGCGATCCGTAGTGACAATGGCATGAAGTTCAAGAACTCATACTTTGAGAGGTTCTGTGATAAGACAGGTGTGGAGCATCAGTTCTCTTCTCCATATGTCTCTCAGCAAAATGGTGTTTTGGAGAGAAAGAACCATACCTTGGTCGAGATAGTTATGACGATGCTAGATAAGTATGGTGTACCTAGGAAGTTTTGGGCTGAGGCTATAGCTACCGCTTGCCATGTTTCGAATAGAGTTTTTCTTAGAGAACACTTGCATGGCACTTCTTATGAGTTGAGGTATGGGCAAAAGCCTAATGTCTCACATTTTCGTGTTTCGGTTGCAAGTGCTTTATTCTAAAGTTGGAAACCTAGATAAGTTCGAGTCACGCTCCTTTGATGGTATATTTCTGGGTTACTCAACTTCTTTGTGGGGTTATAGGGTCTGAAACTGCGAAATGGGTAGGATAATAGAGACCTATGAGGTTACTTTTAATAAGGCTAGTTCTTGTACTAGACCCGATATCTCATGTCCAATTATACAGTTTGAGACCATCTTTGTACATGATTGGGATGATGGAGATGAATGTTTTTTACCTGATTTAGTCCCATCTACCCCTAAGGTGCCTGTTTTTACCACTTGACCTCAGGGAGATCAGCCCTTACCTTCCAACTCTTCTGAAACTTGTGGCTCTGCTCCTACCTCCATAGTTCATGAGGTAGATGCCACTTCATCACATTCAGGACCTCCCTGGCACATTTAGCGTCGTCATCCTCCTGAGCAGATCATAGGCTATGTGCAAAAATATGGGGTAAACTACAAGGATGTATTCACACCGGTGGCTCTTATGGAGACAATCTGTATACTCATTTCGTTGGCAGCCCATGGAGGATGGGATGTCCACCACATGGATGTGAAATCAGCTTTCTTAAATAGTAAAATTGAAGAGGAGGTGAATGTAGCCTAGCCACCAGGTTTTCAGAGCAAGACAAAGGTTGAGAAGGTGCTAAAACTGAACAATGCTTTGAATGGGCTTAAACAGGTGCCATAGGCATGGATTGTGAAGCTTAACAAAAGTCTCTCGTCACTAGGTTTCAAGCGAAGTCAGTCTGAACATGCCATATATACAAAGAGGTAATGAAAATACAAGGTTGGTTGTAGGTGTATATGTGGATTATTTGATAATTACTGGAACTAATCCGGGAGATATTGGGAAGTTTAAAGAAGAAATGATAAAGCTGTTCAAAATGACAGACTTGGGGCTCTTGAGTTACTACCTCGGCATTGAAGTGAAGCAATCCACAGTCGGCATCTCTCTCTGTCATTCGGCATATGCTCTGAAAATTCTGGAGAACTGAGGTATGGAACCTTGTAATGCATGTCAAATTCCAATGGAAAATCGGCTGAAACTTAGCAAGACTAGTTCTAGTCCTCCTATTGAGGCCAGTAATATAGAAGTGTTGTCGGAAGTCTGAGATACCTGGTTCATACCAGATTAGACATTGTGTTCACGGTGGGTTATGTAAGTCGCTTCATTGAGAACCCCCACACAAGACCATATGACAACGGTTAAACATATACTGAGGTACGTTCGTGGCACGATATATCTCGGTTGTAATTATGGGAGAGCTGGTGATGATGTGTTTCAGTTCACGGGATATAGTGATAGTGACATGGTAGAGGATGTTGACGATCAAAAAAGCACAATGAGTGTAATGTATGTGCTTGGAGGAAATGTGGCCAGCTAGTAGTCGCAGAAACAAAAGGTTGTGATCCAGATAGCGTGTGTTTTGAGTTTCTGATCCTGGTGTATTTCCAACAGGCGGCGGCAATGCGTGGGGGAGACAAGCTGATGCTAGGGTTTGGAACAGGCGCGATCCTGCCGGTTTGGCAAGTGAGAGGAAAGGCAGATCGGAGCGTGATGGCAGCGAGTGCGAGGTAGATTTATGAGCGCCCCCTGATTCCGAGACGCAAGTTACGGGTCAAGTTTGTACGTGCAGAGGTGGAGTGAAATGTCATGTGCTGACCGCTGAGAATAAACGTGGAGTTAACCAATAAGAAAGGACCACGTGGATTATCTTGATGCAAAATTAGACGAGCCGATATTAACAAGTTTTAATTCAGTAGAATTTCGATTTTTTCACAACTCACAACTCATCATCCGAGCATATTTTGTTTGCTATTTTCATAGTAGCACTAGTACTTTAAAAGTTGAGAAGGTTTTAGCTTGTTTCGTGCTGCCTATGCTGATTCTTTTCGGTTGAGTCTCTGTGCTGTTCTGTGTTCAGTTTGGACAGGCTGCAGCTTGTGAACTTTGTGACAATTTCAGTCGGTTTCCAATCAACCCTGCCTAGTCCACCAACTCTTGTTCGGTTGTTCATCTTTGGCCTTTTCTGCTAGATAGTTTTGGAATGCTTTTGGCCAAAAGCCAGTCTTCTGTTTACTTTGTCCATTTGAATTCAGTAAGAGAAGTGTAGCTTTCTGTTGTTTTGCTTTCAGTTTCAGGCAGTAAAGGTATTCACTGTTTGGCTCAGTTCTCAGATGCTTTGCCGACTGCTCTTCTCCAAACAGTTTGATCGATCTCGAACTGCAAATTGAGATCTTAGTCTCAATCAGTTTTTACTCTAATTTTGTCTTGGTTAGAGGAGAAGATTTCAAATCATTTCTTCAGCCTGCATCTATTTTTAGTCCGTTCGGCTGATGCTTTCCTCCCTCTGCAGCAGTGTTCAGTTTTCTGAAATCAGTTTTTTTTTGCTTGCTGCTCTCGGCTGCTCCTTCGGTCTGCTGCTATTTCTGTCTGTGCTGCTTGCTCAACTGCTTCCGTGCCCTTTTGTGTCTTTGCTGCTGCAGCAAAAAATCATTCGGCCAGCCCAGCTCTTAGAGCATCCGGTCAGACCGGAGCATGACCCGAGGTCATTCCAGAGTGCATCTTGCGGTCTGACTGAGTATATTTCTTGCAGACAGACCGCTTCTCATTTCCAGTGCTCGGTCATGCCTAAATCTCTTGATCTGCTTGTTCTCTCGGCAATTTCAGATTGTGCAGCGTCCAGTTTAGGTTGATCTCTTTTAGTAAAATTTTGATTTCTATCTGGGGTGGTTTGTTCAGAGATCATTCTTGTCAGGATGTTTACATTTCTTTAGTTAGCTCTCATGTCTGTGTATTACTTTGGAGTTCCTTGCTGGTTAAGTTCTCTGTATTTGCAGTAAGCATGTATCCTCATTCTTGATAGCTTATTTAGCTATCGGAGAGGAAAATCGAGTGGATACTTGGGGCGAATTTTTAAAGGCACCATTCACCCCTCCTCTGTTGCCATTTCCGATCCTACAATTGGTATCAGAGCCGGTTAGCTCTTCCTCGTAGATCTTAACCGGTCTCTAGAGCCATGGCAACGGACAAGTATTCCACCAAGCCTCCGATCTTCGATGGGATCGACTATCCCTTCTGGAAGAGTCAGATGAAGATCTACATCTAGACTCAGGGCTACGCCATCTGGCGGAAGGTCAAGACCCGATATGTTGTTCCTGTCGATGAGAACATCAATGTCGAAAATATGGCCGATGTTGAGGCGAATGCTAAGGCGAGGAACATCATAATTCAGGGTCTGAGTAGAAGCGAGTTCGATCGCATCTCTCATGTCAAGTCGGCCTTCGACATCTAGGTGACCCTCGATGCATACCATGAGGGCACCACCCAGATTAAGATGGTACGACAGGATCAGTTCAAGCGAGATTACAACAAGTTTGAAATGCTCGATGGAGAGTCCCTAGATGAGTGTTTTGCGAGGTTTCATAAGATTCTGAGCAGTCTCCGAGCGGTCGGTCTCACGTACTCCGACTCGGACAACGCTCGACAGATGCTTTCTGCTCTCGACTTGCGTGTTTGGGAGATGAAGGTGACCATGATTAAAGACACGACCGACCTATCGACCCTGACTCTTGACGCGTTGTACTCACGCCTCAAGACTCACGAGATTAACATAGTCTCTCGTAGGTCGAAGTCGCAGTCGATGGCCTTAGTCACCGATCCCAGCTCTGTTTTTGGACCTCCTGACTTCTCTTCAGGATTCCTCCTAGCTGCTCTCTGTGACGTTACCGATGATCAATTAGAGCAGCTACCAGAGGACCAGTTAGCCCTTCTTGCCACAAAGTTCTCCCACGCATACAAGAGAGTGAGAGATAGAAAGAGGAGTGGGCCGATTATCTGCTTCGAGTGTGGTGGCCCCAACCACATTCGGGCGCATTGCCCTAAGCTGGAGAAGGGCAAGGGCAACTACGGCGGTTCGAGCAAGAACGTCTACACCGACAAGAAGCCGCCAAGCAAAGAGAAGAAGTTCCGCAACCTTGGCAAAGCCAAGAAGCTTTTTCATCGTGTCCTCACCGCCTTCGACGACCTCGACCTCAGCGAGGTGGAGGGGTGGAGAGACGATGATGGGAAGGATGAGCAAGATCCCAAGGATGGCGACGACTTCTTCGGCATGTGCTTCATGGCCCTTGAGGGCGAAGTGAGCGACAGCGAGCTGTACTCCGACTCCGACGAGGTATACCCCTCATACGACCAGCTTAATGATGCTTTTCTTAAGCTAGGTAAATTACATGCTAGATCTAGAGCTAGGGTTAGCGAGTTGGAGAAGGAAGTAGATAGATTGTCACGAGAGCTTACTTCACTTATATCTGCTCCCTCCCGTGACGAATGTGAGACATGTTGTGCCTTGCTTGGTGACATGGAGAGATTAAGGACCTCTCATGATAGTCTGTTCTCTGAGCTTGACATAATTAAGGTGGAGAATATTAGTCTTCTTGCTGAACTAGAGATGAGTAGGGTAGCTCCTCTTTCATCTGCTACTGTTGAGACTTTCTTGCACCTTATGTGAGGATAAGGATAATGCTTTTAGAGGTCTTTATACCATGCTTCTCGATCTGCCCGAGACTTGTGAAAGTTGCATTAATTTGAAGATGAATCTAAAAAGGGCATATCATAAAATTGCTGAGTTACAAGCTTTTCTACTTGAGCCCATTGCTTCATGTATGAACTGTCCCAAGTTGATTGCTAAGCTTGAATCTGTTTCCAAACAGTTTCAAGAGATGATTGATAACAGTAACAAATTGGCTCAATATTCTTCTAAGGATCCTGTTAGCTTACCATGCAACAACTGTGATAAACTAAAATCTGACTTGATTGCTTTGAATGAAAAATTTGTGAAGCTAACTAAGGACCTTCTAGAAAAATCACATCCTGCTTGTGCCTTCTATGTTAAGGTGTTGGAAAAGGATAAGGACATGGTAGAGACGTTTATGAAGCGTTACGAAGACCAAATTCTATTAATTGGTGATGCTATGTCATTGTTACATGCTTCCTTAATGTGATCCATGTGGTAGTTTTTTAAGAATTCAATTGTCTATGATCTTGTTGGCTTAATTGTGGATATGCGGAATTGTTCTTGATAAATCAATATAGTTGTGGGGAGAAAACTTTACGAGTATATTGTGGTCTAAGTGGTAATATTCTTAGTGAATACTTGTGGTTGTGATGGTAGCAATTATTGATCAATTGATATGTTTGGATAAATTGCTCGTAATCATGTGGAAATTTGTTTAGTGTGCTATTGCGGAATATGAAAACAAATATGTGGTGGATCTGTGGTTTTGGATATGTTGTGAGCATGTTGATGCTCCTATGTGGTTGGAATTCATGTAGTTTATGATTATCATATCATTCATATCATATCATGTCATTTGCATATGTGGATGTCGCCGCACCTAACCGTGACCGTACCGGTACAGCATCGTATATTGTCATAATACGATGCACACTTTTACCTTGTTGGGTAAGGGTGCTGTGAAGCATACGCACTCATATGCATTGCATTGTGGAAATATCATTTACATACATATGCAATGTATTATGGTGAAGTTATTTTTGTGGAATATTCAACTTCATTGTTGCAATGTGGAATATACAACTTCATAGTTGTAATGTGGAATTGGCTCATGTGAGCTACTTGCGGTATGAGAAATGTGGATGTGGTCGTGGAATGGGGTTCGTCCCTTGTGGTATGGTAGAGGTTATGGTTGTGGCATGAGATTCCTTTCTCTTGTAGTAATTGTTGATAGTAGTTGTGGATGTGAGAAACAATAAAGTAGTGAACTAAAACATACATATGTTTTATTGTCTCTGGTAGTAGTAGTGGTTGAGGTTTTAAAGTAGTTAAACAAGATTTATTTGCTATTGTTTTACCGTCGTTGATGGTGATTTGAGGTTGAGGATACAAATATTGTTGATTCTGGAAGATTAAATGTTGATGATTAAACTATTGTAGTTTAATTAGCATGTTAAACAGTTTGCTTGTTGAGATTTTATCTCACCCTTGTTTTCCCCCTCCTACAGGTGATCATTGAGCATGCATGGGAAGGGTAGAGCGGCATCACATTAATGCACTCGGATCACAGATTTATGCTGTAATAAAGATGAAGGGATTTTAGACCTTTGCTTAGCTTTGTTTACATTAACTTAATAATGTTAAATTTGTGAACTATATTTTAGATTAAAATGTTGGAGGTTGTTTAATTATTGAAGTGTTATCACTATCCTATTTCCCTTGGTTGTTTATGCTTCCGCTTAATCTATTTTGTTTAGGAATTGTTGCCAGTTTATTTTATCTTGTAAATTGGCTAGTTGTGGAGTAGTTTTAGTGGCATCCCAGGGTAATGTGGGTCCTGCGGTGTTACACTTCGTGTCATTTTTCTCTCTCAGGCTTGATGTGTTTTGCTTTTGATTTTAGCACTAGACAATGGCTTCGCTTGCTAGTCACAACTGTTTGAGGAACCGTCGTTGACGATTAGTCCGATCGATTCCTCTGCAATGTAAAACCAGATCAATTATAGAAGACAGAAATAGTAGATTGAAATACAGAGATACAGAGAACTCCTGGTCTTTCTTTTCTAATTTTGTACATAAAATAGCCAACAATACTCCCTATTTATAGCCTAGTGGTGGGGTACCGACCACACCATAGGCCAAGGCTTCAAGCCTAGGCCCAGGTTTCTTAACACTCCCCCGGGCACTCATTCGACATTCTCATGCCTCATTAAAACTCCATAAAACCCAGTGGGAAAAATTTGAAGAAAGAGTACGTGATACATGTCATACTGCGTCGCACGAATTGCCTCATTAAAAACCTTGCCTGAGAAACTTTAGGAAAACTCGTTAAGGGAAAAAGAGTACAATCTACCCAATTTTATTTAATCTTCAGGATTTTATTCTTTGGGTACTTGATATTTATAATTAAGTTTTAATAATGAGCTTGAGAAAAATCTCCCCCTGAACTCTACATTTTTCTAAGTCTCATCATTCCAATTCCTCATACGCATCTTTCAAAACTAGATGCTAAGAGTGACTTAGTGAATAAATCTACAAGATTTTCACATGACTTAGTATGCAGTATCTTAATTTCATCCATCTTTTGTAATTCATGAGCATAGAAAAACTTGGGGTTGATATGCTTTGTGAGATGACTCTTCACATAATCCGTCTGCTGAGAGACCATGCGGTGGTCATCCCATTGAGAATGATGAGTAATTGACATCGTTTTAGGAAAGTCGAGTTTGAGTTGGTTGGTTCGGACCATGTCGTTGCGTGGTGCAACGGGCTCGGTCGGACTTGGTCAAACCTGGTCAATAGGATTAGTATGCATGTTCTGATGATTCGACAGGTTTGTGGATATGCTTTCACGTATCGAACGGTGCTATTTGATGTGTTTCTTGGCTGTGTTGGCTGCAGGACATCGAGACGGAGTCGTGGCGAGACACGATGGATCGGACTAGGCGCAGGTGGCGCTGAGGTCAGAACGGTCGGATGTGTCGAAGACGGCGTGGACTCGAGGTGGTTGCGAGGCGTGCGAGGCAAGGAGCGCGGAAGCTTCCCGGAAGGTGCAGGAGGGGCGAAACGGGAATTTCGCAAGGCTGCACAAGCGGGAGACGGCTCCGTTAGGGTTTAGTCGGCATTCATCTCTTTGTGTGTGTTGTGGCTATAAATAGAGTGAGTTATGGTTGCATACCCCTTAGGACACAATAGAGTGAGTTATGGTTTTAGAGTTCATTCATCTCTTTGTGTGTGTTGTGTTCCTCCCAAGAAGCATGTGAGGCTCTTGGTGTTCTTGAGGATTGAGAGGGAGAGGATGGATTGAAAATCTTGTAATCACTCTTCTTCATGATATTATTTGAGTCTTCCCTGCACTTCATCTTGTTCTTGGCAGCAAGTCCCCATAGATTATTTTGTTTTGGTAGATGATTATTACCTCCTGAAGAAAAGTGCTTGCAGTATAAGTCTCTTGAACAAAAGTTTATTATCTTGTTTTGTTCTTTCTTGAACCAGTTTGGAAAGCCTCTGTAATCTTTTTGTTTCCTTGATCTTCTTGGCAACATATTTGTTCTAGTTTGTGCTTTTGATCTGAAGCTATCTATCTCTATTGATTCCAAGTCACGTGAACAAAAGTCTGAAGAACGTTAAGTGACTTGAAATCTATTTCTTACTGATCTCATGCATTCTCGCTGTATTTAGTTTCCTCTTTGCCGCAAGTAAGTTTCTTTTTCTTCATCAGTTTATTTTTCTCTCCTTGGCCGATTTGCTCTCTGTCTTGGGTCTTGTTGATTCTGGTTTCCAGCAGCTGTTTTAATTAAAGTTCTATCTGAGAAAAGCAGTTTTCAGTCTACCATGGTCCCTATTTTATCTCTGTTGGTAATTACAGGAAACCTGAAGAAACTCTTCATTTTTTATGCTCCTCCTTGCTTTCAGTTTCTGAGTTTCTTTGCTGTTTCAGCCCTGTAGTTTCTGAGTTCTTTCTTGCTGTCTATTCTCTATTTTTCTTTACTTTCAGTTTACTCTGGGCTGCAGCTTCTCTCGGCAATTTTTCTTGTTTTGGCTGCAGAATCAACAAGCTCCTCTTGCTGTCTTCGGTTGTGTGGGCAGTTTTCGGGTGTGCACAGGAAATACTTTGCCAGACAGACAGCAGACTGTTTTCTTCTCTTTTGGCTGTGACCTTCTTCAGATTTTCATATTGGTCTTTTTGTTTCTCCTCTCTCAGACAGCGTAATCATGTTTTCAGTTTAGTTTCTTTGTCGATTCGTCAACAATCGCCAAGTAGCTCTCTTCTTGTAGTTGTTTCCTTGAGCAGTTTTGTTGTCGGCAGCAGTTTCAGCTTCTATTTTCGGTCAGTTACTACTGCAGCATCTGTCTTCGGTCAAGCTCTCATCTCTGGTTCGGTTCAGAGCTGCAGTTTCCGGCTACGATCGTTTCTTTTCAAGTCTGCTAATTCTTTTGTAGTGCTGATTGGTGAACCAGAGAAGAGCACAATTTGACAGATTTCTAAACCAAGGTCAGACCGGCAGTAAATGAGCAGTTGGATCGGTTTGGTTTTCTTAAGTGTTTCTGCTCTAAGTCCTATTCGGTTGAACTGCCTGTGTCCTGTCTTCGGTCATCAGTCTGGTTTTGCATCTTCTGTGAGGTTCTTCGGCAAATCGGCAAAATCTATTTTGTGCTTCATATCTTTTATACCTACCGTAGAGACAAATTTTGTGGATACTTTGGGGCAAATTTTTTTGAAGGCACCATTCACCCCCCCTCTGTTGCCTTTTCGGTCCTACACTTATTAATTTTATTGCCTACACCATAATTGCTAAGGTTTGGTAAATAATCTACCTTTAAACAAAGATGCCATACTGCGTTTAATGCCTTGTGTTTTAATTGTGGATGGAATAGCTACATTCATATGCCAACTAATTAAAAAACTTATGAGGCATGACTCGTGGGAGTCGGTGGTGGTTAAATGATTGTGGATCATGTGGTTATATTCCTAAGGAATAAATTATGGGCATATCATTCATATCTTGTCATGACATTTGCATATGTAGATGTCGCCGTACTTAGCCGCAACTGTACCCGTACAACATCGTATATTGCCGTAATATGATGCACACTCTTATCCTGTTGGGAAAGGATGCTGTGGAGCATAGCATGATAGCACTCATATGCATTCATATGCATTGTAGTGGATTGCTTTGTGGTTGTGGTTTGGGATGTAAATGAGGTTATAGTGTGGTTGAGAAGAGCTATTTGATATTGCTTATTCCTTATACCCCGTGATGTCAATTGGATGCTTAATTATCTGTAGTTTAATTAATTTGTTAAATAGTTTGCTTGCTGAGATTTTATCTCACCCTTGTTTTCCCCCCTACAGGTGATCATTGAGCATGCATGGGAAGGGTAGAGCGGCACCACCTTAATGCACTTGGATCATAAATTTATGTTGTAATAAAGATGAAGAGATTCTAGCCATTTGCCTAGCTATCTCATCAATGTTTACTTTAACTAATAGTGTTAAATTTGTGAACTATTCTTTTAATTAAAATGTTGGAGGTTGATTTTAATTATTGAATTGTTATCACTATCATGTTTCCCTTTGTTGATTATGCTTTCGCTTATCTTATCTTGATTTAGGAATTGTTGCCAGTTTAATTTATCTTATAAGTTGGTTAGTAGTGGAGTGGTTTTAGTAGCATCCCAGGGTAATGTGTGTCTTGGGGTGTTACACTTTCTTTGTTTGCTCCATTTCATGCTTTATCATCGTGGTCATGGGTTCCTTCTTCACCTCTGTTAGAACATGTGTGGCTTTTGCTTTTCTTTTCAAAAAACAAACTCATCTTCATGCCTTTTCAGTGTTTTTCAATATACTCGTCAAGGGGGAGATTGTGAGACCATGTGGAGGTCACCCCATGGTTGTGATGAGTAATTGACTCTTGATCGAGAGAGTTTGAGTTTGGTTTTTGATAGTTGAGTAGATGTTGGCTCTTTGTCTGAGTTCTAGAGATCTTGCTATTATGACTACGACCTTGGCCTTCGACTTACTGCTGTGTGTGGTTGGCAGTCAGTCTTACGACCATGTGGTCGGAAGTGGCATTTACAACTTGGTAGTCGTAGCTGGTCTTACAGCATGGGATTCAGCAGGCTCTGCGATTTCTGCTTTTACGACTTGGTGTTCAGCAGAGGATCTACGACTTCATGGTTGTAGGTGATCCTTCGACTTGAGGCTGTCGTTCTCGGAGTCTATGACTTTGTAGTCGTAGATGATCGACTATGGTCGCAGAAGCCTTTTACGTCTTGGTGGTCGTAAAAGCCCTTACGACTTGGTGGTCGGCTGAGACCTTACGACTTGGTGGTCGTAAAGTATCTCTCGACTTGGTAGTCATAGGCGGCTTACGACTTGGTAGTCAGCACTACGACTTGGTAGTCGTAGGTGGCTTACGACTTGGTGATCGGCTGAGGGCTTACGACTTGGGGTCGGCACTACGACTTGGTAGTCGTAGGTCCCTTTCGACTTGGTGGTCTGTAGGACCGAAATGGCAATAGAGGTGGGTGAATGGTGCTTTCAAATTGTAACATCCCAAGACCCACATTACCCTGGGATGCTACTAAAACCACTCCACAATTAACTAATTTACAAGATAAAATAAACTGGCAACAATTACTAAACAATATAGTATAAGCGAAAGCATAAACAATTAAGGGAAAACAGAACAGTGATAACAATTCAATATTCATAATCAACTCCAACGTAATAACCAAAGAAATAGTTCCAAATTTAACATTATTAAGATGAAACAATCACCGACAAGATAGATAAGCAAAAGACTAGAATCCTTTCAACTTTATTTCAGCATTAAAATATAATCCAAGTGCATCGGTGTGGTGCCGCTCTACTCTTCCCATGCACGCTCAAAGTCCACCTGTAGGGAGGGGAAAAACAAGGGTGAGATAAAAATCTCAGCAAACAAACAGTTTAACAAGCTATTCAAACTACAAACAATTATACATTATCATTTATAATTCCATACATTCACAACCACAATTCGTGTCCACAATTATTAAACCACCAAAGACTTCCATGAGTCATACCTCTTCAATTTCAGATTTAAATGGCATATGAATGCAGTCATTTTATCCACAAATAAATGCAAATGAATGCTTCATGCTATGCTCCACATCACTCTTTCCCAGCGGGATAAGAGGTGCATTGTATTACAGCAATATACGATGTTGTACCGGTACGGTCGCGGCTAGGTGCGGCGACATCCACATATGCAAATGTCATGATATGATATGAATGATATGATAATCATAAATCACCTGAATCCAACTTCAAAGGAGCATCATCATGCTCTCAACATGTCCACATTCACAACTCACCACATGTTTATTTTCATATTCCACATTCGCACATTAAGCAAAATTCCACATGACTACTAGCAGTTTATCAACATATCAATTAATCAATACTTGCTACCATCATCACATTTAGAATATCATGCAACCATGGCATAATGTATCAAATTACGATAATAATGTAAATTGAAAGTAGAAGGAATAACGAGTTAAACGGTAGCAACCACCGCTACATTTACTTGCCTCAACCAACGGCGAAGCAAATCAAGGGTGCTCGGGGCAAAACCGCATGTCCAAAAGGCATCTCTCAGCACAAAGCTACAGCACACAAATACAACTTAATAATGAAAGACGTCGCTAGAACCCCGAACCCGCACAAACTCCTCTCCGCTCAACAATTCGCAAACTACCCATCGCAGCAGTGCTGCTTAAAATTTTCGTATCTTTTAAAATATTAAGCCAATTACAGCAAACGAAATATCTTTGGTTTCCTCACTTAAATGCCTTCATTTTTCATGTAGACCACATATTTTTATTTTGATCATAGCTATGTGTAACTTAATGCACAAAACAGAGGAAGATCTCTGTTCTGGCAGACTGGACAGCAGGATTCAAATGCGTTCCAAGAACAGTACATGGGTCCAAAAAATATAATTTTTATACAGCAGCTAGATTACCAATTTCTCTACAATTTTCTCAATTGAGACCATGATCATAAAATCATTTACTACCACTAAATCACATTTTAATAGCAGTCTGTCCCAATCTGCTAGCTCGACAAACAGCGGTATTTCTGACCCTGTACCTCCTAGATCCCACGGTCAAAAATTCTTAAAAAAATACAGGAGATGGGTTTCGCATCCTATACAACTTTACTTTTGGGAGGGTCCACAGGAAAAATCGTTTACTAGGTCTAAACCGAGCAAACAGACGTGCTGTGCGAATCAATCTACAGGTAGACAGCAGGTAATCTCTAATCGGGCAATCAAACTATTAATCCCCTTCAAAATCCGTGCCAAGAACCCTAATTATTCAGAAAAACAGAGGGTTTGGGATGGAGAAAAATTACCTAGATGAGGGATCACCCCTCTTCTTTCCTCCTCTTCTTCTTCTCCTTCCTTCTCCTTCCTCCTCCTCTCCTTCTCCTTCCTTCTCCTTTCTTCTCCTTCCAATGGCAGCAGCAGGGGTGCAGATCTTTGGGAGGGGCGGCCAAAGGGGTGGAGAAAGGGACGGGTGGCGGCTGGTCTAGGGGAAAAGGGGAGGGCTCTAGGGTTAAGGGGGAGGGGGTGCGGCCACCCCTTGGGCCTTGGCCCAGGGTGGTCGGCCCACTCCCCAGGCAATCCCCTCTGGGTTTTTAATTTAATTTTTAATTTAATTTATTTATTTTACATTGTTCTATAATTTTTATTTTTCCCTTCCCATGATTTACCAAAAAACTGGCGACTCCGCGATTATTTTAAAAACTTACACCGTAACGACGTTCACAATATTACATTCTCCCCACCTAAAAAGGATTCGTCCTCGAATCTAACTCCTCAAACCACAAATCAAAAGAACTACAAAGAAAAGAGCAATACACAGAAAACACAGAACCACAACTACGAGTACTCACCAGCCTTCGAAGAGCTCGGGGTACTTCTTTCGCATTGGATCCTCAAGCTCCCACGTAGCCTCCCTCTCAGACTGAAACGTCCAGAGGATCTTCACATACTTCATGATCTTATTCCTCAAGACCCACTCTGAAGTATCCAAGATACGCTCTAGTCAACTCTCCACAGTGACATCCTGATCCACCGTGACCTGCCCCAGGTCAATCTTGTGCTCGGGATCCCGCAAATACTTCCTCAACATAGACACATGAAAAACATTGTGCACACCACTCAACGAGCTCGGCAACTCCAAACGATAAGACAAACTGCCCACACAAGCAACCACTGGAAAACGGTCAATGTACCGCGGGCTAAACTTCCCGGTGGTACCAAAACGAACAATGTCCTTAGTTGGTGACACTCGAAGGAGCACAAGGTCACCAAGCGCAAACTCCAACTCACGGCGTCGAACGTCCCAGATAGCTCTTTGTCGGCTCGGCAGTACCAATGTGTTCGACGAACCTCCTGCACTTTCTCCACAATTTGCTGAACAAGGTCTGGATCAAGTAAAGATTTCTCACCCACTGCATCCCAACAAAGAGGGGAAACACACCTTCGGACATACAAAGCCTCAAAAGGAGCCATCTTGATGCTCGCCTGATAACTATTGTTATAAGCGAACTTTGCCAAAGCCAGATGGTCCTCCCAACTGCCCTTCCAAGACAGTATACAAGCCCGGAGCATATCCTCCAAAGTCTGAATGGTCCGCTCTGACTGACTATCTGTCTGAGGATGAAAAGCCGTACTGAGGGAAACTGTCATGCCCAACGCAGCCTGAAGACTCTGCCAGAACTTAGAGACGAACTTGGCAACCCGGTCAGAAACAATTGACTTAGGCACACCATGCAGTCTCACCACCTCTCGGATATACAACGGAGCCAGATCCTGCGCTGAATTGGTCGTCTTCATCGGAATGAAATGTGCGAACTTGGTAAGTCTATCCACCACGACCCAAACTGCGTCTCGCCCTCGAGGAGAGCGCGGCAATCCAACCACGAAGTCCATCATGATATGCTCCCACTTCCACTCAGGTAACTCCAAAGGCTGCAACAAACCAGCAGGCCGCTTATGCTCGGCCTTCACCTGCTGACAAATGCCACAAGAGGCGACATACATAGCAATGTCCACCCTCATGCATTTCCACCAAAAGTCCTGCTTCAGATCTTGATATATCTTGGTCTCTCCCGGATGTACAAAGTACGGAGTCCGGTGAGCCTCACGAAGAATATCATCCTTCAACTATGATTTCTGGGGTACACACAGCCGGCCTCTGAAACGAACTGCACCACTCTCATCCACACTAAAATCTCGAGAACGACCCTCCGAGATCCTCTTTCGCACCTCTGAAAGGAGCCGATCGTGCTGCTGAGCCTCGCGAACACGCTCGGGAATGGCGGACTTGATGATCATCTGTGTCTCTGCCTATGCAACTCCATTGAGACAGAAAGAGATACCCATCCTCTCAAACTCCGAGATCAAAGACATCACTATTTGAGGGACTCTTGTCCTGCTCAAGGCGTCAGCCACCACATTGGCTTTTCCAGGGTGATACAGGATAGTCAGATGATAATCTTTGATCAACTCCAACCACCTCCGCAGCCTCAAATTCAGCTCTCGCTGAGTGAATTTGTACTTAAGACTCTTGTGATCAGTAAAGATGTCACACTGTTCCCCGTACAGATAATGCCAACTCCAAGTCGTGAGTAGGATAGTTCTGCTCATGAGTCTTCAACTGTCTAGAAGCATAAGCGATATCTCGCCCATCTTGCATCAATAGACAACCAAGACCAATTCGCAAAGCATCTGTGTACACCATGAAGCGCTTGCCGCTCTCGGGCAAGGATAGGATTGGTGCATTCACCAGCTTGCTCTTCAATGTCTGAAAGCCAGACTCACAATCGTCTGTCCACACAAAAGGAACACCCTTTTGCGTGAGTCGGGTCATCGACTTGGTGATGATAGAGAAATCCTGCACAAACTGCCGATAGTAACCGGCAAGACCAAGGAAACTCCGAATCTCTGACACATTAGTTGGCCTTCGCCACTGCACCACCGCTGCCACATTCTTCGGATCCACTGTAATATAATTACATGGAGCCTTGATTATTATCCATTGATGACATGTTTAAAATGCTTTACACCTTGCCATGACTTATGCTTATTTGCTATATTTATCATGACTTCATATGTGTAAACTAGCTTGTGCCATGATAAGTTAATTAAACTTGCTCAATTTGAACTAAAACTTGTCATGTTAGCACTCGAGATTAGTCTTTCTTGAGCTATCCTTTTATGATCCATGCCATGTCTAGTAGGCTGAGTTGAGCGTTGAATCTCTATTGAGCCTTAGTTTGAGCTGTTTTAAGTCTCTTGATGATGCATAAGCTAGTACAATCTGTTAAAAAACAAAAAGATCTCTTTTGTGCGAAAAAACTGATTTCACCAATTCTTTCTCATGAGACGGCTTGCCATTGCACTAGACATGAACTCAGGGGGAGTTTTGGATGACCTAGACTATCTTCTTAAGCTTCTTGCTTGGAGTAGGCGCATAAGGCTTGAGATCTAGCACATGATAAAAATATTGGTTGGAAACGACCATAAGTTTCAAAAGAAAATATGTCATTTGTGCTCAATTTGCTTAAGCTACTAAAAGAACCAAGTACTTGAACAAATGTTTCACTCTTGAGCATATAGCACTCTACTTGGACTCAATATTAGCTTCTTGGTTCCGCTTAGCTTAATTGACATGGCTTGCATTATCCTTGGATGTCTCTAGCTAAACTTTGCTTATTGATGACTTGACTTGCTCACAAATTGCACTACATTTCAGATTGTCATCTCTTTGGTTATATACATATCTTGTCATGATCTAGATAGCCTTTATTGAGTTATGGCTTGATGTAATTCTTAATGGTCATTTTGGATAATTCTCATGGCTCTAAATGCTAAGAATAAACAAACTTCAGCCATTTCATCCATCATCACGACTTATTCTCTCTTTTGTACTCTTGATGTGTTTATTGCCAAAAGGGGGAGAATAGATTGGCGAAAAAGTCTTTTGGGAATCTAGAGCTTGGAGAACAATTTACTCTTTCTTGAGTTGCTCTAATGATTCTTTCTGTCGACATGGTCATGAGTTTCAATTCTTTCTTTGGACCATGTTGGACTCTTCAAACTCAACTTTATGTTTTTCTGGGTTTGTCAATATACTCATCAAGGGGGAGATTGAGAGACCATGCGGTGGTCATCCCGTTGAGAATGATGAGTAATTGACATCGTTTTAGGAAAGTCGAGTTTGAGTTGGTTGGTTCGGACCATGTCGTTGCGTGGTGCAACGGGCTCGGTCGGACTTGGTCAAACCTGGTCAATAGGATTAGTATGCATGTTCTGATGATTCGACAGGTTTGTGGATATGCTTTCACGTATCGAACGGTGCTATTTGACGTGTTTCTTGTCTGTGTTGGCTGCAGGACATCGAGACGGAGTCGTGGCGAGACACGGTGGACCGGACTAGGCGCAGGTGGCGCTGAGGTCAGAACGGTCGGATGTGTCGAAGACGGCGTGGACTCGAGGTGGTTGCGAGGCGTGCGAGGCAAGGAGCGCGGAAGCTTCCCGGAAGGTGCAGGAGGGGCGAAACGGGAATTTCGCAAGGCTACACAAGCGGGAGACGGCTCCGTTAGGGTTTAGTCGGCGTAACGGGTTGGAGACCCGTTAGCCAAGGGCTATAAATAGAGGTGAGGGGCTGCATACCCCTTAGGACACAATAGAGTGAGTTATGGTTTTAGAGTTCATTCATCTCTTTGTGTGTGTTGTGTTCCTCCCAAGAAGCATGTGAGGCTCTTGGTGTTCTTGAGGATTGAGAGGGAGAGGATGGATTGAAAATCTTGTAATCACTCTTCTTCATGATATTATTTGAGTCTTCCCTGCACTTCATCTTGTTCTTGGCAGCAAGTCCCCATAGATTATTTTGTTTTGGTAGATTATTATTACCTCCTGAAGAAAAGTGCTTGCGGTATGGATATTTTTCTTGCTGTAAAGACCTCCCGATCATCGGTACTATCAATGGGTATGCCTTCTCAAAGCCAAACCTTTCTAACACCTTCTGGGCGTAGGCTGGCTGATGTACTAATATTCGTTCAGGGACATGCTCAAGCTGCAGGCCTAAGCAGTATTTGGTTTTACCCAAATCTCTCATTTCAAATTCTGACTCCAGGTAAGAACTTGCTTCTTTTATGTCTTCCATGGTCCCGATGATATTCAGATCATCTACATATACTGAGATTATACAAAATCCATTCTGGGATCGTCGTATAAATACACAGGGACAATCTTCATTGTTCGTGTAGTCTTTCTTGCATAGAAAGTCGCTTAAGCGATTATACCACATCCTGTCTAATTGATTGAGTCCGTACAGTCATTTCCTGAGTTTCACACTGTATAGATTTCTATTTACTCTGTCTTGATTCGGGACAGGGATACCTTCAGGTACCTTCATATAAATTTCTGAATCGAAGTTTCCATAAAGGTATGCAGTTAGCACATCCATCAATTTCATTTCTAAGTTCAGGTTTACTGCCATTGATATTAAATATCTAAAGGTGATTCCACTCATGGCTAGGGAGTAATTTTCTTCATAATCAACTCCTGGGCGTTGAGTCAAACCTTGTGCAACAAGCCTTACTTTATATCTTACGATTTCATTTCTTTCATTTCTCTATCGAACAAATACCCACTTGATGAGGACATCGCTAGTAATGCCAAAGCTAATAATAATGAGACATCAATAACAGGACCAATAACAAGAGCACGAGCCAAGAAACTACAATCTCAGGTGAATCTGCTCCTTAATGAATATGGTATTAATTTTAATGAGAATTGTATACTACCTAAAAACAATGTTTTACTTGTGCTCAGGTTTGAAGAGTTAGCGATGGATGGAGATCAAGAATATGTGGCTGTCATCCAAGGAAGCACAAGCCATGAATAGTGCACCGTGAACAGTACCACTACAGTACGGCCCATGAACAGTGCGCTACAGTACAGCCCGTGAACAGTAGCGCTACAGTACTTGCGGGATGAATAGTACCATATGGAAAATTTAGTGTTGAATGGACTTGGGTTGAGACTATATATTAAGGGGTAGACCCCCCATTGTAAAGGGGAACCACTTTGATAATAGAAAAACTCTTGTTCTTTCGTTGGGCAAACCAGCTTGAGAGAATTGGGAGTTCATTAAAATTAAGATTGTTCAACCTTTTCCGCTGGGAATTGGGAGCGCAATAGAACTTCATCGGTGGTCGTGAAGTTCAGCACGTGAGGTTGGGCGAATTATAGAGTGCTAACTCTTGCATTGGCAACGGGGGATCACTGCGGTTCATCAAATCCACGTGAGTATCCAGATCCTACGTCGAGAAGATCGGGCGACCCCGTATCATCTTGGTATCAGAGCGCGGTTGACTCGGTAGGATTATTTACCCTTACTTTTAGATTGATTTATTTTTCGTCCTTTAGTCCATTAAACTGAAAATTGCAACAACAAAAAAAAATTAACCAAACCCTAGTTTTTGCATCTGTTAATTTTGTGAGTTTTGTTAGGTTTTGATCCATTAGAATTTTTGTTTAGGTGCTGATCGTTCGTGTTTATTTGCGTAGCCTAATCTTTGTGTCCAATCCAAAAAAAAAAAATCTTGCTGATATTCTTTTCATCATTTGAGACTAGCTGTTGAATATTGCATCTAGGGCTGCTCTTGAGTACTTCACACCTTGCTGAATATTTGTGACCTATGCAAAACCAAAAGAACAATTAAACCTAGTTTGGCCTTTGAAAGAAAAGAAAAAGAGGAAGTTGAGCCAAAAAAAAAGAGAAGGAAAGAAAGAAAGAAAGAAAGAAAAAGAAAGCATTGGCCGAATTTGGGTGAGTTCTTAATCCATAATTTCAGATTGTGTAATTTAACCTCTTGAGCAATCTCGTGCCTTACATTCATATCATTGCAATTGGCTAGCGTCTCTCCTAGTACTTGGTGCGAAACGAGCTATCTATTCTTTAATTTCAGATTGCCTAGCTCATTCCTTTGTTTGCATCGAGTCACATTAATCTTTTGTGTGCGTTCATATACTTCACTTAAATCTTTTGGATCAGCACTTAGGCAAAGTATTCTTGCTTGGCTTATTACTTAACTTTACAACATCAAGAATTTCAGATTGCTAGGATATACACTCTCATGCCAAGCTCCACCATATAACCGTTGTTGTGCAAGTAGTGAACACTCTTAATTTCGCTTGATCATCACTGTGCTGTTGTCACTTCTACCAGGTGTAAGTTTTTATTGGCCTTAATTCACTTCGGAAGGGTAAGATCTTTACTTGGAGAGAGGACATAGTGAGATTGAGTGATTTCCACAAAGCATTATTATATACACAGCTATTTGTTTCTTGCATAACTAACCATGTCGTGGAGAAGAACACCATGATGAGAGTGGTGGGACAAATGAAACTCAGGCATTCGTCAAGCAATATCAATTTGGGGCACTCATGAACACTTTCAACGTGAGCTACACCAAGGGCTCAATCAACTCCACGAGAAGCATGATTCTTTTGCTGATCAAATTGCAAGGGATATGCAAAATATGGAGATACAAGCTGATGAAAATGTGCGCCAATGCGGGAGGACATTGGGACCCTCACTAGGCTTATACAAGCTCGCAATGGCGGCGATGAAGCAAGTGTTCAAGGAGGAGAAGCTGCTGCACATGTACCTCCTGCACCGCAACACCGAGTGGCGCCTAACGTGGTGCGCCCACCACAGCTAGGAGGACGAGGAGGAGCCCATGGAGGGCGTGGTCAGGGTCTAGGTGGAGGCCGTGGTGGGCGTGGTGGTGCTGCACATGCGATGGAAGTGGATGGTGATTTTGCTTTGCATTACAATGACCATTATCGTCGTCCACGCAATGAAGATGATGGATTGGGTAGGCTCAAGTTTTCCATGCCCAAGTTTGCAGGTGGAACAGATCCCGAGGAGTATCTCACTTGGGAATTGAAGGTTGATAAAATATTCCGTATGCATCACTATACGGATGAGAGAAAGATACAGTTGGCATCACTTGAGTTTGAAGGTTATGCTTTGGATTGGTGGGAACAAGTCATTACTCAAAGAGTTGAGAATGGAGAAAACCCTGTTGCAACATGGCAAGAGATGAAGCGGGAAATGAGAGCCCGTTTTGTTCCTCGTCATTACAAACGTGATCTATTTGATAAATTGCAGAATATGAAGCAGGGAGCACATTCTGTGGAGGAGTACTACAAGGAGATGGAGCTAGCCATGATTCGAGCCAAAGTTCAAGAACAAGAAGAGCAAACCATGGCACGCTTCCTCTCAGGTTTGAACCATCAAGTCAAAAGAATTGTCAATTTTCAGCCTTATACCAATCTGTATGAGTTAGTGCATCAAGCTACAAAGGCGAACGACAATTGCAAGAGGATGCTAAGTTTGCAAGATCAACGCCCTTTGCTGCACGACACCGACCAGCGGAGGAAGATATGGTTCCAAATCACAAGTAAGCCAACGAACAGCTCAAAGTGGTGGTTCAAGCTTTCGCTCATCATCTAGCAAGAAGGAAGAAGCCACCCAAGTGCAAGGAAGCCATCAAATCCAGCAGCTAGTGTTCCTCTTACGTGGGTTCTACAGCGAAGAGTAGCGGTATACAATGCTTCAAATGCCTTGGTCGTGGTCATATGCAAAAGGATTGCCCAAATAACAAAGCGATGTTGATATTAGATAATGGAGAATATGATTCTGCAAGTGAAGAAGAGAATGATCACCATGCTGATTTAGGGACATATGATGATGCACATGAGGAGGAGCAAGACATAGAGTATTGTGAACCCGAGTTGGTCCTATACTTGTGTGTGCTCCGACAGGTGTTGAGTGTGCAACCAAAGCCTTCCCAAGAACAGCGCTGCAATTTATTCCATACAAGAGCTCAAGTTAGCAAAGATGGCAAATTTTGCAAGGTAATCATTGATGGTGGAGTTGTCGTAATTTGGCTAGCAAGGAGCTTTGCAATAAACTTGGATTGAAGTACAAGAAACACCCACATCCGTATCAGATCCAAAGTGGTTGCATGAGAAAGGTTCATTGAGTGTGGGATACACCGTGGATGTTGAATTTGAAATTGGCACTTATCGTGATACGGTGGAGTGTGATGTGGTGCCTATGGACGTATGTCACTTGCTGCTAGGAAGGCCATGGCAATATGATCGTGCTGTGATTCATGATGGAAGAACTAACCAATACAAGTTTTGGTGGAACAAAAAACAAGTGGTGCTGCTACCGTTGACTCCTTCTCAAATTGTAAATGATAATGTGCGAAGATTGAAGTGCAAGTTGAGAGTGAGAAAGGGAAAGAACCAAAGAGTGTGATTCCACAAAAGGTGAGCAAGAACCACAAACCAAACCCGAGAGGTAAAAGCAAGAGTGAGGGAGAGAAAATTTAGTCATGATAGCCACCAAATCTGATCTAAGAGAGATGAAAGATGATCCCGCTTTGATGCACTTTGTGTTGCTGTACAAGGATGCATTGCTTTCTACTAATGATTTAACATCTCTTCCTAGTGCTGTTTCTCAAGTTTTGCAGGTTTATGACGACGTGTTTCGGAGGACATACCGCTGGACTACCACCTATTCGAGGTATTGAGCATCAAATTGACTTAGTCCCGGAGCACCTCTTCCCAATCGACCGCATCGCACAAATCCGAAGAAACAAAGGAGATTCAACGCCAAGTGCAAGCACTTTTGGACAAAGGGTACGTACGCGAGAGCCTTAGTCCTTGTGCCGTTCCAGTTATTCTTGTTCCTAAAAAAGATGGTACTTGGAGAATGTGCATAGCGTAGAGCTATTAACAACATAACTGTTCGCTATCGTCATCCTATTCCTAGGTTAGATGATATGCTTGATGAGTTAAGTGGTTCTACTATTTTTCTAAGATCGACTTCATAAGTGGCTACCATCAAATAAGAATGAAACATGGTGATGAATGGAAAACTGCTTTTAAAACGAAATTTGGCTTGTATGAATGGTTAGTGATGCCTTTTGGATTGTCCAATGCTCCTAGTACATTCATGCGCTTAATGAACCATGTTTTGAGACACTTCATTGGTAAATTTGTGGTAGTTTACTTTGATGATATTCTGATATATAGTCATTGTTTGGAAGATCATGTTGAACACATGAAACAAGTGCTAGAAGTGCTTAGGAAAGAATGCTTGTATGCCAATCTTGAGAAGTGTACTTTTTGCACTAGTAAGGTTGTGTTTCTAGGCTATGTTGTTTCAGCTCATGGCATTGAAGTGGATGAATCTAAAATTGAAGCTATTAGAAATTGGCCAATTCCTGTGAATGTTAGTCAAATTCAGTAGCTTCCATGGGCTTGCTAGTTTCTATCGGCGATTTGTGAAAGATTTTAGCACCATTGTTGCCCCATTAAATGCATTAACTAAAAGGAGTGATTTTTGAGTGGGAGAAAAACAAGACAAAGCTTTCACTGAATTGAAGAAATGTTTGACCGAGGCACCATTGCTTGCTTTACCTGATTTCACAAAAACTTTTGAGATTGAATGTGATGCTAGTGGAATAGGTATTGGTGGTGTTTTGATGCAAGAAAGAAAACCTGTTGCATATTTCAGTGAGAAACTTCATGGTGCACAATTGAATTATCCTGTATATGATAAAGAACTATATGCTCTTGTGCGTGTGTTGGAAACTTGGCAACATTATCTTTGGCCTAAGGAATTCATAATACATTCTGATCATGAATCTTTGAAATATTTAAAGGGCCAGTTAAATTGAATCGTAGACATGCTAAGTGGGTAGAATTCATTGAGACTTTTCCATACATTATCAAATATAAGAAAGGCAAAGAGAATGTGGTAGCTGATGCTTTGTCTAGAAAACATGTGCTTTTGACTCGCTTGGAAGTAAATGTACCAGGGTTGGAAAGTTTGAAAGATTTATATGCTTCCGATCATGAATTTGCAGCTCCATATTCTAATTGCAAAGATGGGAAAGGGTGGGATAAGTTTCATATTCATGATGGTTTTCTTCGCATGAATAAGCTATCTGTTCGGATTCCTCCGTATGCTTGTTATTGTTGCAGGAATCTCATGCGGGAGGATTGATGGGGCATTTTGGGAGGAGAAGACTTACATGATGTTGGTGATAACTTCTATTGGCCAAAGATGAGGCGAGACGTCGAGAGGTTTGTTCAAAGATGCATCACATGCCATAAGGCTAAGTCAAAACTCAATCCACATGGTTTGTATACTCCACTTCCGGTTCCTAGTGCTCCTTGGGAAGATATTAACATGGATTTTGTATTAGGACTGCCTAGGACCAAGAGGGGAAGGGATTCAATCTTTGTTGTTGTGGATAGGTTCTCTAAAATGGCACATTTTATTCCCTGTCATAAGAGCGACGATGCGTCGCATGTAGCCGATTTGTTTTTCAGGGAAATTGTGAGATTGCATGGAATACCAAGAACCATTGTTTCAGATCGCGACGTCAAGTTCATGAGCTACTTTTGGAAGACTTTGTGGGCCAAGCTTGGGACAAAGTTGTTGTTTTCAACAACTTGTCACCCACAAACAGATGGGCAAACGGAGGTGGTGAACCGCACACTTTCAACGTTGCTACGTACCATGATAAAGAAGAACTTGAAAGAGTGGGAAGATTGTCACCGCATGTGGAGTTTGCATATAACAGGCGGTACATTCTACAACTCAATTGAGTCCATTCGAGGTGGTGTACGGCTTCAAACCAATCACGCCCTTGATTTACTTCCTCTCCCACTACAAGAACGTGCAAATATGGAGGCTTCTAAACGTGCTGATTTTTGTGAAAAAACTCCATGCCACTACCAAAGAGGTAATTGAAAAGAAGGTACGTGCTTATGCTTCCAAAGCTAACAAATCTAGAAAGAAAATGCTTTTTGAACCAGGTGATTTAGTGTGGGTACACCTTCGCAAAGATCGCTTTCATGAGCGTAGATCCAAATTGATGCCCGTGGTGATGGACCTTTAAAGTTCTTGCCAAGATCAATGACAATGCATACAAGATTGAGCTTCCGGTGATGACTATGGGGTAAGTTCTACATTTAATGTTGCTGATCTATCACCTTTCTTTGGACAAGATTGTACAGTCGAGGTCGACTCCTTTTCAAGAAGGGAGGATGATGAGGACATCGCTAGTAATGCCAAAGCTAATAATAATGAGACATCAATAACAGGACCAATAACAAGAGCACGAGCCAAGAAACTACAATCTCGTGTGAATCGCTCCTTAATGAATATGGTATTAATTTTAATGAGAATTGTATACTACCTAAAAACAATGTTTTACTTGTGCTCGTGTTTGAAGAGTTAGCGATGGATGGAGATCAAGAATATGTGGCTGTCATCCAAGGAAGCACAAGCCATGAATAGTGCACCGTGAACAGTACCACTACAAGACGGCCCATGAACAAGTGCGCTACAAGACAGCCCGTGAACAGAGCGCCACAAGACTTATGGGATGAATAGTACCATATGGAAAATTTAGTGTTGAATGGACTTGGGTTGAGACTATATATTAAGGGGTAGACCCCCATTGTAAAGGGGAACCACTTTGATAATAGAAAAACTCTTGTTCTTTCGTTGGGCAAACCAACTTGAGAGAATTGGGAGTTCATTAAAATTAAGATTGTTCAACCTTTTCCGCTGGGAATTGGGAGCGCAATAGAACTTCATCGGTGGTCGTGAAGTTCAGCACGTGAGGTTGGGCGAATTATAGAGTGCTAACTCTTGCATTGGCAACGGGGGATCACTGCGGTTCATCAAATCCACGTGAGTATCCAGATCCTACGTCGAGAAGATCGGGCGACCCCGTATCACCACTTATACCCTACAGGGTGGACATGTAGAGATGTGCGGCTTACGGGCCCAAACATCTCTCTTTTGTTCAGAGATAATAATTCAGCTTCTAATACCTTCTTCCATCTCCCAAACCAATCTTTTCTTACATTCAGTGAGCGATATAGGCTCTGGATCAAGATCGAGGATTATGGTAATTTTTTTTGCAAAGTAGATATCAATATTGACTGTTATCCTATTCATGGACTCTCCCGTGTGCACATAGTTTATAGCTATTTCATCATGAGTTGCTTCTTCTTATGCTTCTACTTACTCTTCGCTTCTTTTAGTTGCGGTGGCAAGTCCCATTATTTTTTCGTCTCCAATATGTGCGCACACATCCATGCTGATTTCTCCTTCTATGGCAATATTCAGATCTAGTATGCCTTTTTTTGAATGTGTCATACTGGTGCCAAGTCTCAACTAGCTCCCCTTCTAGTTCAAGGGAACTTCAGTGATCGGCTGTGTCAAGTCCTTCTTATCCTTCTTCACCAGACGTCCCCAGTTACATAAGATTCGAGGAGCCAGGGTTCTCGTCCTTTTATTCTGAGGCCTCTGGATGAGATTAGGGATACCTTCAACTTTCTTTGGTATTTCAACCCTCTCCGGTGCATTGTGTGCAAGCACATGCGACTTGGTCACGCTCTTCAAATCACTAAAGTGGTTAGGCAGCTGATTTGCTAATGCTTGCAAATCAATGATCTTCTAGACTTCTCTATTTATTTCACTAGTGCGCAGGTCATGTGCATGGATTCCCGTGGCTTGCCATGTAATTTTCTGATATTTTTCATCAAAGGGTTGAGAGCTCATTCATCCCTTTGTGTGGGTTGTGTTCCTCCCAAGAAGCTTGTGAGGCTCTTGGTGTTCTTGAGGATTGAGAGGGAGAGGATGGATTGAGAGTCTTGTAACCATTCCTTTTGTTCTTTTGTGTATGTGTATGGGAAGAAGTCAGTTTGCTGTAAGAACTTCTCAGTTTAATCTTTCATCGTGATGAGTCTTTATGTGAATCCTTTTGTCTGAAGTTTGTTTTGTTCTCTGCTCTTCCCTGTGCTTTCAGTTCTGTTCCCCCTTAGCTGCTTTCTGTTTGATTTTCTTCATTTTAAGTGAAGTGTTTGTCCAAATTAGCTTCAGTATTTCTTTGCTCAGGACTAGGATCCTATCTCTAAGATTAACTCCTGAGAGCAAACGCTAAAACAGATGTTCTTCTCTTCAAGATTTCTCTTATTGCAGATTTGCTCTGTTTACAGAACTTAGGATCTCTATTTGTGAAGTCAGAGCAAGTTTGAACATTTGTGTCTCTTTGTGAAATGTAGTTAGTTCTTGCTATCTTGATCTGAAGCTGAGTCCTGGAGGTAATCAAGAAGTTCAGATACCAAAGATTCAAGAACCAGTCTCCTTTATGATCAGTTTCATGATTTCGGTTTCTTGCTCTGAACACTTTCTTCAGCCAAATAACTTTTGTCTATTTCCTAATGTTTGTTTTACCATTCAGATAACCTGAAAAGAAGAATCAATCCTTTGGAAATTTCCCAGTCTCTTGGCCGTGTACAGGATTTACGGTGCCAGTTAGTTTCAAACAAAGTCTGCTCCTCCAGACTGGTTCTTTCCTGCTGTTTTGCTTTTCCTTTCTGTTTTTACTTTTCACTTTCAGTTTTTAGTCATTGCTCTGTGATTCAGTCACAGCAAGTCTTTTGCGTTATCTTATTAAGTCTGGCAACAAACTTCAATTGGGATTTCTCTTCCATCGGATAGACTGGTTGCTTTACTACTTTATGCGCCAACAGACCTCTTCCTCTGTTCTGATTTATGTTGGCTGGTTGAGTTCCTTTTTTTATTTTCTTTTGCTGATCTTTGACAATTTTGCATGCAGATCAAACAGCGGTATTTTCAGTTGAATTTTTTACTGGTTGGTCTCTGATTTATGCTGAATTTTTCAGTGTCACATGCGTTCCAAATTTCAGCAAGATTAATTTTAATTTTGTGTGAGGTGCTTTGTTTTGCTTCTTTTTGAAAAACAGTGTACGAATTCTCGGTGGCGATTTTAAAAGAGAGCGACATTCACCCCCCTCTGTCGCCATTTCGGTCCTACAATATGTTAAACAATCCATTTAATTTCAGATTATGACTTATTTGGTTTTAGCTTGGCGCTACATGGTTTGTCATGATCTAGATAGCACTTTCACCTTTTATGGCTTGGTGTAATTTTTGTAAAGTCACTTTGGATAATCTTCATGACTCATGATGCTTAAAATGATTCAAATCCGGTCACTTCATTTCATTCATGCTCTACCTTCTACCTTGCATCTTGATGACTCTATTGCCAAAAGGGAAGAATGAAAGAGTAAAAAAGCATTAAGGGGTGCAAAACGCGGAGAATGATAAAGCATTAAAAGAGAATAATGCTTGGTCATCTTGTTATGAAAATGGTCATGTGAGCAACTGCTCTTTTCTTTGGACCATGAGCAAGTTGGACTTTTAGGTCTGATCTAGAGTTTTTGTAGAAAACTTGATCTTTCTGTAATGCCCTGAACGTCGTTTCATAACAGAGTTGTCGATTTTTTGGTAAATCGTGGGAAGGGAAAAATAAAAATTGTGGAATAGCATAAAATAAATAACTAAATAAAAACTCTGAGTGGGCTGCCTGGAGAGTGGGCCGACCGCCTTGGGCCTTCCGTCCCAAGGGGTGGCCGCACCCCCTCCCCCTCCCCCAAAAACCCTAGCGCCCCTATTTCCCCCCCAGCCACCCCTCTTCCTCCACCCCTTGGCCACACCCCCTCCTGGATTGCGCCTCCAACTCTCCCACACAGCTTCTATCCATTGGTGCAAAGGAGAAAGAGAAGGAAGAAGAGGAAAGGGAAGAGAAGGTAGAAGAAGAGAAGGAAGAGAAGAAGAGGAGGAAAGAAGAGGGGTGATCCCAAGGGATCCCCTAGGTAACTCTCCCTCATCTCAAATCCCTCTGTTATTACTGAATTTAGGGTTCTCAGCCAAAGAATTGGTGGGGGATTAGCAATTAGATTCCCCGATTAGGGATTTCTTGCTATCTATCTGTAGATCAATTCGCGCAGCGCATCTGTTTGCGCAGTTTAGACCTATGAAACGATTTTTTCTGTGGGTCCTCCCAAAAGGAAAATTGTAGAGGATGACGCTATCTATTTGCTGTAATTTTTCCAGAATTTTAGGCTGCGGGATTTGGGCGCAGCAAAGTCGGGAACTTTGTTGTCTGGTAGAGGTGCAGATTGGCGCAGATCGCTGTTCAAGGGCGATTTAGGGGCAGTAAATGGCTTAGTATTGTTAAAGATACAAAAATATTAAGCAGCGTTGCTGCAGTGGGTAGATTGAAGAATCGTTTAGCGGAGAGGATTATATGTGGGTTCGGGGTTTTAGCGACGTCTTTATTTCTTAAGACGCGTTTTCATTGTTGTATGTATTGTGCTGAGAGGTACTTTGGACAGGTGGTTTTGCTCCTGAGCACACGTGATTGCTTCACTTCGTCGGTAGAGGCAAATAAACGTAGTGGCTGTGCTACAGTTTAACTTATTGAGAGACCATGTGAAGGTCATCCCGTGTGTGTGTTGAGTAATTGACATCGGTTTAGGAAAGTCGAGTTTGAGTTGGTTGGTTCGGACCTTGACGTTGCGTGGTGTAACGGGCTCGGTCGGACTTGGTCAAACTTGGTCGTATGGGATGAGGATGCATATTCTGATGATTCGACGGTTTGGACTTTATTATGCTTACATGTATCGAGTGGTGCTATTTGATGTGTTTCTTGTTTGTGTTGGCTACAGGATGTCGAGGCGGAGTCGTGGCGAGACACGAGGTGACCGGACTAGACACGGGCGGTGTCGAGGTCAGAACGATCGAGATGTGTCGAAGACGGCGTGAACTCGAGGTGGTTGAGTCGTGGACGACAAGGAGCGCGGAAGCTTCCCGGAAGGTGCAGGAGGGGCGAAATGGTAATTTCGCGAGACTGAACAAGCGGGAGTGGGCTCCGTTCGGGTTTAGCGGGCGTAACGGGTTGGAAACCCGTTAGCCAGGGGCTATAAATAGATGTGAGGGGCTGCATGCCTCCTCATGGCTTTGGGAGAGAGTTAGGGTTTAGTGAGTCAAAAGTGCCTTTGGAGAGGTCTTTTGCTTTGAGGCTTTAGTAGTTGAGAGTTGGTGAAGATGGACAGCGGGTTGTCTCCTTCGTAGCTCTTTTCTTTCTCTGTGTTTTTTAGTGGAGTTCTTGATTTGAGAGAGGGAGAGGTTGGAGATGAGTTGAAAAACCTTGTAATCATCCCTTGTTCTAATGTCCATGCGTATCGGGACATCTTTGTGATGCTCTAGCTTCCATGAATGAATTTTCTGAAGTTTGCTCCTGTTCGTGTTTATTTCCTCGGATACTCTCTGTGGTTGATTTCTGAGATTTTCATTTTCGCCTTGTTTCTTGCTGTGGAGGTGTAAAATGGATTGCTCTATGTTGGGATAGTGCCCCAAGGTCATTTGATCGATTTTCCCAAGATTAAATCTCAGATTTCTCTTCTTGGCATCCTCTGTTCTTCATTTCCTCTTCTAGGGTTTTGGTGCAAATCTTTTTCCCTCTTTGAGATGGCTTGAAATTTGGCTAGTAGAGTCCAGTGGCTATTGCTAACATATCCTCAAAGTCTTTTGGCCAAAGGATCAAATAATTGTTGGAAATTTGATTTTGAGGATGCACTCTGTACCTTTTCAGTTTCTTGCCCAAATCTGAAATTCTTGGTTTTTAGTTGGGTCTTCTTGGTTCCCAGGGTTCCTCTGGCTATTTGGCTTATGGTTATGCTTCTCTAGGCCGAGGAAACCTAAAGAAACTCTTCATTTTTTATGCTCCTCCTTGCTTTCGTTCGAGTTTCTTTCTTCGTTTCACCCCGCAGTTCGAGTTCTTTCTTGCTGTCTATTCTCTATTTTTCTTTACTTTCAGTTTACTCTGGGCTGCAGCTTCTCTCGGCAATTTTTCTTGTTTTGGTTGCAGAATCAACAAGCTGTTCTTGCTGTCTTCGGTTGTGTGGGCAGTTTTCGGTTGTGCACAGGAAATACTTTGCCAGACAGACAGCAGACTGTTTTCTTCTCTTTTGGCTGTGACCTTCTTCAGATTTTCATATTGGTCTTTTTGTTTCTCCTCTCAGCAGCAAGCAGTAATCACTGCTTTTTCGCTTAGTTTGTGTCGATTCGGTCGTGATCGGCCAAGAGCTCTCTTCTTGTAGTTGTTTCCTTGAGCAGTTTTGTTGTCGGCAGCAGTTTCAGCTTCTATTTTCGGATCGATCGCTGCAAAGATCATCTTCGGTCAAGCTCTCATCTCTGGTTCGGTTCAGAGCTGCAGTTTCCGGCTACGATCGTTTCTTTTCAAGTCTGCTAATTCTTTTGTAGTGCTGATTGGTGAACCAGAGAAGAGCACAATTTGACAGATTTCTAAACCAAGGTCAGACCGGCAGTAAATGAGCAGTTGGATCGGTTTGGTTTTCTTTGCTTCTGTGTTTCTGCTCTAAGTCCTATTCGGTTGAACTGCCTGTGTCCTGTCTTCGGTCATCAGTCTGGTTTTGCATCTTCTGTGAGGTTCTTCGGCAAATCGGCAAAATCTATTTTGTGCTTCATATCTTTTATACCTACCGTAGAGACAAATTTTGTGGATACTTTGGGGCAAATTTTTTTGAAGGCACCATTCACCCCCCCTCTGTTGCCTTTTCGGTCCTACACTTATTAATTTTATTGCCTACACCATAATTGCTAAGGTTTGGTAAATAATCTACCTTTAAACAAAGATGCCATACTGCGTTTAATGCCTTGTGTTTTAATTGTGGATGGAATAGCTACATTCATATGCCAACTAATTAAAAAACTTATGAGGCATGACTCGTGGGAGTCGGTGGTGGTTAAATGATTGTGGATCATGTGGTTATATTCCTAAGGAATAAATTATGGGCATATCATTCATATCTTGTCATGACATTTGCATATGTAGATGTCGCCAGTACTTAGCCAGAATCGCATCTGCACAACATCGTATATTGCCGTAATATGATGCACACTCTTATCCTGTTGGGAAAGGATGCTGTGGAGCATAGCATGATAGCACTCATATGCATTCATATGCATTGTAGTGGATTGCTTTGTGGTTGTCGTTTGGGATGTAAATGAGGTTATAGTGTGGTTGAGAAGAGCTATTTGATATTGCTTATTCCTTATACCCCGTGATGTCAATTGGATGCTTAATTATCCGTAGTTTAATTAATTTGTTAAACAGTTTGCTTGCTGAGATTTTATCTCACCCTTGTTTTCCCCCCTACAGGTGATCATTGAGCATGCATGGGAAGGGTAGAGCGGCACCACCTTAATGCACTTGGATCATAAATTTATGTTGTAATAAAGATGAAGAGATTCTAGACATTTGCCTAGCTATCTCATCAATGTTTACTTTAACTAATAGTGTTAAATTTGTGAACTATTCTTTTAATTAAAATGTTGGAGGTTGATTTTAATTATTGAATTGTTATCACTATCATGTTTCCCTTTGTTGATTATGCTTTCGCTTATCTTATCTTGATTTAGGAATTGTTGCCAGTTTAATTTACCTTATAAGTAGGTTAGTAGTGGAGTGGTTTTAGTAGCATCCCAGGGTAATGTGTGTCTTGGGGTGTTACACTTTCTTTGTTTGCTCCATTTCATGCTTTATCATCGTGGTCATGGGTTCCTTCTTCACCTCTGTTAGAACATGTGTGGCTTTTGCTTTTCTTTTCAAAAAACAAACTCATCTTCATGCCTTTTCAGTGTTTTTCAATATACTCGTCAAGGGGGAGATTGTGAGACCATGTGGAGGTCACCCCATGGTTGTGATGAGTAATTGACTCTTGATCGAGAGAGTTTGAGTTTGGTTTTTGATAGTTGAGCAGATGTTGGCTCTTTGTCTGAGTTCTAGAGATCTTGCTATTATGACTACGACCTTGGCCTTCGACTTACTGCTGTGTGTGGTTGGCAGTCAGTCTTACGACCATGTGGTCGGAAGTGGCATTTACAACTTGGTAGTCGAATGGTCTTACAAAGATGGGATTCAAGAGCTCGCGATTTACGCTTACGACTTGGTGTTCAGCAGAGGATCTACGACTTCATGGTTGTAGGTGATCCTTCGACTTGAGGCTGTCGTTCTCGGAGTCTATGACTTTGTAGTCGTAGATGATCGACTATGGTCGCAGAAGCCTTTTACGACTTGGTGGTCGTAAAAGCCCTTACGACTTGGTGGTCAGCTGAGGCCTTATGACTTGGTGGTCGTAAAGTATCTCTCGACTTGGTAGTCATAGGCGGCTTACGACTTGGTAGTCAGCACTACGACTTGGTAGTCGTAGGTGGCTTACGACTTGGTGATCGGTGAGGGCTTACGACTTGGGGTCGGCACTACGACTTGGTAGTCGTGAGGTCCTTTCGACTTGGTGGTGCAGAGGACCGAAATGGCAATAGAGGTGGGTGAATGGTGCTTTCAAATTGTAACATCCCAAGACCCACATTACCCTGGGATGCTACTAAAACCACTCCACAATTAACTAATTTACAAGATAAAATAAACTGGCAACAATTACTAAACAATATAGTATAAGCGAAAGCATAAACAATTAAGGGAAAACAGAACAGTGATAACAATTCAATATTCATAATCAACTCCAACGTAATAACCAAAGAAATAGTTCCAAATTTAACATTATTAAGATGAAACAATCACCGACAAGATAGATAAGCAAAAGACTAGAATCCTTTCAACTTTATTTCAGCATTAAAATATAATCCAAGTGCATCGGTGTGGTGCCGCCTACTCTTCCCATGCATGCTCAAAGTCCACCTGTAGGGAGGGAAAAACAAGGGTGAGATAAAAATCTCAGCGAACAAACAGTTTAACAAGCTATTCAAACTACAAACAATTATACATTATCATTTATAATTCCATACATTCACAACCACAATTCGTGTCCACAATTATTAAACCACCAAAGACTTCCATGAGTCATACCTCTTCAATTTCAGATTTAAATGGCATATGAATGCAGTCATTTTATCCACAAATAAATGCAAATGAAAGCTTCATGCTATGCTCCACATCACTCTTTCCCAGCGGGATAAGAGGTGCATTGTATTACAGCAATATACGATGTTGTACCGGTACGGTCGCGGCTAGGTGCGGCGACATCCACATATGCAAATGTCATGATATGATATGAATGATATGATAATCATAAATCACCTGAATCCAACTTCAAAGGAGCATCATCATGCTCTCAACATGTCCACATTCACAACTCACCACATGTTTATTTTCATATTCCACATTCGCACATTAAGCAAAATTCCACATGACTACTAGCAGTTTATCAACATATCAATTAATCAATACTTGCTACCATCATCACATTTAGAATATCATGCAACCATGGCATAATGTATCAAATTACGATAATAATGTAAATTGAAAGTAGAAGGAATAACGAGTTAAACGGTAGCAACCACCGCTACATTTACTTGCCTCAACCAACGAAGCGAAGCAAATCAAGGGTGCTCAGGGGCAAAACCGCCTGTCCAAAAGGCATCTCTCAGCACAAAGCTACAGCACACAAATACAACTTAATAATGAAAGACGTCGCTAGAACCCCGAACCCGCACAAACTCCTCTCCGCTCAACAATTCGGCAAACTACCCACTGCAGCAGTGCTGCTTAAAATTTTCGTATCTTTTAAAATATTAAGCCAATTACAGCAAACGAAATATCTCTGGTTTCCACACTTAAATGCCTTCATTTTTCATGTAGACCACATATTTTTATTTTGATCATAGCTATGTGTAACTTAATGCACAAAACAGAGGAAGATCTCTGTTCTGGCAGACTGGACAGCAGGATTCAAATGCGTTCCAAGAACAGTACATGGGTCCAAAAAATATAATTTTTATACAGCAGCTAGATTACCAATTTCTCTACAATTTTCTCAATTGAGACCATGATCATAAAAATCATTTACTACCACTAAATCACATTTTAATAGCAGTCTGTCCCAATCTGCTAGCCTGACAAACAGCGGTATTTCTGACCCTGTACCTCCTAGATCCCACGGTCAAAAATTCTTAAAAAAATACAGGAGATGGGTTTCGCATCCTATACAACTTTACTTTTGGGAGGGTCCACAGGAAAAATCGTTTACTAGGTCTAAACCGAGCAAACAGACGCGCTGTGCGAATCAATCTACAGGTAGACAGCAGGTAATCCCTAATCGGGCAATCAAACTATTAATCCCCTTCAAAATCCGTGCCAAGAACCCTAATTATTCAGAAAAACAGAGGGTTTGGGATGGAGAAAAATTACCTAGATGAGGGATCACCCCTCTTCTTTCCTCCTCTTCTTCTTCTCCTTCCTTCTCCTTCCTCCTCCTCTCCTTCTCCTTCCTTCTCCTTTCTTCTCCTTCCAATGGCAGCAGCAGGGGGTGCAGATCTTGCTGGGGAGGGGGCGGCCAAAGGGGTGGAGAAAGGGGACGGGGTGGCGGATGGTCTAGGGGAAAAGGGGAGGGCTCTAGGGTTAAGGGGAGGGTGCGGCCACCCTTGGGCCTTGGCCTGTGGTGGTCGCCCACTCCCTGTGCAATCCCTCCGGTTTTTAATTTAATTTTTAATTTAATTTATTTATTTTACATTGTTCTATAATTTTTATTTTTCCCTTCCCATGATTTACCAAAAAACTGGCGACTCCGCGATTATTTTAAAAACTTACACCGTAACGACGTTCACGATATTACATTCTCCCCACCTAAAAAGGATTCGTCCTCTAATAAACCCCACAGCTAGGAGTTCATCCAACTTCTTCTTCAACTCCACCTGCTCCACAGATGCCATCCGATACGGGGACTAATAGATAGGCCGCGTACCCAGAACAAGGTCTATACGGAAATCTGGTTCCCGCCCGGTGGCGCACTGGAGCTCAACAGGAAAAACATCTGGGTACCTGCAAGCCACAGGTATATCCTCTAGCCTCAACACAGCCTCGTGTCCCTCAACCATGGCCCACAGAAAACCTGACTTCTGCATTTGTCGATCGGGAAACAACTGGCACAGCAACGAGAGAGAGTACTACCGGGTACTCCCTTGGAAGACAACTTCACGTCGCACGGAGACCGCAAAGTGTTGTCTTCCGTAAACAAGAGATAATAGCTCGACATCGCGAGCCAATCCATGCCAAGGATCACATCGAAAGGCTCCAGGGGTATAACCACCAAATTCACCACGAACTGCTCATCTGCTAGAACCACCACACAACCAGGGCAAATACGAGCACTCGAAATAAGCCCACTGGGAGAACTAACAACCACTGCTCTCCCAACCAACTGCACGGACAGACCTGCCCGCTGGACAAAAACCTCCGAGACAAAAGAAAAACTAGCCCCGGAATCCAAAAGTACAGAAGCATCAAAAGAATCAACAGATAAGGTACCTGCCACCACATCTCCATGATCCCTGCCATCAGACGCTGGCATGGCATACGCCGCAGGAACAGCTGAAGAAGAAGGACCTCCCGCGCCCAGGAAAGTCGGCACAGAAGTCCACTGAGGTATAGGCGCCGTAGGAGTAGCAGGCTGCTGGACCCAAGATCCTCGTGTGGACGCCACGGACGAGCGACGAAAGGTCTTTCAAGGCCGGCAGTCGCGCGGCAGGGACCGCGGCAAGAATTATGGGTAGGAGCCGCAACCATCATCTGCAGTCTTTGGCGGGCGGGTAGAAACTCTTGAAGATGTAGGCGCTAACTCCCACTGTAGTTTCCCTTGGGATTCTGCCTGCACACCACATCCCTGCGGTTATGACCACAGATAGTACACTGTCCACTCCAAGTGCAATCGCTCCGCCTATGCGGGTCTCCACAACGAAAACACACCAAGCCCAGCCCGGGCTTCGCTATGGCACGGTACTGCAGAGAGCTCCCTCCAGTAGAGCTGGACTGTCCCGTACAACCACTGAGAGACCATGTGGAGGTCATCTCGTGTGTATGATGAGTAATTGAGATCGGTTTAGGAAAGTCGAGTTTGAGTTGGTTGGTCGAACCTTGACGTTGCGTGGTGTAACGGGCTCGGTCGGACTGGTCAAACGTGGTCGTATGGCATTAGGATGCATATTCTTTGATTCGATAGGTTTGGACTTCATCATGGGTAAGTATGACGCTTTTATACTTTCATGTGTCGAGCGGTGCTATTTGACGGTTTGCTTGTCTGTGTGATTGCAGGACTTTGGAGCTAGGTCATGGTGAGGTGTGGGAGGACCGGGACTAGACACAGGAGGTGTTGAGGTCCAGACGATCAGAGATGACCGAGGCGGCTGAGGTGGTTGCGAGTCGGAAGACGAGGAACCGGAGCTGGAGCTACCGGAGGTGGACACGATAGGCGACAGCGAGGAGGATCGAGAATAGGCTCAGGGAGGAGTCGAGGTCCAGACGGTCAAGGTGCCGGTTGCGGTTGTGCGGCGGTGAAGCTTCGGGAAGGGCGTGAGGGCAGTTCAGAAAATTGACTCGGAGCTCATGAAGCGGATTCGGTTGGCGCTAATGGATAAAGCGCAGAGTTGTTGAGAGTTAAATGGATAAAGCAAATGGGGAACCCGTTAGTGCAGTGGCGAAGCCAGGATTAAAATTGAGGGTGGGCTGAAGTATTTGTCGAACTAAACTAAGTTGACACAAATATAGTCTTATACTCTTATAGAATTTTAAATTCATGCAGAAATTATATAGTTGGAGTCTTGGAGACAAATAACGAAAAACAGAGAAATACAAAGTACATACCTCGACAATAGAAAATGCATACCCAATAATATATAATTATTCTGCTATGAGTACGGACTAGAAATAAATCACATGTGTATGAAACATATGAAATTTAGTTATATAATAGAAAATTGTGAATAATAATTGAAATTTAGATCATATGAATTATGCAACATACCACAAATAAGCTAATTTGAACCACGAAACAAATTTGAATCACGGGGCAAATGCATTCTACGTGACTTCATGCTTTGGAAACGGTTTATGATTTTATCATCATCAATGGTTTTAAAGATCTCTCGCTCAGTGTAATCTTCAATTGGTATGCGCAGCGCCGGATCAGCAATTATTTCATTTGGATTAAATTCTAGTCGAAGCTTCTTTGGTTGAGTTGTACTCTCATCGGTTGGACGAGAACCACTTGAATTACTTGCGAAATAGTTGCACAAAGTTCGTTTCTCTATTATAGCAAAATCTATAAATAAATTATTAGTCTAAAATCTAAGCTCTAAAATGCTAAAAGCCTAAATTGATAAAAAAAAGAAATAAAAAAATTACCAAAAAAACGAAGCCGTCGGCCGAATAGCCGACCTATCCTCTCGTGCTCACATCGCTCGCTGTTCACATGGGACACTCGTCGGCAATCGAGCAACAAGGCGCCACTCGCCTCCGCCCTATTTCTTCGCCGCGCAAAGACACAGCAGCAGCTCCTCAGTCTTCAACGCCCTCTCTCTCTCGTTCGCTTCTCAAATCGCTCGGCGGTCGGCTCCTCCGCTCCTCCTTGCTCGCCGCCCACGCCTCGCTCCCGGCTCCTCCGCTCCCCCTCGCTCGCCGCCTCGCTCGCCTCGCCTCGCTCGGCTCTTGGCTCGGCTCCTACTCGCTCGCCGCCTCGCGCCCTCGCCTCGCTCCGGCTCTTGGCTCGGCTCCTACTCGCTCGCCGCCTCGCATGCCTCGCGTCGCTCCGGCTCCTCGGCCAGCTCCTCCTCGCCTCGCTCAGAGGCGGAGTCCACTCACTCGCCGAGTCGCCGCCGCCCGCCGGAGTCCGCCGTCCCAAACTCATGGCGGCGCCTGGTCCCTCGCCGCTACGACCGGCTCCCCGCCTCGGCCCCTCGTCGCCCCGCTCCGACTCCTCTCGCCGGGTCGCCGCACCGCCGCCAGAATTGGCCTAGGGGCTGGGAAGTGGGAAGTGCCGAAGTGGATCTGTGCTCCTCTGGGTCTGCCGCCGCCTGGGAATAGTGATTGTGTGTTTTCGTGGGCGGCTGAGCCTCTTTAAGGGAAATGTGTTGCTTTTTGTTATTTGTTACTTGTTGTTGGGCTTAAACCTTAAAGACCCTGTGATTGTGAGACTCATTGTCAGCCGGCTGCCGTGGTCGCTCGCCGGGAGGGGGGGTTCCGCCGCTCGAGCCTTACTAAGCCTCCCCACAGCCGCCCTGCGTTAGTGGAAGGCTATAAATAGAGAGGTTGTTCTCTAGAGCCACTTGAGAGTTTTTGTGCATTTGCTCTCCATGTGTGTGTGTTTTCCTTTATTGTGTGAAGAGTAGGCAGGAGTAGTGCTTCTCTCTATTATGTTTGTTCTTTTCTGTGTGTTCTTCTTTGTATGTGTGAAAGGGTTGAGGTGGCTATGGAAGATTCCTATGTAATCTTTCATCTTCTTGAATCTATTTGAGTAGTCTTACATTTGAGATGTTCTGGTTATGTGTTCTTTCTGTGCTTCTCATCTGGTTTCTCCTGGCTACCACCGTTCTCTCTATTGTTCTTTGATCCTTTTTGTATTATTCTCTTCTCTGTTGAGATTCTGTTCGAGCAACTGCATTTCTTCCTTGCTTTGAACTGAGGATATACACAAAGCCTCTTGGCTAGCCAATTCCCGAAAGCAAAGGTCTAAATAGCATTGTTCTCTCTCATGATTTTGGTCGTTTTAGCTTTTCTCTGTTTCTAGGATTTCTTTTTCGTTAGCAGGGGATTCATGTTCTCGTGGTGTCTCAGCGAAAATTTGTTCTCTGTTTATGTTTTTGTGTAATGAGGTCATTCCCTGTTGCAATTAAAAGTCTCAAGATCAAAAGATTGGAGGATCTCAAGTGACTTAGAATTCGATCTCATTTCTGATGAGGATTTCTGCCTTCGGTTCAGTTTTTGTTTTGGTCTTTTTGCTTTCCTCTTTAAGTTGTGCTTTTCTCCTTTTGTCTTGCTGCGTCTGGTGTGTAATACCCGAGCTGTTCAGTAGTTGGTCTCTGCTGTTTTCGGCAAAAATCTGATGCCTGCTTTCAGTTCCCAGTCAGGCCGAACGCTGCTCTCTGGTCTGCATTTTACTTTTCTACCAGCTTCCGTTCTTTTGGTTCCCGGTCAGACCAAAAATCTGTCTTCCTGTACTTACTGTTTCATCCAAAGAAATTTGTTTTTGTCTCCTCTGCTAATTTCCTTTTGGCTTGGCTTTTACTCTTTGGTTGCAATTTCTGTTTTGAAGTGTCTGATCTGTTTTTAGTTTGCAGCATATGCTCTTTTACTCAAGATTGCTCTCTGTCTATCTCCTCCTTGTCTTGAGGATTGACTGGCTATTTTGACTGAAGTCCTGGCCGATTATTCTGAAAAGCTCAACAGTTTGATCTTCATTTCTCGGCTGTGGTTTGGGCTGTGCAGTAATTACTGTTTATCTTTTTCAGTCCAGCTTCAGGCTGCAGGTGAACTCTATTTTCGGTTCAGCCTCTTTCTTTGATCGGTTAGTTGTTTTTCCGTCAGCTTCTTCTCTGTTCACTAATATGCATTTCTTCCTTATCTTGCTTTCTTCTCTTTTCTGGTTCAGAATTAGTAGCTTTCCTTCCCCTCTGTTCTGTTCTGTATTTTTGGCCTTCTCAACCTTCGGCAATTTCAGGGTTGGAGACCACTGTCAGTGTTTTGCCTCTACAGTGAAGTCTCTGATTGTCAGCTTTTGTTCCTTCTTCAATCTAGTTTTTAGTGAAGTCACTATGTCTTTTGTTCTCGGCTGGTTCTTCTGTGAGTCTTTTCGGTAAATCGGCAAAAATGTTTTCGGCTTCCTGTGAGTGAATTTCTTCTTACTTCATAGCTCCTGTAGCTATCGGAGAAGATTGTGTGTGAATACTCGGGGGCAATTTTGAAACGCACCATTCACCCCCCTGTTGCCGTTTTCGATCCTACAATTGGTATCAGAGCCGGTTAGCTCTTCTTCATAAATCTTAACCGGTCTCTAGAGCCAGGGCAACAGACAAGTACTCGACCAAGCCTCCCGCCTTTGATGGCATCGACACCCTTCTAGAAAAGCGAATGGAGACATACATCCGTGCTCAGGGGTATGCCATCTGGCGTAATGTCAACGTCCGGTTTGTTGTTCCTGCCGATGAGAACATCAACGCCGGGAATATGGCTGATGTTGAGGCAAACGCTAAGGCAAGGAACATCATAATCTGGGGCCTGAGTCGTAGCGAGTTTGACCGTATATCTCATCTTTCGTCCGCTTTCGATATTTGGGAGACCCTCAATACTTACCATGAGGGCACCACCCAAATAAAGACGGTATGACAGATCGATTCAAGCGAGATTACAACAAGTTTGAAATGCTCGCTGGCGAGTCCCTTGATGAGTGTTTTGTGCGTTTCCACAAGATCTTGAGCAACCTCCGAGCGGTTGACAGATGCTCGCTGCACTCGACCTTCGTGTTTGGGAGATGAAGGTGACTACCATCAAGGACACCACGGACCTCTCGACCCTGACTCTTGATGCGCTGTACTCGCGCCTCAAGACTCACGAGATTGACATTGTCTCTCGCAAGTCGAAGTCACGATCGATGGCCCTAGTCACCGATCCCGGTTAAACTCGGTCTTTCTTCCGATTATTGTGGATTCTCCCTTGCTGCTCTCTGTGACATAACTGATGATCAGTTAGAGCAGCTTACGGATGAGCAGTTAGCCCTCCTAGCTCGGAGATTTTCCCATGCTTACGAGAGGAGGAGGGACGGAAAGAGAGGAGGACCCGTGATTTGCTTCGAGTATGGTGGCCCCAACCACATTCGGGCAAACTGCCCCAAGCTGGAGAAAGGCAAGAACGACTACGGCGGTTCGAGGAAGAACGACTACATCGACAAGAACCGCGACAAGAAGCCTCCAGCTCGTGCCCAAGGCAAGAAGAAGTTCCGCAACTTTGGGAAGGCCAAGAAACTATTTCATCAGCGTCCACACCGCCCGACGACCTTGACCTCGGCGAGTGCGGGGGTGGAGCGACGACGACGGGACGGGTGACCAAGACCCTAAGGATGGCGACGACTTCTCCGGGATGTGCTTCATGGCCCTTGGGGCGCGGCGAGCGACAATGAGCTATACTCCGACTCGACGAGGTTCGCCGGCGTGGGAAGGAAAGGTTTGGCTCGTAGACTCGGGTGTTCACGACACATGACGGAGACTCCGTTGGTTTTCTTCCTTGCCGTGCTCCGTGTGATGAGACTATCACCTTGGAGACTCTTCGTCTGTAGCGCCATCGCCAAAGGTCTTGTCTTGCGTTAATGATTCATTTATTTTAAAAGATGTTGCCTTGGTGAGTAAGCTGCATTACAATTTGCTTTCGGTTTCCCAGCTTACCGATGATGGTTTCGAGGTATGCTTTAAGAAAAACGCTTGCAAAATTCTTGATTCTTGGTGATACGGTTTATGGATTTCTCGTTATGGGAGGATCTTCGTGCTGATTTTGTTGAGTCTTCCGTGATCCTCTCCGGTGTTTGGTTGCTTCTGAGTCCCGTGACCTTACTTTCTGGCATAGGAGACTTGGTCATATAGGATATGACCCGTGTTAGCGGCCATGATCTCATTCGTGGTCTGCCGAAACTCAAGATGGTCAAAGATCTTGTTTACGCTCCTTGCCGGCATGGCAAGATGGTTGCCGCTTCACATCCTCCAGTTACAGTGACTGTGACCGATACACTAGGACAGCTGCTCCATATGGACACAGTTGGACCAGCTCGAGTGCAGTCAGTAGGAGGGAAGTGATATGTTCTTGTCGTGGTCGATGACTTCTCGAGGTATTCTTGGGTGTTTTTCTTTTTAGTAGGCTTTCTGTTGAGCTTCCGGGTGCCTTACGACCAATCCGCAGTGACAACGGCACAGAGTTCAAGAATTCCTACTTCGAGATGTTCTGCGACGAGACAGGTGTAGAGCACCAGTTCTCTTCTCTATACGTCCCCCAGCAGAATGGCGTTGTGGAGAGAAAGAACCGTACCTTGGTCGAGATGGCCAGGATGATGCTTGATGAGTACTCTACACCGCGGAAGTTTTGGGCTGAGGCTATAGCTACCGCGTGCCATGTCTCAAATCGAGTTTTTCTGAGGCCACACTTGCACCGCACTTCTTATGAGCTGAGATATGGGTGAAAGCCCAGCGTCTCTCATTTTCGTGTGTTTGGTTGTAAGTTCTTTATTTTGAAGTCCGAGAACCTAGATAAGTTCGAGTCACACTCTTGTGATGGGATCTTTCTAGGCTACTCAACTTCTTCGCGGGCGTATAGGGTCTGGAACTACGAGTCTAGTAAAATGGTAGAGACCTGTGAGGTGACCTTCAATGAGGCCAGTCCGGGACCATCTTTGTGGATGATGAGGACATTGGAGACGAGGGTTGTCTACCCGATCCAGTCCTTCATCCACCCCTTAAGATGCCCTCTTCCACCGTACCTCGAGGCGATCGGCCCATGCCTTCTGCTTCCTCTCGAGCTAGTGGCTCTGTTCCTACCTCGTCAGCTCACGAGGTAGAGGCCACTTCTTCATCTCATCCTGAACCTCTTAGACACATTCAAAATGACCATCCTTCTGAGCAGATTATTGGAGACTTTTTTTGAGCGAGTCACTCGTTCAAAATCTGGCATGTCTCTTTTCTGTCTCCATTCTGCCTTTGTTGCCTCATTCGAGCCCAAGGACGTTTGTCATGCTCTCTCTGATGAGTCTTGGGTCAATGCAATGCATACGGAGTTAGAGAATTTCGAGAGGAACAAGGTCTGGTCGCTTGTTGAGTCCCCGCGAGGTCACAATATCATTGGGACTAAGTGAGTGTTCAAGAATAAGCAGAGTGAGTATGGTGTGGTTATTCAAAACAAGGCTAGACTGGTAGCTCAGGGGTTCTCCCAGGTTGAGGGTCTAGATTTCGAGGAGACCTTTGCCCCTGTAGCTAGACATGAGGCCATTAGAATCCTACCTACTTTGCAGCTTCTAAGGGTTTATTGAGGAAGAAGTCTATGTGAGACAACCTCCAGGTTTCAAGAACCCCAAATACCCAAACCATGTCTACAAGCTTTCCAAAGCCTTGTATGGACTTAAGCAGACCCCTAGAGCTTGGTATGAGAGACTTAAGTCCTATCTGTTGAGTCATGGTTTTGAGATGGGTAAGGTGGATAAGACCTTGTTCATTCATAGGCATGGCACTGACTTTCTGCTCGTCCAGATTTATGTCGATGACATTATCTTCAGCTGCTCTTCTCATGCTCTGGTTTCACATTTCTCGGATGTCAGGAGCACCGAGTTTGAGATGAGCATGATGGACGAGTTGACTTTCTTCCTTGGCTTCCAAATCAAGCAGACCCGGGAGGGTACCTTCTTGCATCAAGGCAAGGACACTCGTGACCTCTTGAGACGCTTTGACATGAGTGATGGTAAGCCGGTGTCAACTCCGATGCCTACCTCAGCTTCACTAGATCCAGATGAGGATAGCGAGCCAGTTGATCAAAAGGAGTACAGAAGCATGATTGGCTACCTCTTGTATCTCACTGCCTCGAGACCGGATATACACTTCTCCGTGTGTCTGTGTGCTATTTTCAAGCTTCTCCTCGCGTATCTCACCGCCAGGCGGTGAAGCGCATCTTTCGGTACCTTCGAGCTACCATTGACTATGGTATCGGTACTCTTCCTCTTCTGTCTTTCCTTGAGATCCTACTCGGATGCGAGACTTTCTTGGTCAGGATAGATAGGAAGAGCGCCGGCACCGCCAATTCATTGGCACTTCTCTCGTTTCCTGGTCTTCGAGAAAGCAGTCCGGTGTTGCACAGTCCTCCGTAGAGGCCGAGTACGTTGCTGCAGCCAGTTGCTGTAGCCAGGTGCTTTGGATAGTCTCGACCCTGCGGGACTTTGGGTTAGTTATCGATAGTGTTCCACTCTTTTGTGATAACACTTCTGCGATTAACATTGCTAAGAACCCAATGCAGCATTCTCGGACCAAGCATATTGATATCAGATATCACTTCCTTCGAGACCATGTGGAGAAGGGTGACATAGTGCTTCAGTTTGTGGAGAGTGACCACCAGTTGGCTGATATCTTTACAAAGCCTTTGGATAGCTCTAGGTTTTCAGCTCTGTGGGGAGAGTTGGGGTGGTTTGTCCTTATGGACTGCTGTAAGGGGAGCTTTGTGCTTTACTGCTTTATCATATTAATTATGCTCTTACTCCTTTCTGATTGCATTGCATACGGGTGCATTGGGTTTAGTCTTTCTAGCATAGGTTAGAGTGGTTCTCTTGCAGAGTTGCTTAGACTTCTTACTCTTATCTTGTGATTCTAGGATGCTGCTTATTAGCTGGTTCTCTTCTTACTAGGTTGAGCTTACCCACTGCTTATAGGTTCTAGCGAGGGTTGGGCCACTCTCGGGTACACAGGGTACGTGTTTGCTCCTTAGTTTGTTAGATTTCCTGGAGTCATATGGGGTAGATGAGAGTCACTCTGAGCCATAGTTTCCTCTTTGTCTTATCTATGCTTTAAGGACTGCCCTCCTTGATTTCTTTGCCAGCTTCTCGTTTTTATTACTTTGGTTCAGATGGAGTTCATTTGGAAACTTCTAGATCTTAATGTTGACCTAACTCAACTTGAACTAAAAGTTGCATTTTATGTTGAGAGGGAGCTGGATTTTCTGCATGTCATTCTGCATTGTAATATAACTACATTGAGCCTTGATTATTATCCTGTTATGACATGCTTAAAATGCTTTACACCTTGCCATGGCTTGTGCTTATTTGCTACATTTATCATGACTTCATATGTGTAAACTAACTTTTGCCATGATAAGTTAATTAAACTTGCTCAATTTAAACTGAAACTTGTCACGTTAGCACTCGAGATTAGTTTTTCTTGAGCTATCCTTTTATGACCCATGCCATGTCAAATAGGCTGAGTTGAGCGTTGAATCTCTATTGAGCCTTAGATTGAGCTGTTTTAGTCTCTTGATGATGCTTAAGTTAGTTCAATCTGTTAAAAAGCAAAAAGATCTCTTTTGTGCGAAAAAACTGATCTCACCAATTCTTTCTCATGAGACGGCTTGCCATTGCACTAGGCATGAACTCAGGGGGAGTTTTAGATGACCAAGATCATCTTCTTAAGCTCATTGCTTGAAGTGGTCGCATAAGACTTGAGGTCTAGCACATGACTAAACTAAAAAGTTTGATTGGAAACGACCATAAGTTTCAAAAGAAAATATGTCATTTATGCTCAATTTACTTAAGGTACAAAAGAACCAAGTACTTGGACCAATGTTTTATTCTTGAGCATATAGCACTCTATTTGGACTCAATATTAGCTTCTTGGTTTCGCTTAGCTTATTGACATGGCCTGCATCATCCTTGGATATCTCTAGTTAGACATTGCTTATTGATGACTTGACATGCTCACAAAATGCACTATATTTCATATCGTCATCTATTTGTTCTAGCTGGCTTATACATATTTTGTCATGATCTAGACAACCTTTTATTGAGTTATGGCTTGGTGTAATTCGTTATGGTCATTTAGGATAATTCTCATGGCTCTAAATGCTTAGAATAAACAAATTTCAGCCATTTCATCCAAGTCATGTCATATTCTCTCTTTTGCATCCTTGATGTGTTTATTGCCAAAAGGGGGAGAATATTAAAAAAAGTCTTTTGGGATCTTTCTAGAGTTTTGGAGAACAATTTGCTCTTTCTTGAGTTGCTCTAGTGATTCCTTCTGTTGATATGGTCATTAGCTTCATTTCCTTCTTTGGACCATGTTGGATTCTTCAAACTCAACTTCATGCTTTTTCTGGGTTTGTCAATATACTCATCAAGGGGGAGATTGAGAGACCATGTGGAGGTCATCTCGTGTGTATGATGAGTAATTGAGATCGGTTTAGGAAAGTCGAGTTTGAGTTGGTTGGTTCGAACCTTGACGTTGCGTGGTGTAACAGGCTCAGTCGGACTTGGTCAAACGTGGTCGTTTGGGATTAAGATGCATATTCTTTGATTCGACAGGTTTGGACTTCATCATGGGTAAGTATGACGCTTTTATACTTTCATGTGTCGAGCGGTGCTACTTGACGGTTTGCTTGTCTATGTGGTTGCATGACTTCGGAGCTAGGTCGTGGTGAGGCGTGAGAGGACCGGGACTAGGCACAGGAGGTGTTGAGGTCCAGACGGTCAGAGATGCCAAAGATGACCGAGGCGGCTGAGGTGGTTGCGAGTCGGAAGACGAGGAACCGGAGCTGGAGCTACGGGAGGTGGACACGATAGGCGACGGCAAGGAGGATCGGGAATAGGCTCAGGGAGGAGTCGAGGTCCAGACGGTCAAGGTGCCGGTTGCGGTTGTGCGGCGTGAAGCTTAGGGAAGGAGCGTGAGGGCAGTCGGGAAAATTGACTCAGGCTTGCGGAAGCGGATTCGGTTGGCGCTAATGGATAAAGCGCAGAGTTGTTGAGAGTTAAATGGATAAAGCAAATGGGGAACCCGTTAGTGGAAGGCTATAAATAGAGAGGTTGTTCTCTAGAGCCACTTGAGGGTTTTTGTGCATTTGCTCTCCATATGTGTGTGTTTTCCTTTATTGTGTGAAGAGTAGGCAGGAGTAGTGCTTCTCTCTATTATGTTTGTTCTTTTCTGTGTGTGTTCTTCTTTGTATGTGTGAAAGGGTGTTGAGGTGGCTATGGAAGACTCCTATGTAATCTTTCATCTTCTTGAATCTATTTGAGTAGCCTTGCATTTGAGATGTTCTGGTTATGTGTTCTTTCTGTGCTTCTCATCTGGTTTCTCCTGGCTACCACCGTTCTCTCTATTGTTCTCTGATCCTTTTTGTAGTATTCTTTTCTCTGTTGAGATTCTGTTCGAGCAACTACATTTCTTCCTTGCTTTGAACTGAGGATATAAAGCTATTCATAGACAATTACATTGCAAAGTGATATAATATGGCCCTTTCACATGGTGATATATATCGCCACGCTTCTTGTTCACCATGTCTCCAAGTGGCCAAAACCTCCAAGGTTACAAAGAGTGAAGAAGCAACACAAGTCGACACATAGGTCATTACACAATATAGACAGCCTTAGGCTGCAATAAGCATGACACGCAGGCCATGAATATTACATACATATATGTATCTCATACATCATTCACATGCATAATGGGCCATACTTTCACAACAATCCTGCAAAACAAATATGCATACAATCGTATTCACACAGGTCCTGTTCGGTGGTTCCGCTCGCTAGTGAGCGAAGCGGGGCCTAAGGGGCGGCCGCCCCTTTCGGGGTCACAAGGCCAATAGCCCCTGTTTCGAAAATTTTTGGACTACATAGATCCAATCCACTGTTTTGTCCATGCAAATCACATTGGATTAATCACATTAACCCTTTTCGATCGCAACTCCGATTCGATCAACCAAAATTGATCTTCGCGTACTCCATGGATTTACGCCTTCACTGTCTACCCTTATGGCGGAAAACCGACTGGTAGAGTCAAATTGTGATTCGATCATGAAAACATGATCACAGAATAGCGATCATGAACCCATCTATAGATAACAGTGCATAGACGATCATATCGACCACCGCCGAAATCAATCTATCATATATAACGACTACAAAAACAGTAATATATCACATCTACATCTCCCACATATCACCATATGTATCTAATCTGAATATAAAACTAGACGGGATGGCTCTGATACCACTAAAGCACTACAGGTAGGCTATGCAAGCATAATTTCAAAACATCTACCGTGTAAACAAGGAACCTCCGCTAGTAATAAATCACACGATTAGTTGAACCAAATATAATGTCATCAATATAAATTTGACATACAAAGAAATCATCATCAATAATTTTGGTAAATAATATTGTATCAACCTTCTCAATTTTGAATTCTTTAGAGAGTAGAAAATCTCAAAAGTGTTCATACCAAATTCTAGGAGCTTGTTCTAAACCATATAGCGCCTTGGATAGTTTATAATATAATTAGAATTTTTAGGGTCTTCAAAACCCGGAGGTTGTTCAACATATACAAGTTCTGATATTTTGCCATTTAAGAAAGTACTTTTAACATCCATTTGAAATAGCTAAATATCGACACTTCAAGCAAAGAAAAGTAATATTCGAATTGACTCAAGTCTAGCTACGGATGCAAAAGTTTCATCATAATCTAAACCCACAATCGAGTGTAATCTTGAGCTATTAATCTTACCTTGTTTCTTACCACAACTCTATTTTCTTCTTGTTTGTTGCGGAAAACCCATTTTGTACCAATAACATTATGCTCCTTGGGTCTCTCCACTAAGGTCCAAACATCATTTTGGGCGAAGTTGTTGAGTTCTTCATGCATTGTATTTACCCAATCTAGATCTTCTAAAGCATCATCTACATTTTTTTGCTCAAGAGTAGACACAAAAGAGTAATGTTCACAAATGAAACTACTCTAGAATGAGTTTGAACACCCCTACTCATATCACCCAATATTTGATCTATTGGATGATATTCGGCAATTACGTTGTGGATCTTTGGTGGTAGAGTTGAAGGTTGATCTCTTTCGTCTTCCAAATCAAGTTTTTAATGTTATTTGTTGTTGAAGAGGTTGCAGCTTCAACTTGCTTTGATGAAGATGATCCATTTGGGTCCTCCTTTGGCTTGATATCTCTAATTTGCATCTTCTATATTGTTGTCTTAATCCTTCATCACCTACATCATCTAAATTTTCTTACTCTTTTTAAGAGCCATTAGTTTCATCAAATTGGACATCATAAGTTTCTTCAACTAAACCGAAGTTTTCGATGAAGACTCTATAAACTTTAATATTAGTAGAATAACCAAGCAAAAAATCTTCATCACATCGACTTTAAAATTTAGAAAACTGAACACCCTTTCTCAAGATATAGCATTTGCATCTAAATACTATAAAGTAGGAAATGTTCGGTCTTCTTCCAATGAGAAGCTCATAGCAAGTTTTTTTTCCAAAGACAATATAAATAAAGGCAATTTATGGCATGACAAGCGGTGTTAATAGCTTATGCCCAAAAGTTATCGAATGTATTATATTCATCAAGCATTGTCCTAACCATTTCAATTAATATTCAAATTTTCCTTTCTACAACTCCATTTTGCTTTGGAGTGTAGGTAGTGGAAAGCTCATGCTTTATTCCAAGTTCACCACAAAAATATTCAATTTTAGTGTTTTTAAACTTGAAACCAATATCACTTTTAATTTTCTTTATTCTAAAATCAAATTCATTTTGGGTCTTTTTTGCAAAATTATTGAAAATCTGGAGGTTTTGCCCTTGTCATATGAGAAGAATACTCATGTGTATATAGAGTAATCATCCACATTAACTAAATAATAGCTATTGCCCTTGATGCTCTTATGGGTTGTTGTCTCAAACAAGTCTATATGTAAGACCTCGAATGACCTAGAAGTTGACATGATACTCTCGGAAGGATGATAGTTCACAATTTGCTTCCGGCTTGGCAAGCACTACACAATCAATTTTTCTTAAACTTCACATTTTTCAAGCCAACCACTAAGTCATGTTTCCCGACTTGGCAAGCACTACACAATCTATTTTTCTTAAATTTCACATCTTTCAAGCCAACCACTAAGTCATATTTGAAAAACTTTTTGAGTTGGATCATGCCCACGTGACCTAGCCTTCTATGCCATAACCAACCTAAAGAGGTTCTTGCTATTAAACAAGTTTTTAAACATGAGTCACTAGAGGAGAAATCAACCAAATAAAGATTTCCAAATCTAAAGCCTTTGAAAACCAATTTATTTTCTTTTTCTCTTGAAATAGTCACACCATCTTTCGAAAAAAAAGCAAATTATGTCTAGATCACACAATTGAGCAATGGATAGCAAATTAAAATTTAATATTTTTACTAGCGATACATTAGAAATTGAAAGGACGTTTTAGATAGCAATTTTATCTAATCCTAATACCTTTCCTTTGTTGTTGTCTCCAAATGTAATCCTTACATTTCTTCCACTTTCAAATGTGGTGAACGTTTTCTAGTCTCCAGACATGTGTTGAGTGCACCCACTATCAAGCACCCAATGTCTTCCACCGGTCTTATAATTCACCTACAAAAGAAAATCAAGTTCTTTTAGGTAATTCACCTACAAAAGAAAGTCAAGTTCTTTTAGGTACCCAAATTTATTTTGGTCCTTGGAGTCTAGTAACCAAGACTTTGGGCACCCAAATGGCATTCTTTTTAGCATCCAAATTGAAGTGTCAACAAATTTTGCAATAACACTACCATTCTTGGATTCCTTAAGCATGTAGCAAGAATCAAACAATCTAATGGAATGAGTCTTACCCATAGGACAGTTTGGTTGCATATGTCCTATTTCCCGGCACTTGAGGCAATATTCACCATTTTGCCTCACAAATCTTGTTACCCTTCTTGGGCATATACCCAAATATTTTCTTATTGAAGAAGCATCTTTGCTCACTCAAGAACTTGTCAAGGGTAGCCTTACCCTTGAAGCACCTTTCTAAGCTTTCGTTAAGCTTAATCACTTATTCATTTAGCTCATTATTCTCAATAAGAAGTTTAGCGTCATATGACTTAATGTTACCATGATTAGAATCAACATTAGAGATACATGGCATGGCAAGTAAATCATTTCATGAAGTGGAAATGCTAGTTATAGAAATTTTTACACTAGGCATGTTATTTGAAATATCACATGTAATTTCAATGCTAGTGCAAGATTTGCTTGAGTTTTCTTAGACAAGCAAGTCATAAGCTACCTTAAGTTTCTCATAAGATTCTTTAAGAGAGATATGCTCTCTCTTTAAGACCTTGAATTTTGACTTCGTTTTTCCAAGAAATTCATTCAATTCAATAAGCATATCCATAAGATCATCATAAGAAGCCTCATCATCCTCAAGAGATTTTACCTTCTCTCCTTTTGCCATAAGGCATATTGGAGATGAGAAAAGCGATGCAGCTTCTTTGATGGCGATGTTGACAAGTCCCTTCTTCTTAGGGGCTCATCCTCACTTGAGTCAGAGTCGATGTAGTCCTCATCGGAGTCCCACTTTCCAATGTAACTTTATTATTGCCATCTTTTTTAAGCTTCTTGAAAAACTTCTTTTTTCCATTGAAGTTCTTTTTGTTGAATGACTTTTATTTGTCATCCTTCTTCGTGGGGCATTGAGAGGCAATATGCCCCTTCTCATTGCACTCATAGCAATGGTTGTTGCTATAGCGCTTATTGACATTGTAGGAGCACCCCTTCTTGCCTTTTTTATGACTAGCGTGTCGGTACGAGCATATCTTCATGAGCTTGTTTCTTCTCCTCACAATGAGAGCCAATTCCTCCTCGGAGTCCTCATCATCTTCGGATTCTTCATTTGAGACCGCTTTAGCTTTAAAAGCGATGATCTTCTTACTCTTGGAGGAGGATTGCTCCAAGAGCTCCTCTTTGTCATTCTTGTACAACTCATTGGTTATGAGGTTGCCCAAAAGTTGCATTGGTGTCATCATTGTAAACTCAGGCACGTTGAGAAAGAGTGGCACCAATGTCACATACTAAAGAATCGGTATAGCTAAAATCGGTATAGTGTCTACTACAATTAAATTATAAAATCTATTTTTAAAAAAACACACCATTTAAAAGCTAATTAATACAACAAAGTCCAAAAGCTGGAAAGATGAGCCCATTCGAAGGTATCCTTTATTCTTTTACTTTATTCTTTTACTGATTAATGAGGTAATTTCTTTATTCTTTTACCGACTAATAGGTAACTTCTAGCTTTGACAGCAAACGTGGTAACTTTTTTCCGTTTATTTTAGTAAGATAATAGATTTCGAAGCTTCACTATTTATTACGACGGTTCTGGCATCCCGACTAGCTCAGACACGTGCTTCTGGTATCTTGCACGTTCGATTGTTGCCCATTTTTTGTTTTTGAGCTGGTTTCTGGTTTTATCTTTTTTCATCAATTACTGTATATTACACTAATTAATCACGGTCTAAAAGAACGACCTCTATTTCTCACGGCTTGGGTTGTGGTCCTTAGAGACGAAGGAGTCGTCGCCGTGGCAACAATCGTTCACTACTACAGAAAGCCTAATATTAGACGGCCAATCACAGACGGTTTGACAAAACCGTCTGTGACCGACACTAACACAGGTCGATATTTTGGGACTTGCCTTATTGGGAGCACTTAGAAGTTCGCAATTGCATCGATGTTATGCACGTAGAGAAGAATGTATGTGACAGTTTGATTGGTCTTTTACTGAATATTCCTGATAAAACAAAGGAACAACTATCTGCCTCACTTCAAGAGCAGACTGCCTCACTTCGAGGAGAGATAGATTCATTGAGGGAAGAACTGAGACAAGTTCGCAACCAATCGCAACCCATCCCTACTACTGCGATACCGGTCCCCTCAACGTCGCAGTAGCTGTGCGTCCACACCAAATACTGAATATAGCGACGCCCATTTACCTATCGATGATATTCAGGTATTGTACCTCTTTAGAATGCTACATAGATCTCTCTAGTGGACGCCTTACTCATCTTGTGTCATTATGTAGGAGCCCATGCCTTGCACCCTCAGAGTCAGGCTTGTAGGCTCTATTCCCGTTGACGCTGGACGAGGGATATCCATTGCTATCAGGGATGTTGGTGCACGGTGTACAAATAGAGAACGGTTTTATAAAGGTTCAGGTGGACATGATTACTGATGTTTTTAAGACCGTTCCTCTTCAGAAGCCCCCAAACGAAGAGATTAAGACATTAGGGGATGCCGTCCACACATTCGTTCAGTGGCCCAAGAGGGACATCGCCCTCGACTTCTCCGTGCCACGATCTCCACATCCAGTGGCCCAAGAGGGACATCGCCATGGACCTATCACATCGGCTCCAGTGGCTCCACCTCCACTCCGGTTCAAGCTTTGTTGCATCGGCTCCGAGACGCCACCAAAACGTATCATAAGCGAGGTTGTAAGACTCAAGCCAAGAAAATTAAGGCGCGTCCCGGGCCATGGAAGTTCATTCTAGGAGTGTCGTTGGTCCTCGAGTCACAATTACCCCGGCTTGGTTTGGTTTGCAATACATTGCATAGCTGGTACATGATGAAGTCCAACATGAAGTCAAACCGCAGAGTGCATTCACTACGAGATATACGGGGCGCATTTCCTCCACGACTCGGGCTACATCGTCGTGACATTCAAGACTTATTCTTACTATTCAATCTCGACGAACTCGCGCCTCACTTCTACGATCTTTGGACATTGTAAGTGTACTATACAATGAAGTTCTACATTCACGTTATATCGATAAATGTCATTATTCTTTCCTTATGTATAGATACATGATCCAACAAGTAAAGCGATCGCGACAACCAGTGGGTTTCCTTGACCCTCACTTGGTCTTCGAGCAATCTATCAATGAAAATGCCTCCTTCGTGGAAGGTTACATAACGAGGGGATTGATTGCTCACATCGACAAGGAGTATGTCATGGTACCCTAGAACCAAGGGTAAGTGCTTCACTAGTTGCCACACATGTTTCATTTTTACTTTACATGTAGTATGAACATAGGATTAATCACTATGACGACACACATGACTAGGCATCACTGGATTTTGATTGTGATTGTACCAAAGTGGAGCAAGGTAATATACCTTGATTCCCTACTTAAGAGCAACCACAACTTCAGTCGTGTGCAAGAAGTAATTAACAGGTAAACTCATTTCCTTCATACATAACTCTATTGTAATATTTCCTTCGTTTGCAACGGCCGGGGCTAACTTTTTTGAATCACGTAGGTCGTTTACCGCTTATGTTGCCCTAGGAGGAAAACACAAGAAATCCAGTGACACGCTGCGACACAACACGCGATTTCGGTACCCACTACAACACAAAAATCCTATATCACACTTTGTTATAATGTCTCTAGAAATAACCTTGCAGGTATGTAATTCTATTTTTGCAGTGCCACCAGCAGCTACAAGGCAACGTATGTGGATTCTACGTTTGCCGCCACATGAAGGAAATCATGGATACTAAGATCAATGATCCAGAGGTACCGTGTCCTTACAATAATTATTATTTTCTAATTATATATATGTAACACATGCTAATTAATGACTCAACATTGCTCCTAGCGACAGCGGGTGGATTTCGACAAAAGTGCATATGATCTTGACAATCTCATCGAAATTCGTGGAACCCTCTCTGAATTCATAGTAGCAGAGGTCATAAATAAGGCTGGAGAGTTCTACCCCGGCAATGGTGATAATTAGATGTTGAAACATTGTATTCATTTGTGCTTAATCAAACAAAATTCATTTGTAAGATCTGTGTAACGATTTTCATTCTATATATGTAGTATGTGATGTTACTGGCCGTCGTCACATTCATTTGTAAGATCTGTGTAACGATTTTCATTCTATATATGTAACGATTTGTGCTTATCTGTCATTTATCTGTAATATGCTTGCTTGCTTTCAGAGGGCATGGCTAGCATATCCTGAGGCTAGCCAAAAAATATCAAATAAAACGGTTATTGCAACAGCTATCACAGACGGTTCGTTGTTACAAACCGTCTGTGATATATATCACAGACGGTTTCAAAGACGGCCTTTGTATTAACCGTCGGTGATATACACAATATCACAGACGGTGTTTGTATACAACCGTCTGTGATATGAATTCTATCACGACGGTTGTATACAAACACCGTGCGTGATATTGTATATATCACAGACGGTTTGTATAAAAAATCGTCTGTGATAGAATTCATATCACAGACGGTTATATACAAACACCGTCTGTCCACCACGACCCAAACTGCGTCTCGCCCTCAAGGAGAGCGCGGCAATCCGACCACGAAGTCCATCATGATATGCTCCCACTTCCACTCAGGTAACTCCAAAGGCTGCAACAAACCAGCAGGCCGCTTATGCTCGGCCTTCACCTGCTGACAAATGCCACAAGAGGCGACATACATAGCAATGTCCACCCTCATGCATTTCCACCAAAAGTCCTGCTTCAGATCTTGATACATCTTGGTCTCTCCCGGATGTACAAAGTACGGAGTCCGGTGAGCCTCACGAAGAATATCATCCTTCAACTATGATTTCTGGGGTACACACAGCCGGCCTCTGAAACGAACTGCGCCACTCTCATCCACACTAAAATCTCGAGAACGACCCTCCGAGATCCTCTTTTGCACCTCTGAAAGGAGCCGATCGTGCTGCTGAGCCTCGCGAACACGCTCGGGAATGGCGGACTTGATGATCATCTGTGTCTCTGCCTATGCAACTCCAGTGAGACAGAAAGAGATACCCATCCTCTCAAACTCCGAGATCAAAGACATCACTATTTGAGGGACTCTTGTCCTGCTCAAGGCGTCAGCCACCACATTGGCTTTTCCAGGGTGATATAGGATAGTCAGATCATAATCTTTGATCAACTCCAACCACCTCCGCAGCCTCAAATTCAGCTCTCGCTGAGTGAATTTGTACTTAAGACTCTTGTGATCGATAAAGATGTCACTTGTTCCCGTCTGAGATAATGCCAACTCCAAGTCGTGAGTAGGATAGTTCTGCTCATGAGTCTTCAACTGTCTAGAAGCATAAGCGATAACTCGCCCATCTTGCATCAACAGACAACCAAGACCAATTCGCAAAGCATCTGTGTACACCATGAATCGCTTGCCGCTCTCGGGCAAGGATAGGATAGGTGCATTCACCAGCTTGCTCTTCAGTGTCTGAAAGCCAGACTCACAATCGTTTGTCCACACAAAAGGAACACCCTTTTGCGTGAGTCGGGTCATCGACTTGGTGATGATAGAGAAATCCTACACAAACTGCCGATAGTAACCGGTAAGACCAAGGAAACTCCGAATCTCTGACACATTAGTTGGCCTTCGCCACTGCACCACCGCTGCCACATTCTTCGGATCCACTGTAATACCATGCTGACTGATGGTATGACCAAGAAATCCCACTTCGGACAGCCAGAAAGCACATTTCTTCAGCTTGACATAATATTTATTCCTCCGAAGGGCATCTAGGACTCATGATGCAACTCATGATCCTCCTCCGTGTTGGAATAAACCAGAATGTCATCGATGAAAACCACCACAAAAGAATCCAGGTACTCATGGAGCATCCTGTTCATGGCTTCCATAAAGACAGCAGGGGCATTTGTTAGTCCAAAAGACATTACGACAAACTCAAAATGCCCATATCTTGTACTAAAAGTTGTCTTCTCTATATCCTCCTCCCTGATCCGCAGTTGATGATATCCAGACTGCAAATCCATCTTTGAGAATACCTTGGCACCTCTCAGCTGATCGAAGAGATCTGCAATGCGAGGCAATGGATACTTGTTCTTGATCGTCACTTGATTAGGTGCTCGATAATCCACACAAAGCCTCTTGGTGCCATCCTTCTTTCCCACAAATAGAACCGAAGCAGCCCAAGACGACGTGCTCGGTCTAATAAACCCCACAGCTAGGAGTTCATCCAACTTCTTCTTCAACTCCACCTGCTCCACAGATGCCATCCGATACGGGGACTAATAGATAGGCCGCGTACCCGGAACAAGGTCTATACGGAAATTTGGTTCCCGCTCTGGTGGCAGACCTGGGAGCTCAACAGGAAAAACATCTGGGTACCTGCAAGCCACAGGTATATCCTCTAGCCTCAAGACAGCCTCGTGTCCCTCAACCATGGCCCACAGAAAACCTGACTTCTGCATTTGCCGATCGGGAAACAACTGGCACAGCAACGAGAGAGAGTACTACGGGGTACTCCCTTGGAAGACAACTTCACGTCCAGACGGAGACTGCAAAGTGACTGTCTTCCAGAAACAAGAGATAATAGCCTGATACTGCGCGAGCCAATCCATGCCAAGGACCACATCGAAAGGCTCCAGGGGTATAACCACCAAATTCACCACGAACTGCTCATCTGCTAGAACCACCACACAACCAGGGCAAATACGAGCACTGGAAATAAGCCCACTGGGAGAACTAACAACCACTGCTCTCCCAACCAAGCTGCAGACGGACACTGCTCATTGGACAAAACCTCCGAGACAAAAGAAAAACTAGCCCGGAATCCAAAAGTATGAAGCATCAAAGAATCAACAGATAAGGTACCTGCCACCACATCTCCATGATCCCTGCCATCAGACGCTGGCATGGCATACGCCGCAGGAACAGCTGAAGAAGAAGGACCTCCCGCGCCCAGGAAAGTCGGCACAGAAGTCCACTGAGGTACAGGCGCCGTAGGAGTAGCAGGCTGCTGGACCCAGTATCCTCCAGGTGGAGGCGCCGGGACGAGCGACGAAGGTGCTAAAGGCGCCGGCAGGTATCGCGGTGCAGGGACCGCGGGCAAGAATTGCGGGGTAGGAGCCTCAACCATCATCTGCACGGTGCTGTCAGGGCGGGTAGAGCCTGCTGAAGATGTAGGCGCTAACTCCCACTGTAGTTTCCCACAGGATTACGCTCAGACACCACATCCCTGCGGTTATGACCACAGATAGTACACTGTCCACTCCAAGTGCAATCGCTCCGCCTATGCGGGTCTCCACAACGAAAACACACCAAGCCCAGCCCGGGCTTCGCTGTGGCACGGTACTGCAGAGAGCTCCCTCCAGTAGAGCTGGACTGCCCCGTACAACCACTGAGAGACCATGTGGAGGTCATCTCGTGTGTATGATGAGTAATTGACATCGGTTTAGGAAAGTCGAGTTTGAGTTGGTTGGTCGAACCTTGACGTTGCGTGGTGTAACGGGCTCGGTCGGACTGGTCAAACGTGGTCGTATGGCATTAGGATGCATATTCTTTGATTCGACAGGTTTGGACTTCATCATGGGTAAGTATGAATGACGCTTTTATACTTTCATGTGTCGAGCGGTGCTATTTGACGGTTTGCTTGTCTGGGTGGTTGCAGGACTTTGGAGCTAGGTCATGGTGAGGCGTGGGAGGACCGGGACTAGGCACAGGAGGTGTTGAGGTCCAGACGGTCAGAGATGACCGAGGCGGCTGAGGTGGTTGCGAGTCGGAAGACGAGGAACCGGAGCTGGAGCTACCGGAGGTGGACACGATAGGCGACGGCGAGGAGGATCGAGAATAGGCTCAGGGAGGAGTCGAGGTCCAGACGGTCAGGGTGCCGGTTGCGGTTGTGCGAGCAGGAAGCTTCCGAGAAGGAGCGTGAGGGGCAATTCAGGAAAATTGACTCAGGCTCGTGGAAGCGGATTCGGTTGGCGCTAATGGATAAAGCGCAGAGTTGTTGAGAGTTAACTGGATAAAGCAAATGGGGAACCCGTTAGTGCGATGGTGGCCGTGATTAAAATTGAGGGTGGGCTGAAGTATTTGTCGAACTAAACTAAGTTGACACAAATATAGTCTTATACTCTTATAGAATTTTAAATTCATGTAGAAATTATATAGTTGGAGTCTTGGAGACAAATAACGAAAAACAGAGAAATACAAAGTACATACCTTGACAATAGAAAATGCATACCCAATAATATATAATTATTCTGCTATGAGTACGGACTAGAAATAAATCACATGTGTATGAAACATATGAAATTTAGTTATATAATAGAAAATTGTGAATAATAATGAAAATTTAGATCACATATAAGCTAATTTGAACCACGAAACAAATTTAGATCACATATAAGCTAATTATGCAACATACCACAAATAAGCTAATTTGAACCACGAAACAAATTTGAATCACGGGGCAAATGCATTCTACGCGACTTCATGCTTTGGAAACGGTTTATGATTTTATCATCATCAATGGTTTTAAAGATCTCTCGCTCAGTGTAATCTTCAATTGGTATGTGCAATACGGATCGACAATTATTTCATTTGGATTAAATTCTAGTCGAAGCTTTTTTGGTTGAGTTGTACTCTCATCGGTTGGACGAGAACCACTTGAATTACTTGCGAAATAGTTGCACAAAGTTCGTTTCTCCATTATAGCAAAATCTATAAATAAATTATTAGTCTAAAATCTAAGCTCTAAAATGCTAAAAGCCTAAATTGATAAAAAAACGAAATAAAAAATTACCAAAAAGCGAAGCCGTCGGCCGAATAGCCGACCTATCTTGTGTGCTTTCATTCGTTACGCTTTGTTCACATGGGACACTCGTCGATGTCGAGCGTGCTGCGCTCCACTCGCCTCGCCCTTATTTCTTAACCGCCCATGACACACAGCAGAAGTGCACTCCTCGATCCTCAACGCCCTCTCTCTCGTTCGCTTCTCAAATCGCTCGTGGGCGGCGCCTCGGCTCCTCCGCTCCTCCTTGCTCGCCGCCTCGCCCGCCCCGGATCCTCCGCTCCCCTCGCTCGCCGCCTCGCGCCCTCGCCTCGCTCGGCTCTTGCAGCTCGGCTCCTACTCGCTCGCCGCCTCATGCCCTCGCGTCGCTCCGGCTCTAGGCGGAGTCCACCTCACCTCGCTCGGAGTCGCCGCCTCGCCTCGCTCGGAGTCCGCCGTCCCAAACTCGCCGGCGGCGCCTCGTCCCTCGCCGCCCTGACCCGGCTCCCCTTGCCCCGGCTCGGCCCCCTCGTCGCCCCGCTCCGACTCCTCTCGCCGGGTCACCGCGCCGCCGCCAGATCTGGCCTACGGGCTGGGAAGTGGGAAGTGCCGAAGTGGATCTGTGCTCCTCTGGGTCTGCCGCCGCCTGGGAATAGTGATTGTGTGTTTTCGTGGGCTGCTGAGCATCTTTAAGGGAAATGTGTTGCTTTTTTGTTATTTGTTACTTCTTGTTGTTGGGCTTAAACCTTAAAGCCCCTGTGATTGTGAGACTCATTGTCAGCCGGCTGCCGTGGTCGCTCGCCGGGAGGGGGGTTCCGCCGCTCGAGCCTTACTAAGCCTCCCTCCTGGCTTCGCCCCTGCGTTAGTGGAAGGCTATAAATAGAGAGGTTGTTCTCTAGAGCCACTTGAGAGTTTTTGTGCATTTGCTCTCCATGTGTGTGTGTTTTCCTTTATTGTGTGAAGAGTAGGCAGGAGTAGTGCTTCTCTCTATTATGTTTGTTCTTTTCTGTGTGTTCTTCTTTGTATGTGTGAAAGGGTTGAAGTGGCTATGGAAGATTCCTATGTAATCTTTCATCTTCTTGAATCTATTTGAGTAGTCTTACATTTGAGATGTTCTGGTTATGTGTTCTTTCTGTGCTTCTCATCTGGTTTCTCCTGGCTACCACCGTTCTCTCTATTGTTCTGTGATCCTTTTGTATTATTCTCTTCTCTGTTGAGATTACATTCGAACAACCGCATTTCTTCCTTGCTTTGAACCGAGGATATACACAAAGCCTCTTGGCTAGCCAATTCCCGAAAGCAAAGGTCTAAATAGCAGTGTTCTCTCTCAAGATTTTGGTCGTTTTAGCTTTTCTCTGTATCTAGGATTTCTTTTTCGTTAGCAGGGGATTCATGTTCTCGTGGTGTCTCAACGAAAATTTGTTCTCTGTTTATGTTTTTGTGTAATGAGGTCATTCCCTGTTGCAATTAAAAGTCTCAAGATCAAAAGATTTGAGGATCTCAAGTGACTTAGAATTCGATCTCGTTTCTGATGAGGATTTACGCCTTGGTTCAGTTTTGTTTTGGTCTTTTGCTTTCCTCTTTCGGTTGTGCTTTTCTCCTTTTGTCTTCTTGCGTCGGTGTGTAATACCCGAGTGTTCGAGAGTTGGTCTCTGCTGTTTTCGGCAAAATCGATGCACGCTTTCGGTTCCAGTCATGCCGAACGCTCTCTGATCGCATTTACTTTTCTACCGACTTCGTTTTTGGTTCCGGTCGGACCAAAAATCTGTCTTCTGTACTTCTTGTTTCATCCAAAGAAATTTGTTTTGTCTCCTCTGCTAATTTCCTTTCGGCTTGGCTTTTACTCTTTGGTTGCAATTTGCTTTGAAGTGTCGATCTGTTTTAGTTTGCAGCATATGCTCTTTTACTCGAGATTGCTCTCTGTCATCTCCTTGTCTTGAGGATTGGTAGCTAGTTTGATGAAGTCTGCCGATTTTCGAAAAGCTCAGCAGTTTGATCTTCATTTCTCGGTGTGGTTTGGGCGTGCGAAGAATTATCGTTTATCTTTTTGATCCGACTTCAGTTGCGGTGAACTCTATTTTCGGTTCAGCCTTTTTCTTTGATCGGTTAGTTGTTTTTCCGTCAGCTTCTTCTCTGTTCACTAATCTGCATTTCTTCCTTATCTTGCTTTCTTCTCTTTTCTGGTTCAGAATTAGTAGCTTTCCTTCCCTACTTGCAGTGCGTATTTTGGCCTTCTCAACCTTGGCAATTTCGGGCTTGGAGACCCTTTGTCGAGATTTTGCCTCTGATGAAGTCTCGATTGTCGCTTTTGTTCCTTCTTCAATCTAGTTTTTAGTGAAGTCACTATGTCTTTTGTTCTCGTTTGGTTCTTCCGTGAGTCTTTTGATAAATCGGCAAAAATGTTTTCGGCTTCGTGAGTGAATTTCTTCTTACTTCATAGCTCCTGTAGCTATCGGAGAAGATTGTGTGTGAATACTCGGGGGCAATTTTGAAACGCACCATTCACCCCCCAGTTGCCGTTTTCGATCCTACAATTGGTATCAGAGCCGGTTAGCTCTTCTTCATAAATCTTAACCGGTCTCTAGAGCCAGGGCAACAGACAAGTACGAGACCAAGCCTCCCGTCTTTGATGGCATCGATTACCCCTTCTAGAAAAGCCGAATGGAGACATACATCCAGGCTCAGGGGTATGCCATCTGGCGTAATGTCAACGTCCGGTTTGTTGTTCCTGCCGATGAGAACATCAACGCCGGGAATATGGCTGATGTTGAGGCAAACGCTAAGGCAAGGAACATCATAATCTGGGGCCTGAGTCGTAGCGAGTTTGACCGTATATCTCATCTTTCGTCCGCTTTCGATATTTGGGAGACCCTCAATACTTACCATGAGGGCACCACCCAAATAAAGACGGTGCGACAGGATCAGTTCAAGCGAGATTACAACAAGTTTGAAATGCTCGCTGGCGAGTCCCTTGATGAGTGTTTTGCGCGTTCCACAAGATCTTGAGCAACCTCCGAGCGGTCGGTCTCACATACCCCGACTCGGATAACGCTCGACAGATGCTCGCTGCACTCGACCTTCGTGTTTGGGAGATGAAGGTGACTACCATCAAGGACACCACGGACCTCTCGACTTTGACTCTTGATGCGCTGTACTCGCGCCTCAAGACTCACGAGATTGACATTGTCTCTCGCAAGTCGAAGTCACAGTCGATGGCCCTAGTCACCGATCCCAGTTCGGCTTCTAGTCTTTCTTCGATTATTGTGTGGATTCTCCTTGTCGCTCTCGTGACATAGCGATGATCAGTTAGAGCAGCTTACGGATGAGCAGTTAGCCCTCCTAGCTCGGAGATTTTCCCATGCTTACGAGAGGAGGAGGGACGGAAAGAGAGGAGGACCCGTGATTTGCTTCGAGTATGGTGGCCCCAACCACATTCGGGCAAACTGCCCCAAGCTGGAGAAGGGCAAGAACGACTACGGCGGTTCGAGCAAGAACGACTACATCGACAAGAACCGCGACAAGAAGCCTCCAGCTCGTGCCCAAGCCAAGAAGAAGTTCCGCAACTTTGGGAAGGCCAAGAAACTATTTCATCGCGTCCACACCGCCTTCGACGACCTTGACCTCAGCGAGGTGCAGGGGTGGAGCGACGACGACGGGACGGGTGACCAAGACCCTAAGGATGGCGATGACTTCTCCGGGATGTGCTTCATGGCCCTTGAGGGCGAACTGAGCGACACCGAGCTATACTCCGACTCCGACGAGGTTCGCCGGGCAGGGAAGGGAAAGGTTTGGCTCATAGACTCCGGGTGTTCACGACACATGACCGGAGACTCCCGTTGGTTTTCTTCCCTTGCCCGTGCTCCAGGTGATGAGACTATCACCTTCGGAGACTCTTCGTCTGGGCGCGTCATCGCCAAAGGTACTGTGCGCGTTAATAATTCATTTATTTTAAAAGATGTTACCTTGGTGAGTAAGCTGCATTACAATTTGCTTTCGGTTTCCCAGCTTACCGATGATGGTTTCGAGGTAAGCTTTAAGAAAAACGCTTGCAAAATTCTTGATTCTTAGGGTAGTCTGGTTTGCGGGATTTCTCGTTATGGGAGGATCTTTCTTGCTGATTTTGTTGAGTCTTCTGGTGATCCTCTCCGGTGTTTGGTTGCTTCTGAGTCCCGTGACCTTACTTTCTGGCATAGGAGACTTGGTCATATAGGATTTGACCATTTGACCCGTGTTAGCGGCTATGATCTCATTCGTGGTCTGCCGAAACTCAAGATGGTCAAAGATCTTGTTTACGCTCCTTGCCGGCATGGCAAGATGGTTGCCGCTTCACATCCTCGATTCTGATGATCGTGGACCGATACACTGTGACATTTGCTCCATATGGACACAGTTGGACCAGCTCGAGTGCAGTCAGTAGGAGGGAAGTGGTATGTTCTTGTCGTGGTCGATGACTTCTCGAGGTATTCTTGGGGGGTTTTTCTTTTTAGTAGGCTTTCTGTTGAGCTTCCGGGTACCTTACGACCAATCCGCAGTGACAACGGCACAGAGTTCAAGAATTCCTACTTCGAGAGGTTCTGCGATGAGACAGGTGTAGAGCACCAGTTCTCTTCTCTATACGTCCCCCAGCAAAATGGCGTTGTGGAGAGAAAGAACCGTACCTTGGTCGAGATGGCCAGGATGATGCTTGATGAGTACTCTACACCGCGGAAGTTTTGGGCTGAGGCTATAGCTACCGCGTGCCATGTCTCAAATCGAGTTTTTCTGAGGCCACACTTGCACCGCACTTCTTATGAGCTGAGATATGGGTGAAAGCCCAGCGTCTCTCATTTTCGTGTGTTTGGTTGTAAGTTCTTTATTTTGAAGTCCGAGAACCTAGATAAGTTCGAGTCACACTCTTGTGATGGGATCTTTCTAGGCTACTCAACTTCTTCGCGGGTGTATAGGGTCTGGAACTACGAGTCTAGTAAAATGGTAGAGACACGTGAGGTGACCTTCAATGAGGCGGTCAGGGACCATCTTTGTGGATGATGAGGACATTGGAGCGAGGGTTGTCTACCCGATCCGGTCCTTCATCCACCCCTTAAGATGCCCTCTTCCACCGTACCTCGAGGCGATCGGCCCATGCCTTCGCTTCCTCTCGAGCTAGTGGCTCTGTTCCTACCTCGTCGACCACGGTGAGGCCACTCTTCATTTCATCCCGAACCTCTTAGACACATTCAAAATGACCATCCTTCGAAAGCGATTATTGGAGACTTTTTTTGAGCGAGTCACTCGTTCAAAATCTGGCAAGTCTCTTTTCTGTCTCCATTCTGCCTTTGTTGCCTCATTCGAGCCCAAGGACGTTTGTCATGCTCTCTCTGATGAGTCTTGGGTCAATGCCATGCATGCGGAGTTAGAGAATTTCGAGAGGAACAAGGTCTGGTCGCTTGTTGAGCCCCCGCGTGATCACAATATCATTGGGACTAAGTGGGTGTTCAAGAATAAGCAGAGTGAGTATGGTGTGGTTATTCGAAACAAGGCTAGACTGGTAGCTCAGGGGTTCTCCCAGGTTGAGGGTCTAGATTTCGAGGAGACCTTTGCCCCTGTAGCTAGACATGAGGCCATTAGAATCCTACTTGCCTTTGCAGCTTCTAAGGGTTTATTGAGGAAGAAGTCTATGTGAGACAACCTCCAGGTTTCAAGAACCCCAAATACCCAAACCATGTCTACAAGCTTTCTAAAGCCTTGTATGGACTTAAGCAGACCCCTAGAGCTTGGTATGAGAGACTTAAGTTCTATCTGTTGAGTCACGGTTTTGAGATGGGTAAGGTGCATAAGACCTTGTTCATTCATAGGCATGGCACTGACTTTCTGCTCGTCCAGATTTGTGTCGATGACATTATCTTCAGCTGCTCTTCTCATGCTCTGGTTTCACATTTCTCGGATGTCAGGAGCACCGAGTTTGAGATGAGCATGATGGGCGAGTTGACTTTCTTCCTTGGCTTCCAAATCAAGCAGACCCAGGAGGGTACCTTCTTGCATCAAGGCAAGTACACTCGTGACCTCTTGAGACGCTTTGACATGAGTGATGGTAAGCCGGTGTCAACTCCGATGCCTACCTCAGCTTCACTAGATCCAGATGAGGATAGCGAGCCAGTTGATCAAAAGGAGTACAGAAGCATGATTGGCTACCTCTTGTATCTCACTACCTCGAGACCGGATATACACTTCTCCGTGTGTCTGTGTGCTGTTTTCAAGCTTCTCCTCGCGTATCTCACGGCCAGGCGGTGAAGCGCATCTTTCGGTACCTTCGAGCTACCATTGACTATGGTATCTGGTACTCTTCCTCTTCCTGTCTTTCCTTGAGATACTACTCGGATGCAGACTTTGCTGGCTGTAGGATAGATAGGAAGAGCACTTCGGGCACCTGCCAATTCATTGGCACTTCTCTCGTTTCCTGGTCTTCGAGAAAGCAGTCCGGTGTTGCACAGTCCACCGTAGAGGCGAGTGCGTTCTTTGCGACTAGTTGTCGTAGCGGTGCTGGATAGTCTCGACCCTACGGGACTTTGGGTTAGTTATCGATAGTGTTCCACTCTTTTGTGATAACACTTCTGCGATTAACATTGCTAAGAACCCAATGCAGCATTCTCGGACCAAGCATATTGATATCAAATATCACTTCCTTCGAGACCATGTGGAGAAGGGTGACATAGTGCTTCAGTTTGTGGAGAGTGACCACCAGTTGGCTGATATCTTTACAAAGCCCTTGGATAGCTCTAGGTTTTCACTACGTGGGGAGAGTTGGGGTGGTTTGTCCTTATGGACTCTTTGTGAGGGGAGCTTTGTGCTTCTTGCTTTATCATATTAATTATGCTCTTACTCCTTTCTGATTGCATTGCATACGGGTGCATTGGGTTTAGTCTTTCTAGAATAGGTTAGAGTGGTTCTCTTGCAGAGTTGCTTAGACTTCTTACTCTTATCTTGTGATTCTAGGATGCTGCTTATTAGCTGGTTCTCTTCTTACTAGGTTGAGCTTACCCACTGCTTATAGGTTCTAGCGAGGGTTGGGCCACTTTCGGGTACACAGGGTACGTGTTTGCTCCTTAGTTTGTTAGATGTCCTGGAGTCATATGGGGTAGATGAGAGTCACTCTGAGCCATAGTTTCCTCTTTGTCTTATCTATGCTTTAAGGACCGCCCTCCTTGATTTCTTTGCCAGCTTCTCGTTTTTATTACTTTGGTTCAGATGGAGTTCATTTGGAAACTTCTAGATCTTAATGTTGACCTAACTCAACTTGAACTAAAAGTTGCATTTTATGTTGAGAGGGAGCTGGATTTTCTGCATGTCATTCTGCATTGTAATATAACTACATTGAGCCTTGATTATTATCCTGTTATGACATGCTTAAAATGCTTTACACCTTTCCGTGGCTTGTGCTTATTTGCTACATTTATCATGACTTCATATGTGTAAACTAGCTTTTGCCATGATAAGTTAATTAAACTTGCTCAATTTAAACTGAAACTTGTCATGTTAGCACTCGAGATTAGTTTTTCTTGAGCTATCCTTTTATGACCCATGTCATGTCAAATAGGCTGAGTTGAGCGTTGAATCTCTATTGAGCCTTAGATTGAGCTGTTTTAGTCTCTTGATGATGCTTAAGTTAGTTCAATCTGTTAAAAAGCAAAAAGATCTCTTTTGTGCGAAAAAACTGATCTCACCAATTCTTTCTCATGAGACGGCTTGCCATTGCACTAGGCATGAACTCAGGGGGAGTTTTAGATGACCAAGATCATCTTCTTAAGCTCATTGCTTGAAGTGGTCGCATAAGACTTGAGGTCTAGCACATGACTAAACTAAAAAGTTTGATTGGAAACGACCATAAGTTTCAAAAGAAAATATGTCATTTATGCTCAATTTACTTAAGGTACAAAAGAACAAAGTACTTGGACCAATGTTTTATTCTTGAGCATATAGCACTCTATTTGGACTCAATATTAGCTTCTTGGTTTCGCTTAGCTTATTGACATGGCCTGCATTATCCTTGGATATCTCTAGTTAGACTTTGCTTATTGATGACTTGACATGCTCACAAAATGCACTATATTTCATATCGTCATCTATTTGTTCTAGCTGGCTTATACATATTTTGTCATGATCTAGACAACCTTTTATTGAGTTATGGCTTGGTGTAATTCGTTATGGTCATTTAGGATAATTCTCATGGCTCTAAATGCTTAGAATAAACAAATTTCAGCCATTTCATCCAAGTCATGTCATATTCTCTCTTTTGCATCCTTGATGTGTTTATTGCCAAAAGGGGGAGAATATTAAAAAAAGTCTTTTGGGATCTTTCTAGAGCTTTGGAGAACAATTTGCTCTTTCTTGAGTTGCTCTAGTGATTCCTTCTGTCGATATGGTCATTAGCTTCATTTCCTTCTTTGGACCATGTTGGATTCTTCAAACTCAACTTCATGCTTTTTCTGGGTTTGTCAATATACTCATCAAGGGGGAGATTGAGAGACCATGTGGAGGTCATCTCGTGTGTATGATGAGTAATTGACATCGGTTTAGGAAAGTCGAGTTTGAGTTGGTTGGTTCGAACCTTGACGTTGCGTGGTGTAACGGGCTCGGTCGGACTTGGTCAAACGTGGTCGTATGGGATTAAGATGCATATTCTTTGATTCGACAGGTTGGACTTCATCATGGGCAAGTATGACGCTTTTATACTTTCATGTGTCGAGTGGTGCTACTTGACGGTTTGCTTGTCTATGTGGTTGCATGACTTCGGAGCTAGGTCGTGGTGAGGCGTGGGAGGACCGGGACTAGGCACAGGAGGTGTTGAGGTCCAGACGGTCAGAGATGCCAAAGATGACCGAGGCGGCTGAGGTGGTTGCGAGTCAGAAGACGAGGAACCGGAGCTGGAGCTACGGGAGGTGGACACGATAGGCGACGGCGAGGAGGATCGGGAATAGGCTCAGGGAGGAGTCGAGGTCCAGACGGTCAAGGTGCCGGTTGCGGTTGTGCGCGGTGAAGCTTAGGGAAGGGCGTGAGGGCACCGGAAAATTGACTCGAGCTTGCGGAAGCGGATTCGGTTGGCGGTAATGGATAAAGCGCAGAGTTGTTGAGAGTTAAATGGATAAAGCAAATGGGGAACCCGTTAGTGGAAGGCTATAAATAGAGAGGTTGTTCTCTAGAGCCACTTGAGGGTTTTTGTGCATTTGCTCTCCATATGTGTGTGTTTTCCTTTATTGTGTGAAGAGTAGGCAGGAGTAGTGCTTCTCTCTATTATGTTTGTTCTTTTCTGTGTGTTCTTCTTTGTATGTGTGAAAGGGTTGAGGTGGCTATGGAAGACTCCTATGTAATCTTTCATCTTCTTGAATCTATTTGAGTAGTCTTGCATTTGAGATGTTCTGGTTATGTGTTCTTTCTGTGGTTCTCATCTGGTTTCTCCTGGCTACCACCGTTCTCTCTATTGTTCTCTGATCCTTTTTGTAGTATTCTTTTCTCTGTTGAGATTCTGTTCGAGCAACTACATATCTTCCTTGCAAAGTGATATAATATGGCCCTTTCACATGGTGATATATATCGCCACGCTTCTTGTTCACCATGTCTCCAAATGGCCAAAACCTCCAAATACTCCCACTAAGTTACTACTCCATAGCACGTACTAGTAAAGGTTACAAAGAGTGAAGAAGCAACACACTCGACACATAGGTCATTATACAATATAGACAGCCTTAGGCTGCAATAAGCATGACACGCAGGCCAGGAATATTACATACATATATGTATCTCATACATCATTCACATGCATAATGGGCCATACTTTCACAACAATCCTGCAAAACAAATATGCATAGAATCGTATTCTATCTAACATACCAAGTTATTATTCTAGTCACACAGGTCCTGTTCGGTGGTTCCGCTCGCTAGTGAGCGAAGCGGGGCCTAAGGGGCGGCCGCCCCTTTCGGGGTCACAAGGCCAATAGCCCCTGTTTCGAAAATTTTTGGACTACATAGATCCAATCCACTGTTTTGTCTATGCAAATCACATTGGATTAATCACATTAACCCTTTTCGATCGCAACTCCGATTCGATCAACCAAAATTGATCTTCACGTACTCCATGGATTTACGCCTTCACTGTCTACCCTTATGGCGGAAAACCGACTGGTAGAGTCAAATTGTGATTCGATCATGAAAACATGATCACAGAATAGCGATCATGAACCCATCTATAGATAACAGTGCATAGACGATCATATCGACCACCGCCGAAATCAATCTATCATATATAACGACTACAAAAACAGTAATATATCACATCTACATCTCCCACATATCACCATATGTATCTAATCTGAATATAAAACTAGACGGGATGGCTCTGATACCACTAAAGCACTACAGGTAGGCTATGCAAGCATAATTTCAAAACATCTACCGTGTAAACAAGGAACCTCCGCTAGTAATAAATCACAGGATTAGTTGAACCAAATATAATGTCATCAATATAAATTTCACATACAAAGAAATCATCATCAATAATTTTGGTAAATAATATTGTATCAACCTTCTCAATTTTGAATTCTTTAGAGAGTAGAAAATCTCAAAAGTGTTCATACCAAATTCTAGGAGCTTGTTCTAAACCATATAGCGCCTTGGATAGTTTATAATATAATTAGAATTTTTAGGGTCTTCAAAACCCGGAGGTTGTTCAACATATACAAGTTCTGATATTTTGCCATTTAAGAAAGTACTTTTAACATCCATTTGAAATAGCTAAATATCGACACTTCAAGCAAAGAAAAGTAATATTCGAATTGACTCAAGTCTAGCTACGGATGCAAAAGTTTCACCATAATCTAAACCCTCAATCGAGTGTAATCTTGAGCTATTAATCTTACCTTGTTTCTTACCACAACTCTATTTTCTTCTTGTTTGTTGCGGAAAATCCATTTTGTACCAATAACATTATGCTCCTTGGGTCTCTCCACTAAGGTCCAAACATCATTTTGGGCGAAGTTGTTGAGTTCTTCATGCATTGTATTTACCCAATCTAGATCTTCTAAAGCATCATCTACATTTTTTTGCTCAAGAGTAGACACAAAAGAGTAATGTTCACAAAATGAAACTACTCTAGAATGAGTTTGAACACCCCTACTCATATCACCCAATATTTGATCTATTGGATGATATTCGGCAATTACGTTGTGGATCTTTGGTGGTAGAGTTGAAGGTTGATCTCTTTCGTCTTCCAAATCAAGTTTTTTAATGTTATTTGTTGTTGAAGAGGTTGCAGCTTCAACTTGCTTTGATGAAGATGATCCATTTGGGTCCTCCTTTGGCTTGATATCTCTAATTTGCATCTTCTACATTGTTGTCTTAATCCTTCATCACCTACATCATCTAAATTTTCTTACTGTTCTTAAGAGCCATTAGTTTCATCAAATTGGACATCATAAGTTTCTTCAACTAAACCGAAGTTTTTGATGAAGACTCTATAAACTTTAATATTAGTAGAATAACCAAGCAAAAAATCTTCATCACATCGACTTTAAAATTTAGAAAACCGAACACCCTTTCTCAAGATATAGCATTTGCATCTAAATACTATAAAGTAGGAAATGTTCGGTCTTCTTCCAATGAGAAGCTCATAGCAAGTTTTTTTTTCCAAAGACAATATAAATAAAGGCAATTTATGGCATGACAAGCGGTGTTAATAGCTTATGCCCAAAAGTTATCGAAAGTATTATATTCATCAAGCATTGTCCTAACCATTTCAATTAATATTCAAATTTTCCTTTCTACAACTCCATTTTGCTTTGGAGTGTAGGTAGTGGAAAGCTCATGCTTTATTCCAAGTTCACCACAAAAATATTCAATTTTAGTGTTTTTAAACTTGAAACCAATATCACTTTTAATTTTCTTTATTCTAAAATCAAATTCATTTTGGGTCTTTTTTGCAAAATTATTGAAAATACCGGAGGTTTTGCCCTTGTCATATGAGAAGAATACTCATGTGTATATAGAGTAATCATCCACATTAACTAAATAATAGCTATTGCCCTTGATGCTCTTATGGGTTGTTGTCTCAAACAAGTCTATATGTAAGACCTCCAATGACCTAGAAGTTGACATGATACTCTCGGAAGGATGATAGTTCACAATTTGCTTCCCGGCTTGGCAAGCACTACACAATCAATTTTTCTTAAACTTCACATTTTTCAAGCCAACCACTAAGTCATGTTTCCCGACTTGGCAAGCACTACACAATCTATTTTTCTTAAATTTCACATCTTTCAAGCCAACCACTAAGTCATATTTGAAAAACTTTTTGAGTTGGATCATGCCCACGTGGCCTAGCCTTCTATGCCATAACCAACCTAAAGAGGTTCTTGCTATTAAACAAGTTTTTAAACATGAGTCACTAGAGGAGAAATCAACCAAATAAAGATTTCCAAATCTAAAGCCTTTGAAAACCAATTTATTTTCTTTTTCTCTTGAAATAGTCACACCATCTTTCGAAAAAAAAGCAAATTAAGTCTAGATCACACAATTGAGCAATGGATAGCAAATTAAAATTTAATATTTTTACTAGCGATACATTAGAAATTGAAAGGACGTTTTAGATAGCAATTTTATCTAATCCTAATACCTTTCCTTTGCTGTTGTCTCCAAATGTAATCCTTACATTTCTTCCACTTTCAAATGTGGTGAACGTTTTCTAGTCTCCAGACATATGTTGAGTGCACCCACTATCAAGCACCCAATGTCTTCCACCGGTCTTATAATTCACCTACAAAAGAAAATCAAGTTCTTTTAGGCAATTCACCTACAAAAGAAAGTCAAGTTCTTTTAGGTACCCAAATTTATTTTGGTCCTTGGAGTCTAGTAACCAAGACTTTGGGCACCCAAATGGCATTCTTTTTAGCATCCAAATTGAAGTGTCAACAAATTTTGCAATAACACTACCATTCTTGGATTCCTTAAGCATGTAGCAAGAATCAAACAATCTAATGGAATGAGTCTTACCCATAGGACAGTTTGGTTGCATATGTCCTATTTCCCGGCACTGGAGGCAATATTCACCATTTTGCCTCACAAATCTTGTGGACTTGTTTGACGGTTTCTTACCCTTCTTGGGCATATACCCAAATATTTTCTTATTGAAGAAGCATCTTTGCTCACTCAAGAACTTGTCAAGGGTAGCCTTACCCTTGAAGCACCTTTCTAAGCTTTTGTTAAGCTTAATCACTTATTCATTTAGCTCATTATTATTAACAAGAAGTTTAGCATCATATGACTTAATGTTACCATGATTAGAATCAACATTAGAGATAGCATGGCAAGTAAATCATTACATGAAGTGGAAATGCTAGTTATAGAAATTTTTACACTAGGCATGTTATTTGAAATATCACATGTAATTTCAATGCTAGTGCAAGATTTGCTTGAGTTTTCTTAGACAAGCAAGTCATAAGCTACCTTAAGTTTCTCATAAGATTCTTTAAGAGAGATATGCTCTCTCTTTAAGACCTTGAATTTTGACTTCGTTTTTCCAAGAAATTCATTCAATTCAATAAGCATATCCATAAGATCATCATAAGAAGCCTCATCATACTCAAGAGATTTTACCTTCTCTCCTTTTGCCATAAGGCATATTGGAGATGAGAAAAGCGATGCAGCTTCTTTGATGGCGATGTTGACAAGTCCCTTCTTCTTAGGGGCTCATCCTCACTTGAGTCAGAGTCGATGTAGTCCTCATCGGAGTCCCACTTTCCAATGTAACTTTATTATTGCCATCTTTTTTAAGCTTCTTGAAAAACTTCTTTTTTCCATTGAAGTTCCTTTTGTTGAATGACTTTTATTTGTCATCCTTCTTCGTGGGGCATTGAGAGGCAATATGCCCCTTCTCATTGCACTCATAGCAATGGTTGTTGCTATAGCGCTTATTGACATTGTAGGAGCACCCCTTCTTGCCTTTTTTATGACTAGCGTGTCGGTACGAGCATATCTTCATGAGCTTGTTTATTCTCCTCACAATGAGAGCCAATTCCTCCTCGGAGTCCTCATCATCTTCGGATTCTTCATTTGAGACCGCTTTAGCTTTAAAAGCGATGATCTTCTTACTCTTGGAGGAGGATTGCTCCAAGAGCTCCTCTTTGTCATTCTTGTACAACTCATTGGTTATGAGGTTGCCCAAAAGTTGTATTGGTGTCATCATTGCAAACTCAGGCACGTTGAGAAAGAGTGGCACCAATGTCTCATACTAAAGAATCGGTATAGCTAAAATCGGTATAGTGTCTACTACAATTAAATTATAAAATCTATTTTTAAAAAAACACACCATTTAAAAGCTAATTAATACAACAAAGTCCAAAAGCTGGAAAGATGAGCCCATTCGAAGGTATCCTTTACTCTTTTACTTTATTCTTTTACTGATTAATGAGGTAATTTCTTTATTCTTTTACCGACTAATAGGTAACTTCTAGCTTTGACAGCAAACGTGGTAACTTTTTTCCGTTTATTTTAGTAAGATAATAGATTTCGAAGCTTCACTATTTATTACGACGGTTCTGGCATCCCGACTAGCTCAGACACGTGCTTCTGGTATCTTGCACGTTCGATTGTTGCCCTTTTTTTGTTTTTGAGCTGGTTTTTGGTTTTATCTTTTTTCATCAATTACTGTATATTACACTAATTAATCACAGTCTAAAAGAACAGCCTCTATTTCTCACAGCTTGGGTTGTGGTCCTTCCGGACGAAGGAGCTGTCCGCCGTGGCAACAATCGTTCACTACTACAGAAAGCCTAATATTAGACGGCCAATCACAGACGGTTTGATAAAACCGTCTGTGACCGACACTGCTACGAGCGGTTTTAATTTGGACACCGTGCGTGTAGGCGGCATCGGAGAAGACGAGTATCACAGACGGTTGTTATCGATGAACCGTGCGTGATACTAAAATATCCTGACGGTGCAGATTAAAACCGTCGTGATAATCTGAATTATCACGAGCGGTTTGTAATAAAAAACCGTCTGTCATAGTAACAATCAGACAAATACGTACAGACACAGGGGATCACAAATAAAAGGCAAATTAATTAATTTCAATTCGAGGCAAATTTATTACAAAAGTCGCAGAGATAAAGAGATTGCCATATTCTAATCTTCTGGGCTTCGTACGCTTCTTCTTCGACTTTGGGACTTGGAGGAGCGCCCGCTGAGTTCTCGAACGCCGTTAAGATTGTCCTTGTCCTCAGCACTTCCTCCTCCAGCATTGGCAAATGATCAGTAGCGTACGTCATAAGCTCGTAGAGGATAGCATTATAAGATTCCTCAGAATCTGCCGTTTCTGTTTGAGCGGCAATGCTATCCAACAATCTCTCCATTGCCACAATTGCTTCCTCCGCTTTGTGCACATTGTAGAGAAGAACGAGGTTAAGGCGGTTTCCCTTTCCCGAGCGGAAGAAAACACCTCCGACGGCGGATGATGAGGTCGGTGACGGATGGGCGAGTCGAGGAGGAGAGCGGGCGTGGCGGAGGAGCTGCTCTAGACGTGGATTATTGGTCGCCTGGGTAAGATTACGGCCGAACAACTCATGATGGAT